>JAYKKT010000061.1:7492500-8117500 GCA_036023115.1 Brasenia schreberi | reverse complement strand
ATCTTTGAGGGGGGTGGAGAGGCTCCTTCTTCATCTACCATTTTGGAGGTTAAGTAATGTTTTCTATGTTGAAACAATTCAAGTAATATTTTAGCAATCACTGTTGCTGATCATCTGTATAAGCCTGTATGTGAACCCACCAAAATAGTTGGGTTACATTTACACCATGACGAACGACTTTGAGTGCATAACCCAACTGAACCGAACCAAAACAATTTGGTTGATTTGATTAGTTATTTCGATTTTGGTTCCGTAGTTATAAGTTTGCTAGTTAGAATTTGTGTATCAGTTGTATATTTCAGATCTTCTACTGTCATGCAAAGTTCGTCCACTTGCTGTATTTTGCAGGATATCCCATTATGGGTCTCCCACATGGCTGCAGAACTTGCACCATTTTTTTTCTGACCATCCAAAGCAAACTCCATCGATTGTAGGATAAAGAGGAAACCATTAATGGCAGCATATACCTACAGCAACTTGCCACCATTTGCAGAGACTATCAAGATACCTCAAAGTCTTGCAAAATGAAAGGACAGGAAGTAGGGTAGTTGATTTTGGGATGGGAACCGTGCATTCTACAAGATCCAAAAATCCACTTATCCATTCGGTTCGCTTTTGTACCCTAGAAACCAAACCGACTAACAAAAATCTCAAGAATTTCCAAACCAAACCCAAATCAGAAAACCAGAATAACCACACAGAAGGGAATTTGGTCAGTTTGGATCGGCTATTTGGTTTTAAGCAGATAATATTCACCCACCACTAGGACGAACCAAACAAAACGAGTCCAGAATTAAATGATTCATTTACCAAGGCCGTACTGAGGTTGCCTTTGTCCTCCCGCTTCAAAGTAAGGCTTGCCTGAAGCCAGGGAATCAGCCCACCTGCCAGGGCTTTTAATTCACATGACCAAGGTGGTGAGTTCGACTCCAAAGGGAGTGAGGTGGCGGGTTAACTGACTTCAGCTTCCAATTGTAACCCAAAAACAAGTTAGATGTGACTAAACATTCTCACAAGAGATATCATTCAACTTCTCATTTTCTTCGTAGGGTGGGTGAAGGAACCCATTCTCATGGTTCAGCTCCATTTGACATCTGAAATGCCTGCCGGCTCATGTTCAAATAAGATCAACATGATCTGGCTTCTTTAGATGAGCTGAACATGAACAAGACACATTGGTCCTGTTGATCTTGTATTAGCTCATGGTCTTAATTATGATTCTTTGATCTGTTATCAGCGACTAACTGCATTAAGACACGCATTTGAAACCAAGATTTTATTTATTGTACAGCCATACGGAATGGGAATGTGGCGGATCTAGACTCTTTTTAGGGATAAGGCGAGCCAGTCCCTTCAATGATTTCGGGTGGGCGAACTATATATTATAGCCCATGGAGGATCTCACCATGGGCTATAGACTAAATTAACTCATGTTTTAGAAAAGAAGCCATGGACAACTCCTCTTGGTTGTCAGCCATATTATTTGTGTGCATGTAAGCATGTCTGCAAATGAGAGAGAGAGAGAGAGTGGTAAGGATCCAACTTCCAGTGCATGACCTACTGTAGAACTCGTTCAGGCTGGGATGAATTAGTATTTCTGCTAATTTGTCCTCTGCATTTGTTTAAACTCACATCATAGAAACAATATACCATGATATCGCCCAAAGGAGACCTTCAGTAAACAAGGGCCACAGATCCCCAACAATTGTAGGGTATCGAACTCTTGACCTTATCCACAATATGTTTCGTGATGAACCCGCTAGCCGGAAGAGCCATGGCCCCTTCAGCTAAATACAAAACAATTATTATAAAGTCTAGTTTCAAGTCTGTACTACTTAAGGGCTCGATTTGAGGACAGAACTAGGAAAATGGTGCTCAGGCATGAAAAACTTCTGAAACTTCATATGGAAGAAAGATTTTCGAAAGGATGAATTTGGGGTCCACAAAATGACCTTGAATGATGGTGCTCCAACACCATAAAATTGGTGTTTCCCAAACTATGATGACACTCCAAGCAGATGCATTTTAGAAGCTATGCTTCTATCAGAAAACCAGGATCCCGAACATAGGCATATATGTAGCAACCCCTCGACTAATGGCAATTCAGACAAAACAGCGTGATAGAGCATCAATTGGTCAATACACACTCCGGAGACATTGAAAACAAGTCTCATATTGGTAGTAAGTTGAATGGAGAAGCATATTCAGAAGCAAATTTGTAACACCATGACATGGACCACACGAACTCCCTAATGATGCCCAACATGCAGATGTAACAAAGGTGAATGATATCAGCATGGTCCATTCAATGGTAGACCTATTCATGGGTGAGGTGACTCTATAGGCACACCAGATTTTCCTAAAAGCCATATGGATAGCCTGAGCTGAATTACACCCAAGTGAAGTTGGCCTCACCCGAGAAAATCTTCTAGGTCCTCCATTGGATCTGTTAGTTCCCCATGAAAAGTAGGGACCATTTATGTAGCCCAAAAATGATAAAGTGTAATGTGATAGTAACTATTAAGAGAACCTCAATAAAGTATCCTAGAATCGATGAGTGTATTATGATGATCCAAAAGGACAAGTAGTTTTAGCTCCCCATTTAATACTCCCCAATAAGCATAGTTGGTCGTTGATCCAGTAGCAATCAACCATTATGCCTTCTAACAGTTAATGCAACAGGCATGTACCTAGGAAAACAGCGTGCATTAGCAGCAATGCTAACAGTATGAATCTCCCCAATCACTCAAACTGCAATAGAAGCAAGAACTCATGGCAATTACTCAAGAAGCTTATGTTGGACCAAATATAGTGGAATCCACAAGCATCCATTCAGACATTCACATAATAAGAAAGAAGGGGGAGAGAGAGAGTTAGAGTCATCACATTCTCCCCACCGGAACATCTGTGCTCACACCTTGATATTCACAGGCACCATGGAATAACCAGGAAAGTTTCAATGTCCATACAGTTCAGAATTGCCATAACATCCCTTGTAATTCAAAAAATTAGTGCCTCAATGCTGCTCCCAGAGTAGAAAGCCCCAAAATGTCACATTTGGGTATGTTACTCAGCAATAATAATTGCAAAAAAAAGGAATTACTCATGACCTGATGCCATTCCATTTCTCATGATCCACAAGCATCAGCTATGTCACTAGAAAAATATGCAAAACACTCTTTGCACAAGTGTCCGGAATGTGGGTCAAAATAATTAAAATATATTCTACTCAGAAAATACAATGCCTCTTACTTAAGACCAAAGCAATACAGACCTCATGTATTCAGAAAGAATTCATGTCAGGAATTAGCATCTGTGAAACATTTTAGAAGGAAAAATAAAATAGCTTGAAAAGGCATTACCAAATAAACATGATCCTAGACTGTGGTGAATAACACAGACACTTTTCCATTGTTGGAATCTTGCAGAAAATTGTTTCCAACATAATAATATTCAGTGCGTCTAGTATGGGAAAAGGCTTAGTTGTTGTTGTATAATAATATACAGTGCCAGACAGCGTGCATTGTGCATCAAAATCAGTTTATAGCATCACCGCATTAAGATTGAAATGTGGAACACCTGACTGAAAAGTATACTTCGCATGGATCGGCAGAATCCTTAAGGAGGATGACTCACCTACAGGGAACCTTCTATGCTTACTTCCAGACTGTAGGTTTCAAACACCAACTTGGAAAAAGAATGCTCACTTTAAACTAGTACATACCAAGGAGGATGACAGACTCATGAATCAGCTTAGAAAACTAACAAACCGAAAGAGGAACAAGAATCCAATTTCTTGTTGGCAATACCTGTAAGGATATCATATGAACAATCACCTGCTACCAACGGTATTTGTTAAATAGCACAATAAAAGCAATTTTGCCATGTAGGAAAGTACGAATATAAACCACATCGTCTTTCTCTGCTGCTCATCTTCACTCTAGGCTTGAATTTTCTAGCTCTTTGTTGTCTCTTTTCTTTTTCTGTAACTTTTCTTGTGAACTACACCGTTATTCTTGGTTGACTAATAATGCTTTATTATGACTATCGTGGGATGACTTTAATACTTTGTTTATAGCTTATGCTAAAGCCTACAAGCATGAACCTTGGTAAGTTGGCTGCTGGCATCCCTTGTATCAATACGCATATGTAGAAGCATACACACATAATACATATTACAAAATGTATAAGCAGTTGAACTAGGATTTGTTGAGACAAATGCGTTAGCTTCCTGGTTGGTTAATTTCTTACCTTTATAGTCCCAAATAATCCATGTTTCAGCCATGTGCGCCATCATATCTCACCCAGTTGTCCACCCTCAAACATTCAAAACAAAACCAATGGGTAGAATCAGCATGAGTAATCATCCCCACCTAATCCTCAACCCAATCATCACTGAATCCATCAACTTGCTCCACCAAGAAAACTGACAGGAATTCCCAGTTGGAGAATGGATCAGTGATTATTCATTCTGTGGGAGGGCAAACAATCCATTTATTGCACAAGGTACCTTTGGCTATAAAGTAACCCTCCCATTAAAAATAGTGGATTAAGAAGGCAATTGCAGTATAGATGTATCCAGCATGAGGGGATAAGTAGACATGCTTTGCTACCCTGTCATACAGATATAGGCATACTTGAGTCAGCTGATTTGATGCAAGGTCTAGAGAATCATATACCAAGTTGAGTTTGGGGAAGCTTATAGAGGGTCGATTAGATAATATACCGAGTTGCACCGAATCAAACAGCCTGATCAAGACTTTCACAATGACATTTCAACATTTCATCATCTAGAGAAAGGGAAAAATAATTACACACCTGGACCATGAGGAACTCGTGAGAAAAGCCAAAGTTCATAAAGTTTGACAGAAAAGATGAACCACATACTCATCTATGAAGGCTCTTGTATGATGGTTGAGTTCCTCATAGGACTAACATTAAGCTGATTAGCAAGTCCATTCATATAGCCCTGAAAGGGACGTACTTCACTTGTTCTCAAGCCTTAACCTCAGTTAGGCCCTTAGGGTGCTCAATGACTCAATTGACTTATGGACACAAAGACAACTTAGAAGCACTTCAAACCATAGTTCCACTGAAGCATAATGGATATGTGAAACGAAGCAAGTACCCTTTAAAATATCGTAGCACGTGTCAAGCATAAGCGAGTAAGAGGTTATGGTCGTAGCAACTAAAACATTGATGCAGCCGCTTTAGGAAGAAACAGGGAAGTCAAACATGAGCTGATTTGAATAGATATGTTCGTTGTACACCTTAAACCAGGGCTACTTACAATCTTATTCACAGGATACTCTTCTGAGAATGTAACATTGTTCTTCAAAAACTAGGGCATTGTACAAAAATGACAACATATTTTGGAAATTATATCATATGTATAAATACTCTTATAGGGAAAACCCTCTCCCTTCTTGCCACCCCTCATCCATGCCTTTATTCTCTCAAAGGACACTCTCTCTCCCTCCCTCCCTCCCTCTGTCAAAACACATAAAATATACAGGAAGCACGTTCCATATTTTCAAGCAGCCAATATTCAGGAATCATGCTTCTATGATTTGCAGGCCCATTGGGAGAGCGCTATGCATCTGCAAGCACACTTCCAGGAAATATTCTTTCAGTTTCATCTCCTAGCCATATTTACAAGCTAAATGAGGAGAGCTATGAGAACATGCATGCCTTCATCCCAAATTGAGGACCATAGATAATTGAAGAGAAAACTATCAAAAAGTCTTAAGCCCATGATTACAATGAAAAAAGCTATCAATCAGTTAGGAGTGGTGTGTGCATGTATCTGATTATATCTGTTTGGAAGGTTGAAGTTGATTTAATGGAGGAGCCTACGAAGAGACAATATACAAGATTTTTCAAGAAGTTTGAATCAATGTGGAAGGGAACTTAGTCAAGCAATGCGACTATGGTCAGGAAGAACACAACATCGAATCTCACATATCATTCTTCAATAAAGTTCCCTTCTAGAGAGAGAAAAAACAACAGTTTCTTCACAAAGCCACTCTGATCCAATCTCACATCATTCTTCAACAAAATTCCCTTCTAGGGAAAAAAAACAACAGTTTCTTCACAAAGCCACTCTTGTATCAGAACATCATTCAAGCCCTTATCTGAGCTACGTTACCTTATATACCTACGTATTCACAACCTTGTCATCCTAGAACTTGAGGTTTTGTGGTTCCTAGAGCCTTTAAAAGTTTGTTGGGCCCTTCACCTCCAAAAGGAGACGATTATACCATCTCCAGACGTCCAAGATATGAAACCTTTTCGCATGGAAAATGAAGAGGTACACCATATACCACCTTTGGGAGATGTGATCCATCTTGAAATCTCTGAGAAGATCCGATCCATTTTGAGGAATCCAATAATAACCCTAGGAATTGATGTGTACCAAATAGTTGCCTAGAATTAGGGCCCATAACTCTAGTAGCATGGAACCCTAACCCTCCAACAACTAATAGTGTTAGGGAAGAAATTCCTTTAACCCATGTGTCCAGAGATTGAATGTGTTAATTATGTTTGTTAATGGGTCATGTTTACATGAATGTGTTTGTCTTGTTAGTGTCATGTCAAAGTCTAAATAAATGTTCTGTTTAGTAAATGTCATAATTGGACCCAATGAATCTGATCCATACCCATTGGGAACTGTGTCCTAAAATTAGGGGTAATTGTGTCTTTTAAGTTAGATTAGGTTTAGTATAAAGTCTGGGATTAGTTAGGGTTGTAAAACAGATTAAGAATAAAAAGAGAACGGCAGCCCAATAAAGGTGTCGATTCCATTAGAAATCTGAGCCATGATGAATGAGATCAATTCCTATGATTTTTATCAATGAGATGGGCCGATTGAAAGCAATATGGTATCAGAGCCTTGCACGCAGAGATAGCAGCTAGCCAAGGTTCGTCAAATCCTAAAAAAGTCAAGTAAGTTGATATATCAGATTCTTGAATGTTTGATGAAAAGAAAAACTGTATTAATTCATCAGACAGATAGAGTGCCAGCCTATTAATACTGGATTAAGGCTGATTGTGGGTGAATCAGTCTATTGCAAGAAGACTAAGGAAATTTTTCCCGCATAAGTGAATCTGTTTATTGCAAGAGAACCAAGAAAATTATTTTTCCTCCCTTGAATCAAGATTAGATAAATGAATCTGTGACAGCAAGTGTCTATCGACTTATTGTGGAACATAGATCAGTCGTTGCTGATCAGTTGCAGTTCTCATCTACAATCAGTTGCCGTGTGATTTCAGTGGTAAAGAATACTGAACACAGATCTGGTATTGCCGATTATTGACAACAGTTTGATTAAAATCGTTAATACCATCATCGACAGCAATATGCAAGAAAAAGAACATATTAGAAATATCCGATTGAGTATTATATCAAATACAAGATATTACTGAAAACGTGTACTGGTAATATCATCAATCAAAGTATTAGACACGAAGGAATCTTCAATTCTTACTATGGATGGAAGGTTGAAAGAAGAAACCATGTCAGCCACATATGGACGGGATCAAAAAATCGAACCATTCCAAATCACAAATATTCGTATAGATGGATGAAATTATAGAGAATGGGCTAGGTTTATAGAGCTTGTTTTACGATCCAGAAGAAAAGCATCAATTATCAGACATAATTCGTCACCTCTAGAAGGAAGCAGCGCAGACTATGAACGATGGGTAAAAGAAGATGCTCTTGTCAGTTCATGGCTGATCCAATCCATGAATTCATCTATCAGCAAGACGTTTATGTATATGGAATCAGCCGCGGAAATTTGAACCGCAGTAGAAGAGATATACTCCAGACAGAAAAATATAGCAAAAGAATATGAAATTATTGAGAGGATAAGAAAGTGTCGCCAAGGAACCAGATCAATAAGTGAGTATTATGGGGAATTGCGCGAACTCTTAAATGAAGAACGATATATTATGGAAAACAAATGTAGTCATTATGTAAAAGAGAGAACATCTGAAGCTGAAATTCGGAAGGTGTTCGACCTGCTATGGGGAGTTTCATTAGATTATGAATCTATAAAATTAAATATTCTAAGGAAGAACTCCCGTCACTTGGCACAATATACTCACTGTCACTAAGGGAAGAAGACAGAAATAATCTAGAGAAAGGTGAACATATATAAGTTGAAAAATCTGCATTTGTTGGTAGAGGACAGAGCAGTTATTGAGAGGAAGACACTCGTTCAGAGGAAGAGGAAGAAATAGAAATCAATATTATGAGGATAAAAGCAAACTACAGAGCACACATTATGAAAAAAGGGGACAAACAAAAGAACAATGTTGGGAGATTATTGGAAAACCTCTAGAATATTGAGATTACAAGGAAAACCACAAAATATAAAGACTATGGTAGTCATATGGCAACCATATCTGAAAAGAAGGCTGAAATGAATCCAATAAATGAAGTGGCAGAATTAAAGAAGCAAATTGCAAAAATTAAAACATGTTTACGAGATAACCTTCAACCTCCTCATCAAAAGCAGAATCAAGTCCACCTACTTCATACAGCATCAGTGGTAATTATTCTTTTAAAGATTCTCAGTTTTTTCTAATTGGATAATAGATTCAGGTGCTACTGATCACATGATAGGGAACAAGTCTAATCTCATGCAGTATGAAGTGAATTCAACTCCTCAGTATGTAAAAGTAGCAAATGGTTCGTTGATTCCCATGGCAGGAAAGGGAACAATTCAGAGAGATAATCTCAGACTTAATTCAGTGATATATATTCCAGAGTTCCTTGTAAATCTACTTTCAGTAAGTTCATTGGTTAGAGATATGAATTGTATAGTTACATTCTCTCCATATGGCTGTATTTTTCAAGATTTAAAGACAGAAAGAACCTTTGGTCGTGGTGAACTACGCAATGGACTATACATACTAGATTCCAAAACGTCAAAGTGCATTGGCAGCTAGTTCTACTGAAGAGGAAATAAAATTTTGGCATAGTAGGTTAGGACATTTACCTGTCTCAAAAATAAGAGAATTTGTCTCATTTTCAATTCCTAGTGATGTGATGATTCAGTGTGATGTGTGTCAAAGAGCAAAACATCATCGAGTGACTTTTCCTAGTAGTGAATCAAGATCAGTTATTCCTTTTGAGTTGATACATTCTGATGGCGACCATGTGTAATTCCTTCTATTGAAAATTTTAAGTACTTTGTTACTTTTTATTGATGATTACTCCAGACTTACCTTTGTTTATTTAATGAAGTCTAAGTCAAAAATATCTTCTATTTTTCCCTTAGTCCATAATCTTATCAAAACTCAGTTTGGTTATACTGTGAAGACACTCAGATCAAATAATGGTGGAGAGTATTGTAATGCACAACTGGACTCATATCTTCAAGCTCATGGTATTATACATCAAACATCTTGCATTTACACTCCACAACAGAATGGACTAACAGAACAAAATAATCGACATATTTTGGAAATTGCTAGAACTCTTCTTCTTGAACATAATGTGCCAAAATATTTTTGGCCAGAAGCCATTCTTAAAGCAATGTACATTATGAATAGAATTCCAACTGTGACTCTTACAAGAAAGTCATCATTCAAAGTAATCAAACCTGAAGATAATCCATTTCATCTTACTCCTAGAATATTTGGTTGTGTTTGTTATGTGCATGTTCATCCACAATTCAGAGATAAGCTTCATCCACGGGTGATTAAATGTATTTTCATTGGATATTCTTATGAGAAGAAAGGATATGTGTGTTATGATACTAATTATCATAAAAGATATATTTCTATGGATGTAACTTTCTTTGAAAATGCTCCATACTACAAGCATTCAAATGATAATTCTGATCATACTATCAAAGAATCCGTTGTTCTGCCGAGATTTAGTGAAAGTGAAGAATTAGACGAAGAAAATTCTCTTGCAGAGACAGATCAAACCCCAGGTGACAGCAAAATACAAGTATACAGTAAGAGGGAGAGAAATATATGATTCACATGACAGTATAAAAGGCTCCCAGAATGAGAATGTAGATGACTCAGATGTTCCCATAGCACTCAGAAAGGGAAATATCGTGTCGTAAGTATCCAATTTCTCAATTCATATCTTATGATCGATTATCAGAAGGCCAAAAAATTATTTTGAAGCATCTAAAGACGAGCAGTGGGTTGAAGCTATGAAGACTGAAATCCAAGCATTAGAAAAGAATCAAACGTGGGAACTCAGTGACTTACCCGAAGGAAGGAAAGCAATTTCATGCAAGTGGGTATATATAATTAAATAAAGACAGATGGTTCGTTAGAAAGGTAGAAGGCGAGACTAGTTGCACGCGGATATAGTTAAGCATATGGAATTGATTATGAGGAGACATTTGCACCAGTAGCTAAACTCACATCTATATGAGTTATTATCAATATTGCAGCCCAAAGAAACTGGGTAATGTGGCAACTAGATGTAAAAAATGCTTTCCTAGAGGGAGAACTTAAAGAAGAAGTTTATATTGAATTACCACCGAGATATCCGAATCCAACAAAAAAGGTATGTAGCCTGAGAAAGGCTATCTATGGATTAAAACAATCTCCAAGAGCTTGATTTGAGAAATTCAGTAGAAGTATTATTGACTTGGGATATAAAAAGAGTGTAAGTGATCATACATTGTTCTTTAAGAATGGGAAAAATTAACTTTACTATTAGTATACGTGGATAATATTATTGTAACAGGTGATGATACCGAAGAAATTCAAAAATTGAAGAATGACCTTCATCGGTTATTTGACATTAAAGATCTTGGAAGATTACACTGTTTTTGGGCATTGAAGTTGCTTACTCTGGAAGTGATATCTTTCTTAATCAAAGAAAATATAAATTGGATCTTTTACAGGAAGTCAAGATGGAAAATTGTAGTCCTACATATACTCCAATGGATGTGAATCACAAATTAAAGCTGGAAGATGGAGCTGAAAGAGTAGATGTGACCAAATATCAGCAATTGGTTGGAAAATTAATATATTTGACCATCACACAGCCAGATATAGCATATGCAATGAGTATAGTGAGTCGATTTATACAATCTCTATCCAAGCATCATATGGATGCTATGTTCCATATATTAAGATATTTGAAGACAATTCTAGGACATGGAATCAATTACAAATCTAATGGTCACAATAATATTGAAATTTATACAGATGCTGATTGAGCCGGTTCAGCAGAGGATAGAAAGTCGACTACAGGATATTAACACTGATTAGCGGTAAGATAGTTTCATGGAAAAGTAAGAAACAATCAGTTTTAGCTAGATCGACAACTGAGGCAAAATATAGAGCAATAGCTTGCTTCAGGCATATGTGAAGGAAAATGGTTGAAATCTTTGCTGATGGAAATGGACTTATTTACTGAAAAACCTATACCTATATTTTGTGACAGCAAAGCAGCAATCCAGATAGCCTCAAATCCTGTGTACCATGAAAGAACAAAACATATTGAGATAGATTATCATTTTATCCGAGACAGTGTACTTGCAAAGGAATTTCAATTGCAGCATGTGCAATCAGGACATCAATGCGCAGACATGTTGACTAAAGCAGTTACTAGAGATCTACTATGGGGGAGTGTTAATTATGTTTGTTAATGGGTCATGTTTACATGAATGTGTTTGTCTTGTTAATGTCATGTCAAAGTCTAAATAAATGTTATGTTTAATATAGTAAATGTCATAATTGGACCCAATGGATCTGGATCAGATCCATTGGGAACCGTGTCCTAAAGTTAGGGGTAATTGTATCTTTTAAGTTAGATTAGGTTTAGTATAAAGTCTGGGATTAGTTAGGGTTGTAAACAGATTAAGAATAAAAAGAGAACGGCAGCCCAGTAGAGGTGCCGATTCCATTAGAAATCTGAGCCATGATGAATGAGATCAATTCCTCTCATTTTTATCAATGAGATGGGCCGATTGAACGCAATAGAATGCACCGTGTTCCTCCATGTACTAATAGCGATAAGGTAAGAACCAGTTCCTTCACCACATAAGTTCAAGAGACTTAATGTTCCATGCATGTCTTCCTGCCAGATGGTGAAGAGCCATATGAACTTGGGAAAGAGGAACCTATATCCAGCAATGAGAAAAATTTCAGGAAGCCTTCTTCTCAAACCAGTCCACTATGATGCAGATTTATATTTTCATATTAGGTCTTACGAGGATCTCTCTTCAACCAATTATTAAGGTGACCTCATTCAGCTTCAAACAAGTGGTGGTGATTTTTATTTCATACTGTCCTATGAACCCTTTCTTCTCAAACCAGTCCACTGTAATGTCCATTGCTAGATTCTCATGCCTTCTTTAGATTAGCGTGTACAGATGGAAGCAGAGGGTAGCAGTGGAGGCTTCTTTAGAAGGGTTGCGCTTACTACTAGAAAGGTCAGGGAGTCTTCTTACAGAAGATTCTCATCTTCTATCCCTTAGGGCATATTCTGTTAACCGACTTCCCCTTTCACCAACCCTCATGATAAGGTAGGGTAGGAGGGAGAAGTTCATCGTTGCCCTTTCCAAAACAATCGCACATCAATCGATTTTCTTTTCTTTCCTCGTCTTTCTTTACTGCTTTCCTGGAGTGGGACTAACCTAATGTCCGTTTCTTCAACATGGCACCCTGGTTTCATACAAAAGCACCTTGCCCCATGTTTACATCCAAACCCACCTAGACCATATCTTCCATCTTGCTCACCCAGGTTAACAGAAACTTGTGCTTGTAAGTTGTAAAAGAAAAAGGAAGAATTGAAAATAAAAACTCACAAAAATCAAAATAGAGAAACTTGTTCAAACAACAAAAATTGGAAAACAAAAGCTGAAAATGAAACAAATAATAAAATTTCAACAAAGAAAACTGTTTGTTGATTGCAATTTTATTCTTTGCACAAAAGCGTTGAGAATCTCCATGCTAGTCCATCTAGGATTTCCTTGATTCAGCTCCTGCACCAGAAGGGTAAAGCCTATACCTACAATTCAGTATAAATTGGTGTTACTCCACTATTCTTAAGTGGATCCATCATTGTGGACTTCATCTCAAAGAAAATTGATGTCCTAGTTCCTAAGCAGGAAATTTCAAATGGAGCAGGAAAATGACACCTGACTGGAAATTCTTAGAGTTTAATGCCAATGGAGTTGAAGTGCATGAACCAATCATTTCCCCATCCTTCAAAATCCTTCATAAAAGGGGAAATGTATTAATTCCAAATGTGTTCTTTGAAACCTTTTGATCTAATAGCAATAGTCCCATGCTTTCAAATGAGAGGCAAGCTGTTTTCACCTCTATTAGGAATTTAGAATCACAAAGTCTTAAGGCCTGATGAGACTCTTAGGGATCTAGGTACCATTCAAGCATTCAAAATAATGGCATGTTCTTTTTGCTTTCCTTGAAAGAAAGTAACAACACTTTATAGTTTATATTTCTTAATTAGGTTTAGTTTTTGCATTACCCACATATTTCATAACTAAGAAAATATTCAGCGTCTTCTTTTTCTTTGGCACAATTGGGAGCCAAAGCCAAATGCATGACCCAGCTATCGCATTCATGATCTTCAACTTGTAAGTAGAACCACTAGCCATGTGAGCTATTGCTCTTTCTGCTACATCATTTTCTTATGTAGTTAACCAGAAGATCCAGAAACTCAATTTTCCAAAGAACAAATGGATTTAAATTTTAGAAATTACTTATACGGCCAACATAGTAGGACCACTTTACTGTTCTATCTTATTTGGTCTTTAGAGTCCAATACTGAAAATGTTTTATCCATTCCCTCCCAAATTATGTTCAATATTATCAGTTTTTTAACATAAGCTTCTGCATCGCCAAGGAGAGCCCCAATCACATGGCCTCCATCTCCATCTTGCTTTTCCTACAACAGAGATGAGCAAAACGACTCCATGCATTCAAGAAGAATAAAGAGCAAATAAGGGAGAAAGTTAATGTAATCAAATCCAAAAATGAAACTTAAAGAACTTCAATGTAGCCCTGTGAAGCAGTAAGCAAATATTGACAGAACTCACCTCCTCCCTGAAGAACACAATGGCGAAGAGAGCAACTTAGGAAGAGACCGTTCCCAATCGACAGACACGAGAAAGTGAACTAATTAGTATCCAGCAGTCAAAACAACAGTTAATAATAACAAAATCATAATATGCCAGCAGAATTTATCCAAATAAAACCTAGTTAGAAAGAGGAGGTGCATGTGACTAGCCTCTCCCTGCATGTTTATGGAGTAATATAGTTCGTTTAGAAGAATAGAAAATGGTAACTAATAGCCATCAAGACTCATGACAGAAATAAGCAGCAAAAGAAGTACATAATAAGGAATTTGGGAATAAAGACCACTTCTGTCGATCCACTTCTCAGCACAGAGTACTATTTCGTCTTTGATTATGAAATCTCTGCAATTGTCATAACATCAAAGCAAGGTTAAGACGTTAAGTTCCAAACTTCCAACAAGTCCCAAGTCAAGAAACCTCACTCCTGCGAAAAAATCAAAGTATAGCAAAAGGAAAAGGTTAACTCCACATGGTAATTCAATAAACTGAAGCCCCAAATTGAAACAAAATAGAGACAACTGATTATTAGAGTTACAATAACGGGAATGAGAAGGAAGAAGAATGAGCTGTCCAGGTAGGTTCAGACATCATATGACCCCATCCAAACCATTCTTCGCCAAAAGCCAAATTTCAATCACACAAATAGAAGAATGGGCATTAAAAGTCACATATATATGAATGCATACATTTCTTAAGTGCTAACATCCAACTCAAAGCATAGTATCAATGAATTTACCTGAAGATCATACCGCAGCTACTTCATCTCCGACATGAACTTCTCATATTCCAAGTCTCCAGTCGCATTATGCTCTGATGATGGCAAAGCAGTATGAGAAGAAGGAGCAGCCATCCATGGCACCGAACTGCTCACAGTCTGTGATCCATCCGCAACAGCAGGAGCTGCCGGCACGGGTGGCGGAGGAGGAGCCGGCATTCCGTAATATATATGATAACTGCCTGGCGGAGGAAGAGGCGGCAGTGGAGCAACTCCAGGGGCATATGCCGGAGGCGCAGCTGATGGAGCAGACGTTCCGGCATAGGTGAATCCCTTCGAAACATCAGGATCAGCCGTTGAAGGCGGCGGAGGTGGAGGTGTAGGTGGAGGTGGCGGGGCAGCCTCGTGTGGAGGATAACCACCCACTGGATACTGCATCCCGTATCCCGGCACCAACGGCGGTGGAGCCCAAGGAACCGGCGGTGGCCTCCAAGGCGGCGGAACCATTCCGGCATAAGCAACTGGCGGATGCGGCCCTGGAAAAAGAGGAGGCGCGTAGCTCTGTGTAGATGAGTAGGCATTGGGGTCAGCACCCAGGTAGCTCCCCGCAACTGGCGGTTGGGGAGCGGCCACGAGAGGTGGAGTCGGCTGCGGAGGCTTTCCGGCAACCCTAACAGCTATAACTCTACCTTCCAAACGATACGCATTCATGGCAGCTATTGCCTGCGCTGCCTGCTCGGCGTTCGAGTACTTCACGAACCCATATCCTTTGCTCAATCCCGAGATTCTATCCTTGATCACCTTCGCCATCACAATATCCCCAAACTGGGCAAATAGTGAAATCAACCCGTCGTCGTCCAGATTGGGAGGCAGATAGCCAATATACAGATTGGTGTCGTCATACTCTTTCGCGCCGGCAACCACCAATTTTAGAGTGGAATCGCCCGCCGCTGCCGGATTAGTGGCAGAACCACCGTTGGCCCAAGGTGGGTTCTGTCCCGGCCCTCCGGCGATCGACAAAGTCGGTCCTGAGCCACTGAATCCTCCGGGCCCACCGGTGCCCCCGAGCTCAGCGATAAAATTCTGGTACTCATCGTCCATCTTCTTTCCGGTAGTCGTCTTCACGGGGCAATCGATGGTCGGATGGCCTCCGTCGCCGCAAATCTTACACAAAACGTCGCTCTTGAAGGTCGTCAGACGCGAAGGGCATGCGTACTGCCGGTGGCCGGGCTCGCCGCATAGCCGGCAAAACTCGTCGTCACGGATTGTGCCGTTGAGGGCAGCCAGTTCTCTCAATTGCTGCCTTTTGTGCTCGTTCAGCACCTCATCGACGGGCTGGAGAAGCTTCTCTCAATTCCCTTCGAAACATCAGGATCAGCCGTTGAAGGCGGCGGAGGTGGAGGTGTAGGTGGAGGTGGCGGGGCAGCCTCGTGTGGAGGATAACCACCCATTACTGGATACTGCATCCCGTATCCCGGCACCAACGGCGGTGGAGCCCAAGGAACCGGCGGTGGCCTCCAAGGCGGCGGAACCATTCCGGCATAAGCAACTGGCGGATGCGGCCCTGGAAAAAGAGGAGGCGCGTAGCTCTGTGTAGATGAGTAGGCATTGGGGTCAGCACCCAGGTAGCTCCCCGCAACTGGCGGTTGGGGAGCGGCCACGAGAGGTGGAGTCGGCTGCGGAGGCTTTCCGGCAACCCTAACAGCTATAACTCTACCTTCCAAACGATACGCATTCATGGCAGCTATTGCCTGCGCTGCCTGCTCGGCGTTCGAGTACTTCACGAACCCATATCCTTTGCTCAATCCCGAGATTCTATCCTTGATCACCTTCGCCATCACAATATCCCCAAACTGGGCAAATAGTGAAATCAACCCGTCGTCGTCCAGATTGGGAGGCAGATAGCCAATATACAGATTGGTGTCGTCATACTCTTTCGCGCCGGCAACCACCAATTTTAGAGTGGAATCGCCCGCCGCTGCCGGATTAGTGGCAGAACCACCGTTGGCCCAAGGTGGGTTCTGTCCCGGCCCTCCGGCGATCGACAAAGTCGGTCCTGAGCCACTGAATCCTCCGGGCCCACCGGTGCCCCCGAGCTCAGCGATAAAATTCTGGTACTCATCGTCCATCTTCTTTCCGGTAGTCGTCTTCACGGGGCAATCGATGGTCGGATGGCCTCCGTCGCCGCAAATCTTACACAAAACGTCGCTCTTGAAGGTCGTCAGACGCGAAGGGCATGCGTACTGCCGGTGGCCGGGCTCGCCGCATAGCCGGCAAAACTCGTCGTCACGGATTGTGCCGTTGAGGGCAGCCAGTTCTCTCAATTGCTGCCTTTTGTGCTCGTTCAGCACCTCATCGACGGGCTGGAGAAGCTTCTCCACCATACCGGCAGCGGCATCGAGCGCCTCTTGCGTCTCCGCCTCTACCAAAACGTGGAGATCCTCGTTCTCCGCAGGATCTGGCTTAAGGTCGCGCTTCTGCTGCAGACGTCCCTCCTTCACCGAGCCCTTACCTCTTACAACGATCTTGGCGCCGGTCTCCTTCTCCATCCGCTTCTGTGTGTTACCCCTCGGCCCGATAATGAGGCCGATGAAGTTGTACCCGGGGTATTCCTTCATGGGGATGTAGAGTTTCTTCTGTAGCTTCGGTGGGCGGTAGTCGGCCGGCGGCCGGAACGCAGGATTCCGCTTAATGAGCTGCGATATGATCTCCTGTCGCTCACGGCCGAGCCGCTCGCGCGCGCGGAACTCCCTGGTGTTGATGCGGATGCCGTTGTTGTCGTATAAGGGCTCTGGCGACGGCGAGCGAGCGCCCTCCGGCCGGTCGTCGAGCGGGAGGCCCGACTGCAGCAGACGCGAAATCTCCAAAAGGCGGAGATTCAGTGCCTGAACCTCGGGGTCAAGCTCAGCGAGGCCCTTCACGAAGTCTGGAAGCGGGATCACCGACTTCGGGTCATCGTCGGACCACCGGGATTTCCGTTTCCGATCGCCGCCCTCGCCCTCGGAGGACTCCGGCTGGGGGTCCCAGCGGGATCGGCGCCGGCGCCGGCTCGACGCAGTCTCGTCCTCGCACCCGGAGGCGTCCCCCCCAGCGTTGTCGCTCGGGGTGGCGGTGGTAGCGTTGATTTCCGTCTGGGAAGGCGCGGAAGAATCGATTGGTGGGGGCTCCACCGGCGGCAGAGGCGGGATGGTTTCCGGGTGGGAATGAGGTGGTGGTGGAACGACTTCGAGTGAGACGGGTGCCTCCGGCGACGGAAAGGGGCTTTCCTCTCGTGGGTTGTCATCTGGGTATGGGACGAGCGTCTCCATCACCAGAGAGAGAGAGAGAGAGTTGATGAATAGTCTAGGCGCAGGAGCGATTGCCGATTGAGGAAGGGGATTGCCCTGGATGGTTTTAAGAGTAATTTTATACAAGTATATTTGGCGAAGAAAGGGGCACAACAAGAGGCACTCACTTTATAAGCTTTATAAGCGAGTTCCTGTTTAAAGATGTCAAAATGGATCTGGTCTGAGGAAAAATGGTCTTGGGGGCCTACACCGGGGCGGATTGGATGGGCTTGTAGAACCACAGGCCCGTTCATTTTAGATCGAGCTTATAAGATTAGATCTAAATCTGCTTAAAATTCAAATTGAACTACAACATTGTAAGCTTCAACAAGTCATATTTAAACATGTCATAGAAAACTATATATATATATACCACCTGTAATAAGAAATATATATATATATATATATATATATATATATATGAGTCATATATACTTTATATATAATAAAAACTATACATCTGCACGTGTAATATATATATAAGCTGAAGCAACACCTTAGAGACTCATATGAAATATAGCCCAACCGGCCCACAAGGGCCAGGAGCTGAGCCTGCCCATATTGACATCTCTATTCCTTTTTCTCATAGGTTCGTGGTAAATTTCAAAAATGTTGGACAATGATTTAAGATTTGATGCTAACAGAGATATGTGCTCGTTTTAGTGCCTTGTTATGTTCATTTAAGTAAAGTACAAACCAATATTGAATTTTGAATGGGCTATGATATCTTTCTTTTTGTGCATCTTCATAAAAAGTTGCCGATTATTTCACATTAATCACTATTTTCTCGTCTTCATGTCCAAAGCCTGTTTAATCTTTTTCTTTTTAATTAAATGCTACTTTTTCTTTTTAATGTAAGGTTGAAGCATGACGCACGCTCCCGCATGTCGAAGTCATGACTTTCATCTCTTGGTCGATCGAATTGATCCGTTATATACTATCTTCGGTGATTGTTATTGGCACACCTTTTTAACTATTTACATATTTTCTTTTTTAATATTGAAATTACTCCCATCAATTTCTCTCTCTTCTCTCGCTCAATTCCAGTAATAGATAATGCTCAATTCCAGTAATAGATAACGATGGAAGATAACAAATGATATCCTTTAGAAAAGAAAGGAAACTATAAAGTAAGATAAATTCAAACCAAGAAAAAATTAGAAAAGAAAGTAAACAACTGAATTGAAAAGGATCAAAATGTGATTGATTCATTGCTTTTTCATCCGGCTTCCTCAAGAAAGTGGTTTTATAAGAGTCTGTCTGAACCTGATAGTGCTTCGTGTTTTAACTTTCCTTACTTTCACTGCTCATCATACCATAAATATGATTCATGTTGTCACTTCCTAGAAATCCATTGTCACTTAAACGACTCACTTGGGTTTTCATCTTGAGTATTTGGAGGCTTGTCTTTCTTTCTTTTCTGTGTGTTAACAACAATGTCCTCTTCTACAGAGAAAGAATATGTCTTATTTGATCACTCACTCGCTATGGCATTGCACTCTATAGAAGCTCATGAGCTCAATGCTCGATTGCTCATCTACCTAAACCCATCTTCTACGAAGAAAGAATGTCTTATTTAATGCTTATTTTGTACGAAATTGTTCAGTTGCGCTAAGAGATAACACATGAGACTCATGATACACAATATATTAACTATAAACTTGCAAAATCTTTTACAAAGGATTGCATTTCATACCAAAACAGTCTTGTAATTTGAACATATAATCCAACCAATCAAAGGAAAAAAATATTACAATTGGTTGATGAATCGAGCAACGTTCGGTTCAATTCAACTTATGACTAATTTGATATGTTCGATTTGCATTGGAAAAGCATGATCTAACTTGTTATAGTTTACAAGACAAACATGGATGGGCATGTGTAGTTCTTGTGTATGACTTATGTGACTCATACACTAGAGGTTACAAAGAGAATGTGCGAGATGTCATGGTAAGATTGTTTTTTGAAGGAAATGTACTGATTTACCTCCCTCTTAAGCATAAGTTATGGATAACCATTAACGTTATATTTGACAAAAAAAAGTATATGAAAATATTAATTACATTTTTAAACTAATAAAACTCAGAATATTTATTTTGGCAGATATCTTGTTGGATTAAAAGGATAGAACATAAAAGAATTATGTGTTTGTTGGGTGATAAATGACATGATTTGGCCTCACATGACACAGTTCTATGAAATGCAACAAGGAGATATATTGAGGAGATTGAAAATGATAAAATTCAGTCTCATGAACGAGATTGTCGATGAGCAATCCTAAATTGCTTCTTCACTATCTTCCTCCAACGGATCGATCTGCCATCAATTCTTCCTCTCTCTCACATGGTTCAATCCAATCGATCGATTGATTGATCTCACACAGGGTCGTTCCTCCCTTTACGAAACGCTCGAGTTCTCAGTTGGTCAGAGCCAACGTCCAAAACGTTTTCCCTTGTTCATTTCATTTCGCGCGGAGCCACTCCCGCGCTATTTAAACGATGACAGGTAAAGTTCGCAAGGATACGTATGAAACGACACGGGACACGGAATCTTGAACCGAAGCATCAAGCCGGCGGTCGTGCAAGTAAAGTTTGAGCAGTGATGGATGGAGCACAGACTATATATGTTGTTAATCACAGAGCGAGAGAGAGAGAGAGAGACGCAAAACAGCAACATCCAGTCGGCCACAATGGCGTGAGCCAAACCCCTCTTGAAGATCCTCCCCTTTATCCGACGGTTCTGTTTCGTTTTTTGGTCTTTTCTTTTCTCGATTCCTTGTTTTCCGTAGTTTCTTCCTGCCATTGCTGATGCCAACCAGGCAGGCCAATGACCTTTGCCTTGGCTTTCCATTCAACCTTCCCGTTGTTGCAAGAAACGCCTTTCAAGCCACCAAGGTTTTAAATAGTTCGCCTTGGTCGGCCCAACAGGTCTACAAACTCAGACCATTTCCTTCAATGTCCCACAACCCCAATTTTGCATGAAGAATGCCTCTCCAAGTTGTTCTGTTATTTGCTCGGCATTTTGCTTCCTCCGAAACTTGCAGTTTTCTCATCTTCGATTGTTTTGCGGTGTTGATCGTGCAGTTTTTTGTCAATTGAAAAACATGCATTCTTCTTGCTTTGCTTGCTACTTCTTCGGTTGCATTCTTGGGGGACTGTTGGGTGCATTCCATACAGCAGCACTATTCTGATTAGCTGATCATCTGCTTTGCTTAATCCATAAACATTAAGCACCCTAATACAATTGGGGTATGATTTAGATAAAAATGTTAAATAAGCCACATGACGAGCTTTCAAAGCCAAATGGAGCTGCAGATACTACGTTCATTTTCGGCTTAAAGGTCAAGGAAACATACACGAACTATTTCGTTTTACATACAAACTATAAAACACATAATATAATTCCAAGAAAAAATCACAAAATTACCTTATAGTTTTCAATATTTTACATTTTTAGATCTTAATTTTATAGCATTTAAGGACATGAAGTTTCCTTCTTTAATCAAGGTATAGGTTTCTATGATTAACTAAACAGGGACATGAAGTTCTTACAAAACATAAAAACGACTAACTTAATTATCTATGATGTCTCTATTTCAATTAACTATTCAAATTTCAAGACCTTCATTGATTAATGGTAAAAATCTCATATTCCTCCTAAAATGTCAAGAATTTGATTCTCGATGTGTAAAATTTTGATACTTTTGCGAGATTTGTCGGTGAGAATGCGAGCAGGGGGTGCCATAGTAGTAGGATGTGAGTGGCCAGTGCTTTGATGCTAATTTATCAATCAAGTGTAAGTATTCTATATATCTTTTACCATGCTATGGAGTTGGGGTCAAGTAGACTCCAAGCACTGGCACACCTTGATAAGTTGTTGTGTTGCTTTTATGCCACTGCAGTATCAAAATGAAATATTACATATTATACCTATGTTATAGATGGTCCATGATCAATGATATAGGATGCAAGTTGAATAAATGTTTATTGGTGTTTATTCTGTAGATATCAATATGTTCATACATTCATAAATGATTTTGTATTATTGTTTTAATTTAATCGTTAAGGACAACAAGATATTGTGATTATTTTATGATGAGATGCGAAGGTCTACCCATTCACATTTCCAACATACATAGCTCGTTCACTTTGAAGAAACATATCCGCAATCCTTTTATAAGAGAGCAAGAGACAACATGTATCATGTAATACTTTGAGTTGTAGAAAGGGAGAATGTTGAATTATTTGCATATGCTCGGGAGTAACTAATATTATATCAAAGAAGTAGCTTAATTAAAATATAAATGCAAGTTAAAACTTCAAATATATCAATACAATAAATTAATTCTATATCATATTGCTATAACTAACCACATCATGATTCGGATGGTCCCTATAAACAATTTGAGTTATCAAAGTTTTTCAACAATATAAATAAGAAATGCAAATGATAATATTGAAATTCATAATAACCATTTTGTTTGGATAGTTTTCCTGTACCATCTTTTGTTAATAAGTCTCTCACTTATTGCTACCATATTATACATGCAATTCATCATGAATAACTTCATTACTCGTACATTATTTTTTCTCTCATAACTACTTTCTCCTTTAAAACAAACAACATTTAGTTCATATACAATAATTAAAATATGTAAAGCACATGCAACTATTGAACAGGTCCAAGAGTGAAATTGTTGACACATTTTTGGAGCAGGACCATAAGGCCTGGTCTGATTGGCCTTGAGGGCCAACACGGGCTGGGCCGGGCTGTCCCACAGGGCAAGGGTGATCGTGGCCATGACTGGTTCACACACAGTTGGGCAAGCCCGCTGTGTCGCTTTCCAAGATCGAATCTACACCTACACCGATGACAACTTGGATGAGCCCGAGTCTGAACCGGTTCGGGAACAACTCTTTCCAGGCCTTGATCAATAGGAGTGGCCTCCCTCACTCGGACCAAGTCCTACCTTGTTGGGGTTTCTTCCATCTCACCATCGAAAATATTCTTGTTTTGGATGAAGATCCACTGCTGGGTAGCCGCTTGGACCATGGATAGGGTCAGCCTCTACGTATGATAGAAATATTTGCATTGATGAAGATCCACTGCTGGGTAGCCGCTTGGACCATGGATTTTAGTTTGGATTCAAATGGATTTGGGTTAAAGCTTAGATCTGAATAAGGGGTCTTAATAATTAGGTCCAGGTTTTGGATTTGGATAAGATCTAATGACTTGCGTATATTAGTCGATTATAGGCCTGGATTAGGACTTTTATTGAATATAAGGTATGGTTTAAGCTGTCTCGATTTTGGTTTATAGGGTTTGAAAATATGGGTCAATTAGGTCCAAGTGTGATTATGTTGTGTTTGCTTCCTCATCGTATCGTCGATCTGTGACACTATTGGTGTGTGCTTTTGAACGGACACAAATCCTTTCTATATTAATTTTTTAAAGGTTTTAAAAAAGAACAAACGATAATGTTATTATATACATGTTTTTTAAATTATACACATACTACTAAAAATCAATCACAAAAGAACATCTTAAAAGGATTTTCATATATATATATATATATATATATATATATATATATATATATATATATATATATATATATATATATATATATATATATATATATATACAAATCCCAATTCGTAGTCAATAATGGGTGACCAAGGATGGAGCGGGTTAGTGTGTTGGCCAAATGCTAGGCTCGTCATCGCTCTTCAATGTGTGGTCGTTTGTTCAAATTGCCAGCCCGAAGCTTGTATTTCCTAGTCAAGAAATCCTAATATACTTAAAAAGCATCGCCTAATATGTTGGATTAGTCTTTAAATATTATTCCTCGATGGATTAGAAAGAAAGTTTTAGGTATCTGCAGCCTATTTACGAAGTTCTATAAATGAAATATTTTGTTTAAATTTTTGTATTTTCAAAAGAAGGATGATGACGCCATCTACTATTGTGCGTAATGTATTTGTTACTGAATCAATCGTGAACTTTGATTCTTGTTTCTTTCCCGATGATTAATAAGCATTTTTAGTTATTACATTTTTCACAATAAAATATTAAAATATACTCTTTCCTTGAAGTGGAATACTAAACTTATCTTTAGAGAATGAAGAGTTTTAACAAAAGCAATATTTTGTGGCATTGCAAGTTAAAAATTAAAAGCAATTAAATATGACTTCGAAATTAAAACTATGGTCTTTTGTTCTCCAGATTATTTGAGTTATACTTTTCTTTTCACAACAAAATATATTCTTCCTTCAAGTGGAATGTTAAACTTATCTTTTAGAGAATGAAGAGATTTCACCAGAACAATATTTTGTGGCATGTAGAGAAGAAAAACTATGAAGCTAGGGATGGCAACGGGGCAGGGTAGGGTGGGTTTTCACTCCACCACACCTGCCCAGTCCTAGAATCCTCCTTATACACCAGGTTCCATGGGTTTTGAGGATCAAACCCTCTCCCATCCTCACCCTTTTGATATTTTATGTCATTAACCTAAAAGTTATTATATATATAGTTATATTATATAAAAGTATATACATATAAGCATATAAAATACTTATATATATAAACATATATTTTATATGAAACACGCCCCGCATCTTCTTCACTCCTCTTTGGGGGGTGGGTCAGAACAGGTACCCACAGGGCAGGGCCAAATTGGCATCCCTAGATGAGGCGAATAACCTAGTAGAATGTGCAATACACAAACTTGGTTTTACATGCCATAAATTCGAGATACCTTTTTTTTTGCATCTTTTCATTTAGAAATTGGTCAAGGACCACAACATATATATATACATGTATTATATATGTGGGCATGTGTATATACATATACATGTATGTATGTATATATGTGTATATATATAATATCAACTTCGCATTTAGCTTTTTTCTGCCTATTTGTTCTTTTTCTTCTCGTAACCAAAGGATTCATCGATCTACATCGATTCGGGATGAATAATTTTTGCTTTAGATAATTACTTATAAAGTGGTGACTTTATTTATAGAACACACACACAAGCGAATTATACAAGCAGTCCACATTTTAGAAAATTTATATAGACGGTCTCCCTGAATTCCACCCAATTAGACTTTTCACGTCAGCCCAAAACTTTCGAAGCAGTATACTTTTCAAATCGAGCTTCATAGTAGCTCCCATACTTATTTAGGAAGGTTCAAGAGGCTGACCAAGATTAATTCCAATTAGATATACGTTTCAAACTTTGAATAAATGGAATACTCTGCGTATAAATACATGAATCATTGTCCCTTCTCTTCAACTCAAACAATCAAACATAGAATTTGGCTCGCCAATTTCTTTTCTTTGGAAACAAAAAAAGAAGAAAGGAAAGAGAACTGTGTTGCTTATCATAGTCATTTCTTTGATCACGAAAATGGCTGCCATTCACTTCACAAGAAGTACTACTGTGTGCTTATTTCTAGTTGTGTTGACGTTGGTTTTATCTCCCAAATGGCAAACTTTCTGTTGGCAACGCTTGCCCTTCAGTGTTCGAGACGGTACGTGATGCAGTGAAGTCCGCAATCAGCAGGGAGCCTCGCATGGGGGCATCCCTCTTACGCCTCTTATTTCACGACTGCTTTGTCAACGTAACTCTCTCTCTCTCTCTCTCTGGCTTATCATGTGTGACTAATATAACTTGGGCAACATTGTTTGGCCGTCACAGGGGTGTGATGCAAACATCCTTCTGAACGACGGTGGCGAGAAGGACACACCTCCCAACAGGTCTGTGAGAGGCTACGAAGTGATCGGTAGCATCAAAACTCAACTGAATACGGCATGCGGCGCCAACGTTGTCTCCTGCTCAGATATCGTGGCTATTGCTGCTCGTGACTCTGTTGTAGAAGTAAGCAAAATAATTCGTCGCTCCATCCATTCATATAAGGCTAATTTATTTGCCATGATAGAGCATCTCTCTCTCTCTCTCTCTCTCTCTCTCTCTCTATATATATATATATATATATATATATATATTATAAACGACAGTTCGTTTATCTATTATCGATTACTGATAATTGTTGGTGCCACTAACATGACAGTTGGGAGGACCATCATACTCTGTGCCTCTGGGAAAAAGAGACTCGAGAACACGCAACCCGGAGGGTGCAAAGAATGATCTCCCTGGGTTTAATCTAGACCTGGAGGAGCTCGTTCGGAAGTTTGAAGAGAAGGGTTTCAGTGCAAGGGAAATGGTGGCCGTCTGGTGCACACACAGTTGCCCAAGCTCACTGCGCCACCTTCCGCGATCGCATCTACACCGAGCAGAACATTGATCCTTTTCTCCAAATGACACTGCAGGCCCAGTGCCCGAGAGAACCGAACCAGGGTGACGATAACTTGGCACCACTAGATGAACGTAGTCCGACCGAGTTCGACAACAGCTATTTTCACTACGTGATCAAGTGGAGGGGCCTCCTTCACTCGGACCATGTTCTAATCACCGGCGGTTCTACTAACTCAATCGTCAACCTGTATTCTAATGACCCCCCTGCATTTTTTATCGACTTTGCAAACGCGATGGAGAAGATGGGGAACCTAAGCCCACCTTCCGGCACCCATCTTGAGGTCAGAACTGATTGCAGGCTCGCCAACTGAACCAAGTTTGACCAGGTTGCCTAGCCTTCTTTGTTTGTCGTCTTAAAAACTTGTCACAGCGGAAAAGGCTAATATATATGGAGGCCTACTTAATTATGCCCAAAAAAGTGTGATATTATTTATAGTTCGCAAGTTTCTCTTTTTGGAATACGTGGTTCATATATACACTCATTCTTTGTAAAATTTATAGCGTGCCAATGTTCAATTGTACAAAGTCAAAATAAAGGAGATCATTTTTTTTAAAGGAGATCAGTTCATTCCTTTTGGACTGCTTTCCATACTTTTTTCTCTCTGAAATATGAATTGAGGCATATGCTTATAACGTTGTGCAGGTTGGATTCGTGTTACCTACAACTACCACATACACGGTCAAAGATGTCGGGTCTTCTCTAAACCCAGTCAAAGTGGCTAACACTCGGGTTATTAAAGTTGGTTTGGATCCGAACCTGATTTTCTAGTCAATATTGTCATCTCTTATATTTACCTGACAAAACCCTTGTTGAATCATCTATATTGAGGTTCCATGCAATTGCAATGGTTCTTAATGAGTCTATTGAAGAACACTAATACATTCATACAAGTCACTTTGGATTTACATGCAGTAACATTCAAGTAACGACCTTTAAATTCACTTGATTCCGTCCGTTTTAATACTTGGTTTATAAGTAGCTCTGGCTTCGCGCAGCAGCGCTCTATCAGCAAGCGACGGGTTGTAGCTGCTTGACACAATTTTGTTTTCGTCACTTTGGATGGACATGAACTGATAAACACGAAGCTTTTGCATGGGTTTTTTTTGTCACTTTGGAAGGCCGCCAGCTCTTGAGGTGGCACCATGCTGAAACTTAGCATGGCTGTCCCGCTGCCGGAATTTTAATGTCACTAGTCGGAAATTTCCCGATTCCCACTATTGTGGCCCTGGATCACCTTGAATCCAAAAAGATTCAAAAGATCAGTTCAAGCAATCCGATTTTTTCCAAAAGCTAGGTATATGTTACTATAATCAGTTTGCCTCACCTCAGAAAATGTTGTAAGTGTGAAACAGTTAGGGATTAAGAGAAAAAGTGTTGGTCATTTTCAGGAATTCTGAGAGTCCCATAACATGATGAGATTTTGTTGTTGCACTTTAGAATAAGGCATGATGATGCAATCCAATATTGTTTATAGTGTATTCGCTCTTACAAAAAAAAAGCTTTCTTGGACATATATAACACATATATATAGTTGTGCGATGGAATTCTATTGTGTGTGTGAGAGAGAGAGGTTCATACATATATTTGAGAGTTGGAGCGGATTAGCCTTTGCATGGAGGGCTTCAGATTGATAGCCGTTCAATAAGAATTGGACCAGTTCCTTCATGGTTGAAAACAACCCATGAACGGATTCATATTTATATCCAGACGTCATGTTAAGGTGCAAGGATATTAAAAAAGCAATTTGATTGCACGCAAAGTCTGGCAGGACCCGCTGATAAGTCCCACAACACAGTAGGTGAGTTCCAGTCCCTCGGCGTGCATATTGAGCTTTATCCTCCCGTTGTAATAAAAAGAATCATTTTGATTAAAATGTTGGGCCGGGGCCTGAACTCACCCTTTATTATATATATAAACTTGTTTCAGTTGAAGTGTTTCTTGATCGTCTCTGACCTCAAGCTAGGTGCACTGGTACAAATTTGAGCTTTTGCGATAACTAGGGCAGCTACTTCGATGGTTATAACCCTCGAAATCTTTCAAAAAATTAATTATGATGATTAAACAGTCGGAAATATGATAAAAACTATTGGTATTTATGTTTGTATAAATTATCATCCATCATGTTAATGTTTCGATGGTCTCGAAAACCATCAATAATTATTGAATTTTTTTTGCAGTCGTGTACTTCAATTTTGGAGGTTTGAAACCTTCGAAAATGGTTTATATATTTTTGAAGGTTCTTTTGGTTATTTCCGAATTTCCCAACCATCGGAAATAAATTTTATAAACGAAACAACTAAATCCCTAAACCTCTTTCTTTCTCGATTTTCTAATGACCAAATCACTTCAAAAAAGAGAATCTCATTACTGGTGACTAAGGTAACAATCTCTCTACTCTCTAGTTAATCCCTAATCCTCTTTCTTTCTCATTCTCATTTTTGTAGCGACCAAATCACCTGAAAAAGGAGAATCCCTAATCTCTCTACTCCCTAGTTAACTTTGTTTGACAGTTTGAATCCCATTGTTGGTGAATTAACATGTGGAATCGAAGCATAAAATATTATGATTTGTTGGCCATGGCATATTAGAAGCTACAATTTCATATCAGTCATTGTGAAATTCTTGTTTTTTCCACAATTGTTAGACCATATTCTTGCTTTTGTTGGGGATCTTCTCATCTTGATCTTTTAACTGTCGGTATCATGTGTTGCTAGAAAAGTTGTAGCTCTTAGTCCCAATGAATCATACTAACGATAGCATTTCCATCATGCCAAAACTAGTGAGCGAGACTTGTTATTAAAACAAGAAAGCAAATTGGAAAAACATAAACGAAATTAAGTTCTTGCAAAGAAAATATATCTCAAAGAAACTTATTTTGAAAAGCCACAAATCACATTCTTGATTTTGTTGGGGATCTTGTTATCTTGACCTTTCCTTTTAGATTTCTAGCATGTGTTGCTAGGAAAGACTGCAACACTTAATCTCAATGAATCACACGCTAACGATAGCATCTCTAGTTAACTTTGTTTGGCAATTTGAATCCTATTGTTGGTAAATTAACATGTGTGAATCAAAGTGTAAAACATCGTATATGTATGTTGCAAAATCCAGTGATTATTAGAAGATGCCTTTGGATATATGTCTCACAAACTTTAGAATATAGTAAATAAAATTAATGCTCACATAAATCTTGTATGCTACAATAATATATATGTATATATTATGTATCTTACTTTTTATTATAACATGAAACATAACATATTAAATCATGATAAATTTATGTTTTAGTTTATAGAGATATGCCAAACGTTTTGAGACTTAGCCGGAAGATCCTTCAATTCAACGCAACAATAGTTATCACAGTTAAATCATATATGCTTGTAGTGATCTTTCATTATTTCACACATTTGAAACTATATGCAATCTTACGTATATGTGACATTTGAGATAATGATCTATACGAGAAGAGTTATTTATTTTATTGCTTCAAATTTGTACTAGTGATTGTTATGAGAATATTGCTTCACATACCTTTAAAATTTTCTGTTATATGTTTGATAATGGTGGCCACTAATCATATATTTAAGTATGTATCATGTTTTATTTTGTATTGTAGGAATCACAAAATACAAGAAGTGATAAAACAGATGATCGGCTGTGATCTTCTATACTAGCTTTCTAATAAACTATGGATATTTATTTTGGTTATATTTGATTGATTGATTTTTGTTTATATACTAATATTGAACATTGGTCTTGGATATATTTGACCAATATGGCATGTATGTACTTGGTTTAAAGTTTGTAACATTGGACATTGAATTTGGTTTTATTCGGCCCATATGGCATTTATGTACTCATTCTAAATGTTTATAAATTGGATATTGATATTCTTAGATATATAAATCTATAAGATAATTTATATTTTGATAATATCAAATTGTATATCAGGTGTTTATGATGGGATTCTATTCCAATAATCCATGTGAAAATTTGAATAATTATCGAAAACGCATTTTTGGTATTATATAAGTAGATTATTTCCGGTGTTTTTCACAAGGCATTTATGATGATCAAACCATTGACAAAAGAGATTTCGAAAATTCTTTTCTAGAAATTTTCGAGTACATTTGCAACGATAAGAACAAGCATCATAAATAAATCATTTCTAGTGGTGTCAACCTAGTTGATTACTTTCAGCAGTTGTGTGAGTATTTCCAAGGATTGTTTAGGTTTTTTCTTACGTACCTTTTCCTCGCAAGCTTTTTCGGGGGTGTTAGCCTTTTTCAACGGTTAAATGACTTTTTTTTATAATTTAGACTACCGAAAAAAATAGTTTTAGAACAATCTAAAATAACCCTTTTTGTACTAATGGTGCTAGCATGTGGAGTTAAGTTTTCCATCTTCACCATATCGTTGACAAGATCGATAGCAAATGCACTGAGGTCACATGGTGACTATGGAGTCAACAGAATTGCTATCGAAGAGGACTTGGTCCGAGGGAGGAAGGCTGCTCCTATTGATCAAGGCCTATAAATAGTTGTTCCTAAAGCCGTTCAGACCCAACTCATCTAAGTTGTCATCGGTGTAGGTGTAGATTCGATCTTGGAAAGTGATACAGCAGGCTTGTCCAACTATGTGTGAACAAGATGAGGCCACGATCGCCCCTGCACTCAACTGCTTGTCACCCATTTTGATTCTAGTTAAGTATCTTCCATCAACAATATAAAATTTACCTATAAAAGTTTATAAATATCATTATTGTACATTAGGTATACTTCATGAGTTGCATTAAATTATTAATGAATGCCACCTTTTGGTACCATGAACGGATGAATATAATTATCAAGTGTTCTATGAAGCTCTCATGCATTAACTTTCTTCCCATCTCGCATAAACATAATAAACGTTCATACCAAATCCAACATCTATTACATTTTGTGTTGTTTTGATTATAGTAACACAATTTATCACCATTTGGTATACAACGAGGACTATGTGTACCGATAATTGCCCTCAAGCACTCTTATAAGATGATGATAGTTTAAGAAATTATGACAATTTTATCAATGACATATGTATGTATATGATTTAATTTATTATGAGGAAACAAATATATCTTTAAATAAAGAAAGAACCTCGAGATGTTCATAATATTTGAAGGTGTCTATTTGCTATGTTAAAATATATATTTTTGTGCCATATAACGCATACTTGCTATAACTTTCTTTAAATACTTTCTTACTATTTGACTCAGTCTATGAAAAACATATTGTATACTGTGATTAAATGCTTGTTGACCTAAAGTTGTCATGCATCCTGTAGCAAACTTCTACCACGTAGAATGTTACTAACAGTTTTACAATTTCTAGTTGCATAAGAGGAAACAATAGAATGATTAGTCTCTATAATATGTTTGGAAGAAATCTATAGTTTTGTTGATAAGAATTATATATGAGTGAATGAGATCGATCGCATACATGTTCATATAATTGTAAAAATACCAATATGCACACTCTCATAACTATCTTTTCCGGAGTCACTCTTTTTTTTTTTTATTAGCTTACACATTAAAACATAAAATAAGAGTAACATATGATGTTTTATAAATAATATGAAATAATTGCATGCAACTTCATTTAATCTTCAAAAATCTAGATAGGAACTATTATTTACACATAAGCATCTATCAAACTAAAAAACAACACGATACACAAGATAGTGTAACTTCATTTGTTCCTCAAACGTTTAAATATGAATATTTATATTATTAAAATTACATATAGTTAATCATTGATAATGTAATAACACGTCAACAAAAAGAATTTAATGTGAAATAAATTATAAATATCTAAGGCATACATACCTAATTCTAGCTAGTAGAACCAATTTGCATTCTCAACAATAAACCCCATCTTCCTCTAGAATATTGCAAAAGCATATAACAATATCTCATACGACAATCATTTGCAATCCTGTAAGGTATTCCTCATTTGTTATGTCACTAGAGTTATGATACTCATTATTTTCTCACAAACTTTTCTAAGATCGTCTCATGCAATGTGAAATTATCAATTATAATTAAAAACTTACGAAGTCCTTCAGAAAAAAGTCACCAATGCTTTTATGCTTTTTATAATATTCCTAAAGTATACTCTAGCATAAGAATCCCTCCTACTTAAGCTTGTAAACAGCTTGTTTTGAACCCCTCTTTTGAATTGGGAATTTTCGCAAAATCCTTAAAATGAATATTTCGAAATTAAATATTTTAAAGCAAAGTTAAGGAAAATCCAAGTCAAACAGGGATAAAGCTTAATCATCTCTCCGAAGGATCAGCAAGGATCACGACCACATCAAGCATTAAAAATGACCCCAATGCGCATGGACCAAGGGAAGACCCAAGGCACATATCAAGCCACGGCCAAGCCCACATTGGCCAAGCTCACACGACTTGATTGGGTCAATGGGGCTCATCTAGGCAAGCTTCATGAAGACTTGGCTCAAGCATGCAAGATTCAAGTTCAAGGCATCAAGTTCGAACCAAGCCACATTAACCTAGCCTACCTAATCCACCTTGGCCGAACTACATTGACTTAACCCACCTAGTCCACATTGGCCGAACCACATTAACCTTACCTACTTAGTCCATCTTGGTCGAATTCCCCAAAGGAGGACAACTCTAGCCAACTAAACCCAAGCTTAGACGCCTAGTTGGGTTCACACCTAGCTCTAGCCAAGACAAAACCGACCCACCTAGGGCTGCATGTGTTGGGTTTATGTTAACCTAGGGGACCACGTGAAGGCCACAGGAGCTGGCCATGTAATCTCTGAAAAACTATTTTCAGCATTACTGCATATGTCTGAGTTTCTATTTTTCATTTCTCAAGTTCTATTCCGATCAACTTGAAATTTGGAACACTTCATCTATACACACAAGCCCACCTAAGATAAAATTTGCAAGAATTTTAGGATTGTACAACTCCATAATTAAAAGTGTATAAGATCAGGAAAATCTAGAACCACTTCTGTCCAACCGTATTTCCTACAAATAGAGCCTAGGTAATCATCACATAACTCTATGTGTAATGATCCAAATCGAGTTAAATCTTGGTTTAGTGGAAAGTTGACATCTATAGCTTTCTAACAAAACCAAATTCACCAAAATCAAAACTCTGTGCACCGAGATACATACTTTTTTGTAAGTCTCTATATTTTTGTAACAGAGCAATCTCGAGTATCTGAGTAGAGACACTTTCCGGATTTAATTGCAAAGAATCACAGCTCCCAAAAATAGAATAAAAATATTTTAAAACATTTGCTCTTGTTCATCGTGAATTTTTTACGATTTTTTGAAACTTAATAGACACTGAAAAAAATCAGAAAGTATGATCTGAAAATAGAACCAGTTTTTGTTTTTTATAACTTGGTAAAAACTTGTCTTCCAAAACACCTAGTGCACGAGTTTGATCAAGTTTTCTCGAGTTTTCTTGAAGTGGATTTGAAATCACACCTACATCAATGAGTCCTTAAAGCGCCTAGGTTGACCCTTGAGTATCGGTTCAAGAAGGTCTAAGATGACAAGATCTTGCTTAGCAACAATCGCCAAATAAGTCAAATTTATAAACTTTGCTAGTTTTGAAAACTAGCTGGTACGCTCGAGCAAACGAAGTAGATTTAAGAATTTTATTTCAAGTCTCTACATAGGCTTGAAGTGAAATTTTCATATCTACAAAGCTATTCTAAAGAATGTCATCATCTACATCCAATTTCATTGGTAGTACATTAGGTATACTATAATTATATTTTGGGTATACGTTGGAGTAGCATTCGGTATCTATTCCTTGTTCTACAACAATCAATTTTCAAAAAATTGTACTCAAGACTTAATATTACTTCCAATGTGATGTACCTTATTATTATTAGTATGTTGAAAACCTTATATATATATATATATTCAAGAACTGTCTTGTCTCCTAACTAGGTGAAGTATCGCTCGTTGTGTACATCCAAAGTTTTTATTCTACAAAGTGTTCATGTCTTAGTTTATCAAATTTGCATTTGGATTATGCACTTGGGGAGTTCGCCACCCTGCAGGTTCTCAACTCCACATGGTGCATGGTGTGAGTTCGACTGCCGTTGTGACTCAATGTCCTTTTTAAAAAAAAAATTGCAGTATATAATAGAAATGAAAACGTTGGTGACATAGAGTTCATGTAAGGAAAAATGCTTGATTTTGACCCTCTGCCGCTCATGCATGCTTCTCAGCATTGAACTCCTCACCTTTGATTTTGTTTATTTATTTGTTACAAGACTGAAGCCAGGCACGCCCAGGGTATTGAACTCATAACGTTCGACCTGTGACTGGACTTTCTAGCCAGGTGAGCTCGTTGCGAAGGCAGAAGAAGCCTTGAAGGTTCGCCCTTCACCGACGGTGTCATGAGCAGCAGAAAATGGATGGACACAATCGATACTAATGGGCGTGTGGATCCAGTTGCTAGATCCACATGGGCGTCACGGTTCCAGAGATTACAGTATAATCCGGGAAAGTTCGAGAGACTTCTAGAAGCGAAGAGGCTCTTCTTTTCTTCTCCCCTTCCCCCTCCTTTCACACGTCCCTCTTTCTCACACACATCTTGGGAATTTGCCTGAGAACCGGACCCCGCCGCAAGGTAAAGGCTTTCCTTCCTCCAAAAGCTCCAAATTCCCAAACCTAACCCCGACGTTGATCCATTTGGTTATCCTGATTCGCTTCGTAGTCAATCTAGAATCTTCCAGTTTTCTGGGAGTACGCTTTTTGCCGGGAAACCTTGATCTGCGACAGTTTTCTCTTTCGACGTGAGCGTCAGATCTTCTGTTGTGATGCTGGTTTCGGTTCGTTTCTGGATATGTGGGTGGTGGTTTTGAGATGTTGAGAATCGGATTTGTACGTCCTGGGTGACGCATTGTTATGACTGCCAATGTTCTTGATGAGTTGGTGATGGCAATGCCGGACTTTTTTGCTTTTAGCTCTCTTGCATGAGAATGACATGATTGGATCTCTCACCTTAGCTAATGTGAGCGGTGTTAGCAGCTTATAGATCAATTCTTTTGAGCATTTTGGCGTGATTAGTTGCTTTCGAGGGCAGATCTTATCCTTTCACCTTTTTTATAACCCGGCTCCTAAATTTTCTCATGATCTATACTTGCTTGTTTCTTCCTTCTTTTGAATTCAAATCCGCGTCTTTCTCCCATTTCTTTCCGTAATGCATGTTTTGTCAGGTTTTTGAAATTTCCGTTCTGGGTCTTCAAGGAACTATTGTTGCTGGTTCGTGTATGGTTGTTGTTGGGGCAACTTTCAGAATTTTTAATTATGAAGTTGCTGTATACCTGAGTTTTGTGTATAGCAGATTAGTATTGTAGGTGTAGTTTCTCTTATTTTGGATGCTTAACCAGAATTACGTAGAAGTGTCCGTAATACCCTTATTCACTGTATGCCGGGTTCAAATATACACTTTGATGCAGGTTTATACGTGTTTCAGTGTTTAAATGGTTTTAGTTTCCCAATTCATTCTCTATACTCTATTATTGATTCCCAGGCAATTTCTCAATGCTGGATGATTATTATCGTCTGAGAAGCATGTAGATATCATGCTGTTTTGTTGCTATACACAATTTCTCAATGTATAGCACATTCACTGTAGTTGCTTCTTATGTACTGTAATACCCTTTTATGTATACCTGTACATAACTGTGTTTTGGTCCTAGTGGCATTTAGATATCACTATTGTCGTATTTCTTCCAGTTTTCTATGCTGTTTTGTTATTTAACTCATCCATGGTCAAAGCCATTCCTATTGTAGCGATGTGCCAACAGATAATATGTTAAAGGATCTAATTGCCTTTTTAATTTGTTTTACACTAATTTCTTTTATGTATCTGTGCTACGTGGTGTATTACACTATTACCTGGTCCGAGTTAAGGAGCACAATCTTAAATCTTGAATGTGGAGATACCCAATTAAGTGTTGAGTATTTGGCCTGGGGAATGGCTCCGTTACTTAACGTTTACTTTCTTTTGGCATGTGTTGTTGAAATACATAAAAAGAATAAGCCACCAGCCAGTTCTATATTTTATTGATCGGTATACCAATCTTTAATAATTTGGTTTAAGTCTTCCTCTTTTTCCTTCTTCCTTCGTTTCTTCACCATAGATGTTCTTGTGAAAAATTTGGAGCACTCAAAGATATAGAAATTATGTAGAATTCTTTTTCATGCGATCATATTTTTCTTTAGAGCATACATTATATTTTATTATGCAAATGGAACAGATTCTGAAGTTGCTTTTTTGTGAGATCACTAGAACAGAGCTGCCTTCTCAATTGTGCAGTATTTAGGGTTGGAAAAAGATGAGTGTTGTTGGTTTTGACATTGGGAACGAGAATTGTATTGTTGCTGTGGCAAGACAACGTGGGATTGATGTTGTCCTTAATGATGAATCTAAGCGAGAAACTCCTGCCATTGTCTGCTTCAGTGACAAGCAGAGGTTCATTGGTACAGCAGGTGCAGCTTCTTCAGTTATGAACCCTAAAAACTCCATAAGCCAGATTAACCGTCTCATAGGTCGGGCATTCTCTGATCCTGAGCTCCAGCTTGATCTGCAGTCCTTGCCTTTCACAGTGACAGCAGGGCCTGATGGCTTCCCTCTTGTACATGTTCGTTACCTGGGAGAAACTAAGGTTTTCACCCCCACCCAGCTTCTTGGAATGGTCCTGTCAAACCTCAAAGGAATTGCTCAGAAGAACTTGAATGCAGCTGTAGTGGATTGTTGCATAGGTGTTCCAGTCTACTTTAATGACTTGCAGCGAAGAGCGGTTGTTGATGCTGCTACTATTGCTGGACTGCATCCTTTGAGACTTGTTCATGAAACTACAGCTACAGCTCTGGCTTATGGGATTTACAAAACAGACTTGCCAGAATCTGATCAAATTAATGTTGCATTTGTCGATGTTGGTCATGCAAGTATGCAGGTCTGCATTGCTGGGTTCAAGAAGGGGCAACTAAAAATTCTAGCCCATGCTTTTGATCGCTCCCTTGGTGGACGCGATTTCGATGAAGTTCTCTTCCAACATTTTGCTTCCAAGTTCAAAGAGCAGTATAATATTGATGTTTTGTCAAATGCACGGGCTTCTCAGCGGCTCAGGACAGCTTGTGAGAAGCTGAAGAAAATGTTGAGTGCAAATCCAGAGGCACCACTAAATATAGAATGCTTGATGGATGAGAAGGATGTAAGAGGGTTCATCAAAAGGGACGAGTTTGAGCAGATCAGCATTCCAATCCTTGAGAGGGTAAAGGGTCCACTTGAAAGGTCCATTCATGAGGCTGGGCTTACAGTTGAAGACATTCATTCAGTTGAGGTCGTGGGTTCAGGTTCACGGGTGCCTGCGATTATTAGGATCCTCACTGAGTTTTTTGGGAAGGAGCCACGAAGAACAATGAATGCTAGTGAGTGTGTTGCACGTGGATCTGCTCTTCAATGTGCCATCCTGAGTCCTACCTTTAAAGTTCGAGAGTTTCAGGTCTCTCCCCTCTCTCTATCTTCAATCTATACACCAACACACACTTATGTATATATATGTATATGTGTGTGTCTGTTTTAAAATTCATTACATGACCAGCATGGTCAGTAGGAAAATCTTAGTTTCGGTTCTATATGGTGGCACCTTGTATAGAAAAATCAGTCATGTCTTACAAAGGGAAGCATGCGGTTGCTTCATCTGTTTCTCAACATTAGTTACTTGGCTGTATTTCCTTTATTTTTATGGCAATCAAATTATGAAGTTCAACTGTCTTAAGTTTTGGCATTTTTAACTGTTGGAAGTTTGTATTTGTGAGTTCATATTTGTTTATCGAGTTATTCTAGTCAATGAATGTAGGAAAGGGTAAATAGGCAGACCTTCAAGAGGTTCAGATTGTTTCTACTGATTTTGTTTTCCCCTAAACATTTGTGACTGTGTGCGAATGATTTGGTTTGGTTTTCTAGACTTTTGTGCATTAGAACACTTCTTTTTGTACAATGTGCATTTGAACATTTTGATGTTGATTTGTTTGTATTCCAGGTCAATGAGAGCTATCCATTCCCTATTGCTTTGTCCTGGAAAAGTTCTGGTCCAGATTCTGAAAATGGTGCAGGAGATCAACAGCAAACAACTGTTGTTTTCCCAAAAGGCAATCCAATTCCTAGTGTGAAGGCACTCACCTTTTATCGGTCCGGAACATTTTCTGTTGATGTTGAGTATGCTCATAATGGCGAAAAGATTAGCACTTACACGGTATGATCTTATCCTTGTTTCTCATGATAATTGTTCTCTTTCTTCTTTCATTCAATGTGGTCCTTATCCTTGATCAAATATATTTTTTCCTGAACGCAGATTGGTCCATTCCAATCACCCAAAGGAGAACGAGAAAAGCTGAAATTGAAAGTTCGCTTGAATTTGCATGGGATAGTTTCTGTTGAGTCTGCAACTGTAAGTTGTCTTCCCAGTTGTGTAGTTAGGGTGTTTGAGTTCTGTTTAGTTGATAAACCTGTAATGGGGTTCTCATGATGACTCCAGTTATTGGAAGAAGAAGAAGTTGAGGTGCCAGTATCACCTGTCAAAGAACCTCCTAAAGCAACAAATGAACCCTCAAAAATGGAGATGGATGATGTTTCAACTGATGCAGCAGCTGCTGCCACCGTTGATTCCAATGTGAATATGCATGATACATCTATCATTGAAAATGGTGTTCCAGAGTCCGACAAGCCTGTGCAGATGGAGACAGATGCCAAGGTTTGAAATGTACATTCCAAGCAATCAGCAGTCATTTGTGTGCAATTTATTTCTTAATCAAATATACAACAGTGCAATGCCCATAATGCCTATAATCCATGATAAATAAATCTGACAGTTTTATGCAAGTTGTCGGAATCCTAACGCAATCCTCCTCCTTTCTCCTCCTTTATACAGGCTTTGGACTGGCCATGCAAGGGTGATCCCTTACATGAGAGGAGTTTTTTTAATCAAATATGTTTCCGAAAAGTTTCAATTCATGTTATGTTTGGTTTTCTTGTTGATTCCTTTTGTTTAGTCTGGTATGTCCTGGGATCACATCCACAGATAAATCTGGAAGCTCAGCAATTTCTATATGTAAGGTAGTTTTCGGAACGTGCTTTTGTGGATCTGTGGATGTCATCTTCCACTGGTCTGGGAACACTGTGAGAACCTTCACTGTCATTGAAATGAACATCACTTAAGCTGTGGTTATTCTAGTTCAAAGATAATGATACGTAAGTAGTTAAGGGCAATGTGCGATGCGACTACTCTGTGGCGTTTAGTGTTGCTCTTGAGAGGTTGAGGCTTATTTGTCAACTATTATCAGGTCATCACAAATTGACTCAGATTGGTTGGCTGTTTGGTTATGTCACTTCCCTTTCTGCTGTTGAATCACCATGTATGCTTGGTGATTGAGGTGGCGATAAATTTCACAGTGCGGAAATATGGACAAGGTTTCTGATTCTAGATAGCTGGTTTAAGTTTTTCTGATTAATTAGTCTCTAACGTTTTATAATTGATGGCTATTTGAATTGGCGCACCTTCACACTCAATGCAGGGAAATATAGGCTGTTAGGGAAGTATTGGCTGAATTTTGCGTTAGAAGGGTTAAAACGAATGGGCATATGCTATTCTACTGTGGCATATATCACCATGTCATAATATCATGTTAAGCTGGACAATATCCTTATACAACAAATAGAACAAAAGAAAAGCGCAAAATACCATGAATAAAGGAAAAGCAAAGTTAAGGCCTCGTGCACCAACTTTATTGATTAAACTAGAACGTACATGCTAACTGACATATAAGAGGCTTATCAACTTGAAGAACAAGTATTTTATGGGTAATTTTGGTTCTCCTCAACAAATTTCAAACTAATTTGACAAATAAAATAGTGCATCAAATTCACCAATCAAAGGGCCAATTGGCATAAATAACTGACAAGAAGGTTGTTGGAGCTTGATGATGTCGGAGTCTTGCTTCAAAAGAGCTGCTTAAATTTCACTGTCAGTGATGGTTCATTTGCAATCTTGCTTCAGTATTCAGATTCGAAAATATTCTTTCATGGCTACTTATGCATGTTAAGGTGGTTAACCAAAATGACCCTATGTGCAGATAGAGACTGTTAAAAAGAAGGTGAAAAAGACAAATATTCCTGTCTCTGAGGTGGTTTATGGTGCAATGGCAGCACCTGATGTGCAGAAGGCTGTGGAGAAAGAATTTGAGATGGCTCTGCAGGATAGAATCATGGAGGAAACTAAAGAGAAAAAGAACGCAGTGGAGGCTTACGTGTATGATATGCGTAATAAGGTAACCGTGCAGGGAATTCTCTATTTACAGTGGTTTTCAGCCCTAGCTATGAGATATATGCCTGGCGTTGTTGCTTATATGGTAGGTACTTCAGAAACAAAAAATGCTTTTGACCTCCTAATGTGGATAATAGGATAAATGCAAGAGGCTTCTGATATTTTATCTTCTCATATGGGTTAATAGTGCCATCCTTTGGGGGACCCAAGAATCCGCTTTTGTTTATTGGAATTTGGGACTCATAAATTCATGATGACTGTTACCTATTGTTAGAAGTGGCAAAAGCAGATGGGGCTCATCTAATGTGCAAATGGGCATGTTTTTAGATGTGCAGCAATCAGCTTAGGAGTCCCATGACCAGATGGATGGTCCTACTACTATGTCCGTTATAAACAAGTGTGTGTTTGTGTGTGTGAGAGAGAGAGAGAGAGAAAGAGAGAAACCCATGAGTTAATGAGCTACCTATTGTTAGAAGTGACAAAGGCAGATGGGACTCATCTAATGTGCAAATGGGCGTGTTTTTAGAGAGAGAGAGAGAGAGAGAGAGAGAGAGGTTCAGACAACTCAATTAACTTGTTATCTTTTTGTGCCAGCTTCATGACAAATATCAAGAGTTTGTGACTAATACGGAGAGGGAGGAATTCTCTGCTAAGCTTCAGGAGGTGGAGGATTGGTTGTATGAGGACGGGGAAGATGAAACGAAGGGTGTCTACGTTTTCAAACTAGAAGAGCTTAAGAAGGTATTTGGTGAATTCAAGTATAGCCACTGATGTTGGCTGTAACAAACTGTCTCAGCTTCTGCTGGTCAGAGCTAATTGTGTGTTTTGTTGCAGCAAGGTGATCCTATTGAAGTGCGCTATAAGGAATACGTGGAACGGGGGCCCGCTGTTGAACAACTTAGCTACTGCATCAACAGCTTCCGAGACGCAGCACTATCTAAAGACCCAAAGTTTGACCACATAGACATCAATGATAAGCAGAAGGTATTTGTATTTTGTGAGTGTATTCTGGTAGAATAAGTTATCGCATATGCGGTTGAGATAGGAGTAGAAAACAATTTCAATGTGTCCAACCACTTTAAAGTCATAACCCATTTGTTAAACTTTGTTCGATCTTGATCAATCTCTTAGTTGTCTTTGGAAACTTGGCGGTTTCTCTTTCATTTGGTTGCTCTTTTACATTATACCAGTGAAGACCTATTTACCTGTTGTCGGCCATCGTCAAGGTCATCTTGATTTGAAGAGCAATGCTTGAGACCTTGGATTTGTACTTTGATTTGGAAAAAGCTTTCTTTTTCTGGATAACTTCACAGTCCAAGATCATTAAGTTTGAATAGGTCAGCTTGCCTTGGACCTCTAGTCTCTTTGTTACAAGCGTGCTTCTTGAGTTAGTCTCCATTAATGTGTTCTTGAGAGGCTAAGGGTACCTTAATTTCGTCATATACTCGTCTTATGGCCTAGGGTCTGGATCAACAATAAAATAGTACGTGATAGAGCATTTATTACCGGATTACTGCTTGCAGGATATCTAATGGCTTCTCTAAGTTCTACTTTTTCCTTCGAAGAATAACAATCCTTGGATTGCAGGTTGTCAATGAATGCGGAGAGGCAGAAGCGTGGTTGAAAGAGAAAAAGGAGCAGCAGGACGGTTTAACTAAGTACGCCGCACCTGTCCTCCTGGCAGCTGACTTGAAAAGAAAGGCTGAGACATTAGACAGGTAAAGCCAGCTATATGCGCTTACATTTGTGACACTTGATTTTTATACGTCTTTGCTAATTATTCAAGTTGCCATTCAAACAGGTTTTGCAAGCCAATTATGACGAAACCCAGGCCGGCACCCCCGAAGCCACAGACGCCTCCTACTGATGTCCCCCCTCCTCCGCAGCCTGCTGGAGAGCAGCACATGCCTACTGAATCCTCTGAGGCCAGAGCCCCAGAGGGTGAAAGTAAGGTTCAACCTGAGCCCATGGACACTGACAAGCCAGACTATGTCGAATCTTCATAGTCGCATGTATCCTTGGAAAGGTTTGGATTGGAGCTTGTTGGATTTCATTCCGGGTAACTCTGGTACCCCTGGTTTCACAGTCCTCTTTGTTTATGTTTTGGTGTGTGAATCCAACCAGAACCACTTCTTTTTGTTGGCTCTTTTTGAAAGGTCCGAGAGTTACAATTTTGAAACAGCATCTATGCAACGATATGTATAAAAGATAACTGATTCATACCACTGTCTGTCTCTGACTAAAGATTTTGATGATTAACGTTGTGGTTGTTGATTTTCTGTGAGAATTTTGTTTACGGGTCAATTACAACGAGCGACTCTTCCCCCAAGGAAAGAGTTCTTCGTGTTGGTCTATTGGGCCTCGTGAAGTTCAGACGTCATGTTTTGAAAATGCAATCTGGTATCGGTACTGCCAGACTATTACAACATGCTGCCTGTAGATATTGTCAATTCATGCTTTCTGCCCTCCAGTATGGACCTCTGTGATGCAAAGTCATGTCGCTGGTAAATAAGCTTTTAGAGGTTTGAATACTTGCGACTTTCAAAGTCTTAAATCCACTGACGCATTGGTGTAAATGATGGTGAAACACGTTTAGTGGTCTCTGATGAGATGGAATCAGTCGCCAGAATTGTGGGAGGGTTGGTGGGTGTGTCATTTAATAGATGCATCTTGGGTTGTCTATCCTTGTTTAAGATTTAGGTTGGCAAGGGTTGTTCGTATGGCAATTGAACCAAGCTCGTGATTTCTTGCCATCAAACATTCCTTACGAGTGACGAAGTGAGAGAGATGGTCCTTCCGCTTGTTGGCTCTGTTCATCAAAGATTTGCCATTAAAAGCATCCAGGGCGGCAGGACTCTTTGGTTCCGAGTTGCAGGTGGCAAGTTCAATTCTTGGGGGATACGTGTTGGGCTTTGGCCTCCCGTTGCAACCAAAAAAACAAGGTTTTACCATTAAGCGGTACAATTGTATTCACGAACAGAACTGAAATAATCCATCAACCCAGGAGGTGTGTTGCTTCAAAACTCATGGATGTGAATTGTGAAAAATGACAAATTTAGCTTAACGGTTAATCATAGTTTCTTTTTTTTTTTGTTACAATGGGAGGGCTAAGCCTAACACACATGCACACTAACTCCAAAGCAAACCCAGGCCAAGAGACCCCCTGCGAATTGAAATTGCCACCCGCAACTGGGCGTTAGACAGCCAGCACTACATGTGAGCTACCACTCTGGGTTGATCAGAGTAGTTTTGGATAAACCTTGTGTAATAACGACTTGTAGAGCTTCGTCTTTTACAATAAAAACCAGGAACCACGTTTGCTGAAGTTCCTGATACACGTCAAGCTCTTCTTGGGATTGGTCATATAGATCTCCCGGAAATAACTAGAGATAATAATTAAACGTTCAGGAAAAGCTTGACCTATATCAGAAAAGTCCGAAAATAGAAGTCTTTGGCATGGAATTGTGCCTGCAAGATGGTTTCTGACGAAAAAGAAGCCACGCTAGTGACTTCAGGACACAAAACTAAGATGGAGGAGTCGTAACCAACATCTGTGTTCAAGTTCTATTAATAAAGCTGATCAGCCCACGCTAGGCCAACCCAGAGCCAAGCCTAAACCGAGCTTGGGTCCAGTCAAGCTAGACAGTCGATGAGTACAAGTATTATCAGGCTATAAGTAGAAAACGATTGACCCAATATCAAATGTATGGATGGACGAATAACAACGGGACGAGCATCTATGGTACATATACTATTTTAGAACGATCAGTATATTCAGGAGTAACGATGAATCTGCTATGAGCAGCACAATGACATGCTTAGGCTGTCGGCACCTCCCCCCCAAAAAAGCGAGGAACCGCTGATGATTCTACCATTCATGCTGCTGAATGATGGTGGTCCTCCTCCTCAAGGGCCAACTTGAATCAGAAACACTTTCAAAGCCACTGCAAGTACCACCCATCCACTTGCGGTGATAATTTGGGAAGATTATAATAATATGTACCTCTTTCTGATCCGGTCGAACTGCAATCAAGATTCTTCCAAGGATTGTCAAGTTCCACGTTCTAGATTAACATCTTACACAAAGTTACGTGAATCCACAGCTGAAAAGGAAAAGGAAAAAGAGGAAGGGTTGAGAAACTGTAAGCCACTGCAAAGAGAAGACAACCGCTTAGTATGGCTACAGTACATAATAGTAAAAAGAAAGGTTTTTGCGCACTTTTTCCCTTGTCATACATGATACAAATAAGATTGAAGCTGAAAGTCCTAATGTTCTCTTACATATCAAATGACAAAGAGACTGGAAGCCAAGCATCATCATAATAAGAGCTATCATGAAATCGTCCCTTAGCATTAGCAGATGACCAGCAAGCCTAGATCTCCCCTACCTTTTGCTTCACTATAAGAAGTTGGTTCATCTAGTTAAAGAACATAAGTTGATGCTATGTTATGGATTTCAGAGCCTAGCTCAGCGTCAAGCTGTCTCAAACTTGCTCCTTGGACATTTTCTTTTGCCTGAACTTTAACCAGGGAGAAGTTTCTACTGACTTTATTCTGCAAATAAGCGGTGGTAACGAGTTTGTTTTCCTCTAATCCTTTAGTCCTTTTTGTATTATTCAAGGTCATTTCCTACTGACTTTTCATCAAGTACAAACCTCACGCAACTCATGCATGAGCGGTGTAAACATCAGTGCCCAAAATGTTCTGCGGACAGGAGAATATAGAACAAGCTATAAGGAACCAAAAGAGGACAAACAAAAGACTAAGCAAGGGAATGTAGTTCACGATTACTAGCATGTGAAAATCTTGAATAGATGGTACCTTTTATCCCAGTTGTAGTTCTACACATTTAAACATCAACTCATTTTCATATCTTTGTAACACGAATCGCTCCTCTGGTGATATTAATGTAGTGACAGTGCATTTCTCATCAGAGAATGGTCTACGGCTTGTCCTTCCAGCCCTGTGCAAATAGTCGATTGCGGTTCCGGGCAGATCAAAATTGTAGATGTGTGTAGTTTCTGGCAGGTCGACACCTCTGCTAGCTAGATCTGTCGCAACCAGAAAGCAACCTCCTTGTCTCACATCCTGAATCAACAATGAAAAGAATCAAACAATTAGCTCTATGAGACTATAGTGAGCCAGCCTTCAGTTTGGTGGAATCTAGCTAGAATCAATTGGAGTCCTTGGAAAAACAGATTAAGACTGTATTTGGTATTGGCATTTAACTCTACGAGGAGATGTCAGAATGAATCTGGAGTAACACATAAGTTGACCATTTTAACCTCAAGGAGTTAATATATCAGATGTGTCTTCAGTAGTAAACTAGAGGTTATCAACAATATTATAAACGGTCACAACCCAGACTGCGTGAGTTCAATATGAGCTGTTACCTATTCAAAAAAGGGAAGCAAGAGTTGTTGAGAACAAAAAGTCTCAGGAAGTTTAACCATAAGTTCTAGGAACAGGGGAAAAAGAAACATAATGCGCCATGCCTGGGCAGCTTAACTAAAGCAGTAAAGAGAAGAACCTCCATTGTCTAAGAGTCCCAATCTCAAGTCATTCTTTTTCTGGTGAGTTCAAGTCCAACAACTTAAAGTTCCTAAACTTGGGCATATGAAGCTAGGCCAGCCAATGGATCTGATATCTGGTTAAATTTGGGTTTGTAATATTTGATATGGTAAGAGATGTGAGAAGTATTCATAATTGGGTTTGGTTTCTTTGATCCATACCAAATCAGATTCGGGGTGACATGAGATGAGATGTAACACAAAATGGGGGTTGAAATCAGCTTCAGAGGACCACAAAGAAAACAAATCGGTCTAAAAATTGGGGAATATGCCATTAGTGGAATCCTAACTCACCCACATCTCCCTCGAGGAAGGTGCATGTCCAGCCCTTAGCAGACAACCACTGGATCTAGAGGTTCTTTTTTTTTCTTCTCTTGTTTTTGACATAGTATCATGAACCAGACCTTCAACAGAAAACTCTAGGTGAGAGTTTCCCTTCATACAGGGTCCAAGGTGCCATTTGGTTTGAGACTTGGGGTCTCCAAAAGATAGTTTAATTGGATATGGTTTCTGTCAGATACCTGAATTTGAATATGATGCAACCACAACTCGTATCTGCAAAGTCTGATTAACTCTGCTCCGTTCTGTATGTTGACAGGCCTATATTGATGCTTCTAACAGTACATGGACATCCATCATAATTGCCAACTAATAGTGGCCGCTTTTTGCAAAGGAACTCTTTAAGTCAAAGAGCCAATATCTAATTCAAACTATTACCTTAGAATACCTCTGATGTTATTTTACAAAACATCTATGGTCATGATACTTTCAACGTAGAAATACTCTTTAATCTGTGTCATATGCTAAGGCCCAGAGTTATTCTTCAAAAGAAAGACAAACATTACTTACAGATAATGAAGCTGAACGTGCGTTAAAATGCATCTCCTCATCAAGAAGATAGATCTCTGTACGTTCAGCATATGTTTGTCTAAGGAAGTCAATGATGCAAGTTGTTGTAGAGGGTCTCCCTGACTTCTTTGACTTCTCAGACTGAAAAACGGTGGAGAAAAACTCGAGAATGAAATGTTTCAGCGCAGGTAAGCTACTGGACAAATAGAAGAATATATTCCAGCCTGCAAGGTTCTACAACATATGATCCAAAAAGTATAAATAACCCAGCCACTTTTAAAATCTAAAAACAAGCTGACTTTCTGTTGGGAACACTGGAAATATCCAACATTGTGTGCATAAGCACTAGGATCACAAACTGGTAAGTTTCTATCAGTTCCAACGGAACAGGAAGACAGATGTGGTTCACAAAAAAATTCCTTCTCAAGATGGATTTATAAACTTTGGTTCAGTTGACATCCAGCACGCAACCAGCTAGATCTGAAAGACTGGAACCAGATTCACCAGATAACATATGACAACTATTTGTTTCTAGCAAGAAGCTTGTCCATTTTGCACTAGGAGTCATGTCTCATGATGATCCAGAAGTCTACGATGAATGCTGACTTCTGAGTTAACTTTGACCATCTAAAGAAAGATTAGGCATGGAGTGTAGCAACTAACCAGATTCAATCCAATTTCGCAATCCTAGTATAAGAATATGACGTGTATACTGTCACTCCTAATATGGTGCAATAGAAAGGTGAGAAGAGCAACTAAATTCTATTACGATTCATTAAAGATGGAAATCTAGTAAATGAATGAACGGATGTTTTCCACAAAATACATTCAGTCCCCTTGCCTCAGTAAGAAGCAAGTGAGCCATCTACCTGCTCAGCAACAAATATGATGCAAGACCTGGGTGCGTCAGCCTTCAACAAGAGCAGCAACGTATGAAGTCTGGCATCCCTTCCACAATACTACATAACAGAAGAAAAAAAGAGCAGATATTACCATAAGCCGTGAAATTATTCTGAAGAATCAAAATTGTTTCCAAACCCCAAATTACAAAAACAACTTATCTGAAAACACCAAAAACCAATTATGACATTGAAAAGTAATATTGAAAATTAATGTCAAATGCAAAAACATTAGTTCAGATTCTAGAAATTTCGTCTCACCATAAATCTATGACAGAGACGAGATGGCATGGGATCAACAGGATGCACATGTACATGTACCACATCACGCTGCCAGAACCACAGGACATCCCATGTCAATATACAGAATTGCTACAAAAACAGGCAGCAAGGAGGTGAAAAGCAGTAACCTTATAAACCAACCTTGGTCCATTTTTGCTGAATACATTCTGACAAAAAATGATTATGTTGGGGAATAGATGCACTAGCAAATACAGTCTGATGATGGTTGCTTGTTGAATATGATGTCAACAGTTTTCGAACAGATGAGACTTGCTTCGAAGAATTAAACATGAAATCAACCTACAAAGTTGTCAACACAAAGAGAATTGCTTGGATATAAATGCTCGAGTATTATTCATGCTTAAAAGAGCTTAAAAATAGCTGGAAAAAGATTACAAGTAACATTTCCAGGAAGTGGAAACAGTTATATAAAGCAATAAGTGGACGAGCTAGTAGCTACTATGCCTGATCCGTAAGTTCATTTATTTGGTAAGTGGGGATTGATTTTGTTTAGGAGGCCCACTTGTCACCATTTCCTACAATCTTCCATCTACCATGACATCTTTGATTTTGCAAAGTTAAAATAAAAACCTTTGGCATCAAGTTCCTTGTTTTGCAAGTTATAGACAGAACTTCTTGGAAATAAGTCAAGCATCCAACTGAAAAACTGGAGGAAAAGGAAGACCCACGACTTAATTTCAGCATTGTTGCTAAATGTTTTTCATAGAGACAGAAGAGCTAGTTTAAATTGTGTAGTTTCTTATCGTACAAGCAAGATGAGAGCATGCTGGCACAGAAGCCCAGTGCAAGCCAGGGCCCAACTTTTAACGCATGAGCAGCCACCTACAACCAAAAAGATGAAGGAGGGCTTCCACTAAAATATATTACTCAGTGATCCATATAACTTTCTTTCCCACCAAACAATTTTCTTCTACACCTGAGAAATCAACCAAAAGCTAGAAAAGAACAGAAACATAAGAGATAGCATTAAAACTTTCTCCATGTTTCATCTATCCAGTAAACAAAAGAAATAAATTTTTGCATCCAAAAATCACATAAAACATAATGGCAGGGAGGAAATAGTTTTGAATCAAGTACCTCATCGACAACTAGGATTTGCAATGCGTCAAGCCTAAAGATCTTCTTTTCAAGCATTTGAGACAAGCTTCCGATGGTTGCGACCACTATTTCAGGAGGCTCTGCCTGTAAAACACAAGATATGTTTGACACATTAAGCAGTTGCTTGGAGAATATTTCTCCACAATGCAGGTCAAGAAGAACAAAATGAAGGAAATTGCATGCCAATAATTATGAACGCCAAAGGCTTGACATTTTCAAATGGAGATAAGTACTGAATAAAAAACCTTCAGCCAACTCTGGTGCCTTTTCAGTGTTCCCCCATCCAAAAGAGCCATGACGGTACAACTTTTCTCTGCCACACCATCAACCAAATGCTTTGCTGCTAACGCTCGAGCAACTTTGCTAACCTAATCCAGAAGTGTAACGACCATCCATGAAATCATAATTTCATGTATCAATTTAGTAGATCCACTAATATTTCTTTCATGTGCCCTTGTCTTACTTGCATACCCAGTTCCCTGGTAGGCACCAAAATGAGTGCTTGCACGGCTGATCTATGAAAATTGATGGTTGAAAATACTGCCAATAAGTATGCCAAAGTCTTCCCTGAACCTGTCTGAAAGCTTAACAACTATGAAAGTTTAATATATTATTATGCATAATATCGACAGTTTTTCGTACTCAACACTTATCAAGACAGAGTCTCCAGATTTTTGCAAATGTGCATGTAAAAACACATTTATTATATATAGTAACTTTTGTACCTCACAGTCTATAACATAAAGTGAGGGACTCGCTTGTCTAATATTTGTCTATATTCCTTAAATCAACCTTCCACTTTTATTAGAATTTATTTGATTAACAATAGCCAATGGAGATCTCCATTCATGTAACTTAATTAGTCAAAGTAGACTTGTCGTCTTGCATATTCTTTCTTGATATGGAAAGAAATAGAAATCCAGACCTGCAACTTTGCTGTTCAGTTGCTAGTTTTATGATCATGCACTGGTCCATGAATAGTCAAGTTACAATCATCAGTTATAGATTTTAGGACTCCATGAAGTGTTAAAGAAATAGGTAACATTGATGCCCCACAAGACCCATCTCTAGTATCCTGGTTTTGGGATGCAAGCATGACCAGGAAACCGGAAAATGCATGAAAGTTCTTAATATTCTCATGTTCATGGAAACAGAAGGAATCAAAGGCATAGGAAAACACTGCAGACATAAACATGCATGCATACAACACACAATAGACCTTTCTTGATCCTTGTGTAGGTAGTAGCATCTATCTATTTGGTTGTCAAATCCAACATATCAAAACCTCCTGCATGCCAGTTAACAAAAGCTACCGTTCAGAAATCATGATGCACTGAAGTTCATCTTCTGAACTAGTGGCAGATCATATTTGGGTTTCATGGAAAAGATGATCTTTTGCAGGCATGCTTTCAGGGTCATCAAACGGTAGGGAATTGAAACTTGAATGAAGATGTCTTCAAGGCAGTGAGCTGCCAGCAAGTAATATACCAGTGGCGGATCTATATTGAGCCTAGATGGCCCCATCCCCAATTTGAGAAATCAACAGAAGAGCAATAGTCCATGATTGGATCAGTGAGAGATAAAATCTAGATCTCCTACTGCAATATAACTCCGTTTAGAGAAATGCATGTCATTTACATGACAAGGTGACAGACTTATAGATCTCTGACATAAAAACAGGATCCTGCTTGGTCTGGACATCAGATATTCTACTAGAAAATAACCATCATACAACGAAGAAACCTGTTGAACTTGGCCCTAAATGGTTTTCTTATCTATCTGACTCGGTCCTTTTCACTTGCTATCTTTTTAGAAGTACCATTGGCTTCGACGGAAAATACATAGTGAGTGATACGGGGGCAACCACATAAGTGAAGGCACACATGATTTTTTACATCTCGAAACACTAGAAACAGGGATCCAGATAAGAAATAACATCAGGAACCTGTGCATGGAGTATACAGTCTCTTCCGGAGAGAAGCGCCGGCAAAGCTTGTTCTTGTATATCTGTAGGAATAACGAAGCCAACCTCTTCTGCCCTGTAATATACCAGCCAATTTTGTAAATGATGGCTCTATATTTTTCAACATATCATGATGGTGTCAGATGGAAAACAAAAGCATTGAACAGACTACAGTCACATTACAAGACACTCTTGCAGTTCAGGAGCAACGATTCTGAATAATTAACGTTATTAACTACGTATCTCCAGAAATACGATTGCATTTAAAGCATTCAAATGTGTCTCAAATTACTATTAAAAGGCTTAAAGTTAGAATAACACAATCACCATCGAAGATTCACTCTAAGTGGCGACGCTTCACAAATTTTGTTCTTCCCTCCTCAATCACAAATTTGCATTGCCCATCTCAATCTTTGAATATTGAATACTGATAAGTGCGATGGTGAATTCTACACAATTTACAATTAATCGCATTGCCCGCTTCTTATTTGGTTTTCTTCCCCATTGCAGGATTCCTTTTACTTAACACTTGTTACATTCCAGACCAATTACAAAAGCCATATAGAAAGACTCGTACTAGCTTACCTTTCCAAAATGTGCTGCGGAACGCGGCCGCTGCAGAGCTCTTTCAAAGTCGTCCTCTGTTTTGAAGTTTCCGGCGTGTTGATTACTTCGGAAACGCGTAGGGGCCGTGGTTTTCGTTGTGACAAATTTTTCGGAGGCAAAAGAAATTGGGGAGATGTTGATTGATGGGTAGACAGCCAAGTGAAGGAAGATACCCAAGAATGAAGTGTGGCAGCCATTCTCTCTCTCTCTCTCTCCAAAACTACATGAGCAAGGAGACGGCAAAGCTGATGGCCTCTCTTCTGTTTTGCCTCAACCTCTTGTACTGACAAGAATAGCCTCAGAAAGAACGAGCGAGCGAGAGAGAGACAGGCTCAGCAGGTAAGGTTTCTTTTCCTCTTCAAACTGTTCGATGCATTAAGTTTAGACCGTAGCGGTCTCGGAAATTTTGGAGAAAAGACTCTTAGATGATGGTGATCGGATCTTTATATTTTAAGAGCATGACAGTAACGATCGTATCTGCCATGACCGGATTCGATATATATATATATTAGATCGTGCGTACTCACAACTTGCACTCTTACTTTTTTAAGTACGAATGGTACGGTAAAATCTTTAAAAAGTAACCGATGAGAACATGAATTAAACATGTCATTATAGGCAAATCCTATATATAAAGAGAAAGAATATTCTACTATTCATACAACAATTACTAACCCTTTTCTCATAGTAAATGAGATCGGCTATACGGATTCTTTGTTTCCACAAAGGCTTATCATAATTTATATAATTCATAATAAATAAGTCTGATAAAATTTTACGCGATCATTGTCCTTGTACCCATTTGAGTGTCCAACCCCATCCTTGGTTTGGTCCCTTTGGCGAGGATTTTGAGTATTTTTCGTGCTTCTCTCATTCCCAACCTCCTTTTTGCCCTTCTCTTCGATCTGCTTCGTTTAAGGTGGGTTCTTGCATAGAGCAAGGGATCTCCAACTCATGAACATCTCTAATATATCTATATAGTATAGTTTGGGATCTTTCAATTATAGCTTCAACCTTTTAAGGATGCCTTCGTGGGGCTAACGAAGTCATTGCGAAAAGTTTCATTAAACATTCGACTCTTAGGTTCGATGTGTTAAATAATAACAAACAGGTCAGCTTGTGGCTTGGTTTATTGCATAAAAGGACATGATGCACCAATGATGGGAAGTAGGTGGGAGCAAATGAACCAAGCTGCTCATGGCTCGGTCTCGTCTCACTTGTGATGAGCTCATTCATGGCTGTTTCACGAAAGAAGAGCGGGCTCGAAAAGCTAACAAGAACCAACGGCAACAATGAGTGGATGGTTTTGTGCTGTTCATGTATGCTAAGCTCTTCTTGAGTGAAGCTTTATGTACGTGTGTATGCTAGAAAACCACATTAAGCCAACCAATTGGGTGGTGTGTTATAATTAAATGATTGGATTTCAATTTTTTACAATAAATGCATAAAACAAATTTTCACTGTAATTCTTGTCAACTAACGACAAATTGTTTGAATATTTTGTTACCATAGATGGCTAAATCAACATTAATAGCATGCCGTATTTCACTTCAAGTGGGGTTGGATTTACTAATTTGTGTTCATCATTTTCACACAATGGAAGACCATATACATCATAAGGTTATTAGAACAAATCAAGAGTCACACCAATAAATCATAAAATGAGGAAAAATCGGTTTAAAAAGATTACCAAAGAAGATTCGATAAAAAAGATACAAGAAACTATATTATGAAAATATTAAAACAGGAAGAGGAAGACTATAAAAGTATTTGAAGGAAACAACAAAGAATAATCTAGCTTATATTGAGATATATTATTAGCATGACACATGATTGAGCTCTATGAAAACAAAGAATCCACGTGGCCAACCCCATGTAGTATAAAAAGAGGCTTAGTTGTTGATTTTTTGATGTACCTTGCATCTTGTGTCACATTACTCACATTTATCGTAAAGTTCAAAATTGTAAGATTCCTTTATCATTGTCTTTCTATATTTTCAGAGATATTTTTGAATTATTCATATCTTAATTTCTTGCACATTTTCATCCAAGCTAAATCCGACAGCCTCGCAAAACGTGTAGCAGCCTTAAACCATCTTAAGTTTGTGTCTAACACATCTACAATTTATAAAGAAAATGATAAATCAAATGGGAACAGTACACAGTGGAGCTACAAAGTTTCTGTGCTTTGTTTATGTGATAAGATTCAATCGTACCTGGTAAGCCTATCAATCGACAAAGTAGCGCAAGGTGATCAAATAAGTTATATTGAGATCACTGTCTTTTCCAAGGAGGAACAACTTTTCTCCTTTGCAAATGCAGTGTGATCGATCGATGGAACGACCATTAATGTCTTGTTTGAGAGGAGGATGAAACTCGATACTATTATTTATAAATTTTGTTTCCATGAATTTGAGTATGGAAAGGCCTAGTAAAATGGGAAGCTTTCCATGAAACTCAATTCTTTAACTTGGCCTCTCTTGCATCCATTGGTCCTACTTCAACGTTTAACCATAAAAGCTTACTGCTTTGCTCAATGAGTGGGTGGAGGGCGGTGGCTAGCAGGCTTATCAGGATGCCAGTGTGTGGAGCAAGTTTTCGGCCTTCTTAATGCCAGGTGAAAAGGCTGCAGAAATATTAAAGTCATTTCACAATTCATGTCATGTTGGATAATTTTCAAAATAGTGGAAATCGTTTTAGCCCATATATTGAATAATTATAGCACTTAATTATACAACACATAACAAGGGTTATGTCTCTTTGGAAACTTATATATAATAAAAGTTGTGTTTCTTTGAGAAGGTCTATGTGAAAGAGTTGTCTCTTGGCAGAGGGAACATGGTGTTATGTCTCTTCGAAAGAGTCTCTTCATCATCTATAAATAGGTAACTTACAACTCCAATAAGAACTCCAAAGGATGCATGCATGAATTAATTTTCATCATCTTCAAATAGTTTAAAGTTCATTTCTATTATTCTTTGTGTGTAGAAAGAATAATGGAGAATTATCATTGTGCTCATGATGTCGATTTGTTAACTTGGTTATGTTAGTACAAGGTCAATCAAGTAGTTTAGATTGCATCCTTAAGGCTGTTGCCTAAGACCTAAGTGTTTTACATGCAAAAAGTTGATGCCAAGGCAGCAAATGAGTCTAAAGGTTAACTCGATAAATGTTCTTTAGAGATTCTTCATACTCCTCTTTTTTTGTTTGTTTTTTTTCATACAAGTCATGTCAAGGCACCATAGTTGAGATGGTTTGACACCAAACGGTATTGGTAATCTCTCTTGTGGAACCGACTCCAACACAATATATACATACTTTATTTATGCATTTAAGAGAACTTTATCCAAAAATATACCACATCAAGCAATAGAAGGATCTAAGAAAAACCTTCATGTAGGGAAAATAAATTCATGAATTTTTGTAGAGTGAGGATGAAATATGCATTATAGCTCCTCTATCAACCGTGAGCTATATATGCTGAATGTTCTAGGCATTTGTGAGATCTATAAAGGAGGACTTGAAGGTTGGTGGAGGGATTGACTTCACTCGTTTAGCATGCATCTTTTCTGAGGTGCACACTGTCATGTTTGTTCATCGTTGGGTATGAGAGTGCTTATTTTACACGAAATCTCTGAGGTTATTTTACCCCGCATCTGCACCTTGTGATTTCTCTGTTGTTTGGTTTGGCTCCTTTCACCTCTGAGGAAAAAGAATACATAATGGTTCTACCCTTTCATACAGAGTAGCAAGAGGTTTGAGTCTGTTGACATACTCGAATCGCGTACCTTGATAATCTTGCAAAACTGCGCAGACGCAAGGGCAGGGCAAAGAGATATTTGCAGAGGGGGGCTACACTTGCATTATAGATGAACATAATCACGTCCTCTCATTTCCTTTGGACGGTTTTAAGGCCTTGCAGGTCAAATATAAATGCTCTCTCTAAGACACATAGCGAGAGGGGGAGAGAAAGTCGTATGTAATCGTTTGACAGATACCATCCAGTACCAATGATAGAGGTTTAAATTTTAAAAGTTAAATGCATCCTTATGTATTAAATACAAAGTAAAAAAGTATAATCATATATTTTGTTTTTAAATTAAAATCTCTATCATTGATTACGTTGATTGAAGAGTGAAAATATTGGAGTAGATTTGACCATGATGAATTATCATTATATATATATATATATATATATATATAGGGTAGTCTATATTCACACTCATTCATGCACAAATCTATTTTATCTCAAATATTTAGTTTTGAGATAAATGGCTAGGGTGATAAAATAAAATATATTTAATATACAATGCATTTCATATATAAAAATATAATATATAAAAAATATATTAATACTTTTATTTTTTTAATTCAAATCTTTATCGCTAGTCATGTCAATTTTATATTAAAGATATTTAAAATAATATGGTCACGAATGAGTAACTTTTCATACATATATATATATATATATACAACATCAAAATCTAAGAGCCTGCCAAATGAGCAAAACCTCCCCCAACAATGCATAAGTGTGCTTGTGGCTGAGAGGGTTAGAAGGCGGAGAAAAAGCTAGGCTCCTAATCGATGAAGTAAAAATAACTAAAAAGGATGATGAATCAACATGCTGACTCGGGAATTCTCTCTCTCTCTACGATGACCCGTCTGTAGTATGATTTAGGAAATTCTCATTCCACTTGAATTTCTGATCAGGTCGCTGATTTGACCAGCGAACAGTGCGCACGTACTCGAGGGCGACAACGACTGAACACGTGAAGTTGGATCTGCAATGCGTGTGTTGCATTCTAAAGAACTTATTTTATATTAATAAGTTGGGGATCATTGGGACCTTCTGTAAATGGTTGACCCCAAAAACTCACTCATTTGATCAAGACACAAGTTACATAAACAATTCCTTTATCAGAATCAAATCATTCAAACAACAACCCTAAAGAATCTTAACAACAAAGTAGGTGTAAGATCTACTTGGGTCAGTCGTTGTACCTCTTATTATATATATAATCTAGATTTAGAGAACCTATAAAAGCAAAAAAAAAAAACTCAATCATTTTCACTGTTTGATTGATGCAATCAACAATAGAGATTTGAATTAAAGTATTATTAGACCTTTGTACTTTACATTTAAATACTTCATGTTTGATCATTTGTTTATTTCAAAGATCAAACATTGTGATTGGTTTCTTGTAGTTTTGTGGTTTCATAATCATAAACTCTCTCTCTCTCTCTCTCTCTCTCTCTCTCTCTCTCTCTCTCTCTCTCTCTATATATATATATATATATATATATATATATATAATATATATATATATATATATAAAAGATTTCTGTCCTCAAGTGGGTGCATCATCTTTCAAGTCACACAAAGAGCTATTCGATATCGATAGCATGCCCCCCAAATCATATGATTGAATATGAAATGGAAAGGGAGTTTTGGTGAACGTTATGCAAAATATTTTGTCCACGACTCGAAGAGAACCTTTATAGATTTTGTGCAATAAGAATGAACGCCCCCCACGTTCACACAGTCGTCAAATACAAGCAACGTATAGCATTCTCTTTTCTTCTTCCAGATAATTCCGTCTTTGTGTTTCTTTAATTCAGATAAATCTATTGACAGGGGTGGCTCGTAGTAGGTAAGGCCACTCAAGGAACCGTATTAAACTTCCAAAAATTAAACTTGTTATGGTATCATTTGTAGGCCTAAGAAACCCTAGGACTCAAAACTTTTAAGTCGTATATAATATCATTTTCGCTTTAGGCCTCAAGTTGTGTGGGGTGCCACTTATCTCTATTGATTCATTTGACTGAATTTAGCAACTAATTGTAGGTACTTATTGTGTTTGAGTCGGGTTCTCAGTGTGTCTACGTTAGATTTTGATGTCGAGTCTTATATTACGAGGCTTCGGGCATTAGGATTCCATGCATTAATCGTTTTGAGAACTGATTTTCACTGACATAATAGTTTTTTTTTGTTACAATTGGAGGGCGAAGCAAGGAATGCACGCCTGGGTATCGAGCTCGGACCTTCATCTTGTGAGTTGAGCCCCCTGGCCAGGTGAGCTGACGCTATCTGAGTGGTAAATACTAGCTTTAATATGTGCACCACAAATGAAAGGGTTGAGAATAATTGGTTGTGCAATGCTGGAAGATGATGTATGGCTACCATGCATCGCCGCTGCATGGTTGTTTCAATTTACTGCAAGATGGCCCCAGAGAATTAAGCTGAGAAATTTTATTTGTTTTTTCATAACTGGCACAAATTATAATGAATCATAACACCAATGGATTCCAGGCCGTTGATTGACAGATGAACGGATCATATCCAACTAAAAGATCCAATCACATCCAAAGATCGTCAACCAATACATTCAAAGAATTAACGGTTACAAGTACCTCAGAAGAATTTACAGAAAGGCCCTTCCCACACGAGTGGATCCCATGTGGGAAAACTTGATTCTCTGCAGAATCCGGCTGCCATTAGACTTCCGATGCCGACAGATTCTGCCGGTGGAACTGCTCAATTCACCGAGCGCCGAAAAATATCGGAAAACCGGAAATTTGGGTCCTTCGGGAGAGATGCCCGGTCTTCCAATAGAGAGACATTAATCGAGCGAGGATTTTGGCAGTTTTTCGGGTGGTTCGCGGGAATTCGGGCAGAGACCGATGACGGCGGACGCCAACGGGCTCAGTCGGAAAGAGCGTGAGCGTGCCAGCAGAGTAACATCACAACACAACGCCTGAGGATGTAGAGCCTGGTCTTGTGCTGCTTCAAGACCTTAGAAAACCGCCTCGCCCAAGTGGTTTTCCTGCGAGTTCGCTGGGTTTCGGAGACTCGGGAGGTAGAACTTATTAAACGCAAACCGGGGGGCTGGAGGGAGGAGAACAAGTATTTATAGTTGTTTGGCTTGGCGGCCCCCACGTTAAAGAATCGAGAGAGAGAGAGAGAGAGAGAGAGAGAGGTATTTCATTCCGTAGTCGGCTGTGGGCGGTAAATTTATTAAACGTAATATATATATATATATATGAGGTTTTCATATATATAAAGAGAGAGAATAGAGTTCATGCCATGAAACTTAATTCATCTGAACAATTCTATTTTTGACATGTTCAATCTATCACAATTATTCAATCTTTTGTATGTATGGATGATTGAAATGATAAAACAAAAATTATTTAATGCACGTGATCGATTAGATGTGCATGCAAATTACATGAGTATAATGATATTTTTATTTCAAAGTTTCACCTTTAATAATATTAATCAAACTGTAGAGATGGTGTGTTTCTGTATTTCTATTTGTTGTAAATCTAGAATCTTTCTCAAACTCTATCCAAAACCAATCAAACCATTCAATGGAAAACAAAAAGAACAAAGTATATGTGGGACAATTAGATTACTCTAAAAAAATAACTTATTTTTTTGCTTTGTTATTTTGAATGTCAACTATTCATGGCTTTTCAATCAATGATTGAGATTGATTTACTTAGAGATTGCATTCTCCAACTTTCATATATATATATATATATGAAGTGGTCAGTGCTCAAATATGTTTGTGCTTAAATTCATTCAAAAATCTCTATTGTTCGATTAACATGATAATGATGGAGATTTGTATTTCAAAATAAAATGTATCGTAATGCAATTAAATGTGAAGTATGAAAAGTAAAATGATATCTTTCACTTTTTTAAATTCAAATATCTATCATTAATCACACTCAAAATATTTGAGTAGATTTTTGCATATACCACTACCCTCTCTTATATATATATACCCTCACATAGTTAGTTAGTTAATAATAACCAGGTGGTCTCCAGTTTCACCAGTTCTGGGTTCAGCCCAGGTTCGGCTCTAGATGTTTAGTTGAACCACAAGCCCTTTGATCGGTGTCCTTTTCTTTTGGTGGGTGTGATGGGCTTGTCTAAATTGATAAAGTTAAGAAATTTGGCTTCTCCAATTTAGTGACTTCATGACATGTTTTTGTGCATGCATGTGCGTGTGTGCCGGTGTGTGTATGTGTGTGTGTGTGAGAGAGAGAGAGAGAGAGAGAGAGCATTTAGGATAATTTATGACAAGGATGTTTACGAACTTTGACAGATGATGCTGAGTCACAGTTTTGGAAGTTGCAGTTGGCCTGTGTCAAATTGAGAAGAGAACAGTGACCAGAAAATAGGTGCAGAATGTGGAAATTGAGCTCAATGAAGCTCACTAACAAATTTGTCCAAGCACTAGCAAGCTCGAGCTTGGCTCGTTTAGATGACAGCCTCGTTTCAAACTGGATATGAGCTCTGTTTGCTGGCATAACAAGCTTGGCTCCAACTCAACAAAACCAAGTTGAACTCGATGCATCTTCGAGTCCATCTCAGTTAACCGGCGAGCAATCGGCTGACCTGAACTCTCAGTTTACACCTCGTATAAACAAAGATGATGGGCTTTCTGAAAGATTGGCAATTCAGCATGACACCAATGGAGGATAGAAAGTTGAACTCAGGGAAACTTGTTGCCGACTGAGCATCTTAGGAAAGGGAAGCTTGTAATGTGGCAAATCGGAATCATCTGCTCGTGTTTGGGTCGCCTCAAAAAATAGGCCAACCTCGATCCCACTCTATTTCTCCTCACATCATATTCTTTAGACCCGGATCCAACCTAAATCAGGTTCATGTCAACCCGACGGTGACCTATGTATATAGAGCATTATGCATGAGTCATTGAGTTATTCTATCACGCATCTTTATGCACTCACTTGGTTTGTTTGTTTTTTTGGAAGAGATGAGTATGGTTTAGAAAGTTATAAGAGTATTTGAATATATATATATATATATATAATAAAGTTGTTAAGCTTACGCCCTCTAAAAGTAAAATGCATGAGTGTGCATGTATAATAGGTTGAAGGATCCAGTTTTTCTATTATGCACGCACGCACACTCATATGCATTATCAGATTTGGGTCATGTCCAGGTCAACTCAGGCCTGATTCAACTTTTGTCGGGTTGTTTTGAACCGACCGAAACCCGAACCGAAATGCTTTTAAAGCTGATCGAAACATGAACTTTTCAGGATGTGTTATACAAAATTGCAAACCGTACACACTGTAGATGGTGAGGAAGGTGAAACTGGCAATTTCAGACACTAACCGGTTAAATCGATACAAACATAAAAGTCTCTGCTCGTGTTAGGAATGAAGTTCGAATGGTGTGTATTGTTTGTGAAACCGAACCGGAGGAGCTGGTTGAATGACGAACCAGACCATGATCCGGTTCGGAGCAAATGGATTCTTGTACTAAATTTTTGGATTTGTTCAACGTTCGGATGGGGCAGCCACCTTACCTTGCCGATCAATGGATCCACCTCTGCCTAATACCATATTTAATCCTTAAATAGCATAGGTTTTTGGTTAACGATAAACATGCATCACCATCTTGTATGTGAATTGGAGATGCCGATATGCACCTTAAAACATGGGATAATAATCTCCCGTGAGCGAGAGGGATCTAATCCAAAATCAACATGGTCTCATGGTGAGGACTTCTGTTCAAGAAACGTCTCTCTCTCTCTCTCTCTCTCTCTGGGGTAGGCAGAAAGACAGTACAGGGAATTAAAGGGAAGCTTGACCTGGCTCTTTCAAGAAGTGCTGAGCTTGCGTGCTTACTCGAGCTCGATCTAACTTTGATCCTTACCTGGCAATCCTGGAGCAACACGAGTTCTGTTGGCTTGCACCACATATTTACGGATTTTCTTAATATAGGAATATAGAAGTTCATATACGAATCTGTATAAGAAGCAACTCGACCCATATGTTGGTGAGCCATCTTGGCTTGCTCACATATCAAGCTACACTCGATTATTCAAGCTCAAACAATGTCGAAAGAACAAGTTGCTTGCGAGTTGGTCGAACCAATCTTGAGTAGATTGCGGGTCTTGCCTCATTGTACACACGCACAGAGAGCTACATATAGTCTGAAGGAACTGAACTCCTATGATTTATGATAAATCTCAAGGTTTTGAGCTCAGGTACTTGCATTGATCCCATTGTTGGCCAATTGTCTGGTGCACATGGGTGAAACATTCCTCAACACTGAGAGAGAGAGAGAGATGCTTATTGTGTTGTGGCTTTTATCAATGACTCAGAACAACCATGGACTGAAGAAAAAGAAAATAAATACAGTTAATTGACATTGCTTCCCAAAGTTGCTATCTAACCTACTTCCGTAGATGGTAATATTTGTTCAGGAGCTTCTCGGAGTACTCTCCAAAGGTCAAAGAGTCGTTTGGTTGGATCAGCTGCATCAGCAACAATATTAGTGACGAAGGAAAAATAAAAGCATTGAAACAGTGACTGATGATACTCTAAGTATCAGTGAATTGCAAATTACCTCTTGATGTAGTTGAAGATCAGACGGAAGCCTCAAGCTTTCATCCCTTCATAAACAAACATTTCCCTTCAGAAGAAATACTTTTTTGGGGTGCAACATGAAGAAATTAAGAATAACTTGGTTAATAGTTTAGCCTCAGGAAGACTTTCAGGATCCGGACACCGGATCAATTGAGAAAAGCTATGACAAAAAATGCGCTCCAATGAAACCGAAACTTGGACAGACAAAAGTTCTATGGTCGACGATGGGCACTACATATTTTAGAGAAATGCCCACTATGTACGTGTAAGATGGCACTCAGAGAGTTAGCTCACCTGGCAGGGCTCTCGACTCACATGATCAGGCTGTGAGTTCGATTCTCAGGGCTGATACCTGGCTTTGGTTTCCCGTTGTAACAAAAAAAAGAAGATATATGCAAGAAAACTAATTGATACTGTTCCGAATACAAGAGAAGCAACAAATATGTCCAGTCTTGAGAATCCTATGTGAAAACTACATGTTTACTTGTTCACTATAGAATAATCAAAAGAACTGGAAAATCTACAAAGCGAGAACCCAAGGACAACCAAGAAACCCCTTTGTGGTAACCATATATACTTTGTTGACCTATTTGTCATCAGTTGATTACATCAATTATTTCAAATGAATTTACTGAAGTACGTATGTAATCATGTTATTGCTTAATACACTAGGATCTATTTATGATAGTCTGTGTTATCTTCAGGGTCCAGGTTCATTTTGGTGGAAGTGGAGCGCTTACCCTTTAGTGTGTTCATTCAGACTGTAAAATCTGATTTCCACCAAATTGAAAACAAATTACACCACCACCACAGCAACAACAGCCAAGCATTTTCCCACATTAGGTGGGTCGGTAACATGGATTCTTTGTGATCTTGTACCATAGAAGTAGTTATCTCAAAAAAAAATATCATATTTCAATACTTGTCCAGTCTCTCTCTCTCTCTCTCACTCTCTCTCTCTCTCTCTCTCTTAAAATGTTCACTGTCTAGCTTCTTACACTTTTCTTGCATGAGCTTCTTTTGATCACCTCTCTGCACCCCAAACCATCTTAAACATGTCTCATCTTATCCTATATTGGTACTACTTTAACTTTTTTCTAGTAACCTCATTATGGATACAGTCCTTTCATGTGTAAGTCAAAAATCCACCTCAACATTTTAATTTTTATTACAAACAACATTTGCACATAATTAGTCACTCGACACCATATAGCGTTGATGGTCTAACTACTATATAATATTTTCTTTTAAACTTTAGTGGTATCTTTCTCTCACAAAAACACATGAGATAGAACTGTGTTTTAGTCAACCTGTACTAATTCTATATATAACATCTGAATTAATTTTTCCAACACTTTCAAATACTGACTCTAAGTAATCAAAATTGTCCCTTAAAGTGATGTAATGCTACCAATTTTTAACTTCCGTATCATCTGTTTCAACGAGATTACTAAACTTGCAATCCATATATTTTGTTTTCATTCTACTACTTTCAAAACTCCTTGTTTCCTTTCTCTTCACAACTCAAGTTTATTGGTAACTCCTTCCTTTTACTCACCTACCGATACAATATCATTTGCAAATGACATATACCAAAAGACTTCATCTTAAATGTGCTTCATTAACTCATCTATACCCAAAGTGAATATCTGTGGGCTTAATGCTAACCTTTGATCTAATCCAATATTAACTTCAAAGAAATTGATAAACAAATTACACAAGTTCGCAAAAGATAAAACTAAAAAAGTGTAGTGGTGTGCAGGTGTCCTGCTTTTAGAAGGAAAAGTTGTAAACTGATATTCTCCAAAGGACGATAAAGGCACTCACCAGTTAGGCTGCATAAATAGTGCATAAGTAGCACGTCCCACGCCATCAGCCATATTATCTTTCGGGGCCTATCACATAAAGAAAAAATGTCCATTAACATAATAAGGCCTTAGTGATGTAGCTTGATAATAACACCATAAAAAGTAGAATACAGTGCAAAGCATCGGACAAAACACATGGATCCACCTATTTTACTGACCTCAAAACGAGAACCTATCCCACTTGACTAAACTTAAGCATTTTGTTGACTGTTCTTTGTGCATGTGTGTGTGGGGGGAGAGAGAGAGATGACTTGTATTTTCATCTAAAATAATTAAATGGCTTCGGTTATGCATCCTTAAACTCCCAAAGACACACTAACCATAAGGACTCACTACAAGCATAGTGCAAAATTGTCAACCTTTACCAAGATTCTCTTAAGCATTTCATACAAACTCCACAGTCATTCAAATAATGTACTCATGAACCATAGGTATAGCGAGACTTAGATGCATCCTTGCATATCATGTGTTATTCTATTACCTGAACACAATGTGGAGTTGCATACAGATGGCCTCTTGAAAGAATTTCAGTTACTTCACCGATCTGGTATGCCAACTCATCTGCAGAAAATACCACCTGCAAACAAAAGGTTCAGTCAATGTCCAAACGTGAAGATGGTTCATTATTTATGGCCACAGGTAAAGCCACTATCGACTTAAATCCAGAGCCAGAGCAAGACAATAAATAGAATTTGTTTACTAACTGTAAAGAAACGTACAAAACATAACACCACTATCACAACAGAAAAGGATATAATCACAATAAGGATCCCATATAGACCATCCCACGGGAACGTTTTGGCAAAACGTAAGCATAGTTATAAGTTAGAGCACATTGTGAGAGGAGAATTAAATCATAAATTAGTATTCAACAGTAAATTTTAAGATATCATTAAAAAGGTTTTGCTACTTGTAAAGAAAACTCAGAAAACATGGAACCACTATCACAATGAAAAAAATACCAGAATAAGGATTGCATATGGACCGCACTAAAGGAGCATTTTGGCAAAACGTGAGCATAGTTATGAGTTAGAGCACATTGGGAAACTAGCACTGTAAAAAATTAAATCATAAATTAGCATCCAACAGTAAATTTTAAGGAACAAGCTATTTTCTATATCAATATCTTTTCTGTGAGGTACAGAACAGTTTGTTAACTTCCATTTAGATGCCAATTCTCAAATCTATTACTCGAGCTATATTAACTTATGCACTATTCTACGTGGTCACTAGTTAGGCATGCAAAAGGTAAGGTACCCTGTGAGATGCTGGTTGTTGGATTAACCTGAACAGTTTTCAGAAAACACTCAATGAGCTATGGTTGGTGTAGTATGAGTCATTCTGTTCATTAGTCCATCACAGAAGAATCTAGGGGTGAACCACATGATGTACTAAATGCATCAACAGGTCCTAGTAATTCTGTTCGATTGGAGGTTCTACAGAATGATGTCATCTGTACTAATACTGGTGATGGACATTCCCGCACTAGACACCACTTCTTTTACCTGCAGTCACCTCTAGGTTCGTACATTGACTAAATGTTGATCTTGTGCCTATTGCTTATGCTTGAAAGCATTTTCAATCAGTTGATGTGTTGCGTGCATATTTAGGTCTTGAAATGATGATCCGTAAATCTTTTTGCTTCAACCAGTTATCAATATATTCATACCTGATGACAATTAGACTAAAATATTTTCTGCAAGAACTTGTAAAAACATAACTGGATAGCCTGGATCTTCTGGCTATTTTGAGCTCAAACAATGTGAACTTTGTTTTTCAAGATCATATTAAACACACATGCAGTAGATACTCGTATTCTTCCAGGGGAATTACAATATTATCCTTGAGAAATTTACATATACAGGACACAAAAGCATGTCAAGTCACCAGTGAAGTGGCATTTCCTCCAACCTAAATCAGAGAGCCACCTTCTTGTGGAAGCACTCATTAACTACAATAACATGAATCTCAAGTTAACACAACAACAACAATTAAGCCTTTTCCCATACTAGATGGGGTCGGCTACATGGATTCTTTGTTTCCACAGAGCCCTATCATGTACCATGTTAGAAGTTAACTCACAATAAGCTAGATCATTCTTTATTGTTTCTTTCCAACACTTTTGTGGTCGTTCTCTACCTCTTTTAATACTCTTTCAAAATCTAGTTTTTCATACCTTCTTACAGGTTCTTCTTTTGATCTTCTTTCTATATGTCCAAACCACCTTAAACGATATTCCCTCATTTTATCCTCTATTGGTGTCACATATAATTTATTTCTAATAACCTCATTATATATATGCTCTTTTCTTGTATGACTACTCATCTATCTCAACATCTTCATTTCTGTTAAAGACATCTTTTGTACATGTTGATGATTAACTGCCCAACACTCTGAACCATAAAACATGGCAGGTCTAATTGCTGCTCTATAATATTTACCTTTTAACTTTAATGGTATCTTCTTATCACAAAGAATACTTGATGCTCCTCTCCATTTTAACCCACCAACATTAATTCTATGCGTAACATCTCCATCAATTCTTCCATCACTCTAAAAAATTGATCCTAGGTATTTAAAACTTTCCTTTTGGGGAATGCAATGTGTGCCAATTTTAATTTCTATGTCCTCTGAAGTAACCAAATGATCAAACTTACATTCCATATATTCTGTCTTTGTTCTACTAAGTCAGAAGCCTTTACTTTCTAATGTTTCTCTCCATAGTTCCAATTTTCTATTAACTTTTTCCTTAGACTCCTCCACTAACACAATGTCATCTGCAAATAATATACACCAAGGTACTTCATCTTGAATATGTTTTGTTAACTAATCAACCACCATTATAAATAAGTATGGACTTAAAGTTGATCATTGATATAACCTATGTTATCAATAGTGGTTAGCGGGTTGTTAGCGGTTGACCCTAATATAGCGGTAGCGGGGATATAGCGGTACACTTTCATTTATGATTAAAAATTATATATATATATATAATGAATTCTCTAATTTCTAAGAAATATCAAGAAACACATAACTACTACTTTATCAAACTAAATAAATGAATTCTAAGAAGACAAACAATAAATTTCATTTGGCATATACATATTGAATTGTTAAACTTATATTTAAAAACAAAAACATAAATGTAACCAAATTATTCTATACATTAGGTAGAATAAGTAAAAGAAACTAATATATATTATACTTATCGGCTCAAGTATGGATACATAGGACACTGACAATTGTCTGCAAAAGAACTCTTACTCTCTTACAAAAAAAAAGTGGTGAACTCTTCGACATAATCAGAACAAACACTATGATAAACTCATACATACTCTTTTTACATGCAAGGGTTTATAAACAAGGCTTTCTAAATTGAGGCTAAGATCTCATACTTCAATTTGGCATACTACCTCCCCCATGTAGAGGTTTCTCATGACCATTTTGTTCATTTAACATGTTTACTCAAATGAATTTTCACATCTTCAAGAGTCACCATATATATCCCTTTGTAGGACACTAACATAGCTTCAACAACTACAATGCTTGATGAGATATACATTATTATTTTGAAAATACATCTTTTAACTAGTATGATAAACCATTATACAAATAAGCAAACAACAAAATAAGCATTTATCAACCTATGGAAGTAAATCAAGTCAAAATATAACAAAATAAGCCTTGATAAGCCATCTTATATGCTATTCTTGATATAGCGGACTGCTATAGCAGTCATAGTGCCGCTATTAGCGGCCAAGAAGGTCGCCCGCGCGCTATAGCTCTCTATTTACTACTTAGGATGTAACCCAATATTAACTTCAAAGAAGTTTGTCATTCCTTCAGGAGTCCTCGCACATGTTTTTGCACCATCGTACATGTCTCTTATAAGGTTTATGTATGTCGATGGGATACCTCTTTTTTCCAAGGTTCTCCAAAGAACCTCCCTCGGTACTCTATCGTAAGCTTTTTATAGATCAATAAATATCATGTGAAGGTCTTTCTTTTTTGCTCTAAACTGTTCTATAAGACGTCTCAAAAGGTGAATCTCAAGTTAACATAATGATAAATATTTAAAGATCTATGAGGAAAAGATCTTGCTAACCTTGACAATTTGGCCCATTCTTGTCTTAATATAAAGACCAGCAGCAGTATCAGGGCTTGGTATTTCTTCATCATCTCTCATAAACATGGCACAAGTAAGGCCTACAAATAGAAATGACTCGGGGAATAAGAATCATACAAGCAAAGGTCTAGAGGAACAGACATCCCAGGACCAGAATCAAAGTATAAATTTTTCACATTCCAACTCTCAAGAAAATAAGAAAATACCCTTCCAACTTCATTAATAATGTTAAGACTCTATAATGTCATAGATGAACAGAAACACAATAAACATTAGGCTCTGGTTGGATGATCCCTAAAAAGAACAAACCAGTTTGTCAAGCCCAAAAGAATGAAACCAGGTTTTTACTGGAAATTCACATTCATTAAACCTGGATCTTCCATATTTTTTCTGCCTCTTTGTGTTTTGCATCGTTTCAATTTTCACTTTGCAAACCTATGAACTTTCATTCAGGTTAGGAAAATTTAGTTTATTCATAATAAATGGTCATGTTATGGTTTTGCATCTGTGATGCCACACCATCTCCTTTTCTTTTTGACTTTATGGTACTGCTGGAATCCTCTTGATTTTGGAGACTTGAGATGAAATTCACTTGATTGCATGGGATCCTTACCTCTTTCGGAACCTTTCCCTGCAGTAATTCTGTGATTTTGTTTATTTGCCCAAGTACATCAATGGTCTTACTTCTCAATTTCTCAACACTCTTTGTATCTATTACTCCCTGGAACATACTCACTTTTTCCATAATATTCATTTTTTAAGTAATAAACTTGTAATATAGAGGAGTTCAAATAATTAGCTAGTTTTCTGATCACCAACTTCATGTATAATTCACAGGCTTCAAAATGAACTAGTTTTATCATGCAAACTCTCCTAACTCTAGCCTCAATGAGTGATAATAATTTGGCATAACTCCATGAGCATGGGTCTCAAATGTCAAGATAGAGAGATGCTGCCAGCATCCACTTCCTCGTCTCATAAAAGAGCCTCAGACTACAGCGCCACAAGCCTTCAATGAAGATCTTAAATGCACTATGTAGCTATTGGATGAACTTGGATATCAAAATGAATCCATGAAAAGAGTTATGAACCCAAGAACACTCCACACAGGACCTGCACATCCCTACGTAAAAAGAACAGCTCTGACAAGGATTTCAAAAAAGCCTCCTAAAGAAACAAAAACCAGGGCATGCTTGGACAGCAAAAGAACCCTTCATTTATTGTCCGCAAACAGATGGGTTATGCTGTTGGATTACATAGCATGAGTTATATGTTAAAGTTACCCTTTTCTAATGAAATCCTATTTTATCAGGGTACGACAGGGTCACTACGTGGAAGGCAATGTCAAATTACCTACAAAAGCCATAGTTTCAATTGTGCATATTCACACTATCATAAATACTATATACAGGATGATTTTAATCCACAAATGGACTCAAAAAGCCATAGGTGCATTTCAAAACTATTATTTCAGAAATAGAACCTATAACACAGTACTTCAAGAATCTTAGATAGGAACAAGATACCTGTCAATGAACCATGGTCTGTATGCCAACCACACCATGAAGATTCCGTATCAACTTCTTGTGGGAACAAACTAAAATTTGAATATGGAAGGACAATTGTCAGGGGCACAAATCTTATCAGATAGGACTGCCAGATTAAAAACATCATCATAATTGATTTCACCAATGAAGGTTACAGAATTATAAATTTTGAAGTGGCTAAAGAGAAATTGTGTCAAAGGTGGGGGTAGAATGTGCAAAAACGAAACTGTGGTTATTGATTTATGCTTGGATGAGCATATAGAAAGTAAATAGCATCATGGAAATGATTGACCAAGTAACTTTGTCCTCATGGGCGGACTGTTGCAATTTGTAGGGGTTTCTGGGTGCAAAATGAATGTGCTGTGCTGATTTGTCTAAATGGCTTATCATCGCAATTATCTACATTTGACAAAGTATTTGACTATGTATAACTATGAATACTGAACTAGCTAATGAGAAATGACATTGAATTTGAAGGCGTGCATAATGAACTGATACTAATTGTAGGTACCAAACAGAGATCATTGACTTCAATAACCACGTCATCTAGGTAGGAAGAAAATCTAACTGAGCCCCTTTTTCGGTTTCTTCATTCTCATTATTCTTTTAGTTTAGACGGGGGATCCTAATTGTATTTTTATGCAATTGGTATTGGATTAGGTAATTAGTTCAACATTGTCCTTCATGCAACACCTGTCAGTCTCTTGGCTGGAACTTGGAAGACTGTTCACTTCCGTTCAACTCCACTATCTCATTTCAACTCCACTCAAGTCCATGCTGTTCAATGGTTAGGGAAGGTTTTCATCTTGTTCAACATAATGATTCCTTTTTGAGCATGCACAAAAGACCGAAACCTTCTTCATTTGAATGAATCCTCCAGATCATAGTAGAAAATATCACCTTTCTAATTTTGTCACAAACAAATGGCAAAAATGTGCTTTCCACCAAATGGGAGAATTTGAAAATACTTGCTCAGACTGAAACAATATTGCATGTCTAAGGCACATATTTGCATACAGATTCAAGCTCACAATAATTGGAAAAAAAGAGTATTTTTATGCAATTGGTATTGGATTAGGTAATTAGTTCAACGTTGTCCTTCATGCAACACCTGTCAGTCTCTTGGCTGGAACTTGGAAGACTGTTCACTTCCGTTCAACTCCACTATCTCATTTCAACTCCACTCAAGTCCATGCTGTTCAATGGTTAGGGAAGGTTTTCATCTTGTTCAACATAATGATTCCTTTTTGAGCATGCACAAAAGACCGAAACCTTCTTCATTTGAATGAATCCTCCAGATCATAGTAGAAAATATCACCTTTCTAATTTTGTCACAAACAAATGGCAAAAATGTGCTTTCCACCAAATGGGAGAATTTGAAAATACTTGCTCAGACTGAAACAATATCGCATGTCTAAGGCACATATCTGCATACAGATTCGAGCTCACAATAATTGGACAAAAAGAGTACCTTCCTTGTGTAGGAAAATAGTATAAAAGACGACCTTTGTGACAATGGGATCGTTGAAGCATGCTTTGGATGCTTTGATCTTCAAATATTTCAAATTCTTTGGAGACTGTACAAATTAAAAATATGAAGAGAAGTGAAGAAAGACTAGATACACATGTAAGTAATTGCATTAGTTGTTAGTTGTTACAGCTTTTAAACACCGGTATGACTGAACTAAGATGAGCTTGATCTTTAAACATTAAACAGAAACTTCCAAAAATGAAGTTCATGCTTGTTTAACTTAAGAATCAAGTTTTCAATGTCATGCTTTACATAAAAATAAAATTCTTGACTATTGAAGACATCTGGCACATCCAACTGATCTTGTTAAATGTTTTTTCCATCATATATACTCTAATGGCCTAAAAGAGTCAAGCCCATCCGAGCTTGACCTGTTCACACTCACTGACCAAACTTATAAGACAAGCCAAGAACAAGCTCGCCACAACCCAAGATGAGTCAAACAATGAGCAGCTACTTTTGTTATGCAGCACTACCCGCAGGGACATGGCACATACATATAGATGTGCATGGAGGATGTCACATATTAAGGACAGAGTAAAGAAGAAGCATACTACAATACCATTCCGCTAACATAGGCAAAACACATACAAATTACCATAAGATTGTAATTCTCTGTATCTTCCTTGCTCAAGTATATTTGAGGCTAAAGGACTGAATATGCCCATCCTGTACATGGCACACATGTAACACGTAATCATGCTTGTATTACTTAACAAAAAGAAAACATCTTGCTGTGTTCGTCCATGAGAATTGGTAACAGAAGTCATAACCTGTTACAATGTACATGCTTTTATATTTTGTGGCTTCTTTTTTTTCAGCTTCAGGCACTTTTTCCAAGGGAGGGCTCTAGAGGCCAGCGAATCCAACTGTTAGGAGATCCCTAATGGCTAGACTTGTTCTTCCTCATGCACAAATAGGTAACTTAACCCTCAATTGAAGACATTATTTAACAAGTGTTTGTCTTGATGTTTCTCTGTTCACTTGGCTCACAAACAAAACAATCAGTTTTCTGTTCTTGCTGCAATGGCTTATGAGCCATCACCGTGACCATATGATACCTTACATGGTATCCGAGTCTAACACGATATCTTTTGGATGTTATTTGGTGGAAGGTCAAGTTGTTGAAGATTAAATTGACTTCTTGGAGAACCATTCCTCAAAAAATAGTTCACCTATAGGAGAATTCTTTTGGTATACTAAGTTTTTCTTATCCTTGAAAATATTTTATGATTGTTTCAGTGAAGACTCACCAGTCAGTAGGGGGAGAGAGAGAGAGAGATTCTTATGTATACTACGCTTTTATGCAAACACTCGAAATAAACTTTCAGAATAATGTGGTTCTCATTCCCAAAAGCAAGAAATTAAAGTTGCCCAGTAGGAGCGGCAACTTTCTCTTCTAGAAACAATTTTTCTGGAAAAGTGTATTGACGATGCACACCCCACTCTCTCTCTGGAGGGAGGGAGGGAGAACAGTTGTTTTCTTCTCTTTTTCAAACCTGTCTCTCCATTTTTGTACAAGAGGGACGAATCTTGGATTTCTACAGTAAAAAGGGTTTTGATCTTCAGGGTTTCTTCTGTTTTCTACATCCCAGGGTCTGGAAATGAAGCGGAGCTACATGATAAGTGAGAGATTTCATTGTTGGATTTGTGCAACGACTCCTAAATCCTGGTTTATGGTGCTCTTTTTGTGTCTTCTATTCTTTATGCGTGAAGCTTTTCTTCACATGGCATGTCTTCTTGCTTAATTATGAAATCTTGGCATGTGATTCTGTTTCTACCAAATTAAGAAGCTTAATTCAGTATTAAGTGTGTTGAAAAGTTGAGATTCAAAGTTTTCAATTCGTAAGAATCAACTGAGGCTATGTTTATGCAGTTGTCCATATAAGATAAGCCAGAAATGTTTTGGTTGCTATGCTCCACTCAGAAATTGAAAAAGAAAATGATGTAGAATATAGGTGAGAAATGATATTCTTGTTACAGGTGAGAAATAATATCAATTACATGCAGAGGGTGGAATGCATTTGTTACGTGAGGAATTGGTTCCTCTGTTGTTCTTGCAGAAAGGGAAACCTAAAAAGTTTTTCTAGCCTATTTTATGCATAGCCTAGAGGAAATCATTCAACGTATTATTGAGCAGGTTACTGCTTGACTTTGAACCAATGGATGGATTATTGAGCAGGTTAATGCTTGACTTTGAACCAACGGATATGCATAGAAACTATTGTTTATTTTCTGCTACCTAATCAACTTTGAGTTGTTTGCTTTCTTGACATTTGCTTTTTACATGGAAGGCCACATGAAATCATGGATTTTCGGCCTTAACCAAATTGAGTTGTTTCACTTGGAGGGATATTTGAAGTCATCTTCAAATTATCTTCTCTTGGCTGAAGATGATGATTCATATAAAGAAAAATATTTCATGGATCCTGTATTGAATGTTATGGAAAACACTTGGACACGAATATGAATATTTGGAACCATTTTGGTATGAACACAAAAAACTAGCAATTCTTGAATGAGTAGTTCAAATTCGCCTTTCATCGCAAAAGTCTGCACTTTTATTTCAGAAATTACCTTTTCTAGGAATAGCAATTCTGGAAATATTAGTTTCTCGGTTCCACTAAGGTCTGCAATGCAAACACGCTAAAGGCATCATAATCCTAGAATTTCCTATTAGCCTTTATAAGTAGACATTATTAAATTAAATATGTGGCTTTGTGAAACAAGTCCCGTGAGATGCAGAAGATGGATTATTATATAAAAGACATTGACCTCAGGTGGCTGAGATGCATTTATGTATAAAAGTGGTTAAAATAAGTTGGCATGCTGAGTGGCTCTTTACATAGCTTTGGAACAAAAGAATCAGTTTAAAAGCACACAGAATATCTGAGATTCTGAATTACAGAATTTAGTGCTAAAATGCAAAGGAGTAAGTTCAGGAGTTTTATTTAATAATCAGATAACCATGACAAAGAAACTCAATGAAAATAATATGCTAACCAGGTCCAAAACATGTCATCCAATGGAGCGCAAAAAAAGTACCAAAGAAACAGCATGAAAAACTCCTAGACTACGAAATAGTACTTTACTCCATAGAAGCATCATCTAAAATTGGTAAAGGAATGCGAAAAACGCACCATATTGATCACAGTGATAGGCCAGCTTCAGTCCCACGTCAAAGATCAACTTCCCAAGAGATTTGAATGCTACGCATATATGACATGGAGAACCAGTTTATATGCATTATTGCATAAACAATTGAAATAACTTAGTGATCAACAACATAAATTAAACTGATCCTTGATCCATATCACATGCTAGGGAAAGAGGTTAAGGCAAACTCCTTAATGTCATAGACAAGTTGTATCTCATTGTGGTAGTTTATGATGACATTTCTCTTCAACATAGATGTTTGAATCTGAAAGAATTACTTTTTCCTCTCATGCAGAATTTTTCCACTCGTTCCCAAGGCTGCAATTGCTTCATAAATGATATCACAACCTATTGAGGAGGATCTTGCTCAGAAAATAAAAATACTGGGGATCATGGAGGAGTCATCTTCTGGTATAAAGTGGGAGTTGGCGGTATTAAAGACTTCTTGAATCACTCATAGAGGGTAAATATCTAATTTCCTCTCTGTTGGAACTTACTTTGGTGATTGTATAACCTGATCTGAATAGCTTTAATTGCCTTAATTTTAGAGATGGAAATTAATGGACAAAAATGAACCTGTTCAGGTCATCTCTCAAATCAATAGGATGCATTCATATTGTTATTGGTCTCGGCTCAGGTATGGTTTAAAGAAAACAAACTCAGGCGCTATTTAAATGGCACTAAATATAAAACTAAAGCAGATGCAAGGCATTGGCTCATCTGGCAGGGCTCTGACTCCCACATTGCTGGTGGTGAGTTTGATTCATGGAGTGTGCATGGGTGTGTACTAGGTTCCACCTCCCATTGTAACCGTAAAAAGAAAAAGAAAAAGAAAAATTGTAAAACTACAGTGGGTCCAGCCAATTACAAGACAACCTTAAACGTTGGCAGATAATGAATCCAAACATCATGGATCTGGGGAATTGTGAAAACTACTATATTACTATTGGGATGAACCTCTTCAAGCTTGAGATGACCAAGCATGCATGTAATAATCCACCACATTACCTGATTTGTCGCACAATTTTAAGCATTTGTCATAACGGGGATGCAGAAATGCTTGAACTAAGAACATAAACTTGCAAAGGAAACTTGGACTCACCCAGTTCCAATTCTGGCAGGTCCTCCCTAGGCCATATATTTGGCCGACAATATGCTGGATACCTATACAGAAAGAAAACTGAAATTAAGTATACTGTCGAATAAGTTGGAGAAAATTCTCCAAAATAACTGAATCAAACATCGACCCAAAATTTTGATCTAACTCCCACCAGAAGGAACCATCAGCCACTGAGCTATACCACATCTTCTATGTATTAGTAGATCCTGGCACTTCTATCCAGGGCAGAAACAAATTCAGACAAACATCTGCTGACTGGTTGAAATAACAGGACAAAGATTGACAACCAGTAGAAAAGAACAAAGAGTAGGCATCCTGAAAGAGTTACATATTGATTCCCATCGTTTTCACACTGCCAAATTTATGAACTTAGATATCTTGAAAATCCAAAGGAAGATTTGAGGGCTGTGGAGATTGACAAAAGTACACTACATGTCGGAAATAGATCACTACATACTCTTCTCCCTAAGGAAAAATAATGGAGTTCAAAATTATGAGAAGTGTGGTAGAAGTACTCAGTCAATTTAGACATTCATGAACTATCACAAATCTTTTTCGGGTCTTGTACTGTTCCTTTGGGCAGAACTGCAAGGTAAAAAATGCTCACTTCCCCCAGAGACATCAGAAAATAGTAATCTGTTCTAGGAGGGTCATAGTTGATTTTGGCCCCTCACAGTGGAAGGTTTGTAAATAGAGAAGGGAAAATACTGTAGCAAATAATCCAAACTACATATAGAAAATTTTGATGGTCAAGGTTGTAACAGTGACTAGTACGACAGGAGTAATTCTTTAACAACCTTTGCAGAAGAGAAGCCTCATTTGAGGGCACATCAATAATCGGATTTGCATAAAACGATCCCTTAAGCGTGTCTGCAAATTAAATAGAAAAGGTACAACAAAGAAAGTTTAGAACATAAAATTAGTTGAGCTCTTCAACTAAATCCTGCCTACACTTGTAGGGCACACTTCCATCCTGCACCTAAGAACTATAAATATTCAGACTTAAATTTATATGAGAACAGGGGGGGAGTGTTTATTAACTGAATCTTTTCCAGAAGAAAATGGCCCCCAAAGCCCAAAAGACACTAAAAAACATGAAAAGCTTTCAAGTTGCACATATAGAGATTGCACACCTAGTTTTCCAGATTTAAGCTTCTCCTTTCCATGACTCCATCCAAAGTTGTACCTGAAAAAAGATAAATAATCTGCATCTTATGAAATGACAATCAGAAGTAACTCATGCACGAATGTCATGAGCACATGATGTTGACAGATACAATCCATCTATGACATGAGTGCGTGCACACACCCCAGTATGCACAAGCCAAAACAAGTCCAGAAGCTTAACTGAAGAAACTTTGCAACAAAAACATGTGATTCTGGCCAATGTCAAACATCACGATAGGCGTAAAGCAATTGAATGAGCTGAACGATCAGGAAAATCCATGGGGAATAAAGATGAAGCAGTATTATATACAAATAGTTTTAATGGTAGTAGGTTTTTATTCAGATGTCTACCAGTCAAAATAGATTTTCCAAAGAGTAATAAGGAGTATTTGATTAACTTAAATTTGGACACTTAATGCTACTTACCAATTTGAAAACGTGAATGCTTTTAATGGGCTTTCAATCAATTGAAAGCTCCTAGCATTTATAACTAGTTATAACTTTGTATTTCCAAAGAGGAATGTGATGCAGTTGTAGGAAGAAAAGAAGCAGATAGTATCAAAATAACGCATCCGGAAGCAGCTGACCAGCAGGGTATGTTGGCGACAGTTCATAGACGGAGAGTCCGAGAGAGGCTTTCCCTCAACTCCAACTCTTGAATGCATAGGATCAAATTCTCCTCACCAGGAAAGCCATGATCCAGGCAAATCAGGCGAGCCACTGGCAGGACCTAACACAAGAAACTTACCCTGGAGCCTGACCTAGAGAGGTGTTGGCTTTGACCCAAAGGTGACCCGGCACAAGACACAGGGTCCAAGGATCTAATTTCTTGTGGCATGTCAATTGAAAAGTGGAGCCCCTTGGAGGTGGACATTTAGCGCATCCCTGGAGGGAATGATCCACACAAGGGGTAGCCAAGAAGAGGCATCCTTATTCACCAATGATACTCCAGAACTTCTAGAAAAAGGATTACCAACAAGGAACTATCCTTGTAAAGGATCCTATCTAATGCTCAAACATGGTATATAGTTTCATTATTATTTGAATTATAATGTCCACAGTTTTCTATTCTTACAGGTTCCTTATTTTTAAGTCATACTTTCCTTATTTTAGTAGGTTTTTATTTATTTTAAACTAAGGTTGCAACGCCTGGTTCTCCATCTATTATTTGCTAATTTTCGTTTTCTTATTGCATAGAATATTAAAGAATGAAGCATTGCATTATCATTACAAACGTAAAAAAGGTTCTCTGTTTTATATGATCTCTAGAAATCAGATTGGATCATTTATCACTTGATCTACTATCATGACAAGAAGTCAATCTTGGAAAACACCTGGACACACTTTTAGTTGGAAATATAAACCATTAAGAAGCGGTTTCATATTCTTTACGAGACCATGTTTGCAGTTGCCAGTCTATGCAAAGTAGCAGGACCAATTCCCCTCCACAGACAATTATACAATGCATCAAGATGTGCTAGGATGAAAAAACCCTCATCCAACAGCTCTTGCAATTCCCTCTTAAGCTCGCCAAGTTAAGGAAGGGCCAAATGTAGGGTGGTTTTTTGTTTATTGATGGTATATACCTGTCACTCACTTTCCTCTTGCATCGTAAGTTTATTGAGTTAAGGAAGGCAATAGATAGGTTGGTTTTGACAATCTTTTAATCATGGGAGTAGAGTTGTCACTCACTTTTCTCTTTCCTTGTGTTTCATTTGTAGGTCCAACCCTAACCTGTGAAGGTTAGATGCAGTAGTTGTTACTTTGGCATCCAACTTGGATACCTTGAAACCCATTAAAGGCAGTTGTTGCTGGAGAAGGCGTTGCGGAAACAGAGTGTGTTCTCAACTGTCCTATCCAATCCACCTGACATCTCACTTGGGCTTTGGGGTTAGGAAGAGGCCCATCTTAGATGCCCTAACCCACCATCTTTAAAGAAAAAGAGTCCTCTAACCAAATGTGCTTGAACATATCCTAAACTCCATTGCCTCCAATTAAGTTCTCAGCTGGCTTCAAAATTAGAAAAGTCCATGTGACCAAGACATGTTTATACCATGATAAAACACTGTTCAAAAAAGTAGCCTAGTTGCATAAATATTTTGAACTTAGAGGTATGTACAGCCTCCAAATGAGCATATTCCCTTGGTGTTGAAAGATCAGGGCCCATACATTTATCTCTACTTCTACTTCAGGCATGTCCCAATGTCAGCAACTTTTATTTCCACACGAATGGCCAAGCTCCTTAACATTTTTTCTAAGGAAACCACAATTGTTCATATGAACTCTGACTGATGGGAAACCATCAGGATTTACCTGCTATCTGGATCTTCAAGCTTCGCTTTCACCTCTTCTGGTGAGTACGCCAATCTGGAAAAGGATCAAGCAAAGGAATACTCCATGCAAGTCATATTCAGTAAATTGAAATAAATCATCAGCAAAACTAACTAAGAATGATCAACGTACCTGACTGAAAGATGCAATAGGTTTCTTCGTAGTGGGATAAGATCTGGCACCTTTAGACACAAGAAGTTGAAATTATGGTTAATTTCTAGCCATGCTTTTTGGGAGTGTCAAACCACCACTACCCAGCAAACAAGAATATATACATGAGTAAAACCCTTTCACCAAGGGTGTACTTGATTAATGCACTGGATCCCATTAGACTTCCAAAGTTAAGCATGCTTGAGGGAGAAATAATACTAGGACAAAACCTCCCAGGAAATCTTCATGGTGCACCCTCTACTTGATTGATTCGAGTGTGGGAAAAGGCTTGGTCAAGGTTGAGGTTAAGAATTCTGTACTTTCTATAATCTAAAAGATCAATTATAAGACTATTCCAATAAGTACCATCTAAAATGACAATCTTGACAAAAAGGCTTGCCAAGAATTACCCAGAAGGATATCAGCGACTATACTTGCTCCTGGTGTCTGCTCATACTTCTGGCTAGACAATGACTTTCCCACACCAAGACAGATTGACCACGAATCATACATCTTCTAACTGCAAAAGATCAAGATCATAAATGTTTTCTTTATAGTACTTTCTTTAACCCGAGACATCATGTTTCACTGTTCCATCCAACATTTGAAGTCTCCCTCAGCCCAGTTCTACACCAAAACCATAACCAACGCGTTCTTTTAAAATTAAGTGGGTCTGCTACATGGTTTCACAGTTCTATCTTGGTTGTGCCTCCGTTCAACCCCAAATGGCCTTCACGATAACTACTTGTATCAATTTTCGAGTAGCATCCTCTTTTAATGAGAAAAAGCAGGATTATGTTTTAAGATTTCGATCTTCGTTGCGCTCGGTGTATTTCCTTTTGGCAGCCTCGTAAGTAACCTTTTTATATGGTGCTGAATATGCAGCCTTTCGGCCCAATTGCCTACTACCCGAATGACGAAACTACTATATGAAACAAGAGAGGGAAAGAGAAAAAGCAAAGTTGCAGACGACGTACCCCAGAAACGGCAATGATTCCCAATCCCTCGCGTCCGAACCCTTCTTCGATCTTCCTTGACAAATCCGATCCCTTGGTCTGCACTCGCGCTCACCATATGAGCCGAAATCAGAATAAACAAAACCGGAAAACACGCTTCAACAAGAAGGTAGAAAATGACGCTCTATTGAAGTCTACGTTGGTCTCCCAACAATACCGTAAGCTCTTCGTACGATATAGTGACGGGTTTGACAACGGGATGACCCGTTTCTCCCCGGGAGAGCACTGCACAGCAGGGAATGCGGTCGATGAACCCACCGGCGATGGAGGATGATAGATTCGTGGTGAACTGGAGTTTGGGTCTCGGGGAGCAGGAAGACATGATTGACATGATAGGACTCTCTCTCTCTCTCTCTTGTGTGTGTGTCCGATCTCGAGAGCGCGCGAAAAATGCCGTTGCGTTATTTTATCCGGTTCGCGCTTCTTCCCGAGAGATACGCAGGTGAAATTGGGAAGCTTCCGTACTTCACGTTAATGACCGGTTATTCACTTGCCACATTCAAGTGTTGCTAAAGACACTTTTAGAGGCAGAAACGTATACGCTACGAATCCCTGCCTTCCACGACAGAAATCCTTCGCACATCTTTCTTACTCATGAATTGTCAAAGAGTCGCGAGTTCGACCCCAACAGAGTGCAAATCTGGGGCTCCGTAAAAAACTTAAACAAGTTTTAGTTAACAAAATACCAACAATTCGCTATTCTTGCTGGGCTCGCTTAACTCAGGAGTTGGGATATTTTGATCCAGATCATGTGATGAATGAATGCACTAGGATGATCTGATCTAGTATTAATTTGGAATTTAGATCAGTGCAAATGAGAGTGGATTGGTACCACCATTGAAACAAATAGCCTAAATGGTGGTGCCCATTGTTGTTTGGATTCGTATAACTTCAAAGTGCTCTAATTCTGGTGTCTATTTTTGTTGTTTATTTAGAACACACAAAGCTTGAATTACTGCATCCACATGCATATTGTTGTGCACCCATTTTCAACTTTTCGAAATGTACTAGAAAATAATAAGGTGCACAGCAGTTTGCATGTACCAGAGTGGGTAGGAACAGATCACTCTAAAAAGCTGTATCAAGCAAATCTTGCTTTGATGCACAACCCGAATCCGATTTCAGATCTAACTTGATGTACACCGAATTGAACTCATGGCACACCATTACTGAGCCAACTCCTAGCCAGCCAGATATGCTCGTTTTAATGGCTTATCTGTTTGGTAAACATTATGATGATAAATCAGTGGATATATTAGACGTATAACCATTTATAATTAAAATTTGTGCAGAATAAATACGCTCCTTCCTGGACTATCCTACAAAACTGGGGAAAAAAAACTAACGTGAAAGAAATGAAAAGTGAGTCCATGTTGTAAAGAACTATGTGCTTAGGGACACAATTTGGGATGGGATGGCAATTTCTACCCAGCCCGGCCCGGCCCGACCCTATATAGAATGGGTTCTCAAGGAAAAAGTGGGGCAGAATAAGGTAGGAAAGACCCGCAAGTGAGACAGGTAGGGTTTAAGGTAAACCCGCCGTGTCTATAATGTGTTTTCATTTATATAAATATATGGTTATATGTATTTTATAAGTATTTTGCATGTATATATTCTTTTATATAAATATAACTATATATATATATAATAAATTTTAGTTTAATAATATAAAATATCATATAAAAAAAAGAATTTATATTTTATGTAGAATATATATAGTATTGAATATTTTTCTTAAAAAGTATTTTTATAGGTTGAAGTGGGGTGAGATGGGCCCAGTTATAAAAAAAAGTGAGGGGCAGGTACAAGGTGGGGTGTATAAAAAGGATTTTAATGTGGAGTGGAGTGAAAACCCGCCAAACCTCGCCCTCACTGGCTACAATCACAATTGGAACGTCTCTTATCTTTTACATGTTTGTAATTAAAAAAGTTAGATGCATGTCTAACTTTGTCGTTATATACTTGATGAAATTAACTAAGTTTTAAAACAAAAAATCTAAAAAAATCATCCGTGGTCGGTTTCAAGTAACAACTTACATATATTTTTTATCACAAATATATTGATCGGGTTTCCTTCAACGGCTTGCCTTTAAACTCTGTGAGATGATCTCAGCAGGAGTGTCGAATATGATCGTTGCCATCCTCTCTACATATTATTCTTCGAGCAATCGATGCCGTTTAGAAATAGAGTTATTAGTTGTGGCCATCTTTATCCACATGATCCAAGTCGGCCGTCGCCAATCCTCTCGGGATTTTCAACATTTTACGTTTCTCCATGGCATTTAATTGACTCGACAATCTCAAAAGTGAGGTGAAACCCGATCCAAACCCAGAAAAATCTGAACTGGATTGGGATTTAGGTATATATCCGGGTCATCCTGAAGATAATCTGACAAAAGTTGGGCCGTGTCTGACCTGACCCGACCCGGACACTAGCCAACTCAGTGTACATATAATTCCTACGTCTAATATACATGTAATATACATATTGTTTGAAGATAATATGTATGCGTGAGCAAGTAACCGACCAATCCAATTTAACACCTTCAACTCTGAAACACTAAGGTTGCTCATAGGAAAATGTCAGATGTGCACCCAGAGTCTTGGCTCAATGGCAAGGCGCTCTAGCGCCATTGCTGCTGGTGGGGAGTTCGACTCCCAGAAGGTGCATGTGTGGGTGTGGGTTTTAGGCTTTGGCCTTCTCTTGTAACAAAAAAAAAAGGTAAGGTGTTCATTGGAGCCCTGCTTGGACATCCTTGGTGCCGAAAAATTATGTTATAGGACACGAAATACAAAAGCCAACACGAATACAACCCAAGAAGTTCGGTCGTTGAATTGAATTGCATAATTGACACATCAGAAAAGAAAACCCAAAACATGAAATTGCTGGCATTGCAGACCAACCTGGACACGATTTGAAAAGTAAGCATATGTGTCTACGTACCCAAATACAAAAACCGTCCATTTGCAACTAATATTAGCCAAATATAATTAAGAGAATTCTCTGTAATGTGCAAATTTGAAGATTCAGATCCTCTTGGAGATGTTACTCAGATAGACACGACCAGTTTGGAACTGGCTCAACAGTTTCAACCAGAACCAATCAGGAACCGGCTCAGTGGTTCCAACCGGAACCAAACCGAGTCTAGAACCAGCTAAAACCACCTATCCCAAAACTAAGGACCACCTGATCCAATTCCTCGTTCCACTTGAATTGGTTTGAAACTCAAACCAACGGTTTCAAACCACCAGTTCCATCTTTATATTTCAATTTTTTAATAATATTTTCTGGTTTCATGCGGTTTAGGACTCAAACAAGAAGTTAAACTGGTAGTTCTGAATTGAATCAGAACCAACCCACTCCCTGTTTGGTTCTGGTTCCTGGAATTAGGAAAAACTGGAACCGGCCATGTTTATACTCGAGACATATGTATAGTTTGTCTGTTCACTGAATCATTGATCTCTAACATGAGATTAATAGAGAGATTTCTTTTTTTATGACAAGCCCTGTTAGTCAAACCTTACCTGTTATATTACCAACCAAAAAAAACCACTTGCATTCTATACGTTGGTAGAACCAGTTGGGGATTGATGGTTCGACAACTTTTTCACTCCAAAGATAGATAGTTTAACTAAATAAGTTGTTAGAAAATTGATTTTGTAGTTGACTTCAAATATTTTTGAGAAAAATGAATAGTATGCAAGATCTCATGGGCCGAGATCCAAGTCTATGACTCCTTCGCCATTTCACTGGGCTTACTGTCATAAGTTTGCAGAGATTTATTTTGACAGTTGTTTTTTATTTAGTTTTTAAGATTCAACTCTCAAAATTGTGTTCGAATATATTTCGAAGGTTAAATTATTCTATTGTTGGTCGCAAAAAAGTTAATTTTGTTTTTGTGTTATGTCATAATTTCTCAATTAAAATTTTTAAAATAAAGTTTGAGAGGCTAAGAACCATCACTAGTTGACCTTGTGATCACTGAATTGGAAGGATAACCAAACATGAAAATGCCATCTTGGTCTACAAGATTTGATGTGACCCACTAACAGCCCTATCGTGTTTAATTCTATTGACCTATAAAACATTCGCAGACCCGTGCCAGCCAAAATGCAATAATATATATATATATATATATATATATATATATATATATATATATATATATATATATATATAGAGAGAGAGAGAGAGAGAGAGAGATTCGTCATCGTGTATGCGCGTCTGAGTGGATGGATGGGTGTGAAAATATTTAAAAGAGTTCATTGTACTTTAAGTTCCAGAGATTTATTCTCATTCATTTTTCCAAATACCAGACAGGCGTGGAAAATATCAAAACCATGAAATTGGCATATCATAAGCTATTTCATATCTATAAATCAGATTGCATACCTCAAAACAGCTAAGAGAAATAATTTTAAACAAAGTTGAAACTATTTATTGAGATCGCGTTTATATGATTAGTGTCATGAAAAAATACAATATGCGCATGCTTTGCTCCTAAAGTACACTGATTATAGTACACAAAAGGGATTATATATATACACATATACAGATAGATAGATATGTGTGTGTGCGCGCGAATCATTGGATCTTGCCCACTATAACTTTTAAATTAGAACACGATCTGATTCTCTCTTTATATATATGTGTGTGTGTGTGTGTGTGCGTGTGCGTACGCACGCATGTGCAACAAAACATGAGATAGGTTCTATAACCATAGCTCTCCTTTAAAAGATTAGAAATAATAAACAGACAAGCATAAGCTCCATGCCAATGTATGCACAAGTTGGCAAGAACAGCTTGCGAAATACTGCAACAAAATTACTCCCCTATTAGAAGACAGGAGTTTCAAACAAATCCGATGCTCACTTTCATGTTGGTTTCGAGGCCCGAAAGCTTTTTGTTTTCACAGGTATGACCAGGAATAAGGTTGGTGTGCCCCTCTTGGTGTCCCAATAACCAGCTGAAGGTTTGAAAGGATACAAGTTAGAAATATCAGTTCAATTAATGGCTGCCCATTACATGAGACGTGCAATCCATTACGCAAATAAGAGAGCCCCCATTAAAGGTGGCTAGGAATTAATGTGAGATATGCCATCCTTCTTCTCGCTAGGCCCACTGATAGTGCAAGATGCCTTCATCAATTCATTCAAGGTGTCTCTGTGTGTGTATAATATATATATATATATATAGAGAGAGAGAGAGAGAGAGAGACTGCTTCTGTTGATTTTTTTTTTGAGGGCAAGGGCTTCACCTCACCTGTGAATAGGTCTGCCACCGGGTGTCGACTCTGTGGTGTGGAAGATGTACCATTACCAAGTGGTACATGTTGAGAGAGTAGCTTTTGTAGTCTAGTTATTCGAGAGGAAGCTCTCCAAATGGGCTTAGAATCGCCATTGGTTGGATGGCCGGAGGTTTGAATGAAAGTCTTTTCAACGTTTCTCAGTCTGCGAATCCAATGGATGTGAGGCTCAGCGATTCGTGCCTCAAAGGCGACGAGCAACAATTGCACGAGTTGGTGGCAGAAAATGAGGAAATCCTGAATCAAATGACACCAACCGGAGTCACTCCCTTGCATTTGGCTGCAAGAGAAGGGAGAGTCGCGGTAGTCGATTATTTACTTGAAGTCAGGCCGGAGCTAGCTACCAGAAAGAATGGGGATGGAAATACTCCGTTGCATTTAGCGGCGATTAATGGGCATGCGGACGTCATGAAAAAGATTCTGCAACTTGAACCTTCAGCGGCTGCTATTTTGACCAACAATGAAGAGAACATCTTCCATTTGATGGCAAACAATGATCGGATTGAGGCCTTTAGGTGTGTTTTGCTGGTATTTGGCCTGACACGACTTGCTAGAAGGACTGATCGGGATGGGAATACCGTTTTGCATATCTGTGCCAGGAACGGGTTCCACGCAGTTCTCTCTCTCTCTCTCTCTCTCTCTCTCTCTCTCTCTCTCTCTCTCTCTCTCTCTCTCTCTCTCTCTCTCTCTCTCTCTCTCTCTCTCTCTCTCACACACACACACACACACACACACACACCGGCAACGTAGCGTTCTTTGATAGTTAGGGAAATTTCATTGATTGAACGCAATTGAACTAAGGAAACCATACATAATTCACATACAAAATTGTTGTATATATGCGCCATTCTCCCATCAAATTAGCTCAAAGATGGAGTACCGCAAAAAACTTTGAATGTTGACAACTTGATCAGAAATGAAGTATTTGACGGCTTCTTGCTTATAAAAGAATACGGCATTTAAAAGAGAATGATTTCTTCGTTGAGAGATCGTTGTGCGCCTTCGCAGGCTCAGCGACAAGCACGCATCATATATAACTGTTCATGCACGAAAAAGTTCAAATTTTGTGCTCTTCTTTAATAAATAGTTTGTCTCTATAAACTGGGCATTTGACGTATATCAAATATATGCACAAAGATTTCATTTAGTGAAGGCGATCCCAAGGTTTTTGAGGATGAGAGAGAGAGAGAGAGATTGGTCCTCTTTAATCTTTAGTCTCACCAATGTCCTTTGAACGCATATATAAAAATTATATGATATTTACACCAAAGGTTTTATTTTCACTACAAAAGCTCGATACAACTAAACCCTGAAAACCTACACACAACAGTGAGTTGTGGATACCAAAATCTTAAGTTTAGCCTCTAATTTTGAGCATTGTTAGTTGATTTAACTCAAAAACTTGCAAGTTTAATAGTGTTTTCTCTGCTTATAAAATTGCAGTTGGTGATGTTGAGGAGAAGTTGGTTCGCCCTAATTTCCTGAACGATGCTAGGAAAACTGCGCTTGATATAGTCATCAACGAGTACTCCCAAATCCATGAGGCTGATCAGATGATCTCCGTCCTTCGGAGGGCCAATGCCAATACCAGCCAGGAACTTCAAATCCGGAGTCACAGTGATGCTCCTGACGAAGAACTCCGAAACTCTCAAAACACAATGGTGGTGGTTGCAATTCTCATCTCAACAGTAACATTTTCTGCAATAGTAAGCCCACCGGGTGGTGTGTACCAAGATGGCCCTCTCGCCGGCCACGCTATTCTGAGTAACACGGCTTCCTTCAGTGTCTTTGTCCTCTGCAACTTCGTGGCCTTGCTCACATCACTTGCGATAGTCATCATACAGTTTGCGTTCCTTCCATTAACAAGGTTTGGATTTATTCTTCTCCGGAGAATATCAGGATTGTTGAATTTGGTATCAGTCGCGTTCATGCTGATAGATTGCATGATAGCCATATGGATGGTGTACTCCCCTGGGCCAAGAAAAACTCTTACACTAGTGCCCATCTTCATATTTGTTGGGGCGATCATCGCGGCGGTCAGTATGGAGCTTTTTGCTCGGACATACCGTTTATGGAGGCGGCAGAACAGAAGAAGAAGATACTTCAGAGGCCACTGAAGTCAGTCCAGAACCATGCTTATCTCACGTTAAGTGGTGTCAGCTAAGTGGAATTAAATTCTTGTTTCACCATTCTGCTCAATATTTTTCATTTGTGTTTTATATTGTCATATTAACAGTTTACTTTGAAAAGTATGTTCGTGTAGATTTTTTTCCATGGGGTGAATGTAAAGGCAGTGTTCATTAACTCGACTTTTGGATCAATATATCACAATTGGGTATATCTACAATGGACTTTAGCATAAAATATGAAGCAATCCATTAAAATTATTGATGATGCAAAAGCCACATCAACAATATAAAACTTCACCAGGAACTGATATTTTTTGGAATGCTTCAAACTTTTTTGAGAAGCTTTTGTATTCTACTGATAGCGAGAGTTCTTTGAATATTACTCAAATCCAATAACAAGAAGTATTATGTACCTCACCCCAAAAAATTCCGGATTACGTATAAAATACAAGTATACCTCACCCCAAAAGAATTCCGGAGCCGGTATGGTGCACATGTATGCATCATGAAATTGGTTCCTATTTTTATTATATGCAAGACTAACTAACACAAAAAAACAATTATTGATGATAGTGTAAGACATCACATGAACTCATCCGTACTCATGTCCACTCAGTGACACAAAAACGTTGGATTACGTTCAAATTAACCTGTTTCTAACACGAACAAAAAGCGAAATGACTGACGTTTCCACACTCAACAAGTAAAATTGAACTAAACAAGCTATTGATAATGACTGTGATCCCATCTAAATTAGAAAAGTCATTGCACAATACTCAAGGTTCCAAGACTCTTCGAACCTCAAGTACTCGAATTCACATGAAATTAACCTGACTTAAGTTTTCATGAGTTCAATACCCTGTGCATGCATATGGTAAGGCTTGATTCTTTTTTGGTAAGATGGAGAAGTCGGAGCCAAATGCACACCCTGGGTATCGAACTCATGAACTTCAACTTGTGAGTCGACCCTTTAGCCAGGTGAACCCTTTCTCGTTGTGCTACGATAGAGCTTGCTTGACCCTTGCTTGTCAATAAAAAGAAAAAATATTCATGAAAACCATCTATGGACCGTAGGGAGGAACAAATAGCCCCTAGAATGGTTTAGGATGGTGCGAACTATGTATTATAGCCCATCCATCCCACCGTGGGCTATACACTTTACGTTGATTTCCGAAATTTGGGGTGGGGCCCACCTCAACTCAATGAAGATCGGCCACTGCATGTAATCACCATTAAACTAAAGGGAACTAAAGCTTTCGCTTATGTTTTAGGCAACCATTGACCTAATAATGACAGCAATTGCCAGCGAAAGGTTAATTTAATACTTATTGAAGACTTTCATTAATATACACAGCTGGGCCTCAAGAAAATGAAACTTTAACGACCCAAAAATTAAAAATATTTCTCATTTCTGATATAACTAGAGATGGTATGAAGGCTCGATTAACTGAGGGATCATGTCAAAAGTAGCTCTACTTTGAAACTCTCTTAGTTCGGTACCAACAAAGAAATCGTGATTTTCTAAACTATTTTTAGAAAATAATAGGTATGGCACAAACAATTTCAATTGCAAAAATATATTTATTTTTAAAATAAACCTATTTTAACTTTTCACATTCCGACTGTTTTCCGTCTATTCTCATTGTAGGGATAGTGTCTTCACAATAGCTCACTTGGCTAGGAAGTTCACTCACAAGTTGAAGATCATGAGTTTAATATCGAAACCGTGCAAGTTTCTTTCGCTTCCATATAGAAAGAAAAAAGTTAACATCTAGAAAAAAAAACATGTTAAAGCGTTCGAACATACGGAGTTCCAAAGGAGATTGATTGCATTAAACGACAACCGTTCAACTAAAAAATTAGAAACTAGATTCTACAACCTTATTATACTCATGTTTTGAAAAGTAAAAGATGAACATGAATATTGCTCACATATTATCAAAAAGGTTGAAGGATTCATTCTTAAGGTTTTTATCATACTCTTTGATCATGAACAACACTCTAAATCATATACTGTCAATCAATCCCACTGTTTTCTCTCCAACATCCGACCTCACGTCAAAGAACCCAACTCCCTACCATTACACCATCCCAGCTTTGGGCATTTCATTCTAAGCGTGTCAGACACGTTTATACCGTGTCAATGATTCAAGGCACGTTACTAGTGTATTTCCTCTTAAAAAATGCAAAATATAGACACGATACGAGGTTCGGACACGTTGAAGTTGAGAGAATTAGCACATGTACTGAAACAACCGCTACCCCTGCGAAGGTCAAACTAGTAATTTCAAACTTTCAAATTAACGAATGAAAAACGACGGGCTTCGCTGTCCGAGAACTCTCTCTCGGGTTCACTTCTCAACGCCTTAAATACTGAAAGTCTCCTTTCCCTTAACTGCGTTTGTTCGTCCACGAGTAGAAAAAGCGATTGGAGGGGCGAAAAGATTTGGAAGAGAAGTTCCGTCTTTTTCTTTCACCTAATGCATAACGTACCGGTGAGTTCACCGATAGAGAAGCCATCGGATTCTTGTATTCGCTTTCAAGAAGACGTTCTGATTGTTCTCGATCAAACTAGCTTGAGAAGCCTTAGGCTTTGACTGGAAAAGGTCTAACTCTACGAAGAATTAAAGTTCAGGGTAAGCAAATGCTCTTTTGAGCTTTTCTTTGGTTGTGCTTCGAAGTAGATCTTTCGGATTTTTGTATTTCCTTTCAAAGGCAGACGCTTTGATCGTTTCCCACTAAATGCAGCTGGAGAAACCTGAGGCTTTGACCGGATAGGCTGAAAATCTAATTATCCAGCTGGTTTAAAGTTTAGGAATGGAGTTTCATTTTTTACTTTGCTTAAAAAACTTTTGGATTATCGCCTTTGAAAATCAAATAGCTTCCAGCCAGTTGTAGCCGAAATATGCTACAATTTTTGGCTGGGATCGGTATAAATCTGCACGATCCAGCCGGTTTATAGTATCGTGCCAGCAAAATCTAGTTTGGACATAAACCTTTTATCTCGTTTTTTCTACGGTCAACTTACTTACCGGCGATCACCTGTACCAAAGCTCTAGCGTACTTGCATTTACCAAAACCGGATGTTCCGATCATTTTTCTCCAAGCTAAAAGTAACCAGAAATGCTGGAGGCCTTGGCTGGAATCGGCATAAACCTTACGGATTCAGCCAGTTTGAAGTTTCAAGTCAGAAAACGGTGGTTTGATTTAGATTATTTTGTTTCCTCCGATCAATCGGAATATAGATTATTGAAATGCACTAGTCTTTGCTTATAAAGATGACAAAGCTCCAGAACTTTTCAGGTTTTAATGGTGAAATTTGTTGTACTTGAATGCCGTGTCTCTTTATGCTTTTAAGGATGACGAAGCTCCAGAAATTTCCACGTTTTAATGATCAATTTGTTTTCAGGCAAATAGAGGTGATTCTGCTTCAATAATGCACTTAGGATCTTTAGTTCTGAAGTTCTTTTCTATTAGTTCTTTACTTACATTGATAAAAGATCTGAATTTCAGATTTGGTGAGATCGATGAAGCTACTCATATACGTTATGAAATGATCTGCTAACAGAGTTTTACGATTTATCCATCTATTTTCTCTTTACAATTGTACAAAATTGTGATATACAATTACAACACCTTGTACTTGACATCAGACTTTTAGTGTGTTTAGGCTTCTCCTGTTGTTGATTCCTTGTGTCTCGCATCAATGTCGGTTGCTTGATTTATTTTAGGTCATTTTCTTCATCAGTTTTATGTTGGATACTTGACAGAACGATTTCAAGCTTGGATTCTAGGATAATCACCACTGGGTATGCCGTAGAAGATGGTTCCTTATGATTCTTACTGATATCAACTGTACATTTGTGTTACATTATTGGGTGCTCTTCGTGCTAATATTCTTGTATTCTACTTGGATGTTATTCAAACAGCCCATGCTATTTAACGGCTATTTCAATAAAAGAAGAACTAGCTGGCGTGACAGTGGATTCTTATTATGTAGTTTGGGGAGCTGTGTCTATAATGAACATGCCATCGCAGATACCAAATGAGATGCTACTTGGTAGAATATTGGTAAATCTTCATCGTCACCTTCATTATAATCTCCAATTGTATGAATCTCTCTTCATATTGACTCGGAAGTGCTGATGGAAGAAATCGAAGATACAGGTGAATCACAAGGACAAGGTAAACTTGTTCCTTTAAGAATCAATCCAGATCTTAGCGCTACTTCTTTTAGCAGATCTACTCCTCCGCGTTCTTCTTCATTTTGTGTTTCTCATTTATGTACACTGCCCCGTAGAGGGCCAAGAGTTCATGTTAGTTTTCTAAGATGGATCAGAAGCAAGAGGCTTTTTCCTTGGTTGGTCATAATTTCTGTTTGGAGCTATGTTGGGTTTCACATCCAATCTAAATGGACCTTCCATCAAGAGGACGACAATGGCTTCCACGTTCATGAAGTTTTTGATCCTAATGCACATATTAGCATCGAGGATGTACAGATATTGGATAAAAAATCGCAGAACAGTTCAGGCAGGCAAAAGATCAAAGACTTCATTTCTCATATCGATACCTTCGAAGATCAAATGAATGACATAGTGAGAGGAATTAGGGAAATAAGTGAAGGGATAGAAACAAGCAATAGTAGTCTCACAGTTTCTAGCTATGGGACCCCCACAAGAGATACACCTTATGGACGTATTATCGGTCCTTTTGGGAAGATTGAAAACAGCATATTAAATTGGAATTCAGAGAAGAGGCCTTCTACTTGTGATGCAGAAATCTTGTTAGCTCAAGCTGTCCGGGCCAAGTCGTTTATTTTGATATTTCATGAACTCTCATTGACTGGGGCTCCACTTTCAATGATGGAACTTGCTATTGAACTTTCGAATTGCGGTGGAAAAGTAACTGCAGTGGCACTCAGCAAGAAAGGTGGACTCATGAGGGAGCTGTTAAGGCATAGGATCAAGGTGCTAAAGGATAAGAGACGTTACAGTTACAAGGCTGCATCAAAGGCAGATTTTGTAATTGCAGGTTCAGCAGTCTGCGCTTCCTGGATTGGTATGCTTTTGCTTGCCGAATGAATTTTAGATTTCCTTTTCCAGTAATAAGTGAAAAGCATTATGTTTTAGCATTGGGACCATGAAATTTTCAACTAGGAACCATTAAATCTAATGGTGCTTGATTCTTTCTGTATCCAATTAATACAGCAGAGTAGACTTTTTGATAGTCATGTGCAGCATTAGAAAGGCAGCTCTACATTTTTCGGGCAAGATTATAGATTTCCAGTAATAAAGGTTTTCTTTTTAGAATTTTTGGAAACATGATGACTTTCTAGAAGACTGATTGATAGAAGGATATGAAAGAGTTCTCTATCTCCAAAAGAAGGGAGGAAAAGAGGTGGTTCTTTTTTACTACTCTCACTGATCGTCTCTTTCCCAGGGGCAAACCCTGGACTCTTCCGGAAGGACCTCAAAAGGGCCAGAAGATCCTTATCGTAAATGCCTTTGTTGGTAGTAGCAAATCTCTATATCCTTTTCGTGCACATAGTACATAGGCATTGCCTTTTCGCGTGGTAGCCGACAGTAACTGCCAGTATTTTTTGTCATGGACTCTAGAATCAATAGTGTCTTAGAATCAATGTAGTTGACCGCACTTGTGTAGGGAAAGACTTGGTTTCGGTTTTGGTTTTGATTGAGTACTTAGGCATTGCCTTCTGTGACATGATACTTCTGAATAAATAAATCTCTAACCAATTCTTTCGTCCTTTAATTTTTTCAGAAAACTATCTTTTGCGTGACGGTAATGGTGGGAGCCGTATAATTTGGTGGATCATGGAGAACAGAAGACTTTATTTTGATAAGTCAAAACATTTGCTATCAAAAGTAAAAATGATCCTGTTCCTGTCGCAATCTCAGTCGAAGCAATGGCTTGCTTGGTGCAAAGAAGAGAAAATTCATCTGAATTCCTCCCCCGAACTGGTTCCTCTGTCCCTCAATGATGAACTTGCCTTTGCAGCTGGAATTCCTTCTACATTAAATACTCCCTCATCTCCAGTTGAAAAAATGATGGAAAAAAGACTTATTCTAAGAGGCATTATTAGAAGCGAAATGGGATTAACCGACAGTGAAATGCTTGTGATGACCCTAAGTAGCATCAACCCTGGGAAAGGTCAATACCTGCTTCTTCAATCAGCTTCCTTGTTATTTAGAAATTTATCTGGAAGAGATATTAAGAAAAAGATTTCCACAATCAATGAAAATCTCTCAATTGTTACTGGTCGAAAGGAAAACTTGCCCATGAAAAGAACAAGGGGTTTTCGCGCAATTGAACTACACAACCAGTCTTCAGATGTAAGTTCTACATGGATTGGATATAATTCTCAACAGAAAAACTTTAGCTTCTCGATTCCTTTATCCCAAAGTCATGACAGAAGACATCATAAGAAAGTATTGTCAGAGAATGCGAATTTGAGTGGTGCTCCAAAGATTTTAATTGGCTCCTTGGGGTGCAAGAGCAATAAGGAATTATATATAAAAGGCATGCTTAAGTTTCTATCCCAACAACCAGAGTTGACTAAAGCATTGTTATGGACTCCAACTACCACGCATGTTGCCTCACTTTATGCCGCAGCTGACGTATACGTGATCAATGCGCAGGTAATGTATTACAGTGTGTTTAATCTATCCATTTTTATGCATTATCTCCAGGTGAAGATTCCACCTCAGGAGGTTTGGCTCGTTTCATATTTTATATCTTTAAATCTAACAAGTCTGCAACTTTACGCCAGCAGCCAATACCAAAAACAAGCTTGATCCCACACACTGTGTGGTTGGGCATACGGATCTTTAGTGGCCATTGTGCAGTATCTTGTATCATATTAGCATTTAACTCGAGAAAAGAAAAAGCATATGTCGTTTATTTATGAGACATCCGACGCCTTTGTCTGTCTCTCATGAAGTGCTCACCATCTAATTTCTCCCACCTTCTCACTCGAATTTCCATGTGGCATTTGCCTCAGATGTTCAAACCACCTAAAGCTTCTATCTTACTTCGTCTTCTAGCAAGTTTTTAATTTTTTACCTGTAATGATAATTGCATATTACTTGTAACCTTTCAACAATACAGATCAATTGGATTTGCAGGGACTTGGAGAAACATTTGGACGAGTAACCATTGAAGCAATGGCATTTGGCCTACCGGTACTTTAAGAATTGAAACCCTTGCACAAATATCGTTAATCTCATCTCATGAACTTTTGATTGACATAAAGGAGATGTCCTTGTTTCAGATCCTTGGAACAGATGCAGGAGGCACGCATGAAATCGTTGAGCACGATGTGAGTGGTTTACTACATCCTCCCGGACAGAAAGGAGTACCAACCCTCGCCCGCAATCTTGAATATTTGTTGCTTAACCCCTCAGCAAGGCATGCAATGGGGGCTGAAGGAAGAAAGAAGGTACAAAATATGTTCCTAAAGAGCCATATGTACCATAGAATTGCAGAGGTCCTTCAACAGTGCATGAAAACCAAGTAGAAGAAAAGCCACTCTAGCCAATAGTTCTCCTTCATTGAGAGAGTCTTGGCATAAATTCATTCAGTTCATTATTTTCTTTATTTTTGTTTTATTGTGAAGCTGTATCCAATTATTCATGTGTATATTTGATTTCTTGCTTCTGGAAGATAGTTATATAATGAATGCATGCAGATCAACTCACAATTAGCTTACTCAGTCAACGCCAATACCTGCACCGAATTTGCCTTCAGGCATAATTTCGAAAAGAATTGCAGGAAGGAGACTATTTTCCAGTCCGGCTAGGTAAGTGGCCATTTCTCCTTTTTCTTTTAGGTACAATGGGAAGTTCGAGGCCAGATGCACACCCCATGTATCGAAATGATGACCTTCAACTTGAGAGTGAACCTCATATCCTGATGAACTCCATTTTCTGAATGAAGCCTAACCTAAGATAGAAAAAGGGCAATTAGAACTGAGTCTGTTACTCACGCAGCAACAAGAGCTATGACAACTCCCTCAAATGAGAGAACATTATTACATTATTAGTTCTTTATTTGTGCTCGATTCTTCTCATCCATGCTTTTTATTTACTGCAATCAGGGAGGTGTATGTGTATATTCGTTCGAGCCCTCAACTCCAGTTGGGAACCGAACGAGACAAGTTGGACTTGATTTTTGAATGTTGGCAAGAGCAACTGTTGACGGGCTTGGCTTGCTTAGCTGGGCTCGTATAGGCTAATTTTTCAACTTAATGAAAATTTCATTCTTTCTAATGAAGATTATGTAAAAGTTAAAGTTTTTAAAGTTGATCGAGCCGGCTCATGTGTGGCATGTCTAGCTTGCAACTTGTGCTAGCTGTTGTGAGGTCCACTACACAAGCCACAGAAAGGCAGCAACCTGGACAATCCACAAACAGGTCCAGCTTGGCTTGTTCAACGCCTTAGGAAGCCATAGTGAGAGTTAACCCCAATAACTATGATGCCGTGGTTAATGGAAACAGAAGGACGATCCTGGAAATATCCATATGATAGAACTATATTGGGGATTCGGCTAAAAGGACAAATTTTTTTAAAAAAACTTTAAATTAATACAAAAATGATGAAATGCTCAAAGAGCAATAGCTCATCAGGCAAGGTGGACTGGATCACAGGTTAGAAGGTCAGGAGTTTGATACCCAAGGTATGCATAGGCTTTGAATTCCCATGGTTCCAAAAAAGGATACAAAAAGGATGAAGAACTTCATCCTCCCATAAGAGTAAACTAAGTTTATCTTCATCGCCATCTACCCATTTCCAAGGTGAACTCTCAATAAATTTTCTGACGATACTCGACCATTCCACTGGGAAAAATGGGTGCCTATTGGTTGGTAAAGGAGCAAAACATCCAAGCGTGAGCATCCACACACACACACACACACACACACAGAGAGAGAGAGAGAGAGAGAGAGAGAGAGAGAGAGAGAGAGAGATTGGAGAAAGATACATGATGAACTTCACAATTTCCGTCTATAATCTAGCAGAAGAGCTACTTTAAGTCTTACGCATACCACACAGCATTAGTGTATCCATATTCACAACCCTTATCAAGCACTTGCCTAAAATTCTCAAACAAACTACTTACGAATATGCTTTCATATAAAGGAAACAACAGAGATGGTGGATGGAACCTCCCTCCTGCAATAAATGAATCCCTTCAGTATTTCCAAGCAGCAGAAATTCCACATTTAATACTACAAAGCTACAGGCAAGATAGCTTAAAGTGCAGCAAACTAAAACACCGATCATTTATGATACCCTTGAACTGGCAACAATACATTCTTGTGCCCTTGTTAGTACTGGTTTAAAGTAAACAACTTGCATAGCGTAGGCTACACATTAGAGTGGAAAGCAAGAAAACGTCACACTGACACAAGAAAAGATCTTCGAACTCTTGTTTGACAGGATCCTCGAATGGCCGTTTCCTGTGTTTAGTTTGCCTGCTAGGCAGGCCACGGTCTCCTCTTGATGCCGGGGAGAGCCGCTTGTATTAATGCAACAAATGAAGAAAGTACATCACCATATTTCTACGTCCTTTTAGTCCATCTTTGCCCATAATTCATGTGACAACATCAATGCATATGTTGTTTGCAGGTGATGTCTCGAACGCATAACATAAAGCAAGAAATTTGACAAATTTAACTTAACAAACTCATACGGAAGCACATTTAGCTAGCTGCTTTAGACGGAGCTGGTTCAACCACATTCAGGAAGCTCCATTTTCTGGTCACAGTTAATTCATATCTTCGACAAATTTGTTTTTGCCAGTCAGAATCCGAACAGTGAACAAGATATGTCTACTGGCTGATTCTTTACTGGTACAGTGGTACAAAGGAGGTGGAGGTAAGAGGTTTATATAAACTGATTGGTTCTTCACTGTCAAAGAGGGTGAAATTAGATAGTTTTCTATGATTTCACAGATTCTTTGGTAGTACAACAGGATAACAACAGATTGTCGCGATGTGGTAAGCAAAAAGAAGAATCTGCCAAAAAGAAAAAAGCACCACTTGTTTGGCACTATGCTTTGATTCATGGCATGGTTAATCATCTCCGCAGCTGCCGTAGGAGGCAAATAGCAGGGGCATCACCTACGTTGCTGACCATGTTCGATGAACTGGTCCATGCCCAGGCCAGCTAGTTAGCTGCCTTGGCTAGCTATTAATTCTATCATGAAGCTTCGGATGGTGGAACATCTTGGTATGCAATTTGAAATGAGCAAGGGAATCTTATTGGAGATACTACCTATGCATAGAAGTGCTCAAGCAGATAAGAAGAGGGAAAACTAACTGTCATGTTAGTTAATCTGGCAGTATAATTAGAATAGAAGAGGAGTGGTCACAATTTCTGAGAAACTGTACCACAGATGGCCACGTAATCTGGCGTATAATTAGTTAACATCCTAACTGAGAGACATGAGGATCTTGTCATACCAATTTCGCATAATCTCCAATTATCATATATCATACTTCAAAGTCTGTGACGATATCCAGTTGAAACTATCCTATCACATCACTCCTTATTGTATTGCTGTATTCTTCACTTTCTGATACTATTTTCTGTGGGATACTTTGCTTCAGATTTCAGAACTCATATATAGCACTAAAACAGACTTAATGAATTAATTTGACACATAAAGGCCGGAAGTAGATCTACTTCTGAAATTCTCAAATGTAGTAGCAATCCTGAACATTCTAAGTTAGAACAATTCCCACCAATCTGTTGCACATTCTGTACCCAACATCGGAATGGGATTGGTTCTGTTCAGTTGTTACTGTAGATTGTAAAAGTCGAGGCAGAAGAGGTTCACGGTATGGTGCTTGATCATTATAGTGCTCGATAGAGGTAGGCCATCACAGCATCCACCTATGTGGCAGCTAAAGAACAAGTTAAAGCCACCAAGAATACAAGCAACATCATTTTCACTTTGACTTACCTGGAGTGTAAAGGATGATTATAGCAAGCCAAGGCATGTCTATTTTAGGTTTTGATCCGGAAGGACAAGGAAAATGGGTAGAAGCGCGATTCAGCAGCATTGCTACTCATCCACATATTTGTGAAACAGGCACAGGTGGCAGAAAGAACAACAATGGGCAAAACTTGGCAAAGTCAACTCTGAATTAACACGTGCAGAGGAGTGAGAGAACAAGATTTGGTTGTAGATGGAGAAGTTATCTCTCGTTATAAGTGAACAACTTCAGCGTTACTGAAGCAAATTCACAGTTTTGGTTTCTACAGAAGCACTAAAATCAAAAGAAACAAATCCATGGACGTAAAAGTGCAGGTTGACAAAAGAAATGGTTAATTCATCTGAGGTGAATCAAAAGCAAACACATTTCAGTGGAAAGGTAAGATAACTTGAATTAGCACCACTGTAGACCACATGCATGACCGAGTCCTGGAGAACTGTGGATACTGGAAAGATTGCACAATTATTTAAATTCCAGTAATGAAAAAGTAAGATTCCTTTGAGATGTTAAGGTTGCAGACCCTTGGTGATGTAGGGACTGCACACTGAACGAGAATTCCTCATATTTAGCATTTCAGACTATATACGAACCATACCAGAGTACTCCCATGACATGTTATCTATTTGCAATTAGATGGCTTGAGATGCTACGGTTGCAGACACTTGGTGATGTAGGGAGTATACACTGAACGAGAATTCCTCATATTTAGCATTTCAGACTATTTATGAACCAGACAGAGTACTCCTATGACATCAACTATTTGCAATTAGATGGTTATCTGAGAAAGAAGAAAAAACAGTTGCATGCAATAAGAAACTGCTAAATAACCAGAATGGGAGGGGCGAAACAAAACTCGATAGCATATCAGCTATGCAATCAAATGCCCTGAGATTGAGTCTGAAGCGGAATGTAACAGGAACAAGATATATTTCACCAACATTCCAGGATTTATGTGATGCCCTTCAACCATGTACCAGGTTCTGACTTGGACAAGATAAGGACAAAAGAATGGGAGTCACGTACTTCAATGAAATTCATGAATCAGTAATAATGGACAAGGAGTCTGCTGAAAGGGCAGCAGCAATATAATAAAACATGTAGCTAAACAATTTCTTGCACAGAAATTACACAGAAGAGCAGGAAAAGCAGACACTGTTTAGAATTTTCACAGGAAGAGTATAAAGGAACTGTCCGCTCATACAGTGAGAAAAAAAGGAATTGCATTAACCAGCACTAAATATGGTGTGACCCATTAGTTTCATGTTATTTTCTATTAGTTATATATGCTCTTAACAAACTATATCGCCTTCTATAGTTGCACATACTAAGATAAGAAGTTGGGACCTTTTTCTGTTCTATTCTGTTTGGAATCAAAGAGAATTTATTGTCACATAAACTGGTTATGAACCAATGAACCTGTTATATGGGTGGTGTTTTCTCTAAACAATTTCTTGCACAGAAGTTACAGATAAGAGCAGAAAAATCAGACACGGTCTGGATTTTTCACAAGACAAGAGTGGAAAAGAACTGTCCACTCATATGGTGAGAAAAAAACTGATTGCATTAACCAGCACGGATATACATTGTGAACTCTTAGTTTCTGTTAGTTACGTACAGTCTTACTAAACTTTATCACCTTCTATAGGTTTCTATACTGAGATAAGAAGTTCACTTTTTTCGCTTCTATTTTGTTTGGGATCAAAGAGACTTTTTGTTGCATAAACTGGCTATGAACGTCTGAACTTGTTATATAAGTGTGATTTTCTCTAAACAATTTCATACATGGAAATTACATAGAACAGCAGAAAAAGCAGACGTGGTCTGGATTTTTTCACAGGACAAGAGTAGAAAGGAATTGTCCGCTCATACGGTGAGACGAAAAGGAATTGCATAAACCAGCACTGGTATACATTGTGACCTATTAGTTGCATGTTATGTTCTATTAATTGTATACAGTCTTACCAAACTTTATGGCCTTCTATAGTTGCATATACTGAGATAAGAAGTTGAAACCTTTTTTTGGTTCTGTTCTGTTGGAATCAAAGAGGACTTTTTGTTCGCATAAACTGGTTATGAAAGTATGAACTTGTTATATAAGTGTCGTTTTCTCTAAGGTTCTGTTATTCTTACGATAAATTCTTCCTTACCCATTATATCTTATGGCAATATTCTTTGAAACTTGAGAAAGTTTTCGTAGCATAAACTGGGTATGAATATATAGACTGGGTATGAATATATAGACTGGATATGAATGCATAAGATAAACTTGTTGTGAATCATTCTCATCCAGATGTATATAATCTGATTGAGTCATGTTGGTGCATGTCAGATTCATGTCCCGCGTCTTACCGTCTGAACTCTAGGTAAGAGTTACTCTCATCACATATTCATATGTTTAACTTAGTCAAGAAAATTAAAAGATCAGTAAGAAGAACAAAAGCAATAAATGTGACCGCACTTAATTGACGAGGATCTAAGTCACACAGACACTTCTAAGGGGTGGAGTGTCGACCTCGACACTGGTGCGACACCAACACCGACACCGTGTCGGGTGCGGCATGGCAAAAAAAAATAATTGCAATTTTTTTTTTTTGTAACTCACGGTTAAATGGGTCCGGATAATGAAGATTGATTTGTGTATTATGATGAAATTAGTAGTTGTTTACCATTTATATGTTTTGCTTTAATATAAACTTACAAAGTTGTGTACTTGCTATTGTAGTTGTATATCACATTAGCTTTAATGATTTTGGGTGCGAACAATTGGTTTCTTATTACTCAATCTGATTGGATTCCTGACTCCATATTGTATGCCTTTGCACAGAATAATCTTTGTCACCAAACACATTTAAAGACCATGAACATTACCTGATCAATAGAACAGAAGAGTATGACATCACTAGTGGATCCTAGCACAAATACTAGTATATGTTATATCCTACTAAAGATCTCGAAACTCTTTGAATCCATAACTTCGATATTTTGTAGCTCATAAAATCATTGTAAGTTTCAGATCATTATGTGAGAACTTGCTAATTGATACCTATGTGCACCCAAATTTAGCAAATACTAGTTGTATTATGATTGATTTATTTAGGTTGAATATTATATATAATATATAAACTCCGCCCATGTAAGGGATCACCCTTGCATTGCCGGTCCCAAGCCCGGATAAAGGAGGAGGGTTGTGTTAGGCTTCCGACAGCCAGCGTAAAACTTCGTCGGATTTCTACAACATGGATTACAAAAATTATGAGCATTGCTTTGGGGCGTCCCCGCCTAGCGACGTGCTGCAGAGCCCGAATGCAGTAAGAAGTAAGCAAGGGCCACTACATTTTCGCCCGAATGTAGTGAATCAATTGCAGAGAGGGTTCCCACATCATGGACGGGTGTGGGTAAAGAAGTTAGTCCCGCTACATTGCCGCCCGAATGTAGTGAAAAATTTTCAGAGAGGGTCTCCGCATTTTGATTATGGACGGATGCGGGGGTAAGGAAGCTAGTCCTAGAAAATAAGATTCGTATTGGTTCTTGGAATATCGGAACATTATCGGGTAAGCTAATGGAGGTGGTAGATACTATGATTCGGAGAAAGATTCATATTCTATGTTTACAAGAGACAAAATGGGTTGGAGAAAAAGCAAAGGAGATAGAGGATACAGGTTTTAAATTATGGTACTCAGGTAAAGAAAAGGCCCGAAACGGAGTTGGTATTATCATAAATAAAGATTTAAAGGAGAGTGTAGTAGACATACAACGATATGGTGACCGAATCATGACATTGAAATTAGTGTTAGGAGTAGAGGTTTTGAATATAGTTTGTGCTTACGCACCCCAAGTAGGACTAGAAGATAGTATAAAGACAGTTTTTTGGGAAGAGTTAGATAAGGTGTTTCAAAAGATTCCACAAAGGGAGATGATTTGTTTAGGAGGAGATTTAAATGGACATGTCGGTAAAGAGGCATTAGGATATCAAGGGATTCATGGAAACTTTGGTTATGGGGATATAAACGAGGAAGGTAGGGAGATTTTAAATTTTGCTATGTCATTTGATCTCTTTATAGTCAATACAATCTTCAAAAAACGAGATGAACATTTAATTACTTATAAGAGTGGCTTATCACAAACACAAATTGATTACTTTATTTGTAGAAAAAAAGATAGAGCGTGTTGTAAAGATTGTAAGGTAATTCCAGGAGAAAGCTTAACCACCCAACATCGACTTTTAGTTATGGATTTACAAATAAAAAAATGTTCAAAGAAGAAAAGAGTGCATCGAGCTATTCGGACTAAATGGTGGAACCTCAAAAGCGAGAAAGAAGATATATTTAAACAGAAAGTCCTTCAAGGAGATGTTCGGAATTATGTTGGCACACCCTGTGATATGTGGAACAATATGGCTATACATATTAGGAAAGTGGCGAAAGATGTGTTAGGGGTATCTAAGGGAGGTGTACCGGTACAAAAAGAAGCTTGGTGGTGGAGTGAAGTAGTACAAAACAAAATCAAGGCAAAGAGGGCATGTTACAAATTACATTATGCTAAGAAAACTAGTGAAACTTTAGAAGCTTATAAGAAAGCAAAGAAGGAAGCAAAAAACGCCGTTAGTGAAGCAAAAGCTAAGATTTGGGAGGACTTATATAAAAAACTCAACTCAAAAGAGGGTGAAAGAGATATTTTTAGGATAGCTAGGGCTAGAGATAAGAAAACTAAAGATCTTAATTATGTTAGATGCATAAAAGACGAGGATGAAAAAATTCTAGTGGCAAATGATGATATAAGAAATAGATGGAAAAACTATTTTTATAATCTTTTTAATGAAAATAAAGATGTTAGTATTAGTTTAGGAGATTTAGCCAAGTCAGAAAAGTATATAAACCACAATTTCTACCGACGTATTCAAAAGAATAAAGTCAAAGAGGCTCTTAAACATATGAAGAGTGGTAAATCGGTAGGACCAGATAATATTCCTATAGAAGTTTGGAAAATACTAGGAGAAATAGGAATCACTTGGCTCACAAGACTATTTAATGAAATATGGAAAAACCAAAAGATGCCCGAGGAATGGAGAGCAAGTACACTTATACCCGTATATAAGAACAAGGGAGACATTCAAAATTGTGCGAATTATCGAGGTATCAAGTTAATGAGTCATACTATGAAATTATGGGAAAGAATTATTGAACGTAGGTTAAGACAAGTATCAAGTACAACGGAGAACCAATTTGGATTTATGCCAGGTAGATCTACTATTGAAGCGATTCACCTTTTGAGACGTCTTATGGAACATTTTAGAGCAAAAAAGAAAGACCTTCACATGATATTTATTGATCTAGAAAAAGCTTATGATAGGGTACCGAGGGAGGTTCTTTGGAGAACTTTGGAAAAAGAGGTCTCCCATTGACATATATTAACCTTATAAGAGACATGTATGATGGTGCAAAAACATGTGTGAGGACTCATGAAGGAACGACAGACTTCTTTGAAGTTAATATTGGGTTACATCAAGGATCAACTTTAAGTCCATACTTATTTATAATGGTGATGGATGAGTTAACAAAACATATTCAAGATGAAGTACCTTGGTGTATGTTATTTGCAGATGACATTGTATTAGTGGAGGAGTCTAAGGAAAAAGTTAATAGAAAATTGGAACTATGGAGAGAAACATTAGAAAACAAAGGCCTCCGACTTAGTAGAACAAAGACAGAATATATGGAATGTAAGTTTGATCATTTGGCTATTTCAGAGGACATAGAAATTAAAATTGGCACACATTGCATTCCCCAAAAGGAAAGTTTTAAATACTTAGGGTCAATTTTTCAAAGTGATGGAAGAATTGATGGAGATGTTACACATAGAATTAATGCTGGTTGGTTAAAATGGAGAGGAGCATCAGGTATTCTTTGTGATAAGAAGATACCATTAAAATTAAAAGGTAAATATTATAGAGCCGCAGTTAGGCCTGCCATGTTTTATGGTTCTGAGTGTTGGGCAGTTAATCATCAACATGTACAAAAGATGTCTGTGACAGAAATGAAGATGTTGAGATGGATGAGTGGTCATACAAGAAAAGACCGTATACATAATGAGGTTATTAGAAACAAATTAGGAGTGGCACCAATAGAGGATAAAATGAGAGAACATCGTTTAAGATGGTTTGGACATATAGAAAGAAGATCAAAAGAAGAACCTGTAAGAAGGTTAGAAAACCTAAATTTGGAAAGTATTAAAAGAGGTAGAGGACGACCACAAAAGTGTTGGAAAGAAACAATAAAGAATGATCTAGCTTATTGGGAGTTAACTGCTAACATGGCACACGATAGGGATCTGTGGAAACAAAGAATCCATGTAGCCGACCCCGTCTAGTATGGGAAAAGGCTTAGTTGTTGTTGTTGTTGTATTATATATAATATATAATATTATATACCCTAGCCGTGTCGCCGCACCCAAAATTTTTGAAATTTGCCGTATCCCGCACCCGTGTGACATAGACGAGGATCAGTGCCTAATAACTCAAGATCTTTTACATATTAAAATAAAAATATTTAAAAGAAAATAGTCTTCAAATAGAAAAGATAAATTAACACTATAATCCCTTTGCAGGTAATCATAATGATTTTATTTCACCTCTAATCGATTTGAATTTTTATCTACTTTTCAAAAGATACATAAACAATATTAAAATTAGCTTTTTAATGCAATGTGCAAAAAAGAATTGAAACACTTGACCCACCCTAAGACAACTTCTTGTATCATATAACATGAACATGTAGAAATATAACATGTATCCAACTACACGAGCTCAAACAATCAGAGCCTCTCTGAAAAAAATTTCACTACATTCGGGCGGCAACGTAGCGGGACTAACTTCTTTACCCACACCCGTCCATGATGTGGGCTCTCTGCAATTGATTCACTACATTCAGGCGAAAATGTAATGGTCCTTGCTTACTTATTACTACATTTGGGCTCTGCAGCACATCGCTAGGTGGGGACGCCCCAAAGCAATGCTCCTAATTTTTATAATCTATGTTATAAAAATCCGACGAAGTTTTACGCTGGCTGTCAGAAGCCTAACACAACCCTCCTCCTTTATCCGGTCTTGGGACCGGCAATGCAAGGGTGATCCCTTACATGGGCGGAGTTTTAACCATAATCATGGGTCTCGAAATGATCCTTGCCTGGTTAAAAATAACAACCAGCACACAATAAGGAATCCTTGTACACATTCCAAAATAGAATTACTTAAATGCATATGACTGCTAATCTCTTATGTTTTAAGAAGAGATCAGATAGCATATCTTTTGCGCATACAAATATTCTGGTAGTATTGAATACATTAGGTCATGATGATAGGAGAAATTGGTGTATGCAAACTCATGGAAACCAATTTGGATCGTTTGATGATCAAGATTAAATCGTTTAGATTCAAAAAGCAAAGTGATACTTTTCGCTTCTTTTAGTGGGAGTACTTGATTCGAAAAGCAAAAAGGTATTGTTTGCATTTTTAGGATAATGTAGTTAATCAATTACGCCCACTCAAAAAGCAAAAAGTGCCTTTTTGCTTTTTGAGTCTCGGCCATTCAATGTCGTGATCAAACTGTTCATAATGGCTTCTATCAGTTTGCATACAAACCTATTTGCATATGCTAGTTTCTCATGATGATGGTTATTTCTGTGGCCATACATTGGGTCAAGCGCTTTAATACTTTTCTGAAAATTGCATTAAAAACTATCAACATGTGAAGCACTTTAATTAAAAACAGAAATATCTACTCTTGAATGCATTGGGTTAACCAGTTAAGCATTTTAATTTCCTTCTCGAAAATTGCATCGACAAGCTAATTTTCGAATTATACGTTTTTTAAAGCTCAAACTGGTTGGAGGTCAAATGGGATCATTCCATATCATAATTACCTACAATAGGATTATTATATGAACTTATATATTCTATTTAAAGAAGATTTTCAGCTTTCAAATATTTTTATGTTAATATATAAAAGATCCTTAGTCATGTATAAATCTCCATCAATCAAATGTGACCAACCTTTTATCTTCTTCACCAAGTAAAACAAATGATAATACATGATCAATCTAACTTTTAGGTAAAATTGACAACCTAACAAGACATGGCACAAGTTTCTAACACGCACCAACAGTACTCGAGCCAAAATTCATTTGCCAACATATTAGAAGCATGTCAATTATATATTACCGCTACATTATATTATGAGTTGCATTTTTTAAGAAACGTTTATTTGAACAAGTCAAGTATTTCAATGCGTTTATTGCATATCGATCATGACAAGTCTCCTCAAACATGTCGCATATTTTATAACATTAGCTAAAAGTATTAGATCACAGACTTATATTAAATGGAATTTGAGAGCGATGCTTATGCATATGCTGTTATCTGCTTGTTTTATTTAGAGTTTTACTCTTGACGCTCAAATAAATCATTATGAAATTACCCACACTTCACATCTACCTATGCTTCTCTGTTGTCTGTATTTGGCAACCGTGTGCTATGCAGTTGAATGGAGTTGATTGTTGATACAGACGTCACGTGTATTATCTTTCCTACCGTAAGATTCTGTAACTCCGTTGTTCGCTTTTGCCTACAAAATTGAATTATATGGATTTCGGCTGCCATAGCTCCTTATAATATTAAAAAAAAAAGAAATCTGGAAAGATCGAAACAGACTATGATGGAGACAGTGAGCACCAAAAGGCCATCATAATCAAACCCAATAATACCCAAACTAGAAACCAACACAATCACCTCAACAACAAACAAGAAGGAGGATAAGGAAACAATAATGCACAAAAGGAAGCAGCAAACTCAAACAACAACTACCTCCGATCCAAAAACAATGAATCAAAATCCCGCGAAAAGGATAAGAAAATCAACAAGAAGGAGAAGAAAGTATCAATTTAAAAGCTCACCTCAGCGGGTGGCAGATTCCTCAAGACCCTCACACACAGGGCTCTCGTCAAAATTCTTAGATGCAAACTTCGCAGTGATCATCCCGACCTCAAAAACAAGATCGTCACCGCTAGAACTGATTCCAGTGATCGACCACCACCTAAAAATGGCCCACACGCTAATTCCGTCCAGTCCTCCGATCTTCCCCTCCGTCAACCTCCCCGTAATCCTCCTCGAGTACGTGGCCTGATAGTTATCAGGCGGCAGCGTAAGCCGGCAAGTGTCACCGAGGGTCACGGAGAACTCCCCGCTGGTCTCGTTGAACGTGTAGCTTTCAACATTTGCGGGCAACAATCCATAAGGGAACCCCTTGTTTTTGAGCTCTCTGTATGCAGATTTCTCGTTCAGAGAGATGGCTTTTGTTCGCACGGATGAAGTGAGTAAAGGGAAGGAGAGAGAAAGGAGGATAAACAGAGACAGATAGATGACTGCTGCAGTTTTCGCCATTTCCTCTTTCCTCTCTCTCGCTTGTTGCCGTGGTTCTCTCGCGTGGGTCTTGCTTTGCCTTTATGAATATCTTGACAGAAAAATGATGGCGCGCATGTACGACTTTTCTGTAAGGTTTCGGCATTGATACATAGATACGTCGTAACGACACGGTATAGGCATCTTCCATATAAAAGCCAGTGTGCTTTCTGGAAAGGATACGAGTCAAGGTGAACGGTATGTGATAAACGACCGGCACCTATGATTGTTGAATCGGGTTGGGAAAGGACAAGGACTAAAACATCCGGTTTTGCGTAATTGAATTTGTGGAGTGTATTGACTTGCAAAGGGGACTCTCTCTTTCATATAATATTCGATGAATATCGGAGATGATCTCTCTCTCTCTCTCTCTCTCTCTCTCTCTCTCTCTCTCATATGTATGGAGCTTGACTTTGGTTTACCATATACTTTTATTCGTCTCAGACAAAGATAACATTTCCGTTTGCCTTTGTGTGGCTGGAAGATTTGAATCTTACTGTTGATATTCTCAGATCAGTTAGATTAAGGTGGAAGCCCCACACACACATATAGATATAGGAGGACACACACATGTATATATATATATATATATATATATATATATATATATATATATATATATGTAGGAAGGTATATGTATTTATAGATGTATATACATATACGTGGATATATATACATACACACACTTGCAGGTGGTGAGTTTGATCCTCGGGTGTTTCGACCTTCTATGGAACTGGAACTGGAACTGTGTTAGAATTGAAACAGTGGTTCCAACCCACCAGTTTCATATTTTTTATTTGTTTAAGTTTCATGCTTTTAAAAAAAATCCGATTCCAAGCAGTTTAAGATAAACCAAAACCAGTCTGATCCCAGCTCGGTTTTGGTTCCAAAACACCAACAAATTCAGCCTACAGCCTTGTATGTCTTATTCAATCACTGCTGGATAACAAGTTGAAATAGAAAATCTCACATTAGACTCACAAGTTGAAGGTCATCAATTTGATAAATTCACAAACGAATAACATATACTGCATTTAAGAACATATTTATTAAAGAGCTATGTGACTCCTTGACTCTCATCATCTCTTAAATTCACAAAATCTTCGATTCATCAAGAAAGAGGCTGTGATTGGGCGAACTGATCACCTTCGTGTAGTTTCTAACAAGTTAACTCCTCCTATTACCTAAAGAAATAGTTAATTCCTTTAAAAGATTCTTATTAAAAACAACCTTGACGCCATTAAAAGTGATCGTGAGATGGCATTATATCGGTTCAATTTATGCATTTAATCGTTATAAACAAAGTACGTAGAAATCTTTTTGTTGTTGTTGTGTGTGTTTGTTAAGAGAGGAGCATGAAGCCTAACACACACCCCACACACACACACACACACACATATGTACTCCCAAGGAGTCAAAGTCCCAACCAGCAGCAACAGCGCTATAGGAACCTACCTTTGAGGCAATGCTGATGGTGCTACATAGAAATTAATGTTGATAGACTAAATCATGTGCAAGATCCCAAGGATTAAGGTCCGAGCATTAAAAAGGGCACCAAAATAGGCAACGGATTGTACCTAGGCTCAGGGGTGTTCAAGGAACACTTGGGACCGAACCAAAATGACAGCGGTTTGGTTTGGTTCTAGATGTCGGTTCATGGTTCCAGTGCTGGAACTGAACCGAACCATTACACACACACACACACATATATATATATATATATATATATATATATATATATATATATATATGTATGTGTGTGTGTGTCAGAGAGAGAGAGGAGGGTTATAGAACTCACATGTGTATATGTAAACTTATCAAGATTTACATGTACATAAGCATATAAGCTATACATATATATTTATACATGTATATATACAAAGTTTATATACTTATATAAATGTAAATCCTGATAAGTTTATATATATATATATATGTGAGTTTTATAACTTCGTATTCATATTAAATTGAGATCGTAGATACTGTGATGACATAATACTCTATACTTAGCCAAACCTTAAAATAATTATAATCATTGTTTTGAATTAAACCAAATCTGAACCATTGGTTCGGTTCTCTAAAAACTTAGAACCGCAAACAGTGGTTTGGTTCAAGGTCGAAGAGAGAACCAAACCAAACCAAACCGTGAACACTCCTATCTACGCTGCGTCAAAAAGGGTTATGAGGTAAATTTTGTATAACACACTTTTTTTTTTTGCCAAATCAGGTAGCTCGATGTTCTTTGTGTTTTGGTCGGAGCAATATGAGGCTAGAGGGTAGAGGCCTCTAGAAATGAAGAAGGTCTTAAATAAGCACAAAATTACAAAAAAGGGATCCACTGATGTAGTTTACGGCTGGAGCAAAATTTGCTTATCATGCACAACGATAGCATTTGTAGCGCATAGATGATTCCCTTTCTAGGAAAAACAGAACATAAAATCTCTCAGTTTGAAATTTCTTCCCAAGGAAAATATTCAAGCAAAACATACGTTCATGCATACTTGAAATCTGAAAATGTGTCTCAAGACCTAAGCTTGACATACAATTCAAGAAAATTTTACCAATTCAGAGCCTCACCATAAATAAATAAATATATATATAGAGAGAGAGAAAGAGAGGGGTAGTGATAAATCGTTTGTTTTTGAGATTGACATTGAGGTGGTAAAGTTATAAAGTATTTAATGTATCAAAATACAAACATAAAATAATTTTTTAATTTAAAGATTTACTTTTAATCATGTTAATCAAATAATAGAGATGTTTGAATATATTTAAGCATAAGTAAAGTTTTAATACTTATCCTTCTCTCTCTCTCTCTATATATATATATATATATGAGATAGTGGTAATATTCAAACTCTATTCATACTTAAATATATTTTATCATCTCAACTGTTTAATTTTTGAAATGACTGACTGAGATGACAAATCAAGAAAATATATTTTAAGCACATGATGCTTTAAATACAAAATATAACAATATAATAATACTTTTAATTAAAATATAATAGGATGGAGAGAGATGCCCGTCCATAAGGGTTGGTCTTCATCAAGCAAAGCGAGTTCTAATCATATTATAGTCTTTCCCACTAAAACTTTCTTCTTTTATTTCTTAGTGTAACGAACGCGGAAATGCCTGTCCCAAGAGTCGAACTTGCGATCTACAACATTCAAGTCGAGCGCCCTGCACAGTTTACAAACACTTTTTCCTTGTCACGGTGTACTTCCTTAAAGGTTTTGTAATCGAAGTTCTCTTTTCGACTTTCCAAATATCCAAAATAACTTAGCTACCCAAAGTTACGTGAAAGGATATAATCATATGCCTTTTTTTAAATTTGTAATTATCAACACAAACTCTCAGTCCCAAGCCCAGATAAAGGAGGAGAGTTGCGTTACGCTTTCAACATCTAGTATAAAATTTTGTTACGACTTATCTACAATGAATTATACAAATTATGATAGGGCTTTGTGGAAACAAAGAATTCATGTAGTAACCCCATCTAATACGAGAAAAGGCTTAGTTGTAGTTGTATGAACACAAATTGGCAACTCTACCCGATAGCGTTTAGGCACCCCAATTTGGGTTAGCAGCTTGCCGAAGTTATGGTCTAATCAGGGCTAACGCAAACCCAATCATTATATAATATATATTAATTATATTTTATCTATCATTAACTTGTTCACTCGTGTTCATCTGTTTTTTTTTCGTGATATGAACATAATAATATTTTTTATATTTTACTTTTATTTAAAATATATAAATTATACTCATTACACTAAAAAACAATCAAAGTATGAGTGAACATATCAAAAGGTCTAATGACTTGACCAAGACACGTTGAATCCAATCACGTTGGTGATGGGTTTTAAAATAACGCCCATGGAGAAAATGGGTCCACCTAGTCTTGACCTGATTTTCGGTCGCTATTCAGGTTGTTTGGGTTTTTGTTGCAAACAACAATATCATGAAATAAACGCTACCAGAATTTGAGGTTGATGGCAATATAATACTACCTGACACGAACAAGACATGCGAAGATCGATCTTGTGTGCACTCAAAGCAAGAGATTAAAAATAAAGTCAAATCCGGGTTGACCTGAACTTGGCTCCGGACACGAAGTTGTCACGCCTGATATCGGCAGGTCCGATATGAAAAATGGTTCTCCGATAGAGCGATTAGCATCAGATTTCCCCACTTTGAATTTCTCAGGATCGTAGGAAATTCTGGATTTTCCGGTAAATTGAGATCTATCGGATGACGTTTCGTTTTATAAGGAGAAGAGGAGAAAAGGAGAAGAGGGACAACTCAGCATTGTCTAGATATTTTTTTCCCTTTTCCCAAGACGAAAAACGGACGCTCCACGTCGTCATCTGCCGTCCGTCGATCAATATCCGCCGGATCTGATGCCAGAAAGAAAGATTAGGGCATTTCGCATTCTATGTTATTTTACTGCGGCGTGAGGATCAGCGATTGCATCCTACGGTAGAGCTAGGGTTTGCGTTTTCCGCGCGATCGGTTGATCCGGAGTCGGAGAGTGAGGATTTTTCTTCCCTTCGAGGGGTTTTGGGTGGAGTGGCGGCGATGGAGGAAGAACGGACGGAGTTATCGCCAAAGCCTGGCGGAAACTCCGGCAATAAGAACGACGATGAGGGCGAGTATGAGAGCGATCCCGATGAGGCGTTGCCCTTGACGCTCCGGCGGAGGGAGGCGAGTGACGATGAGGACGGAGAGGAGGAGGTTCGTGAGAGGAGACATCGGCGAGTTGTGATTGGATCGGATGAGGATTCCGAAGGACAGGGACGGCCGGCGGCGTATGAGGAGGAAGAGGAGGCCGATTTGGAGGAAGAAGAGGAGTACGAAGAAGAGGAGGAAGAAGAGGAACAACGGAGGGATGGTGGACAGAGCACCGTGCAGGCCGTGCCGGCGGTTTCCGCTGACGCACACGATAGGGGATTGGTGGCGCAAGAGAAGGATAGCGAGGAACGAGCCGAGCCGGATTATGAAGGAAAGAACCAGGAAACGACTTCCGCCGAGGAGAAGAAGGAGAGCGAACCATATGCGGTTCCAACTGCTGGGGCATTCTACATGCACGACGACCGATTTCGTGATAGCGGTGGTGCCCGCCACAGGTATATAATCTACTGCGTCCTGATTATCCTAAAAAGGCTTGGCCTTTTGGGACTTATTATTCATGAATGCACGAATTGTCGACTTGTTCATGTTACTTTTGGCTGAGGCGAAAACAAATATTTTTCCAATTTGGTATCACTTATTTGCTGCCTTGAAGTTGCCTTATTTATATGTACATTGTCATTTCGTGATTAATGCGGATTCAACATTGGCTTATCATTTACTTTTGATGGCTTAAGGCGGTAGTATTACTATTTTTTGAGTTACAGGAGGTATAAAAGATTGATTTGGAAGTATAAAAGATCGATTTGTGCCCATATTCCTAGGATTTCCTAAGTTTCGATGACATTAGAATGTCGAAGCCCCCTAATTATGGAGTTTGAAGAAGCAAACGGCGTTATTTTTACTACGGAGAAGTATACAGAAGGAAAGGAGCTGCATTGCGAGAACTGAGTTCTAAATTAGACACTTTGAGGCTAGACATCCAAATGTACCAACTGCAACTATTGGTGTTGTCATTTTCTCTTCTGCCATATGTGCTTTTGTTGTTGTAATCAAAACCAAACATACCATATGGATTTGAACTAAGTCTTCTAATTAGTAGCTCCATCTGACTAAATACGCTATTCAAATTTCGTGTCTGCGGTATTGTAGTCATTTGTTAAGTTTTATTATCTCAACTGACCTTACTGGGTTGCATGTGATGTAGGTAGAGTGATGAATAGCCTTAAAGCGTATAGCGTTACTCACTTGTGTAGAAATAAGTGGAATAAGTAGAATTTCCCGTGAAGTTCTATCTTCTATGCATCTTCAAAACCATTCTTTTTCCTGTAAAACTGCGTGCGCAAAAGACTTGAAAAAGCTTTTGCTTTATTGTTCTTTATTATTATAATTGTTATTTTTGCTTTGGATGGAACTGTTTTTTTGGTCTCGATTTGTTTGAACTTGTGGGCAGATGAAGATGATTATTGACCATATTCAACAATCTTTGCTTTTTTTGGTGTCTTTAAGCACTTTTGTACTCCAACTGCATCTTTTTTGTTTGTTCTGATCTTTGCGATTATTTGATCTCCTTATTGGTTGACTTATGCAGGCGTACCCCTGGTGGACGAAAGTTATGGGAATCTAAGGACGATCGTGCTTGGATCCATGACAGATTTGAAGAGATGAACCTTAAAGAAGAGCAATTCAATGAGGTATTTTCTGTGTAGTTTAGTGCTTAGGTCGGTCCTCTTATTCTTTCTCTTGTTGTTATCTTGTTTTTCTGTTTCCCAAGTCAAAACCAATATCCCTCACGCAAAAATTCTCAGTTCGGAGACATGAAAGTCATGTTTCTGTTTCATAAAATAATATCTTGGTGTAACTTGCTCTTCTTGTTTCTTTCCTTTTTTCTTTTCATAAAAGTACATGTTTTTCTTTATCCTACATAATTCATATTATGGATCTTATTTGAATGCTTTTAGCTGTAACCCAAAACATATTCCATTTTACCTTTCAGAAAAGGAAAAGTTCGAGAGGGCAATTCAGAGGGCGTGGTAGAACCAGGGAACGGGCCTTTGATAGAGGAAACAGATCTAGAAACTTTGATGAGACCAAATCAAATAAGACTCTAAATCAGCCACAGAGGATTGTTAAAGGCAGAGGGCCAAGGAGGTATGAGCCCATGAAGAGCAACATCGATGCCATGTCGGCACATGATAAGCAGTGAGTACTTTATATCTTGTTCCTGTTGGGGGTTGCTATAGTTAAATTTAGTGATATGTACTCATGCTGTGTTTGTCGATTTACTCGTAGGCCTGCAAAATCTCATGATGCTGTTGCAAACTCTGGTGGAGGGAGATCATCGTCTGCTACTCCAAGTTCACAGACCGAGCCATCACCTCCTAAAAAACATGTTTCTGGCTCAAGTTTAAACTCAGCTTCTCCACCATTCTATCCATCTGGATCTTCTAGTCAAGATACTTCTGCCACACAGAGAAGAGATCTACAAAATGGAAATGCTGTAAAAAGCACAGCAATTTCTACCCCGCAGGATGATGTTCCCATGATTCCAAACTTCAATATGTCAGCACGTGGAAAGGCAGTTGATCCAAGTGGGCACGATAGACTTTATGCTGACCATCCCGTGCTTCCTGTTGTTGGGAAGACGTTGCCTAATGCACGAATACATGCATCAGGATCTTCTTCCTCTGTTATTGCTTCCCAGCCTCCTCTACAAAAGGTTCCGGAGAGAGGCTTCACAGTCCCTGGGCCCATGAATTATCAGTTCATTCAATCGTCCAGCCCAATGCAGAGAGTTTCTCTTCAATCACCTGTTGCAGTTCAGCAGAGGACTGCCCAAAGACAGGTACATAGGTCAACGCAGCCCTTGAACCAACGTGCAGGTGGTGGACTTCAGGAGATGTCCTCTGCTTCCCAGGTTCCATCTACAACCACTCTGCCTGAAGTTGCTGAAGTGGAATCGCCCCCTGGATCCGGTAAGTCAAAGTCACCCCCTGTTGGGACAGGAAAATTTATTAATCAAGGAAGTGGAAAAGGTACTTTCCTATACGGTAGTGCACAAGTTATTAGCGCTGCAGGTGCAGCTTCAGGTGGCCGTGGTGATCAGAACTTCTCTCCTGCTCCTGCACTTCTGCCAGGTATGCTATTTTCATGAACGTTTTCCATTTTTTGCTTTTACTTTTAGAACCGTGACTCCTTCCAAACAATTTAAGTGAAACTTACTCTCAACTCTCAATTTGATTTTTGGACTCTAGGAATGCCTAGATGTCTTCTTGAGAACAAGTATAATGGATGCATAATGGGTGCTTTACTTGTCTTCTATGCTTAAGAGGTTTGAATTTATGTCATTGGATCTCAGAATAGAAACACTCGAAGTAGAGGATTGTTCTGGTAATTGATGTAAATAACAAGTAATAATTCTGTTTGACTTTCTTTAGTCGTTTGTATTATGCTAAGAAGACTAGTGAAGCTTGGGAGGCTTATAAGAAAGCTAAGAAAGAAGCAAAAAAAGACCGTTAGTGAAGCAAAAGCTAAAATTGGGGAGGATTGATATAAAAAGCTTAACTCAAGAAAAGGTAAAATAGATATTTTTAGGATAGCTAAAGGTAGAGATAAGAAAACTAAAGATCTTACTTTTGTTAGATGCATGATCAAAGATGATAATGAGAAAATTTTTGTGGCAAATGATGATATAAAAATTAGATGGAAAAATTATTTCATGTTAGTATTAGCTTAGGAGAGTTAGCCAAATAAGAAAAGTATATAAACCACAATTTCAATGAAGTTAAAGAGGCTCTATTATATATGTAGGATCATATAATATTCCTATAGAATTATGAAAAATACTATGAGAGATAGGGTTCACTTGGCTCACAAGACTATTTAATGAAACATGAAGAACTCAAAAGATGTCAGAGGAATAGAAAGCGAGTACACTTATACCCATATATTAGAACAAGGGAGACATTAATAATTGTTCGAATTATCAGGCATCAAGTTAATGTTTCACATTATGAAATTATGGAAAATAATTATCGAAAGTCGGTTAAGACAAGTATCAAGTAAAACAGAGAACCAATTCGGATTCATGTCGGGTAGATCTACTATTAAATCAATTCACCTATTTAGACATATTATGAAATATTTTTGAGGAAAAAAAACCTTCATATGATATTTGTTAATTTAGAAAAAGCTTACGATAGGGTGTCAAGAGATGTTCTTTAGAGAATTTTGAAAAAGAGAGGTATCCTATTGACATATATAAATCTTATAAGAGACGTGTATGATGGTGCAAAAACTTTTGTGAGGACTCATGAAGGAATGACAAACTCATTTGAAGATAATATTGGGTTACATCAGGGATCAACTTTCCATATTTATTTATATTGGTCATTGATGAGTTAACAAAACATATTCAAGATGAAGTACCTTGGTGTATGTTATTTGAAGACAATATTGTGTTAGTGGATGACACAAAAATTGGAACTATGGAGAGAAACGTTAGAAAGTAAAGGCTTCCGACTTAGTAGAACAAAGACAAAATATATGGAATGTAAGTTTGTTCATTTGGGTACTTCAGTTGACATAGAAATTAAGATTGACACACAATGCCTCACAAGGAAAATTTTAAATACCTAGGATCAATTTTTTGAAGTGATGGAAAATGGATGGAGATGTTATGCATAGAATTAATGTCAGTTGGTTAAAATAGAGAGGGGCATCATGTATTCTTTGTGATAAGAAAATGCCATTAAAGTTAAAAGATAAATATTATAGAGAAATAATTAGACCTACTATGTTTTATGATTGAGTGTTGGGTAGTTAATCATCTACATTTGCAAAAGATGTCCATAGCAGAAATGATGATGTTGAGATGGATGAGTGGTCACACAAGGAAAGACTATATACATAATGAGGTTATTAGAAACCAATTGAGAGTAGCACCAATAGAGGATAAAATAAGAGGAAAACGGTTAAGATGGTTTGGACATGTAGAAAGACAATGAAAGGACACTCCTGTAAGAAATGAAAAATTAGATTGTGAAAATGTTAAAACTTAAAAGAGGAAGAGGACGACCACAAAGTGTTGGAAAAAAACTATAAAGAATGATCTAGTTTATATTGAATTAACTGCTAGCATGACACATGATAGCGCTCTGTGGAAACAAAGAAGTTGACTTTTCTTTAGTCGTAAGTTATAACCACCTATTTGTGGAAAAGTGATCAAAAGAAACCAGTTTTATGTTTTGATTTATTCAATAAAAGAATTAGAATATGACAATGCCTTCTTAAATATTGTCTTTTGTTGTTAAATATTTTTATGGGCTTGCTTGGAGATGTGGACATGGTAATAATTTGCATGGACTTCTTATGGTTGCTGGCAGCTGCATCATTTCTGAATACCAATTCCCTTCTCCTTTTGTTTAAAGTCAAGCATAACAATTTGTGGATGGGAAAGGGAATCTTGCTCAAATAAATTTTTTCTCAGTTTTATGAAGCAACTCTCTTAAATTCATATACGTCCATTTGTCCACCTTCAGTTATGCAATTCGGAGGTCAGCATCATGGTGGACTTGGAGTTCCTGCTGTTGGCATGGCATTCCCCGGATATGTAGGACAACCACAAGCAGGATTTGGAAATTCAGAAATGACATGGTATGCATGCCTTTGGCGACCTTGTATTATGTATGCTGAGACTATGTGCACATGTGTATTACTTATGAACGTGGAGGTGCTAAACCTTATGTCTTTGTCTTATGGGGATGTATGTAATTGGTAAATGCATTTCACAGAAGCTGAAATAGATGATAGTACTGAACTTAGTGAAGTAGCCAAGTTCAATCATGCGCTGCGTACCAATATGGTTGTCATTGTTTTTGAGTTTGAAAGCTTCAAGATGTTCCATCTGATCTTACCCTTTCTTTCTAAGCTCCTTGTCTTGGAGTGTTGCCCCATACATATAACATGGACTGAGCATTTTAAGATGCCAAATATATCTGTCTTCCTTAATTACCTTACTTTTTTTCACCTATCCAGAGACTCTATCTTGGAAATGTATTTACCATAAGCCCACCTCCAACTATTAACTGGGCATTTCTGCATGACTGATGCCTTTCTGCACGAGTACATGTATTCTAAAACACTCTTATTATTTCTATGCCCATCGATGTAATGGTTTTATAATCTCTCTGTATTTACAATATTGTGTTATGTGATTAGCAATGGTAGTTAATCTTTATATTGTCATTATTAGGTTCAGATTCTACTTTATTGTATATTTCAACAGATAAGAATGTACTGGATTAGGATAAGCCGATAGAAAATTTGCTGAATTGTGTGCAATATTCTTTCTTGTTTTGTGCCTCTGTTTTGGGATTGATGTCCTTCCATTTTATGTCTTGAGCCGGCTAGAGGTTGACAATGCTGCCATTTTTTTCCCCCAGGCTGCCTGTTCTGACTGGTGCTGCTGGAGCCTCATATGCCCCTTACTTTGCTCTCGATGGTGGATATTATGCTCCAACATTAGGGCAAACATCATCATCTGGTGCTTCTAGGTAACACTTCTGTTTGATTTGTCTCTTTTAAGAATGCCGTTCTTTCCTTCATTTTCTCCTTTTACCAGGTTCTGGTTAGGTCCAGAATCCACCTTTTATATTTCTCATGGTGGCAATCACTTATTGTCCTTTGCTGACGAGAACTTACATACCCATATTAGCCATTTGGTTGATTGCATGTTTATTTCATCCATATTGCCAGCTGTTTATGTTGGTAATTGGATCTATGGTGTGTTAATGTAATAGGGGCACGGGCCATTAGGGCCCTTGCAGCCCTTGTTTGACAGAAGGACCAAGGCCAGGCTGGCCCTGGCCATTAGCTGTTGAGCACATCCCAACGGCTAGTGTTTTGCTCCATTTTTCTCATGTATGTAATGCCTATAAATAGGCCATTCAATCTTCAATACAAGTATGCAGTCTTACACTACTTTTTGACTTGTTTGTATGTGCTTTTGCTCTCTTGTTGGTTATTCTTGAAGATCGACATTCATGCTTTAATGCCACTTGACTCTTGGCGACTTGGTGGATTTGATTCGTGCAATATCAACCTTCGTTCATTGACAAATATTTACATGGTATCAGAGCCGCGGATTGAAGAAATCGAGTGCATTTTAAAGCATGTCAAAGTGCAAAAGTTGAAGAATTACATCAAATTTGAGGTTAGTCCAAAATCTTCATTTTGCACAAAAATGAAAGGTAAGAATGAGACGTTTAGATGTATTCTAGACTCGAAGTGTTATCAAAGTTGGGCTAGAACAATGAAAAATATTTTTTATCAAAAGATTTTTGAGATTACATTTATGGAACCATAAAGGAACCAATTTTGAACGTTGATGGCTTGGAAGATGATGAAATCATCAAAGCGCATGAAAAATGTAAGCTATATTTAAAATTATGGGAAAAGATGAATGCAAAAATCACATGAATTATTTGTCAAAATGTGGATGAAAAACTTAGGAATAGGATTAGTGTTTTTGAAAATGCGTTTAAAACTTGGGAATATTTGAAAAAGCTTGATTCTGAAGATGATTTTGTTTTTCAAATCGATCTAATGGAAATAATGATTATGCTTAAACAAGAGAATCTAAGCATTAGAGACTACCATAATGAATTTTCAGAACTATGATCTCAATTAAGAAGTTTTGACAAATTTGGAAAACATCACAAATTAGACGAATTTCAAGAATTTTTGGACAATCAATATTTTTTCTTATTCATGCGTGGTTTAGGAGACGAATTTGAAAACATTAGATCAAACCTTATACATAGAAAACCTAGTCCTACAGGGGATACCTTTTTAGCCGATCTTGTTATGGAGGAAACAAGATTAAAGAATATGTATGTGGCCGAAGAAGCTGGTCTTGCCGCATCAAGACCCGAAGCAAACTTGAAGACTTATAAGCAACCACATGCCAAGATCAATGAAGGCACGACCAAGAAGCCCATGGGACCATGGCCCAACAAGGATGCTATTTGTCATTATTGTAAGGAAAGTGGACACATTAAAACCACTTGTCCTCTACTTCAGAAAAGGGGTGGAAACATGGGAGTCGTGGAAGAAGGAGGTGTCTTGCCAAACAACATCAAAGCTTACATAGAAGAGATTTTTAAAGAAAAAGTAAGCATCTCTGGGAATGCTCTATCTACTTCTCAAGGTATGTCATGGTTTTTGGATTCCGGTGCATCTTTTCATATAACACATAATGAGGATGCTTTGATTGATTCTTGTGAGACTATTGGAAAACATGTGTTTACGGTCGATGGAACAAAACTCCAAATTAAAAAGATTGGAAATTTTGAAAAAGAAAACTTTAAAATTCAAAATGTGAACCTAATACCCAAACTTAAGTTGAACTTGCTTTCGGTTGCACAAATATGTGATAATAACTGTATAGTCACTTTCTCATCCAAACATCTTGTAGTACAGGATCACCTATCGAAGAAGGTGATTGGTCAAGGCCATAGAGAAAGTGGACTATACAAAATGGACTATCTTGTTATGTCAAATTTTGAGTTTTGTAATGTAGCCCAAGATGTTAAGCTTTGGCATAAAAGACTTCGACACTTGGATTCTCAAAAATTATGTAATATTCCCTTGATGAAAACGATTAGAGAAAAAAAATTGAATGTACGGATTGTATTCTTGGAAAAATGCATCATCTTCCTTTTGGAGAAAGGAATTATGTACCAAACAAAGCTTTTGATCTAATACATTCGGATGTTTGGGGCCCCGTGCCCATTGCCCCTAAAGGAGGAATTCAATACTATGTAATTTTTATGGATGACTTTACTCGTTTCACATGGATATACCTATTAAAACATAAATCCAAAGTTTTTGAAAAATTTGTCGTATTTTGTAATATGATAAAAAACCAATTTGGAGCCACCATTAAAATTTTTAGATCCGATTCAGGAGGAGAATATATGTCTAATGAATTTCAAAAATTTATTGAAGCCAATGGAATTATTCATCAAAAATCATGCACCAAAACCCCTTAACAAAATGGTTTAGCAGAGAGAAAACATAGGCATATCATTGAAACTTGTAGAACCATGCTAATTGCAAGTAAGGTTCCTAAATATCTATGGGCCAAAGCCATCCTTATTGCAGTATATCTCATAAATAGAATGCCTTCGTCTAAACTTGAAAATACCTCACCTTTTGAAAAATTATATAATCTTCCACTATACTATGAAAGACTTAAATTTTTTGGATGTAGATGTTTTGTGTATACAGGCAAGAATGATAAATTATCACCAAGAGCCATTGAATGTGTATTTCTTGGGTATGGTATTGATAAGAAAGGTTATAGGTACTTTGATCCTATAGACGACAAACTATACGTGTCTAAGGATGTTAATTTTTTTGAGAATGATGTTTATTATGAGACCAAACCCTTAACACTCTGAATCTGTGTTACCTCAAGATTTCTTTGTCTTAGATGAAGACGAGTGTGACTCGGAAGATCATCAAGCTAATCAAGAAAACTCTGTTGAAGACAACGACACTTTACACACGAACCTTTTTCCTCATATTATACAAGACGCCCAAGAGAAACTATTGATAACCATATAGAATCTGAAAATACGAGATTAGAACCCATGATCTCACGACCTCCTCAGCGATTTGTGTCCTATGAATCTTTTGATCCACAAAGAAAGAATTTGATTGCCACTCTTCGATAAGTTAAGAAACTTAGGTTTTATCATCAAGCTAAAGGCATTTTAGAATGGGAAGATGCTATAAAGGAAGAACTTAACGTCCTAAACAAGGCTCAAACATGAATAATTACCGCTATACCCAAGGACAAGAAAGCCATTGGATGTCAATGGGTGTACAAAATTAAAACTCATAGTAATGATCACATTGAAAGATATAAGGCCGTACTAGTTGCTAAAGGTTATGCCGAAGAATATGGAATTGACTATGATGAAACTTTTGCCCCTGTAGCTAGAATGACTACGATTAGAATCCTCATAACCATCATTGCAATTAAACAGTGGAATATGTACCAACTTGATGTCAAGAATACATTTTTAAACGAGTCCTCTTGGTATCAACCTTCCTCCTGGTCATGCTCTTAAATTGTGAAAGGCTTTGTATGGTCTGAATCAAGCCCCTAAAGTTTGGTTTGACTGATTTGAAAATTTCATGTATTTGCATAATTTTGTGACATGCTATATTGATACTGCATTGTTTGTACGAAAAGCAACATCTGGTATTGTTATCCTGCTTTTGTATGTGGATGACATGATTATCACAGGAAGTGATGAAGTAGGAATTGCTGAAGTTAAACTTAACCTGCATCATGAATTTGATATGAAAGACTTGGGGTTGCTAAATTACTTTTTAGGCATTGAGATAAACAAAAATAAGTATGGATACTTTATGTCTCTAACAAGGTTTGCTAATTATATTATTGACAGATTTGGTCTATACTAAGGTTGTTGACACACCGGAAGTCCTAGGCACCAAACTACGCTTTACTGATGGTGAGAAATTAGATAACCCCACCCCTTATCGACAGCTCATAGGTACACTTACTTATCTCACCATTACTAGACCAGATATTTCTCATGCAGTACACACATCAAGTCAATTTCAACAGGTACCCACTTATGTTCATATGAGTGATGTCTTACGCATTATTCGATATATTCGAAACACTGCTCACAAGGGGGTCCTCTTAACTTCTTCTTCATCTTTTGATTTATCTGTATATATGGATGCTGATTGGGGTGGAGATGTCAACGATAGACACTCTACGACTGATTTTTGTGTATTTTTAGGTGAATCTCTTATTTCCTAGAAGTGCAAAAAATAACACAAGATGTCCCTCTCCTCTACGGAAGCCGAATATCGAGCCATGGCTTCAGCTGCGATAGAGATCTCTTGGATCATAGCTATTTTAGCAAACTTGAGAGTCACTGTACCACATCCTGCCATCATGTATTGTGACAACAAAAGCGCCATGTACATTGCCTCCAACAATACTTTTCATGAGAGGACGAAGCATATCGAGATAGATTGCCACTTTGTTCGTGAAGAGTGTCTGAAGAAGAAGATTTCGCTTTGTTATGTCACATCCGAGATGCAACTAGCATACTTCTTCACCAAATCTCTTTCAGTTCCTCGGTTTCAGTTTCTGCTAGACAAACTTTCAGTGTATTTTCCGTAAAGTTTGAGGGGGGGTGTTAATGTAATAGGGGCACGGGCCATTAGGGCCCGTGCAACCCTTGTTTGACAGAAGGACCACTGGCCCTGGCCATTAGCCGTTGAGCACAGCCCAACGGCTAGTGTTGGCCGGCCAACACTAGTCCCTTATTCTCTCCCTTTTGCTCTATTTTTCTCATGTATGTAATGCCTATAAATAGGCCATTCAATCTTCAATAAAAGTATGCAGTCTTGTACTACTTTTTGGCTTGTTTGTATGTGCTTCCGCTCTCTTGTTGGTTATTCTTGAAGATCGACATTCATGCTTTAATGCCACTTGACTCTTGGCGACTTGGTGGATTTGATTCGTGCAATATCAACCTTCGTTCATTGACAAATATTTACACGGTGTGCTTGTGTCTTTAGTTGGCTAGAGCTAATCAGCGGCAGCTGCAGCACAATTTAACTGTGATCTTTTGCACCAGTACTTGAACCCTTCAACACCTAGTTTTACAACTTTGTTGAAGTTCCATTGCCAAGAAAGATATAGTTCTTTACAAATTTTCTACATTTAGAAGTTTGAACTGTTCCAAAATTGTTTAGTCCATTCCTGGGTTTCATCTATCACTTGTTTCACCTCTCCAGGCTCCATCATTTATTTTATGGTTTTGGTTCATGCACTAAGAGAAAGATTTATGATTTATTGAAGCAAAGGGCTACAATAATAATTCTTAGCTTGTTCCGGATGTGCCTATGACCATTTCCATATGCAGTTTGTGATATGTTTCTTGAGTCCAGGGTTATTGGACTTCTCATCATCATATCAACAACAACAATGAAGCCTTTTCCCACACCAGGTGGGGGTTGGCTTTGATGCCATCTTGTGCCATATGAGTGGTTATCTCAGGAAAAGCCATATCATGTTTAATGTTTCTTTAACACTTCTGCAGCCTTCCTCTCTCTCTCTCTCTTTCTCAAATCATTCACGGTCTAATTTCTCACGCCTTTTTCTTATTGGGGCTTCCTTTGGTAACCTCTGTACATGTCCAAATCATGTTAGACATGTCTCTCTCATCTTATGTGCTATTGGTGCTATCCCAACTTTTCCTCTCTTGGATACGGTATTTCCAAATTTAGCCTCACATCTATCTCAATATTTTAATTAATGCCACAAATATCTTATGCACATTTTGACTTTTGACTGCCCAATGCTCGGCCTTATATGATGTTGCTGGTCTAACTGCTATTTCATGATATTTGCCGTTCAACTGTAGTGATATCTTATCACACAAAACACTTGAGGCACCTCTCCATTTTAGCCAATGTATGTTGATTCTAACACCTCCATCAATTTTGAATGCTTTGAAAGACTGACAGTAAGTACTTAATCATTTTCTTTTGAGTGGCGCAATGCTGACCAATTTTAGCTTTCGTATTATCTGTTTATACGAGAATACTGAACTTGCACTTCATGTCTGTGTTGTAGTAATTCTAAAACCATTTCTTTCTAATGTTTTTCTTTACTCAAGTTCTTTGTTAACTCCTTTGACTCATCCACCAATATGGTATCATCTTGAATATGCTTAACCCATCTATAACCAAAGTAAACAGGTAGGAACTTAGTGTTGACACTTGATGTATACCAGTAATCCCTTCATGAGTCCTAACACATATTTTGCAATATAGAATCCATGGTAGAAATCCAAGGAAATTATATGCAAGCTGTCGGAAGCCTAATGCAATCCCCTTATTTTGTACCCGGGTTTATTGGACGGTCCGTGGCAGAGTTTATTCCGCTACTCCCAAATCAAAGAAAACTTCTGTCGGGTGTTGTCATCATAATGTAGAATTTCACTTTGTAAATTTCATACATAAATATTAAACTATTTCTTTTAGTTGAATGCCGCCTATCGATATTAGTTGGTTGCTGTATCCTGTTTAACAGCCATGACTTTTGTTACCTTGTGATTTGTGGCTTTGTTCTTCAACTTAATATGCGTAAACTGTTAGAGTTAAAACTGGTTATTGAAAGGTATATTGTCAGACTCATAATAGTGCCCTTATTTTGTATTTTGTTTCGTCATGCACCATATAGTTCCTTTTGACTTGACCATGACTTTGAATTTATGTCACAGAGATTCTAATCCTGACAGATCAACCAATACAAATAAAGCTCCAGAAAGACCTGGTAAGTCATTTAGCTGCCATCATGTACCAAACACTGTTTATAGTGTCACATCTTTTGTTCAACTTGGCCCATCTGTTAATGCTTCCCTAATTTTATGTCTATGTGCTGTACATTCCAGCAGAGGTGACGAACGATGAATATGGGCAGAGGCAAAACAAGCCTCGAAGGCAAGTTGTTATGCCCCCTTATATGAATGTTGAGATAATTGTAGTAGTATATTTGGCTAATGAGCTTTTAGTCTTATCTTTCCAATCTAATTTTTGGGGTGCTTTTGACAGATATTCTGAAATGAATTTTGGCCAGTGAAGTACATAGTGTGATTGCTTTTAAATAAGAAGCTAAGGTCGAACATTTTTCCTGCTTGCCGTGCTTTGTGGTATGGGTTGCTATTCGACTGACTACTGGTTTGAGAGGACTGTGCTTTGGAATCACTTCCCTCAGCCCTTGGTGGTTTTTGGCTGAAATCATGACCGCCTTGGGCAGTTTATCTCTTCAAAATATGATAGGTATGTTTGCTAGTATCATTTCAGACTATTATGCTATTCTAATTGTTTGGTCTTTTGCTAATCCGAGAAGCTCTGGTGTTTTGAGCTTTTGCTGAAAAGAAAACTTTGCATTACAATTTAGAAGTCTATTGCTTTCTGTGATATTCCTCTTAGAGATGACCATACTTTGGCTATGAAGGCCTTTACATCAAGGGGGTTACCGGAAAAGGTCTTCGCCTGCTAGACTGGCCGTCAGGGGTTTGAATCACATGAACGCAAACTTGGTTGTGTTATAGGTTAGGAAGATGATCTTAACCCTAGAGGTTTATGCTGTGAGTTGTTCCACGGTTTGTCCAAATTACAAATAGAAAAGAAAACCTCAAGACCTCTTCAAATTTGGGAATGTGATTTTTTCTGCTGGACGTAATTGATGCTTGCTCATTGCAACCTTTGATAGCTCCTCCTATAGTTCACAAGTTTTATATTTGCCACTGGAGGCAAATTAAAACAATGCTGATTCTCTGTTCATCAATCTGAAGTTGTAGAATGTATCACATGATTAATGGGTTTATCTAGCAAGAGCAAACACAATAATGGGCTTATTTTATCATGAGCAAACTACTATCTTCAAAGTGATCTTTCTGGATAATTTTTTACAAGGCTTTTCTTCCTGTTTGGTATTCAAGATTGTTTCAAGTAATCCGCAGTGTAATTTGCAGTGTGTGCAGTTGTATTATGCTCTTCATCTGCCATGGTGGTACATGTGATTCTCTTTTAGCTGTTTGACGGGATTTCACTTCCTTATATTGCTGGTAAGTTGCACAGCATCATGTCCTCTCTCATCACATTTTCCCTCACTGATCCTGGATGCTGAATTTTTCATGGGCTTTGTTGGGATTTTCAGGTTTGAGCTTGTGGTTTGGCGAAGCTTATGGAGAATGCCATGGGAGTAGTTCTATTCTATTTGTTCTTGTTTTTGTGTTCTTTCAGTCTTTCCTGTTCTAAGTACTGTGGTTATCTCTATGCTTGTCTGCGGTCAGACTTACTTGATAATGGAATATCTTTGCTGTATTTTGTTGATTGAGACGTACAATTCTTAGTGCCGTTCCTTTTAGATTTTAAGCTCAGCTTTTGCCTTATACTTTGTGGTGGTTATTTAATACGGTGGGCTTGGAGTGCACTCGTTGACCCAAGCAACCTCACAAGCCTGTTTGGGTCGGGTTTGGTAACAAAAGAGTAGTTTTTTGGCTGGATTGCGGGGTCAGACTAGTATATGGCACAGGTTATGATTTATAATAACCTGCTTCAGCCTTTGGTACCCAAGTTTCAGTCATGATCCACCAAGTTTCAATGCAAAAAATATTACTGAATTAATCTTTAGATATAATTTTATATTGAAGTTTTTGGGCAAGAATGTCAGGATCCATTTGAATGGAAATAAGATTCGCACGTATTCCATGTGCACGGTCTTTCAAATTCATGGTGGTGTCGACTTTCTTTGTCGTGAAGTGGCCTTTGGAATCAAGACCTCCTCAACAGGATAAAAAGAGGCCGGGTGGATTATCTTTGTACTTTTAGAAAATGTGCGTTATATTTGTTCTAGGCGTGTCCCAAGCCATGATCTTTTTGCCGTGGTGGGTGTGAAGAATCAACACCACAAAAGTGGGTAGCGCATGGTTGTGTCGTGTCTGGAGTCAGTGGCGGATGTAGAGCCGAGGGCCCCATCAGAATTTGGGAAATCAACTTAAAGACTATAGCTCATGGTGAGATCCATGGGCTATTATACATATTTCTCCAGACTCGAAACCATTTTAAGGGGCTAATAGCTCCACCCCAAAAAGAGTTTTTGAGGAGCTAATAGTTCCACCCCAAATGAGTTTCTAGATCCGCCACTGTTCGTGGTAAGAAGAATGCACCTTGATGACACTTGTCAGAACGTGAAAGTCAAGTGTGATGCAAGGTTCCCCAAAATTACACAAGTTCTCAGTTTTGGATTTGTTATTCAATATATACATTTGGTTAACAATTCAAATGGTCTAATCCTGCTTGTGAAATGTCATTCATACTATTAGATCCTGATTTAGTACTGCAATCTGTTTTTCTTTTATTTTTTTGTTACAACGACTGGCCAGGCGGAAGCCTTAAACTCACATTCCTGGGATTCGATCTCAACTCCCGTGTTTGAGTCAGAGAAACCTGTCAGTTGAGCTAACGCCTGGGTGCGTACTACAATCTGTTAAAGCGAATCGGGAAACCGATCATCTAAGATTTGCTAATGGGAAGACAGAACATGAATCAGACCCATCAATATCCAACTACGCCTCAAGGGCCTACCTCCGGAACCAATAGATTGACTTTGGCATTCTAAGCCACATATGATTACTTGATGAATTAAAATTCAGATTTTGCTTATTCAAATGTATTAGATGGATACTGTTTGTACTTAGTTTTGGCTTTTCATATCCGATATCCAAATCACAATACCCTACTATAAGAAGAGATCAGGATATCGAGTGCGGTCAGGTCGCAATATAGTGGGAGCAATAAACACCCACGTTATAGATGGGTTCCTGGATTAACGTAATCTGAATATCCTTATCAATTTTCATTTTCATTCATTGATGTTTATGCAATGATATAATTGTTGTATCTACGCACCACAAACATTAGCTCACCTGGGCAGGGAGTCGATTCGCAAGTTGAAGGTAATCGGCTCAGTGTCCAGGGGTGGTTGGGGGGGCTTCGAGCTCCTTATTGTTCCAAGGAAAACATATTGTATCTAGTACAAACAACAACAACAACAACAACAACAACAACAACTAAGCTTTTTCCCACACTAGACGGGGTCCGCTACATGAATTCTTTGTTTCCATAGAGTCCTATCATGTGTCATGTTAGCAGTTAACTCACAATAAGCTAGATCAATATTGTATCTACCATATTACTTATTTTATTATTTTAAAATAATTATTTAGTTAAATAAAGAAATTTGAGTATCATATCTTTTGGCAGTATGTTGTAGGATATAAGGTCTATATTTTATATAAATCATAGTTGGACGGGTTATAAAAGCATGCCATGATCTGCTTTTCCTAATGTATGATCATCCAAGTATGGTAAAGTCATGTCTATTCAGGATATTCTGAATCTGACCTGTCTTGGAAGAGCTATATCCGATCTAAATCCGATTCGTTTGCATCCCACATCAGTGCCGAGGGAGGAGGGACTGCATTGTCATATGAATTTGGATCCCGTTTTGGATCCAGTCTATTATAGTCAGCCGTTGCATACTTTTGGACCCTCAACCGTTCTTGGAAATTGGAAGGCAAGGAGTGGCGTTGTCAATATGGGTTCGGGGTCGTTTTAGTTCGGGTAGATCCCTGATTCTTTTGGATCCCTACTCTACCCTCCCACGGACAGCCTCAGGGAGGCGGACGGGAGCCAGCTGAAGCTCTTGCCGTCGCAAACGATAAGCTGAATGCTTCAGTTCGAATTCGATTCAGGAAGCCGAAGGCGTTCACACCATGCTGACTCAAGGAGCTCGTGGTCTCTCCTTTTCCAACCAGAGACGGGCTTCTCTTCCACCTCCAAATTCATGGTATGATGAGACCCGTCCCTCTTCTCCTCAATGCCACTTTTGCTTCTTTTCTGAGGCACACAAAATCCCAGTGCTTCCATTCATCGTCCGGTCACTACATGAAATCCATGAGCTCAATTGTTAGTTCTTCGACATTATACAAGGTGAAAAATCAGCATTCGGAGACGCACATCTTGAGGGAAGCGAAGATGGATCATATATTAGCCATCATGGGCCCTTTTGATAAGCTCTATCCTTATAGTTATTTGGGTGGCTTTTATGTGAGTTTGGTTAGAAAATGTATCAAAATTAATGATTTTGTGAAAGGTGTTTGCTTCCATGTTCATGTTGTCAAATTGGGATTTGTGGCGGATATCATGGTTGGTAATGTTATTATGGATATGTACGTCAAGAATGAGGTTTTAGTTGATGCTCAGCAAATGTTTGATGAAATGCCTTGTAGGGATTTGGTTTCATGGTGTACTTTGATATGTGGGTATGCCAAAGTTGGGGCTGGTTTGGGCGGGTTGGATTTGTTTAGACAAATGTGGAGGTGTGGGTTGAGGCCTAATCAATTCCTTTATGCATCGGTTCTCAAGGCCGCCTGCGCATGTGGTGATGTTGAGGTAGGTAGGCAGGTACATTCTCAGATTGTTGAGATGGGGTTCATTTCAGATGGATTTTTGGTGATTGGATTGCTTGATATGTATGCGAAATGTGGGGATATTTTGTGTGCTCGTAACCTCTTTGATGGATTAGGTGTGAGGAATTCTATCTCTTGGAATGCCATGATCTCGGGGTATATCCAAAATGGGCTGGTTGATGAAGGTATGGTGCTGTATGGAGACATGAGAAGGTCTGGTTCTGCAGTTGATGTGGTAACCATGCGAATCATCCTTTGTTCTGGTGTTGCCATCAAGCAAACTGATTGGTTTATGAACATACATGCATACATTGTCAAGACTGGATTGAATTTGGACAAAGTTGTTGTCATGGAACTCTTGAGATCGCATGCTAAGAATGGTGAGATCATGGCAGTGCGCAATCTTTTGAAAACAATCAAGAACCCAGATGGAGCTGCATTTTCTGCAATTTCTTCAGGATTGCTGATGCATGGCTACAAGGCTGAATTGTTGGAAATTGCTAAAGAACTCCTTGAGGGTGGATTGAAAATCAGCCAAGGAGCTTTAATCGGTATGCTTGGTCTTTGCTTTATGCCCAAGGAAGGTGCTCCGATTCATGCATATGCCTTTAAATCTGGGCACCTTTCTGACATCTCTACTGCAAATGCTTTGATCTCCATGTATGCTAGATGTGGAAAGATGGAGAACGCAAAGGCTGTTTTTCATGGAATGGCTAAACGTGATCTAGTTTCATGGACTGCTATAGCATCAGGGCATGTCCAAAACCTTCAACATGAGGAAGCTATTGTCCTCTTTAGTTCTTATAGGAAGATGGGAATGCCAGTGGATCAATTTTTAACTGCCACTGTGATCAATGCCTCCGCTGGTCTGGTAGAGGTAGATCTGGGAAAGCAGATGCATGCTTTTGTCCTAAAACTTGGTCTCCAATGCTCTACCTTTCTGCAGACATCTATTTTGCACATGTATGCCATCTGTGGTTTCATGAAAACTGCTGAAACACTATTCTCTTCAATGCTGCCACATGACACAGTCTCAGCAAATGTCATGCTTGCTAGTTATTGTAGACATGGACAAGTTTATAGGGCACTTGAGCTCTTCCGCATGGAGCATCACAATGGTTTGGCTCCTGATCAATTTACTATTACTACTATTCTTTTTGCTTGTTCAGCGCTAAAGTTCACTATGATGAGTGAACAGATCCATTCATACATCATAAAGAGTGGACTTACATCTGATCTCATCATAGCAAGCACTCTCATCGATTTCTATATCAAATGTGATAAAATAGCTACTGCTTGCAGCTACCTTGAGGATTTGAAGTTGCAAGATGTAGGTTCTTTTGAAATGATTCTATCAGCTTATGTTCGAAGTGGAAGTAGTAAGGAGGCTCTGAGATTGTTCTATGCTATGCATTGTGGTGGCTTGCAAGCAAACCATTATCTTGTAGCTTCCATCCTCAGACACTGTGCTGCTTTAGGTGCTTCTCTTCAAGGAAGGCAGGTTCATGCTACCATTGTCAAGAGGGGGTTGAATGCTGTCACTGACATTGATAGCACTTTAATTGACATGTATGCTAAGAGCTCCTGCTTGAATGATGCAGAGAAAATATTTGGTGAAATGTCAATTCAAGATGAAGTTTCATGGAATGCAATGATTAGATGCTACTCACAGGCTGGAGAAGGCCATAAAGCTTTTCAGCTTTTTAAGATGATGAAGCGGGAAGAAGTGTATCTGGACTGTTTTACTTATGTGGGTGCTTTGAGTGCTTGCACAGGTGTCATTTCTCTGAAGCAGGGTTTGTCTGTTCATGCATGTGTGGTGCTAAATGGTCTTGAGCAAGATGTCTCCATTGGAAATGCACTGGTGGATATGTATGCAAAGTGTGGGAGCATAAAAGAAGCATGGAAAGTGTTTGAGAAGATGATGATAAGAAATTTGATCTCATGGAATGCAATGGTTACTGGGTATGCTCAACATGGATATGCAAATGAAGCTCTGGATTTATTTCAAAAGATGCAGCAGGATGGGATGGTACCTGACCATGTAACCTACATTTCAGTGTTATCAGCTTGCAGTCATGTTGGTCTTGTTGATGTGGGTATTTCTCATTTTGGATCTATGACTGATGAGCATGGGGTCATTGCACTGGAAGAACACTATGCCTGTATGGTTGACATACTCAGTAGAGCTGGATGGTTAGATGAGGCACATGGGTTCATGAATGAAATGCCAGTGCAACCTAGTGGGATGATGTGGCGGACATTGTTAGCTGCCTGCAAAAGTCATGGGAACATGGAGCTGGGTACAAAAGCGGCACACCAAATTTTACGTAGGGAAACAGGTGATTCTGCATCACATGTTCTGTTGTCAAATATATATGCTATGTCTGAGAGATGGGTTGATGTGAACATTGCCTGGGATGATATGAAGAACAAGGGAGTGAAGAAACAGCCTGGTTGCAGTTGGATAGAAATGAATACTGGGATTGGTGTTTTGCTTGGTGAGGGGAACAGAAGGTCAAGAGCTTTGGCCGTGGTGCAGTGAAATGTCGCAGGATGATGTATTGCAATATAAGGGTGGTTGTGATATGCATGCATGCTACTCTTCTTTCTGGAGTGGATGTAAAATTTCTTGATGGAATGAACCTTCAACTTTTTCAGTTGTAACAAGTACTAGAGAGCTTCATCAGCTCCAGAATGATAGTGAAAGCTGGACGATGATGATTTGTGCAACTCATTTTTTCGATAAACAACAATTGCTTAGCCAGACACACAAAGGTTTCCAAGGGCACACTTCCGTCAATGTATATCAGTGGTAACTTTCGACAAATCATTATTTGTGCATGTATCCTAGTCACGCCACTTTCATGTTATTAAAGTTGTTCTCATCTTGTGAGCAGGGTATCCCTTTTACCTTTGGATATGTGCAGAACAACTGCAGGTGCATGACGCAAGCGTTCAGGAATTCAGCAAATGACTTGGATGTTGTGCGGCAGTTGCATTTTCAGCATAGCTGTCAAGCGCTAATCCATCCTCTTCCATCCCAAATGGTAATTTGAATAACCTTTCATCTATGTTTGTTGTATGAAGTTTTATTTTCATGCATGAGATTTACAATGCCTTCCACACATGGGGAGTTCCTATGGTCAGGATGGCATATGAAATTCTTTTGTTTTCAGGTACTGTCATATAGCGTTACCCATATCGTACGACGCTGGATATATCAAAATCACGATACAATACTAAGTAATATGTCGCATAGTGTAAACTTATGAGTTTGTATCGTGCGATACATGCTGTATCAGTGGTAAATATAAGGTGATATTTGAGTGGTGAAAATGTTGTGATACTGATGTGACATGAATAGGAGTGGATGATGATGTAACATAGATAGATGAAGATGGATGCTCAGGTATAATAGAGGGAAAAGACTTGGATTACCTCAGGACTAAAGGAAGCTCATGAGTACTTGTTTTTGTAATTTTGTATTTTTAAATATTTGGAATGAAAATATACATGTCCAACACCTTGAAAAGAGAATACCTCATGGGCAAGAACATTTCTCTAAGCCTTTTCAAAGCGAGCAAAGGCATGGTATTCTGAACAAGACTAGAGATGTGAATTATCGATCCTCTCCCAAGCGGAAGACCGTAGGTCGGTCAATATGATCAATGACAAGGATCTAGGAGGAGAGAAAAAGAACCGTAAACGAGCCAATAGGATCAAAAGATGGATAAGGCAGGGTAGATCGTCCAACTCTGGTAGGGTGAGACAAAAAAAAGGGAGGTTATACATCATCCATATTTGCAAGGTGAGAGAAAGTCCGAACGTTATCGAAACATTGCCTAAGTTTGTAGACATTGTTGTTTCCTTGAATTTGGCTAAGCCTTAGGATGTCAAGAAAAATCATCTAGCATAGTAGGAGGAAAACCACCGTCTTACACGGAATAGTGGCTTTTGAACAAAATGGTGGTTTCTTATAGCATCTCTTTCTACACTTTTGAAACCGTCTCTACCTTTTTTCAAGTATTAACTATCTAGTTTCTCACTCCTCATATTAGTTGATCTATTTAACTATGTCTTTAAATGTTCAAACTACCTTAATGATGCTTTTCTTCTTTTATTTACTATTAGTATCATACCAATACTTTCTACAATCACCTCATTTTTTAATCTAGTCTTTTTCATGTGGTGATGCACCACATGATGTTAATGTTAATTATGTGTTAGAGTCCCAAGCACAGATTTATTGATGATGTTAGTTATCATTTATAGAATTTGAATGATAAGAGTTATTAACTATAAGAATCTAAGCACATATTTATTAACCCTTAGAATTTCAAGAGTAAGAGTTATTTCCTATTAGAGTCTCAAGCACATATTTATTGATGGTAGAGTCTCAAGTCTCATGTATTAGGAACTACAATTTCCAAATTAAGAAATTGTTATGCATCAATGTAGGTGCTTGATACCTTAATAAATAATTTAAATAAGTCATTTACTACTGTTTTGATACGAATTTCAAACCTATCGTTACTTATTTTGATTCATAATAATCATTTAAAATTTTTCTTATTTTTATCTATTTTTATTCTTGATTTTAAGCTATTTTATTAATTAAAAATTTATGATGCATTATGATACAATATAATACACTTATCTCATGGAGAAAAAAGATACATTTGATACAATGCGGCACAAACAGCACTGTTGTCATAGCATTGACAATATTTTGTGGGATCAAATTACTATCTTTCCTGTGGTTGGTTGATGCTCTAACTAGCTTCTGCAACAATCTGTTGGACCTTATGACATGGGACATGCAAATGCATAATTAGAATCTCTTTACAAAATATTATGTGGTATACTTTGACTGCAAAACTACAACCTACGTTCCAGCCTGTTTAGAATAAAATAACTATAGAGATGCTCTGCACTCTCGTGCAGACATAGCTGGTTCGAACCGTTGGGGAACTGCATCATTGGTAGTATCCAGAACCGGGGACCTCCTCTCGGTTCGATTACAGTTTATGATATCCTGAAACCGTCTCAGAACTAGAATTGACAGTTCCAAACTGTTGCTAAATAAATTTTGTATAATTTTTCAACACCCGTTATCACAAAATGATTGATAGCTTAATGGTAGGGCACTCCCTACTATTGCGGTTGGTAGGGAGTTTGACTTCGAGAGAGTGCATTTGCCCTTTTTTTAAAAATTTAAAACGATTTCGAGACAGTTTTTAAAATGGAACTGGTCTTGGAACAGTTCGGTTTTGGTTCCAGGTTTTAGGTAACCCGGAACTAGACATGTATACCCTCATATGGACAATACCTTTTTCAAGTGATTTAGTGAAATGTAATCTTTAAGTTTACCATTTGATTGTCTAGTGTTGTCTGCGAAGTTGCCATGTATCATGTAAGCCTTCTACATTGTGAACTAAGGGGATGTTGGTAATATCATAACTTAATGACATTGTAAATTTGCAGTTGATGGTGGAATAAAACTTGGGCACCTAGGGAGCTATTAAAGTTTGACATACGGAAAGCTACATATTTTGGTGTTGATCAGAAGATTGTTTAAACTCAAACTTTTGTGCATGTAAAAACTATACCTGTGATTCAATCAATGAAATTTGGATACTATAGCTTTTCCAATCCTACAACAACAACTAAGCCTTTTTTTTATACTAGATGGGGTCGGCTACATGGATTCTCTCTTTGCACACATCCTTATCATGCTCATAATTTGTAGAATCTATAGTAGATAAGTCTAACAAAATTTTACGCTGGTAGTCAGATGTCTAACGCAACCCTCCTCTTTTATCCGGGCTTGGGACCGGTCATGCAAGGGTAATCCCTTACATGAGTAGGGTTATAGCTTTTTCAGTCCTACACATGTTAAATCTACTCACGGGTAGTTCTTGTGAAAAAGGAATGATGAGTTTAATTTACACGTTAATAAACATGCCTTTTCCTTTTCCTTCTAGTTGCAGAGTGTCCTTTTCGAAGCATTAAGTAAAGATGTTATCTTATTTTTCAAGTTAAATGTCTTTTTGAAGTTAATATTGGGTTACATCAAGGATCAACTTTAAGTCCATACTTATTTATAATGGTGATTGATGAGTTAACAAAACATATTCAAGATGAAGTACCTTGGTGTATGTTATTTGCAAATGACATTGTGTTAGTGGAGGAGGCTAAGGAAAAAGTTAATAGAAATTTGGAACTATGGAAAGAAACATTAAAAAATAAAGGTTTCTGACCTAGTAGAACAAAGACAATATATGGAATGTAAGTGTGATCATTTGATTACTTCAGACGACATAGAAATTAAAATTGGCATACATTGCATTCTCTAAAAGGAAAGTTTAAAATACCTAGGGTCAATTTTTCACCATGATGGAAGAAAGAATTGATGGAGATGTTACGCATAGAATTAATGTTGGTTGGTTAAAATGGAGACGAGCATCAAGTATTCTTTGTGATAAGAAGATAGTATACCATTAAAGTTAAAAGGTAACTACTATATAGAAGCAATTTGTCATGTTTTATGGTTCTGAGTGATGGGCAGTTAATCATCAACATGTACAAGAGATGTCTGTGACAGAAATGAAGATGTTGAGATGGATGAGTGGTCATACAAAAAAAGACTCTATACATAATGAGGTTATTAGAAATAAATTATGTGTGGCACCAATAGAAGATAAAATGAGAGAATATCGTTTAAGGTGGTTTGGCCATATACAAAAAAGATCAAAAGAAGAACCTGTAAGAAGGCATGAAAAACTAGATTTTGAAAGTATTAAAAGAGGTAGAGGACGACTATAAAAGTGTTGGAAAGAAACAATAAAGAATGATCTTTTATTGTGAGTTAACTGCTAACATGGCACATGATAGGGTTATGTGGAAACAAAGAATCCATGTAGCCGACCCCGTCTAGTATGGGAAAAGGCTTAGTTGTTGTCGTAGATGCCTAAGCATATGATTTGTTCGAGGCTATTGTGACGAGTCATGTCTCCTCGTTACCTGCATGATCTTTACCACCTACTGATTAGTTTTTAAATTTTTTAACTGTTACCAGTTACAGGAGTTTCATATTCTATACTTTTGGTGGACAATTTATCTTGCCTTTCCATGCTTTGAAAATATGCATCTCATGACCCGTGGCTTGCTTATAGAGAACATGACAGTGATGAAGCTTTATAGAAGCTTTTCGTGGTATACTGAATCAGGTCTTTTGTACATTTTGTAGCCAAATAAGATGTCATCCTCACAAACATCCATGATTGGCTCCAGCTGAGTCTTGCTTGTTCTGTGATGATGGCAGCACATGCTTTGAATATCACTATGTCAAATTATTATTTCTTCTCACCATTATCATATAAAAGAACTCCCCCATGTAAGGAGAGGGTTGCGTTAGGTAGCAAACAGCCAACATTAAAAGTTTGTGGTTTAAGGGTTGTGAGTTTCCCACATTAATGCACTAGATCCCATCCAAAGTCCAAAGTTAAGAATGCTTGGGCGAGAATGGTACCAGGATGGGTGACTTCCTTGGAAGCCCTCTTGCTGCACCCTTAGCCAACCCCATCTATTGTGGGAAAAGGCTCAGCTAAGGTAAGGGATCACTATCATCTGAAGGTAATGTTTGCAATTTGGGCATGAAAGGATGTAGTGGGTGAAAATTGGCTCAGTTACCTTTTGGAAATACAATTTTAGGTCTGCTATTTATTGCTTAAATGCAGTTCTTTATGGTTTTGATAGGTCAGTTTGGAAGCTCCAATTTGTGCCTTTGCCTTTATTTCCAGAGATGCTGATTTTTCATTTGAAATCCTTATGCAGAGTGAAGGCAAACAAATTGCAAGAAGAAAAGTTGTTGATTGTGCAGGTAACGTATACTTATGAACTCAGGACAAGTAACGTCTACATGTTAATCTAGCTGACTTGTTAAAACTAAGATCAGTCTGTTGACAACATTCAAAGCCAATGTGCAATCACTTGTTTCTCTGAGCGTTATACACACTGTTTCTGCTGATGAGCTCTATGTCTGTGGGGTCGGGTTGGGGGTGCAGGTATGGATACGAGTGCAGGACAGGCCAGTTTGGAAAATCTTGGATGCATGGAGACAACCCTATATGTGTGCATGTGTGTACATATGTATGTACATATATATCATGCATGTTAAGGATAGATAGATACGTATATACACTATATGATTTATATATGTGACTAGCACCTGTCCGCTATCAGCTCCAAAAAGCAGCAAACTGAATAAACAATACCAGCAGCAAAAAGCAACATAAAAAACTATATCAACTGCAAACGGAAGCAATTCATAGAACAAAATCACTACAAAAGGCAACTGATGGGACAACTGAATGCATTTATAAATTATTTTTGTCTTTATTTTGATTTGTTTACTTGTATTATTTATGAAATAAGTGAAAATAGAGTCTGATACTTCGGTTGAGTCCATTTTTGGTAAAAGGTAAACAACGGTACTGGATACCATTAACCTTTGACTTTCCATGTTGAATAGGGTATCTGTGTTTGCACTTAGGTTTCTGTTAGACGGGAACAACTACATGGGTCAGGAAGCTGGCCAACTCTTTTCTTTTATTTTCTTGATCCGAAAAATATATAGCTTCACATCTATTTCAAGGTAGTTAGCTGAGTTCTCCTTTTGTTCGTTGGATGATTTTGAATTAGACCTATTAAGAGCATGCTTTCTTCACCTGTGAACAAGTCCAAAGGAATCCAATATAGAGAATATCTTAAAAAGGCAATGTTTCGAAAGCACATCCACTAATTGCAAAAAGCTGCCTGATGTAGACTACATACTTTGGACAACCACATTTCTGTTCATCCTTGCTTGGTGGACGTTACTAAAATCTAGTCCACCGCTGGAATGAACCATAAAATAAACAAGAAAAAGCCAGAATCAACTCTATACATTAATAGGAAGACACAAGAGGATTGAATAACGTGAAGCGTAACTCCATCTCACAAAGCTTCAACTGATACAGTGTTCTTCCAAACAAGTGGAGCTATCAGCATCCAAACTGCACATAAAGAGGTATATTATTAGCATTGCATTGCAAGATGGTATCCTTCCACTTTTCCATCATCCGTGGTGGTATGCAATAGATAAATATCTGTTATGTCTTTCTGAAACGGGAATGCAGAATGAGCTTGAGTGAATCGTATCTAGTGTCTAATGGTTATACCGATAGAGTTTGAATATTTTTAGTTGCTCAGAAAAACTGGTTGTTATGATACCAAATCATCAATTTCTCACCATAAAAACCAGCTGCAAGCCATTCATTGAGGACTCGTACCCAGGTACTAGTCCAACCAACATCAATCGTCCACCTGAAAAGAGAAAATGAAAAATGCTTCAGTGAGTTAGGATTTCCAGAAAATTAGGGGAACTACCATGCAAGGGTTAGACTGGCAGCTGAAGAATGAAAAGTTTTTTATAAATTTTCAAATAATGGTTTCTAGAGGTGAACAATAACGCCTTAGATGTTGTAAACGTCAATTGTTTTACATGATATCATAATATTGTATGTCAGTACTTGGATCGATACAATCCAGATGCTTGTATTGCTTTGATCTATTTATCTATGCATATCGTTCTTTTGTTTATTTATTTTTGGGTTTTCTAATCAAGAGCTTCTTATTAGATGGAGAAACTAGAACATCATATTGTATGATATGGTAATATATACATACACGATTGATAACATAAACAATAAATTGGTCATTGGATCTGCCTGAGTTAGGAGTTATAGGAGAAACTATTCTACTCTCATTTGTGTCTGATGATTTAGATGAGTTATTCTGGTCTTCAAGCTGGCAAAAGTTTCATGATTAATTATATTTGGTAACAAATGCTAAGCAGGTACCCTTCAAGCCTAGTAGCTGCTTTTGCATACTTGGATTCTTTAGGAAATCTGTCTAGGGTGGTCACAATATTTGCTACGCTGGACAAATTTACAGACAATAATTTGCATTTACTTCTTATTTGACTTCTTTTTCATAAATGGGATGTTCACTCGAAAATTCATTTTCTAATGATTCAAATATCATAACATCTGATAACTATTTAAAAACAAAAAGTTCTCTCCCTTTAGAAATACTTGAGGGTTGATAATAGATTTGTTGATGGTTGGCAGAGTGATCATGATGAAGGATAATCTTACTTTTCCAGAGATTGATGTACATTCCAGCCTATAAGTAGCATGGCAGAATACATTGTTCCGATGGCGAATACAAAATGAAAGAAACCATATCCATACGGTACATTATCTTCTGATTGGGCTTCTAATTTCCTGAACTGCATATATTTATCATTACCAAGTTTTTTTATCAGAAAATATTGTTCAAATAAAATCTGATTGAGATTGTCATTTACCTGAAAAGTTTTGTAGTCGAGTCCAGCAGAAAATGTTGCTATTGCTATAGCTATAAAAGCAATTATGAAGCTCTGTTAACATTAAAATTCCAATTAGGTACAAGTCTATCCATTTTGCACAAACTGGCTACATAGATAAAAAATTTAAGTCCAACAAGATTTCAAAATGTTTTTATGTTTCTTGCATATTGAAGAGCATAAAAGATAGAGAATAGATAAATGAGTTAGAACAACAAAATCGTGTATGTGTATGTGTTTTCTGGTTCTAGGATTATAGGTTCTAGAAAAGAAAAGAAAAAGTAAGCAGCAATTTATTATGGTGTTTCCAGCAAAACTAAGACATGAGTATAATAAAGATAGTTCAAGAAAAGTCGCAGCACAAAGTTATATTGGAGATGATGCATGAAGAGATGATTTGTTATTTAACCATAATTTACAATTACTAGTGAAACCATGCAAACTTTGTTGGAATTCTTGAGGAAATGTACTTATCCGTAGCATAAGTATGTCTTCATGTTGAATTAGTGTACAATCATGGTCTGATGAATATACGATATACATTTCTAGTCTTGTTCGTGTTAAATTGAACAAATAACCTTTGTACCAGAATCCTGCTATTCATCCTTGTTTTCCGTTATTGGCATGACCCATAACTTTTAATTTTAAGAAGAATAAAACAGGTTAGAACAACAGTTATTTGCTATCCATATGTCATCCGCTACATGTATTGTTGAAAGACCCATTTTGAAGGTGGATCTCTGGCATGATGTTTAGGCTATTCGGTTATAGGAAATCTGCTGTATGCGTACTATGATTGTAAGTGAATCTCCACTCTTTGTAGCCTCCGACTTCCTGATGCAGCTTGGTTGAGGTGGTTCACTGTCAACACATCAGATAAAAAACTTGTAACTGATAACAAAAGCATATAAACTAAAATAGAGGTAACTTTAACATCTTGCTGTGACTAAGCAGAAAAGCTAAAGGAAACCCATTAATTTGATAATATTGTTCCCTTTTCTAGGTTGACAATTTGTTAAAATAAAATGGAAGGCTGGAAATGCGGAGTATCAGAATGCTAAGTCAAGACATGGTTTAACCAAGGTTGCAAGCTGAAGCATGCAAGGGAGAGACCACAAAGAGAAGATAACTTGAGTGTATTTTTCTCATTAGGGTTGAAGAGAAATGCAATGAAACAGGTCGACATCTTTAGGTTGGTCATATTTTATATTTGCACATTTGTGTCCTTATTATGCTACCTGTGCTCAAATAAATGCACTAGAACAGTCAACAATCCTTTATGTCCCATTCCTTTTTAATCTTCTCTTTATAATTCTTTATCAATTTGGGGTTTCTTTTCTGTTCCGTTAAGATAGTTGCTAACTTCTTCCCTAAAGCACATTGCTTTGCATAAATTCAACCTAAATCTATAGTTTGTTCCATCAAGATTCACTGGAATGAGTTTAATGCTCATCTTTAACTATGTATCATATACTATTATGGTACCAGTGCGGCTGTCAATATGCAAACTGCAGAAGCTCCAAAGCAACTCCACTATTTCAAACATGCTACGCGGCCCCCAGCCTTTGCACTTGAGATTGAGAGTACTCTAAGCTGACTCTTTTCAGGTAGGAATATGTCCAAGATGGACCTTTTCTCAGCAATGAAGGCCACTGTACAGCAGCAGATTCTCATCTTGGCCCAAAATTTCCCATTAAAGGATAGAAAGTGAAGGGTAATTCATATCTTACCAAGGAAATTTCCAAATTGTATGGCAATGGCATTGAAATTCTTTTGTGATGGTCTATCATCTGCACTCATTGAATTTTTGAACCCAGCTTCCACTGGTTAGACATGAGCCCTAAAGATGACGTGCAGCCTGAAGAACTATGCTGGTAGGGGTCGATTTCTCTAATGGTTGAATTTTACTGTTCTGGACAACTTTGTCCTCGTTACGTTGGCTGCTCAATTGTACGAGCAAAAAGGAGTTCAAGCAACTGCAAAGACTCCTGCGCATATTGTTTGCAGAAATACAGCTAAATACATGAGTGGATACACGAAAGTTTTGAGATGATCATTACACAGTAGACCTACATACGGACTGATTGGATTTGATGATGGAAAAGACAAGCATCCAAGAAAAAGAAGATAGTGCCGATAGTGACCTATGTTTTAGACAGTAGGGGTCTTTCATGAAGATATCATCAGAAACACGAAGGATGTTGAAAGAACTAAGGGAAGCTCCAGGATATGGCTCCTAGGAAGGGTATGAGATGTGTGCGACGTCTTAACCTAGAAGAATCAAGCAACGACAGTAAGGCATATAAGAGAAGGCGAAAGTTTCACTTCAACAGTGTAGCTGACGTTTTAAATTTTCCTACCGACATGCTGAGCTCTATTAATGTTTTTGTTTCTTACAGATCTTCTATATCATCCTTCAAGCTTAGCACTTGGTTGAAAGGATTTTGTTTTTATGGTGATGATGATCAGTCGAATATTCTTTTCTTTAGTCCTGGAGCTTCACAGTTTATATGTGGTTGTTAAGAAATAGACATCTTAACGAGAAGCTGGAGATGGTATTTCATGCGTATGATAATACTTGCGGGACAGTGAGAGGACACTGCGATATGCAATTGAACATTGTGTTGCGTGCAGAAAAGAAGTGGATACGAGAAACCTCAACGAGAGATGGGGACTGACTCCATGATTATCAGAAGCTACCTAAATATGCCTCCATGCTATGTTAACTTTCCTAAGCTATAAAATGAGACTTTGGTCATGGATCACATGCGTTGCAGGGGATGTCTCCGAGTCTTCTAGAAAGGACAAGTTGGATCACGTTGCTCTCCAAAATTCCTTGTAGAATATTCACGGTAGGTATGAATCATCTACGGAATTTGTTTCAGTAGGAAGTTTTATTTTGTAGAAAATAAGTAAAAACTATAGCATCAATACAAAACATCCTGAATTGGGTGAAGGAAACTGCTCTTTGCAGGAATGAAATAGAAAAGAAAAAGAAAGCAGAGAAGAATAACGGAAATGGTACCTTCTGACTGCACACCAACACATGAAAACTAGATACATCCCCATAAGCCCTGGGCTAATGAGCCCTGCGTTGACCTGCTTCAAGTTCATGTTACAGTGAGAGTGCAAGTTGAAAGGATATTCAATTACTTGTGCTAGTTCTACGGAGAAAGGTCTTGGAAAGACTTACTTTTGAGTGGACTGAAACGGCTGTTATTATTATAATAAGCACCAATGTCCAGGTGATGAGGAAGTTATTAATCTTGCAAGATGTTGTAGGGGCATACCCAACGTACATCAACACTATCCCTAGAAAGGAGGCACCGTAGGCAGCAATTGATATGTAGAGAACTTGGAGAGGACTGCAGTACAATAGTAAAGAGAACACCAAATTATATATGCATTCTCAAGTTATAGTTCTAAATCATTGTTTTAGGAAAACTGCTGGTACATTTAATATCAATGGTTCATTTCATATATGTTCATGAAAGACAAACACAACGGTATGAATGTACCATATAGATGGAAAGTGTTCACATAAATGAATGTTTCTCTTTGAGACATTGAAACATGAATGCTCTGGATGATAGGTGAAAGGATATTGCATAATAATTACAATAATTAGAATGTAAACTGTAAATTTAGTTTCGTCAAGAAAGATAGGTGGGAAAGTTTTTCCATGTTATGTGGGTAAAGAAAAATAGTATTGGTGGTCTGGTGAAATTTAATTTTTGAGATGTAACAAATGAGGCTTGTGTCGACAAAAACATTGCCATCTTGGGTTGTAACAAACAACTAGCCAATTCATTGCTACTCAAAACTATGTTAAAAAGGTTTCAACTTTAGCAAGCAGCTTATGCTTAGCTCATCCAACTCGGTTCATGGTCATGTTCAGCTCAGCTCAAATGAGTGAACAAGCCATAAGCAGTCTATGTTGGTTGGCTTTATCCGGGAGTCCTACTTTTTGAATGCAATTAATATGGGGGTGTCGCACCACTTCCTTGTGTACTTCTCAGAGCGGATGCAGGTGTTGAACCAATTTATGAAACTGACGACACTGAACAGTTGGATAACAAGGAAAACCCTGCAAAGAAAAAGGAAAGAGTACGTCAATTTCAAGTGCTAATAATAAATGTTGAAACTGATTTAAATTGTTAAGAGAAACAATGGCCATCATGAAACCAAGATTGATTTATGATGGCAAAGAATGCATGAGATAATCTTTTGGTGTTTCATTTTTTAGTCCACTTACTATGCAGCCACACTGAATGATAACCATTCATCTGCACCACCACAACCACTAACCTCAATATGCCTCATGATGTATGTGGCGCACACCTGAAGAAATTGCAGCACAGAGAATGGCCCAGTATGTTCCAACTTTTGCTTTTTTCGCTCGGTTTGTTCTAATCTTTGCTTTGTAGATAAGCTAGATATTTGCTCGGTATATTCCAGTTTTTTCTTGGCAAGGGACACCAAGTATGGGAAAAGGCTTAGTTGTTGTTAAGGGACACCAAGTTCGCTATAGAACATCTAAGTTTTCAAGCATATGCGTCTGCAGTAATCATGTGTGTGTATATATATTGTAGAGAGAGAGAGAGAGAGAGAGAGATGTTGGTTACGCCTTTCACGACAGATGAAACATAATTATGAGGAAGAGGAGACGTACCCAGCGCCAAGATGTGCCAATCTCCCTGTAAAACCAAAGTCCTTTCAGTCAGTATGGACTTGTTCACATGGATGTAAGTGGGTGAGGTTAGAAGTTGGCTAGACTTGAATTAAATGGATGTGGCCTTGGACTGAGACCAGGATGAGGGAACTTAGAGATATTTGTCGTTTGGGTTGGACATTGAATTAGACCCATGTCATTTAGAATCAGTACTCTTTTCTTTCTACAATGGGGAGGCCGAAGCCAAATGCATGGTCAGGGTTTCATGGCCTTCATCTTGTCAGTCGAACCCCTATCCAGGAGCCATCGCTTGCACGAATCAGTATTCTTAGCTCATGCACCTCGACTTCCCTGCTACTAGACCAAGCAAGATTCCTAGACTGATACCCAACTAGGATGTCCATGTTAAGTGAGGGCCTTTATGATCTGCCTGGTATTTGGGACATGGTGGAATTCCTCCTAACTTGGGCCTAAGAAGTGGTATAAACTTTGAATTTCGAGAAGTTGTACAAGCTTTGAATGGAAACCATGGCGTCTGTCCGAGTTAATCGAAACTCTTTGTTGCATAAGTAGCTATACTAAAACCGTAGTAATTGCACCCAGAGCATTAACTCAACAGCAGGGCACTCTAACACAGTTGCTGCTGGTGGGGAGTTCGACTTCCAGAGGGTGCACGTGTGGGTGTGGGTGTTAGGCTTTGACCTCCTCTTGTAACAAGAAAAAACATCATAGTAATTCATGGACGTGAAATTGGGTTCGCCAAGAAGAGGCAGATCACCAAAAAAAAACTATGAATCTCGACTGCAGGTTCGCGGAGACGATCTTCTTTGAATGTGAAGGGCAGATGGGAAGTAGTGCGGACTATTACTCATATTTGGATGTGAGTGCTGGCATTTGCTTACCATAGAGCTGAATCCAGTCTGAAGGGGCCAAAAATTGGAGCAGTGTTAGCACAAGCCACAGGAGGATCTTTGCAGACCACCAGCTGCTGTGCCAAGTTGCCCTGGGGTCATCTAGCCTTGTGGTTCCCACAGTAAGAAGAAGCATACCAAAGTAAAATATCTGTTGTCCGATAAGAATAAACATGTAATAAAGATCCGACAGTCTAGTTACTGAATTATCTTTATATTAAATTTTCAGTAGATCAAAGGTCAAAACAATAACCTATTTGTGGATCCATGTCAGGTGCCAAACTCTTTTTTGGGTACAATTGGGAGGCTGAGCCAGATGCACACCTGTGCATTGAACCCATGACCTCCAACTTATGAGTCGAACCCCCTAGCCAAGTGAGTTATTGCTCTTCGTGCAAGCCCAAACTTTGTCTTTTTCAAAAGGAAGAAAAATATCCATTTTGAGCAGGATCTTGTTATGGGTCTCATCTGGTTGCAGTATCCATTGCATGAAGGCAATTGAGTGTAGTGAGCATTAATAGCCAAAACCCACAACTGTGAATGGTACAGAGTGTATCAATTTCCTTTTAGTGCCTTGAACAGCATGCGCTTGAGATTAGACATGGCCAGAACCGGCAATTTCAGACTGCTGGCGCCATTTTTCCGAACCAGGAACTGGAACTGAACCGAGACTGGTCCAATTCCAGTTTGATCCCTAAACCATTCATAACCAAAAAATTGAATTTTTGGATTAAAAAAAGAACCAGCATTTTGGAACCACCTGATTCTGGTTCTGGGTCCGGTTTCACCAGCTCCAATTCCTGGCCCAGTCCAATTCAGGTTGGAATCGTTGGCTCAGTTCCAAACCGGCCATGTCTACTTGAGAAATTTTTTAGGGTAAATTCTATATTTGCATGTCGATTCAACAAGACTCGAAATAAAGCTATTAAAGATAAAGTTAGGGTTTTACTAATCAATGATGAAATAAGAGAGACATGCTGAAGGTGGTTGTGCATTTGGAGGTGTATGCATACAGCTTCCAATTGAGAAGTAAATTAGCTAGTGAACCTCAAAAGTGTTGGGAACAAATGACAAAATGTTTTTTCCTTTTCTGAGACAAGGTAGAGCATGAAGAGGATTTAGAATCTATACAGCCATCCCCACTTAATGTGGTAAATGCTTAGCTTTTCTATGGTTGTGTGGTTTGGCCATCACGCGAACTGGATCCTGAAAACGAGTTGCATCACAAACTCAGCTCATATTAAAAGAGTGTTATTAACCTGAGTCTGGTAAAAACAGCTGTGGATAGTGAACATGAAAATTTGTTTTAGTTGAAAACCGTATTTCTGTATTCAAATCCAATCTAAATCTGGTTTATGGATCACGTATGACATGGAATCAGGGACATGAATCTGGATCCAGGTGAGTTCAGCCCCATTTGTGTGGAAATGATTTGGATTTTGTAGCTGCCTTGGTAACAAAGCAAATGCAAAAGAAGAATAGATCATTCTTGTGGCCCTGGTCCCAAAAAGGATACAACAGAACCAAGGCTAACTCTGAGTGCTCCTTCAGCTCCAAGGCAGTATCCACCACCTCCACATTCCTTTAACCCTGCACTTGAAGAAAGATGAGTCCTAATTAAAGCGCGCAAAGCTACACATACACACACACACACAAGATTGCTTTTATGCGTGCCTCCTTGTTGGGCTTGTGTACTTTTGATGGAAGTATCAAAAGTTGGTGTTAGAAAATGTTTTTATGCCTAAGGTAATCCACCAGTTATTATCACTCTTGTTAATAAATAATGAAGCTATTCACAAAACCAAACAAAGCTAAAACCAACCCTTAGCCCATACTAAATTGTTTTTATGCGTGCCTCCTTGTTGGGCTTGTGTACTTTCAGAAGCTTTTCAAAACTGTGGAATCCATTGATCATCTACTTAACGAAGGAATATAAGCATTTTTTGGGTACAGCACAACAGCAAGTCCAAAGACAATGGATGCACTGGTTATCGAACTCATGGCCTTCAACTGGCGAGTTGACCTCCTAGCTAGGTGAGATATTTCTCTTTATGCAAAAGGAATGTAGCTGTGATTGTGCTTTCCATCATGAGCATGTCTTTCAAGGTTTAAAGCTACCAATGACACAATCTAATAAAAAACTATTACAGGCATATGAAATAGCATGATCAGAGACGTCCTCGTTGGTGTCCAACCAAGGTAACACAGAAATGTCTGGCCCATATAGGCTGACCTGTGTTTAACACGGAAATGAAATAACACAACATGAAAGCACACGACATTGGTGACAATATAACATGCGAACCCGAAACACTATGCTGACAGAACCTGAAAAGCCGTCCACCAAAAGTAACACGAAAAGAATATGTGCTTGCCATGTTCCTCACTGGAAGGCAAAACCCTAGACACCAAATTTCCATCCCAACCTACATGCATGTTTTGTGCTTGTGGACATGCGCATGCATGCACTGCAGTGGGTGACATCATTATTCTTGCGTCGGATATTTTCAAGAAGGTTCATATGTAAGGACTACAATAGTTCTCCTAGTTTGGCCTTCCTCTCTAAAAGACCTTTGAATAGCAGGTCCCGACTTCAACACCCACGGCATGCATATCTGATAGGGGTTCCGCCTAACCCAATCTTACCACTAGAAGAAAGATTCGAGATAAGGCTTGTTTTTTGAAACAATGGGGTGGGAGAAGCCAGATGCACAACCCATGTATTGAACTCATGACCTTCAACTTGTGGGTCCACCTCCTAGCGAGGTGAACTATCTTGTCTGGCTAAGGGGTGGACTCATAAGTTGAAGGTCATGAGTTTGATACCTGGGGTACCTCTGGCTTCTGTCTCTCCATTGTACCAAAAAAAGGTACATAAACTCGGCCTTGAGGCTGGAAAGATACTTAAAATGACTAAATAGCAGAATTAATTAGATCTCGGGGAAGCTTCTTACTCTTTAATTCAGAGAGCAGATCCTGGCCGTAGTCGCGAATTATCCAAGCAACTATATTGGTAACAACAAACATCAAGGCGTACAAGTATCTGGCCGCTCTGGGTGAGGGTGTAGAGCACAGGCAGGTTCGCCAAGATCGAGGAGACATTAGCCGATCATAAACTTGCCTTGCTGTTTCCTTATTGAATTTAGAGTGAAGATAGCCACAGCAACTCTTCCTTGACATATTCCATCTTGTACCACAAGAAGTGCTCTCCGTGTTTATCGTCGTGCTTTCGCCTCCGGTACCGCCATTGTTAAGACACTTCGCTACATGAGCCATGGCAAGTTTCATGGCGTTGGTGGCCCTGGTTGACGCCATCCTCGTATGGTGCACTACATGGATCTCAAATCTCTTTAGCTTCCTAAACAAGTACAAGAAAAAGTTGATGCCGAGTGTTCCAAGTAAAGCTGAAACCGATGTTCTTAGTTTAACTTAGAATGTAGAAAAAGGCTCATGTGATAGTTACCTTTAGTGCACCTCTGGTGTTCTGTCTTGTGCTGTACTCCAACCTATCTTTGCAGCCCTGAGTGGTACTTTTCTTTTTACATTTTCTGGAGTTGTGCCTTGGAGAAATTCCTTTTAAAGGGCGTTGTCCAGAAAAATCAACTTCCCTCCGTTGCATATCAGAAACAGCGGCGTCTCCAACAACCTTCGGCCAAATCAATGGGCAAAGATATGTTAGAACGAATGGGCTACTAGGATCAGGCGACGATTAGATACCCAAGAATCCTAACAGTAGTTTGGGTTAGAAAGAAATGAACTCAAATCCGTTTATCAGGAAGTTGCAGCCTATGTTAGGGCAAGCAAACAGTCCTTGAATTACATAAACATGGACTGAGTTTGGAAGGTGCCATTATGCTTAAGCAAGGCCTTGCAACAAGAAGAAAGAAAAGATGGTTTTGAGTTGTAAAAGTCTCTCATGAGCAACTGCAGGATTCGGTTTAGGTTAGGGTTTTGTTTTTGAAAACTTGAGACTCTTGTGTGTTGCATAGGTCATGTGTGTCTGCTTTCTGCACTTTTTCGTTTCATTTAAAATCATTATTTTTACTCCGGTTTTGGTTAAAGACGTAAGTGGGTCTAATATCTTCATAGAAAAAGAGTAATTTGAGTGGCTTTAAGCGACTACCACCTTTGGCCTAGATGAGACCCGTCGGTTGATCCCTTACTTTAAGGAGTTCACCTTACTGTTTTCCTTTATTCACAACGTGGACAGAGCTGTCACGAACACGCGCACGCCAGTTGGTGATTCTCGGTCATGAGTTGGTGATTTCTTTTGCTTGATAAAGGAAAACCCTAACCTTAGTGGGGTGGTTTGGGTTCTCCTTTTTCCAAACAAGAGCCTGAAAAAGGGCCGGGGAAGCTTGAACCCAATTCCTGATGCATATAAGCAGAAAGGAATTTTTTTGGGGAGTTATATTGATAAGACTTTCACTATTTGAGTTCCCACCTCATTTGAGTCGTGTCCGATTGGGCCCATGGGTCAGGTCAATATTGCCATCCCTATTCCTTTCTTTACAAAGAAGTGTGTTCGTCCTGCACTTCCCCTGTTTTGCGGGAGTGAATTGAAAGTGCGGTTCACGAGTGATGCAACTAATATCTTTTTCTTTTTTCAACATAGATGGAGATGCACATTCGGGTATAGAACCCTTGACCTTTTTGTCAGTCTCAACCCCTTCAGCAGTGAGCTAAACGCTGACCCAAATTCATTAGAAAGAAATTTAGAAGTTAGCCTACTATGTGATGTCACAAACAAGCAAATCATGAGGATGAAACCCTACCCTGAAGTAAACGAAAGTAATCAAACCTCAATTATTTCATTTCTTCGACCACGGAGGAAGTTTTCTTGAATATGAGCTTAAAATGGATCACAGGTAATATTCTTCCTCTTTTCAACCCGTATTAATCCCCCCCAAAACCCCTTATATATATATATATAAGAGAAGGAGACTGATTCTTGTCCACTATTCACTATTCACTCATGAATGAATATTGCTTTTCAAGAACATTTTGCACTTCAAACTTTTTTGTGTAGGCAAGAACACGAATCTATCTATCTATCTATCTATCTATATATATATATATATATATTCAAGAGAAAAGAAAATTACTTGTATCCAGCTCATATTCAAGAAAATTCCTCATAAAAGAAATGATATATATATATATATATATTCATTTATTTATTTGTGTGTGTACATATGTAATATAATGATTCAACTAACTGTTTTGTGTTTCACCCTCTCTAGAAAGACGAACACAAAAGTTATGTTGCTTTGTGTTGAAGAATATGTTCGTCTTGTGTTCTTTGTGTTAGTTTTTATAATTTATGATGTTTTTAGGTATTATTGTACTCGCCCGAAACATTAGGGATATTTTGGTAATTTTTCTGTATTAGGGGGTATTTTGATAATTTTTCTGTACTAGGAGGTATTTTGGTCATTTTCTGTTTTACTTGTATTAGGATGAGTGGTTGTATTGTAAGAAAGTGTAGAGAAAAGGGGGGGCGTCCTCCATTGGAGGTCCGCCCCTTACTTCAATCCCTCTTTTTTTTCTCCTTAATATTAGTCTTATTTTGTGTGTTTAATCTCCTGCAATGCTACTTTGAATTTCAACACTTTGTCACTTGAAAGCTCGGCATTGTATACTCTTGTAACTTTGTCGTATCTCGTTTGTGCAAGACAAATCTTCACTTTATGGAAAAATAGCTCCCTTGCTACACAATTAACCTCTTGATGATGTTACAAGTGAAAGAATAAGGGGGGGAACTCATTTACCGGGCATACCTAAGCAAATTGAGAAACCCAAAAAAGAAACCGCAACTAGGACGAGCAACCGGCAAAATGCATTTGCTTTCTACACACAATAGCCTGAAAACAGACGAAAGGGGAAAATAATGATATTAGTTCCATTACCACTGATTGCATCCACCGGTATCAATTTTTATGTTCAACAAATTAAGAAATTATTCATTTAGAGCATAGATATCCTAGGGTTCAGCTAAACCCTACCGATACCATAAAACAAAGATGAGACCCAAGTTTCCACAAGCCACAGTGACAACCCGAGTTCAACATACAGGTACTCTACCTTTGTTGAGATGACATAACATATGCATATACCATCGTATCTTCTCACACGAAGAACAGTACTGCATGTACAAGTTCCAATTCAAATGATTCCGGCCTAACGCCAACCATCTTTCTCTAACCAGAACCTTCACAGTAGTACTATTCTTCTATAGAACATAAAGTGTCATCTATCCCACACCAATGGTTCCATGAGCAAATGTACTCAAATTAGGTTCAATGCAGAAATACAAGATTGCTTTGGATTTCTAACTCAAATGGTTTGGCAATTCAAACATCCGATAGAACCAATAAATATTAAAAACCACGGGTTCACAAAAATAGCACGGCCACTACCAATAGAATTTGTGTTGTTTTCATGCTCAAGGTATGCCTAATAAGATTATTAAAAAAATTATAAAGACAAAACTCAACGAACAAATCACCTGCAAGATCAATGGGACTGGATATGCCTTTCATAACTAGAGGATGCAGGGTTAACACTGTCAGGCCAACAAGGTAAGTAGTAGTAAGTTCTTAGCTCAAGAGCCTAAATCTTGTGCATCGTATCTTAAACAATTATGGCACAAAGAATTAACTGATTATAAATTGCTATCAAAGCAGAACAAGAAAACTAGTAGCTTCTCACCATCTCTAATGATTAAATCCCCCTCTATAAAACCAGGGGGGAGCTCTCTTTCTAGAAAAAGTAGATGAAGAAAAGCTGGTGACAGTCTCATTGTTAGGCAAGAACTCGGGTTCGTATCAACAGAAACTGTACTAAACAATGAAATTTAATGATGATGACAATGATGGCAAATGAGTATGTTACCATAACAATGCTGACCTCTAAATATTACAGCCCAGACATTAAGTGTACGAGTGAAAGCTTTAAGAAGCACTACAGATGCGTTATGCATAGAAAGCTTACAAGCACAATATTTTACTGTCTCCTAGACTTCTAGTCTGGTTCTTCATTGAGCCAATTATTTCCCAGCGCATTCACACAAAAAACACCACGAATTGAACTCCAGTTTAAGATATATCTCTACACTCAATCTGAATCCATCAGTTTGTATGCTGTGGCACAGTTTGAAATAAACACACCGCAATTACACAAGTACTTGAGCAGTAGGGCATTTCATAACTAGGAGAAATCAGCATCATATTTCGTCTCCATATATTGACAGCAATTTTGGGATTATAGAGAACCTACACCACCCCCATCAAAAATAAGTAATCATGAGAATAGTGCTGATGCACCCTGTCCAAGGCTAGCCACCGGACAATGAATACTTAAGTATCAACCAATTCAGCGGGACCTATCCCAAGAACCATAAAACAAATTAGTGGCATCCCCCATATGCAGTTGGTCATGAAAACCTTTTAGTTTTACAATACAAGCAACTGATCATGATAGAGCTTCTGAATTTGACATATAAATCTCAATCCTGCCACAGGAAACCACCAACACTATGGACGTATCCACCATTTACAACAGAAGAATGCAAATCCAACAGACAGCCATAATGGAGAGACTCAACCTTCTATAGACCATGCCATAGGGTCACAGGCAGTGCAACTTCTTTTGTTTATCAAGACATGTTTCAGGCATGCCAAGCTGGTAAATCATTCTTAATTTGAGGTCCATGAAAGTATATATTAGCTTTTACAGAAGAGGAGGTTATTGGATTATTTTCCAAATAAATGACATTGTCCCCTTCTTCCGATATTGCATCCTCCTCTTCAATATGTGTGTTATGGCCTTAAAACTAATCCTTCTGACTTTGCCAAGCATCAGTTTGCAAGTTTAAAGAAACACATTGAAGAAAGTTTTCATAATAAAATTTCTAGAAGCATGTTATAACAACAACAACAACTAAGCATTTTCCCATACTAGATGTGGTCAGCTACATGAATTCTTTGTTTCTACAGAGCCTTATATCATGTGCCACGCTGGCAGTAATAACATCATGTTCAACAACAACAACTAAGCCTTTTCCCATACTAGACGGGGTTGGCTACATGGATTTTTTGTTTCCACCGATCCCTATTGTGTGTCATGTTAGCAGTTTAACTCACAATAAGCTAGATCATTCTTTATTGTTTCTTTCTAACACTTTTGTGGTCGTCCTCTACCTCTTTTAATATTTTCCAAATTTAGTTTTTCATACCTTCTTACAGGTTCTTCTTTTTATCTTCTTTCTATATGTCCAAACCATCTTAAACGATATTCTATTATTTTATCCTCTATTGGTGCCACACATAATTTGTTTCAAATAACCTCATTATGCATACGGTCTTCTCTTGTATGACCACTCATCCATCTCAACATCTTCATTTTTGTCACAGACATCTTTTATACATGTTGATGATTAACTGCCCAACACTCAGAACCATAAAACATGACATGCCTAATTGCTACTCTATAATATTTACCTTTTAATTTTAATGGTATCTTCTTATCACAAAGAATACCTAATGCTTCTCTCCATTTTAACCAACCAACATTAATTCTATGTGTAACATCTCCATCAATTCTTCCATCACTCTGAAAAATTGACCCTAAGTATTTAAAACTTTCCTTTTGGGGGATGCAATGTGTGTCAATTTTAATTTCTATGTCTTCTAAGGTAACCAAATGATCAAACTTACATTCCATATATTTTGTCTTTGTTCTACTAAGTGAGAGGCCTTTGCTTTCTAATGTTTCTCTCTATAGTTTCAATTTTCTATTAACTTTTTCCTTAGACTCCACTAATACAATGTCACCTGCAAATAACATACACCAAGGTACTTCATCTTGAATATGTTTCGTTAACTCATCAATCACCATTATAAATAAGTATGGACTTAAAGTTGATCCTTGATGTAACCCAATATTAACTTCAAAGAAGTATGTCATTCCTTCATGAGTCCTCACACATGTTTTTGCACCATCATACATGTCTCTAATAAGGTTAATGTATGTCAATGGGATACCTCTTTTTACCAAAGTTCTCCAAATAACCTCCCTCGGTACCCTATCATAAGCTTTTTCTAGATCAATAAATATAATGTGAAGGTCTTTTTTTTTGCTCTAAAATATTTCATAAAACGTCTCAAAAGGTGAATCACTTCAATAGTAGATCTGCCTGGCATGAATCCAAATTGGTTCTCTGTTGGACTTGATACATGTCTTAACCTACGTTTGATAATTCTTTCTCACAATTTCATAGAATTGCTCATTAACTTGATACCTCGATCATTCACACAATTTTGAATGTCTCCCTTGTTCTTATATATGGGTATAAGTGTACTTGCTCTCCATTCCTCGGGATCTTTTGGTTTTTTCATATTTCATTAAATAGTCTTGTGAGCCAAGTGATTCCTTTTTCTCCTAGTATTTTCTAAACTTCTATAAGAATATTATTTGGTTCTACCGATTTACCACCCTTTATACATTTAAGAGTCTCTTTGACTTCATTCTTTTGAATACATCGGTAGAAATTGTGGTTTATATACTTTTTTTTATTTAGCTAACTCTCCTAAGTTAATACTAACATCTTTATTTTCATTAAAAAGCTTATAAAAATAATTTTTTCATCTATTTCTTATATAATCATTTGTCACTAGAATTTTTTCGTCCTTATCCTTGATGCATCTAACATAATTAAGATCTTTAGTTTTCTTATCTCTAGCCTAGCTATCGTAAAAATATCTCTTTCACCCTCTTTTAAGTTGAGTTTTTTATATAAGTCCTCTCAAATTTTAGCTTTTGCTTCACTCACGGCCTTTTTCGCTCTCTTTTTTGCTTTCTTATAATCCTCTAAAGTTTCACTAGTTTCCTTAGCATAAATTTGTAATATGCTCTCTTTGCCTAGATTTTATTTTGCACTACTTCACTCCACCACCAAGCTTCTTTTTGTACCGGTACACCTCCCTTAGATACACCTAACACATCTTTTGCCACTTTCATAATATGTATAGCCATATTGTTTTACATATCTCAGAGTGTACCAACATAATTCTAAATATTTCCTTGAAGGACTTTTTGTTTAAATATATCTTCTTTCTCATTTTTGAGGTTCCACCATTTAGTTTGAATAGCTCGATGCACTCTTTTCTTCTTTGTCCATTTTTAATTTGTAAATCCATAACTAAAAGTCGATGTTGGGTGGTTAAGCTTTCTCCTGGAATTACCTTGCAATCTTTACAACACGCTCTATCTTTTTTTTACAAATAAACTAGAATTAAATGTTCATCTCATTTTTTGAAGATTGTATTGACTATAAAGAGATCAAATGCCATAGCAAATGTCCATTCAAGTCTCCTCCTAAACAAATCATCTCCCTTCGTGGAATATTTTGAATCACATTATCTAACTCTTCCCAAAAAGTTGTCTTTATACTATCTTCTAGTTCTACTTGGAGTGCGTAAGCACAAACTATATTCAAAACCTCTACTCCTAACACTAATTTCAACATCATGATTCGGTCACCATATCGTTGTATGTCTACTACACTATCCTTTAAATCTTTATTTATGATAATACCAACTCTGTTTTGAGCCTTTTCTTTACCTTAGTACCATAATTTAAAACTTATCCTCTATCTCCTTTGCTTTTTCTAACCTATTTTGTCTCTTGTAAATATAGAATATGAATCTTTCTCCGAATCATAGTATCTACCACCTCAAATAGCTTACCGGATAATGTTCCGATATTCCAAGAACTAATACGAATCTTATTATCTAGGACTAGCTTCCTTACCCCCCCCACACGTCTGTCCATATTCAAAATGCATAGACCATCTCTGAAAATTATTCACTACATTCGAGTGGCAATGTAGCAGAACTAACTTCTTTACCCACACCCGTCCATGATGTGGGAACCCTCTCTGGAATTGATTCATTACATTTGGGCAAAAATTGCTTACTTATTACTACTGCATTCGGGCTCTACATCACGTCGCTAAGTGGGGATGCCCCAAAGCAATGCTCATAATTTTTGTAATCCATGTTATAAAATCTGACGAAGTTTTACGCTGACTGTCGGAAGCCTAACACAACCCTCCTCATTTATCCGAGCTTGGGACTGACAATGCAAGGGTGATCCCTTACATGGACGGAGTTTATAACATCATGTTATAACATGAAAATAAATATGAATTCATTTGTTTGATGATAATATGTTTGTATATGTGCTTGTGCGTAGGTTGTGTGTTTATGCGAGCTTGTGTTAATTTTATTATATATGTGACCTGGTGCTGAGCTTGAAGAGAACCCTTTTCTCTATAGCTGGCAGCATGACGATGGTCCTAACTTCACGTTTTATTCTAGATCACACAATATTATCACTGAAAGCTACAACTGCAGATAATGACATAGTGAGAAGAGGTAGTAGAGAGAACTTGGTTAATCACGAGAGGCGAAACTGGATGTTGAAACTGTCAAGCAGAGGCTAGTAGATGGGAGAGCTTCATGCTGATATAGTTCCTTCATTATGCATACTCCACTGTCCATCAGCCTCATGTCCATTAACGAGGATAGCACTATCCGTTGAATCTTCTGGTCCCACGTCAAGCAACTCTTCCTGAACCTTTTCTTCCATCTCTTCCTGAAATTTCAAACTTCACGAAATCAAATTGCAGCACAAGCGAAGACAAGCTTTTTAACTTTTACAGACGATTATGGATAAAAACATTGATTCTGCAAGCTGCAATGGACAAGCAAAAGATGATTTGAAAAGTTTTGATATCTAACGTTTGCTAACTGGTAATATCCATTGCCCAACTAAAGACCATGGACCAAAACAAGTCCACATTAATGTAAAAATTGTCATTTCACCCTTCAAATATTTTAAATAATACTAACTTGAAGTGACAAGTGGACTATAAGGGCGATGATGTGAACTTAAACAACTAGACCGACATGGGAAAGTAACTCTGAGGGTAAATGTGTAAAATTACAAAACTAAACCAACATTGGTTGGTGCTAACATTGAATATTCACATTAATTAGAAATGCAAAACGGTCTGTGTTCTTAACAGTATACAATGGTTAGGTAAAACCTTTTACATTGTCACAAGTCTTAAATGCCTTAGGTTCATTTCCTGACTTTTGTCAATTCTTCATGCGCATTTTAACAAAAGTTAGGTGTAATTTTCAGTATGCCAATTCTACAGGTGTTTGTCATTTCAAGCAAGAGGACATTAGCTTGGAACGTTGGAATCATCAGGCTGAGCTTCAGGGAACCATATTGAGAAATTTTGGTAAGAGACTCAACTCAAAATGGCACAGCCAAAAATTTCCCTTTTCTGAATACAAACTTATAATCTTTTTCCATGTCAAATGGAACCTTGAAAATCAGAGTAATTAGCACCTTTAATGATTCTTTGTACATCAGAAAGAAAGCAAAAGATCTTGGAAGCACGATTCATGTCCTTGATGGAAATGTAATGTTTCAAAAGCCACAGTCAGGCAAATTCAGAACATAGAATACGGACATATTCCTACGAATTTTATAAAACAATAGAATATGATACTCAGAACAACGAGAGCAGAAGTAAGTGTCATGGCTCACAAGATAAGATACCAAAGATTAAATGATAATTGCAATAAACAAGGGGGTGCAAGTTAAAGGCACACCAATAGCATCATCAGTAATTACCCAATCATGACCAGCAAGCCAAATGCACATCATGCCCTAATTACAATTTCAACATTCCAGTGCAAGACATAGACACCATTCTTATAATTGGAACTTTCTTCCATGGTTTTTCTCGTTGAGATACTTTAACCAAATGTTTTTTCTCAGAAAAAAATGGGGAAGTTGAGGATGCTTAGAAAGAGGAGAAAGGATATGAACCTTAATACTATTTTTCTTGTGAAAATAGTAAACCACTAAAGTACGGCATTTCCGAGAAGAAAACATATACTCACGTAGATTTAAATAAGAAAAAGAAAACATATACTCACGTAGATTCACAAGAGAACCCAAAGCACGAGATTAAATTACTCAAAAGCTTCTCTTAAACAACAAAAAGACGAAACAAATTGAAAATCTCTCTGAGATTGGTGACCACGGTCCATAGCACTAGACAATCAAGAAGCAAGAAAAAGTTGACTCAAAAAGCTCAACTATGAAGGAACACTTTTCCTTTTTTGCTATTGAAAATCTAACCGACGCCATCATTAACCTGTGAAACACACACACACAATCTCAAGTTCAAGATTTTAAGATTCTAGGATGCTAACAGCATCGAGCCCAGAGTTAGTTGGACTTCATCTTTCTATAAAAATAAGAGAACAAGAATAACAAGATTTCAACAAACTAAATAGCAACTTATGTTTCTCATAGAACAATAAATCAATTTTATACAAGAGAAAACTTTATATAAGAGGTAGAATTAGACCTGTCATATTTTATGGTTTTGAGGGTTGGGCAGTTAATCATCGTGTACAAAAGATGTCCGTGACAGAAATGAAGATGTTGAGATGGATGAGTGGTCATCCAAGAAAAGACCATATAAATAATGAGGTTATTATAAATAAATTAAGAGTGGCAATGAGAGAATATCGTTTGATGGTTTGGACATTTAGAAAGAAAATCAAAAGACGCACCTTTAAGAAGGTATGAAAAACTAGATTTTGAAAGTATTAAAAGAGGTAGAGGACAACCACAAAAGTGTTGGAAAGAAACAATAAAAAATGATCTAACTTATGTTGAGTTAACCGCTAACATGACACATGATAAGGCTCTGTGGAAACAAAGAATCCATGTAGTGGACCCCGTCTAGTATGGGAAAAGGTTTAGTTGTTGATGTTGTTGTTGAAGAGGTAGAATTAACCTCAACTTCAAAATGTAGTGTATGTAACGTGCAAATCATATATACTGCATAAATAAATATTACAAAATCAGAAGCCACAGAAATGAATTCTGGTGAAGATAATCAAGTAATGGGAGCCACATACAGAATGAACTAGGCTCATTTAATTTTGAAACTTCTGAGCCAAAAAAAATTCAAAACTCTCCTGCTCATATTAGAACCAATCCCCAGATTGGTATGTTGCTCCCACACATAAGAAAAGAACGTATCATAAAAGATGCAAGAAGAAACGTTGTATTGCATCTCCAACAATATGAATGGTACAAGTTAGTGACTTTTTATGATCCATTAGCATAACAGCAAACCGAGGTGTAAGCACATCAATCGACAGTAAATCCAGCACAGAAATCAGTATATATACCTCATGGACCAGATCTCCATTTTCCAATGGTACAGCTACTTCACTGTCAAGTCTCATACGTTTAAATGCTTCCACAAGATTGATATGGCGTTTCTCTGAGTAGCTTAAGTACTCTCTGGCAGGAGGATAGTGGCCCCTGTTTCAGTATAGAAAAGGTGAAGAACTCGAGTGAACTCATCACGAGTTGCACCGAGCCAAACCATGAGCACCTGTATTCATTTATCAGCAAATGATAGAACCAAACTTAAAACAGAAAAAGAAAGAAAAGGAACCCGGTAAAATAAAATTGTATTTGAACCAGTCCCGAGTTTCGAATCCGAAAAAAACAACGTTACAGCGGATTCCAACCTTGCGTGCGTCCAAGAACAAGAAAGAGATGGGTGGGCCGGATCCTGAAGTCTCTAGAGTTGTCCATAAATATCTTCGTACAATGACGTCCACAACGGGAACAGCGGAAGGTACGCGCCAGAACGCAACAGAGCTCGGGGAGATACTTTACGATGTCCGATCACTTCTTTCCCTAACCGGCGAGATTGCGATCTCGTAAACCGGTGGCTTCATTCAATCCACTACGAAGTTCGTTTCGCGTAGAAGTTATTTATTGTCACCATCCTGCTTTTACGGATCTTTCGCCGTTTCGGTTTAGCTAGATCTTCCTTTTATCGCTAACGATTTTTTTCTCTCTTTTTTCTTAGGTAATTCTTCGGTTTGACACATTGATCTTCTTGTTTTTGTTAACTTCCTGTCTGACTAGTTCATTCCTTTCATCCTTTTTGTTCTCTAAATTTCTTGGTGTTCGGTGTTTTAATGAGTTAGGGTCTTCCAGGCTAAAATGCGGGTGCACGGTTTCTATGTTTAATGCTTAGTTGTTGCTCATGATCTTAGAGCAGAACTAGTGCTGTTCCTATAGGAGAAGTGTTTCTTTATTGCGTAGGAGAGTTTTCAGTTGTCAAATTTGGGGTTCTCGGAAGAAATGGAAGACTCTGTCAATCAGGAATTCGGTCACATTGCCGAAGAATTTGATGCTGCTTCACAGGCATTTCTTTTGAGGGAATATACCAAAAATATTGTAATATTAGAATATCCCAGAACTTTCAGGGTACCTGATTGATTTTGGAGATCGTTTTAACCAATGAAAACCAATTTCGCAATCGAGAAGAAACTAAAAGGAAATTGAATGAACTATCAATAATATTTTGGTAGTTTTTCAATATTATGGGCACTTTTGGATCCTCTGCGGAAAAGCCTAAACTTAAAACATCTATGCCCTTCCGTTTGAAGAATATTTGAACATCAGAATGTAGGAATGAGCAAGGCATTATAGAGCCTGAGGCAGTCAAAGCAACTTGATGTGATGACTGAAAAGAATCACAAGTTGACTAAAGAGCCAGTGGCACATGCCCAATAAACCCACATTGCATTAGGTTTTCATATCAGCTAACAATGGGAAGAAGGAACCACCATCCGACCCGAAGACTGGGTTGCTGGCTGAATATAAGGATGTGTCTTGTGCTTAATCCTCTTCCCGTTTTAGTAAAGGATAGAGGGCCAGGGCATGACAAAGCACTCACAATATCACCAACCAACTAGTAGGAATGCAAGCGTGTGTGTCTCTGTTTGTGTTTCTTGGTGTTGAAATTTGAATACCATTGGCAAACAGTTGTGCTTAATTATGGAGGTCGACTCATTTTTATCTAGTGAACTTATGGTTATGCTTAATTATTCAAGTAAATGTTCTGCTAAAATACACAAAACACGGTGTCTTGCTCAAGAAACAATTCAAACTGTGTGTATGTTCGTCTGTGCATGTGTTTTCCATTTCTTCCATTTTTTTCTTTATTTTGCCCTGATTTTAATGCAAAACATCGCAAAAGTTAGTCCTCAAGTGATACAATATGAGATAAACGTGTGCGAATCACCTGCTATTTAGGGCTTTGTTATGATATGTTTAAGCTTTTTGCATGTTCATCTTGATCAGTTCCTCTTTTTACCTATCTGTATATGTATGTATGTATGTCCGCCCATGTATGTATGTATGTATTGTGTGTGTGAAAAGCTTCAGCGATGTGAATTTGTGATTTGTAAGACATGATTGGAACCAAAATACTCCCTTAGTGGTCTTAGTGAGTTCAGTGTCAAAGCTGGCTCTTAATCACCAGCTCTAATACTTTCCCAAATAGTATTGTCAGAGAAACGGAGAGTGACTATTTGTCGTTTACAAGTTTGAGGCTGTCTCGTGCAATGTTGGGTTACTGCTTACTGGTGCAAGTCTCATATATTTATCAAACTTCTTAATCATGTAGAGATTCTTATTTGTTGAACTAGACTGATCAGCTATCAGGAGTGCATATGGGCGGTAGTTTTGGCAATGAACTTGTAAAATTCGTTGCTTTATTGTAGGATAAAACTTATTTGTTCAAGATTTGGAAGGCTGTGGTGAAGCATCATGGCCAAGATGTTGAAGGCTTCATAAGGGACTTGAACTTTTAAGCAATGCACGCACCCTGTAAAATTGGTTGCATTTGTATCTATGAATCCATAGTTGGAGTTATATTATATAGTTTGAACATTTTTTTGCTTAGGAGGTGATGGAGATGCCAGTATAATGTGAAGCCTCCCGTAATCTCTTTTGTATCAGAGATTACATAAGAAGTTCAATTTATTGAGACTAAGACACATGCTTTTGGCATGGTTACACCTGTTCTTTTTCTGTGTCGTTAACTTAATATCTTACCTATTAATCTTTTGGGCCTCTTAGGTGATGTAAGGCTTTTATAAAAGCTTGTTTTCTGCTAAATCCATGTATAACTCTATACCTGATTTATAGTAGTAGAGAAACCTTAGGAACTAGCTCGTCTCTATCCTTCGTTATGCATCCAGTCTTTAGTATGCTAGTCAGGTTGTTCTACAGTCTTCTGTTGAAGGAGATTGTGATTCACTATGGTTAGGTAAACGGTTAAATTGCCACTATGATCATGTACCCTCAAAACTTCACTATATATGCACTTGATATCTACAAGAAATCGTTGTTCATCGATGTTATACTGTGGTCGACATTCTTATGATGGCCAAGAATTATGTGGGACTTGTCACCGTCAACTCCGTGTTTCATCATTGTGAGCTCTGGAATGATAAAGCCAAACTGGTGAAGGTAGGTTTCCAACAAGTTGCTGGTCCTTGTGGCACTGCATCTGCAATTCTTATCAGAACTTTATTCCTTTGATTTCTTCCAGACTTTTGTGCATGTGAGTTGATGTTGTTATGTGTTTATGTTACCAGAACTGGACGCAAAATGCTGGTGCACTTTTTTAGTCCGCTTCAGCAATTGCTTTCTGATTTACAGACTTCTAGAAGCTTTCAAGTGGTCATGCTGCAAACCTCACATACTACACTTGAAATGCTCATCACTGCTAGTCCATAAAGGAGAAGCAGAAGCTGGGCCTGGTGCCCCTTAATATTTATTAGTTGGGGTTGTTTTAGATCCACGTGTTGTGATGAATCTGTTTGAAGTTTTATGGCTGATTGGAGCTATCAACCTTCTTGGATTATGTGCTTGCTGACTTGAATTGGACTTCAGGAGAAATCATCAATTTCATGTGATATGTGCCTGGTTTGAGGGAGCATGTTAACTGAATGCTTCTGAGCATTCAGACCCTTTTCCTAACATCTTCTCTAATGCAGGTGTCACTGAGTTGTAGTGATTCCTTTGCTGTATCCACTTCAAGTTGTTAATCCAAAAAAATGGGTTCCCTATCCCATTCTCTTGAACTTGCCAACTGCAGCAACCCTGAAGTGGGTGCTGGTCAAGATAAAGAAGTGGAAGTTCACTCATATTCTCAAGGGTTGGAGGAATGTGCTGGCAATCCACAACCAAGAGAGAAGGATGCAAATGTTACTAAAAAAGATGCACTGAATGAAGGATATATGCAATATGGGTAATTGTGTTTTCGCCACTGGTATCCGAATTTTACTTGATAGGACGCAATGTATTGATCATGACATCAGTAGTGCTCTTTTTGACAGTTGCATTATCCTTTAACTCAGTACAGGTGGACTTAGATTTAGTTGTTTTTCTGTGCTCTTAAGGTTTGTTTGCTTTTACAAGTTGCACTTTTTTGTTTTCTCATGTTTGATTGAATAGTCACTCATGCATTTTTTTTGCATTCATCACAAAGAGGCGGTTGCGATTTGAACTTCTCTGCGCTTTACCTTATTGTGTTGGTCATTTGAGTAACAACATTATGTGACCGGTTGGGTGGATGGGCATTTATCTTCCAATTGTGTCACTCTTTGCAGCCTGAGCCTGGTGAGTAGATTTGTTGATCGTATCTCAATGTGAAGGCATATTAGGTTTGCTTTTAGACGGCTGATGGATCCAGGTGTTTCAGTTGGATTGGGCCTTCGAGGTTTGGCCCAGGGAAATCCTCATAGATTTGGCTAAATTAGGCCCTTAGGCAGCCGCATATGCACATAAATACATAATTTATTATATTTAGTTTCTTACTTACATTGACAATTCTGTCTGCCTTTATTTGATTATAAGTATATTTGCATGTGTAAGTATATATAATCGCCAACATAGTTTTATATAGGACACAATCCATCTGCATTCATTTGATTGTAAGTATAGTTATGTTGCTTGTTACATTGAGATGCCCCAAAAGGGAACCAAAATTACTAGGTGGGATGGTGTGCCCTAAACTCGTATTGTGTTTAACTATATGTTTAGCTTTGAAACAGAAAAGGATGAGATGTGTGGCACAAACATTGTCTTGGCCTTGCTGTCACTTGCAGACACAAAAAGCACAAACGTAGACATGCAGCAGCTATTAACCTGTGCATGTGTGTTAGAATCCAAGAACAGTTTTGGGAATCTTGTACTTTTGACAGGGCTACAAGTTTATCACGAATTCATGCATGTCTTGTTTCCATCAACTTTTCATTGTCTTCTAATATTTGCAAATTATATTCGACAGCTGCCAGCATTATCGTCGGAGGTGTTGCATCAGGGCTCCATGTTGCAATGAACTCTTTGATTGTAGACACTGTCACAATGAAGCAAAAGTAAGAAAGTTCTTCCTCTTGTAATGCAGTAGCATCAAAGTTTTTCTTTTTCTTGTATGTTGCTCTTTCTCTACATTCTCTGTTGTCCTCTTGTAATGCTGATATGTATCATAGTTAAATTTGACTGTCCTTGTTTTCTTCCTTATAATTTCTTCTGTTTTCCTTCCAGAACTCCATCAACGTAACAAGTTCGTCCAGACATCAGCTTCCACGTGATCAAGTAAGGCAGGTGGGTTGCCTTTCTCTTTCCACTGGCGTTTTCATCAAGGGAATGTGTCCAATGACAATACCTTCATTCTTGTCTTCCAGGTTGTGTGTTCCCTTTGTGGCACTGAACAGGAAGTGAGTATCCTTTTGTATTTGGTTAGCATTTATTCCGTGCTTCATTGCTATCCATGGTGAAGTGCCATTTATGACTCACCACCTATCCAACTTTGAACTTTTTCCAAATGAATTTCCTGGACACTGTTATTTGAAAATGAAAAATTAAACTCCTGCACTTAATATTAATATTATACTCCATGTATCTAGTTTTCTATGAACTTCATTTGAAAATATTTGCTTAATTCTTTTAACTTCTGATGTCAGGTTCAGCAAGTTTGTGTAAATTGTGGTGTTTGCATGGGGAAGTACTTTTGCGATGTGTGCAAGTTCTATGATGATGATGTGAGTCAAGAGATATGTGATTCCTATCGAATTATGTATGTTCTATTGTCACGTTGAGTTACATTATTCACTCTTCTTAATTCTTCATGCTCCATGCTCCATGCTTAGATATCAAAGCAGCAGTATCATTGTGATGGATGCGGAATATGCAGGTTGGTACTTTCTTCATGGTTTTAATTTATAGTTTCAAATTCATCCAATGCTAAAGTTTCCCATCCTTAAATTATTTTGGATTTTATGGATTCCAGAACTGGTGGCCGTGAGCAATTTTTCCATTGTTTCACATGTGGTGAGTGTTTTTGGTCCTTTCCTTCATCAAGTGTGTGGCATGAATTTTACCTTGTACATGGACAACAACCCATTCATTTAGGTATGTGAAAATCTAACTTTATCTTGATGCATGTTATAATATGGAGCAAAGTATAAACAATTTTGTGCGATTGGTCTGTGACATTATTCAGGTTAATGAATTATACTCAACAAATTGCTTAGTTTTATATGCAAATTTCAGTTTCTCATAAATGACTGTATTGTATGGTGGTGGTATGTAAAGGTAATCATAACACTTTCTAATGAAAAACATTTAGAAAAGATGAAGAGCAAAATGGAGATTCAAGGAGGGGTGTGCCTTCCAATGGAGGCTGCCCCCCCTCTCTTTTCCCTAATACAAGATATTAAACCCTTATATAATGGAGTAAAATGGAGATTGGAGAAGGGGCATACCCTCCAATGGAGGCCGCCTCCCTCTCTTTTTTTCTCTCTCTTAATATAAAAAACTCTTAACCCTAATGCAAGACGTTCAACCCTTATATAATGAACTGTTAAACATAAAATGATCAAAATGACTTTAGTATTACGGGCAATTATAATAATATCAAAATATAAAAAATTACAAAGCTAACACTAAATACAAGAGATACATTCATATTCTTTAACACCCTCCCTAAAGTTGGGAGTGAGATACTTTGAACTCCAAACTTACTAAAAAAATGGTTATTTCTTCACTATACTTGCAACAATGATCTCTATGAGGCTTCTTTAAATCAACTTTAACAATTAAGAATACATGGGTAGTACACGACCCTTCTATGAGTATCGGTTGCTCCATCTCTTCCTTCTTCTCTATGAAGTGATTGGGCAACTATATTTTAAAAGTCATGATTTTCTCCTCTTGAAAAAGCTAATCTTTTATAGTAAGAGGTGCTATCTCCACCATACACACTTCAAATGGCTTTTTTCTGTGTTTTTTACATAGTGGTTGTTGTCGGTGTATTGGTTGGGTGTCTTCTCTCTACCACTCAAATAACAAAATAAAGATATCTACTTATACTAGTCATTTCTAAGGGAGGTGTACCGGCACAAAAAAAAGCTTGGTGGTGGAGTGTAGTACAAAATAAAATAAAGGCAAAAAGGGCATGTTACAAATTACATTATGCTAAGAAAACTAGTTAAACTTTAGAGTCTTATAAGAAAGCAAAGAAGGAAGCGAAAAAGGTTGTCAGTAAAGAATTATCGAACGTAGGTTAAGACAAGTATCGAGTACAATCGAGAACAAATTTGGATTCATGTCAGGCAGATCGACTCTTGAAGTAATTTACTTTTTGAGATGTCTTACAGAACATTTTAGAATAAAAAAGAAATACCTTCACATGAAATTTATTGATCTAGAAAAAGATTATGATCGGGTATCGAGGGAGGTTCTTTGGAGAACTTTAGAAAAAAGAGGTATCCCATTGTCATACATTAACCTTGTAAGAGATATGTACAATGGTGTAAAAACATGTGTGAGAACTCATGAAGGAATAACAAACTTCTTTGAAGTTAATGTTAGGTTACATCAAGGATCAACTTTAAGTCCGTACTTATTTATAATGGTGATTGATGAGTTAACAAAACATATTCAAGATAAAGAACCTTGGTGTATGTTATTTGCAGATGACATTGTGTTAGTGGAGGAATCTAAGGAAAAAGTTAATAGAAAATTAGAACTATGGAGAGAAATATTAGAAAGCAAAGGCCTTCGACTTAGTAGAATAAAGATAGAATATATGGAATGTAAGTTTGATCATTTGGTTACTTCAGAGGACATAGAAATTAAAATTGACACACATTGCATCCCCCAAAAGAAAAGTTTTAAATACCTAGGGTTAATTTTTCAGAGTGATGGAAGAATTGATGGAGATGTTATGCATAGAATTAATGCTGATTGGTTAAAATGGAGAAGAGCATCGGGTATTATTTGTGATAAGAAGATACCATTAAAGTTAAAAGGTAAATATTATAGAGCAACAATTAGGCCTGTCATGTTTTATGGTTCTGAGTGTTGGGTAGTTAATCATCAATATGTACAAAAGATGTCTGTGACAAAAATGAAGATGTTGAGATGGATGAGTGGTTATACGAGAAAAGACCGTATACATAATGAGGTTATTAGAAACAAATTAGGAGTGACACCAATAGAGGATAAAATGAGAGAATATCGTTTAAGATGGTTTGAACATATAGAAAGAAGATCAAAAGAAGAACCTGTAAGAATGTATGAAAAACTAAATTTGGAAAGTATTAAAAGAGGTAGAGGACGACCACAAAAGTGTTGGAAAGAAACAATAAAAAATGATCTAGCTTATTATGAGTTAACTGCTAACATGGCACACGATAGGGATCTGTGGAAACAAAGAATCCATGCAGCCAACCCCGTCTAGTATGGAAATAGGCTTAGTTGTTGTTTTCTTGGCTGCAACAACCCTTCAAATAACTTCATAGTTGCAACAACTTTAACTCAACTTTCATGGCTTTTAATTTCAGAAGCCTTTGTGGTTGGAAATTTTCAGCAATCTTCACCTCTCTTAGCAACTCTATAACCTTAGACATTCAACAACTTTCTATAAAAAATTTGAAGACATCATCAACCAACTCAACAATCATACGAACTAGATCACCCCACATTATAGAGCACAAGCAACCATTGTTGTCTTTGTTGCTATAATGTCTTTTGTTCCAGTTGGCTTTGCTACTATTAGAGAACCATCAATCTGCACCCTTGCAACCCGATTTGCATAACAATCAGCAGCCATTTATCAAGAACCATTTTCTCAATCACATAGTTTTTAACTTTATGTATCACCAGAATGTGTGGTGCACTTAACTTCCCTTGAGTCAGGACTTACACAGTTGTTCCTTCATATGGCTTCAAATAGAAACTGCATTTTGAATTTTCTCTGGGAGGCATTCGGCCATTGTCTTTGTTTTGTTCTGAAATGTTAGGAGGTTGAGACTCAATTGACAGTTTTTCCTGAATGATATGATGAGCATCTGTTCAATACCCATCATAGGAAAAACTCTCATAGCCTTCTCATCCAACTTGTCGTTTTCCATCATAGAAGCAGTGTATTGTTTTCCATCAATCGTACGGCTCTGATACCATATTGTAATTCATGGGTAACACAGCGAAAGATTAAACAAGACAAATATTAAGAACATTGAAGAGTAAAAATGAGATATCGAAGGGGCAGACCCTCCAATGGAGGTTGCCCCCCTCTCTTTCTCTCTTTCTATTAATCAAACTCCTAACCCTAATACAAAACGTTCAACCCTTATATAATGGGTTATAAAACAGAAAATGATCAAAATGGCCTTAGTACTATGGGCAATTATAATAATACCCAAATAAAAAATTACAAAACTAACACTAAAAACAACAAATACACATATTCTTAAACAATCATCTCTTTGAGTCTTTACACGCTTCGGCCTTCTTCATCTTTCAACACTTCTTCCATGGTTGTTTCTTGCTGTCCAAGGCTCAGAAACATTGTTTTGTCCCCTGTTTGTACTTCCTCTTTCTTTAAATTCTTGTTGTCTTTCTCTCGTATAATAATGAATAAACTACACCCAAAGTTGATAGGGTTTTATTGTTGAGGATGTTCACCTTTACATTCTCAGATTCACTAGAGACTCCCTAAAATAGATTTAATACTTTATTTTCCTCTAATTATGCATTTTTGTTTTTGAAACAATGAGGGTAATCTTCTTGAGTATAATATTGCAGTTCATCCCATAGACTTCTATAGCTCTGCATATACTCGCTAATCGATCGACTTCCTTGTCGACACTTCCTTATTTTTGCATGTATCTCATATTTTTTCGTAATATTGATCTTTCTAGAATAAGCATCTGACACGGCTGTCCAAAATTTATATGTCGTGTTCAAGTACATGAATGTGTTGCCGATACTTTGAATCATGAGACTACAATGGCATTCTCCTTCTTTCATTTTAAGTAGGATTTGAGTGGTGTGGTTGGAGAATTTCACCCGTGATAAACTTCCATTTCTCCCTTGCAATTAGGGCAAATTCAAGTGCCCTACACAAAACTTTGAAATTTTTTCCATTAAATTTAATGGATATGATTCGGACCACATCTATCTTACTATTGTTGTCATTTTCTTTCAAAATCTATATAGGATTACCAGAAAACTCACCTTTTTCAGTCATATGCTTGCTTTAGGGTTTTCATTGACTGCCTAGAGATATGTGCATGCAATATACCACCTCAGGATCTATGTCTTGTGTCATCTTCCAGTGAATTTTGATAAATTTTCTTATTCCTAACGAATATAGAAGTGTTGTGGCAGATTTTCACCCTAACCCTAGGAAGAAAGATTTTTGGACACGAACACTTCTCACGACTTAAAACACGAGATACTGCTAGGGTTGAATAAACAACAAACAAGAAGAAATGATGATGCAGTAGAGATCAAAGGCACAATGGAGAAAATTGGTTTGGCCATTGTTTATGTAGTAGGCTTCCTTCTCTTTTTTCTTCACAGTGTAGTTGGCTGACCCTAATAAAAGAAAAAGACTATAATGCAGTAGAGATCAAAGGCACAATGGGTTATATACATTACAGTACATAAAAGAAAAAAGACTATAATGCCCCTAATAAGTGACTCTTGTTTAAAGGACATTTAAAAACAATTTAACATAACAACCAAACTTAATAACGTCTATTCTAACAAATCCATGTAGATGACCCCATCTAGTACGAGAAAAGGCTTAGTTGTTGTAGCAAGTAATTTTATTTATTAAATTATTTAATTTGTTGTATTATTAATTAGATGTTACTTTAGATTATTTTAAATAGATAATAGTTTTGTTTTGATTCATAACATTATTATTAATATTATTAATAAAACTATTATTAGTAATTTAGTATTATTAAATTTAATTCAAATATTTTTTCAATATTAGTTATTTGTTTAATGACATTTTAATTAAACTGTATTTTATTTAATATTATTGAAAAGTTGCATCAAAATTGGAAGTTAACATGTGAAAAAGTTAAACATGAACCAATGACCTCTTATGTGTAAGAGTGTTTGTCATCCACAAGGTCAATCATCAATAGCATTTTTTAAGAAGCTTTTCTTTTTATAATGCAAAGTTTAGTACCGTACTGTGTTTTTTACTAGAAGCCTTACTGTTTAATAAACAAAGCTTGTTGCTAGTTAATACATGTATCAATGTTAGTTCAGTATTAGATATGACTTGACAATTAAATCAATATTAAGCATGTTAGATCAATATTAACCTAATAATAAATACATGATTTAGTATTAATATAAAATATTTATGTTAATTGCTATAGATTTGAAATGCAAATTTAATATTGGCCCAAAGGTATGAAATTCTTCTTCATTTTCTTAAAGCATCTTTGGGGTCCTCTTTTGCTTCACTCACGGTGTTTACCATCCAAATCGAACTATCATAATGAGGTTGAGGTTGTTAGTTGGCTGGTTAGTGATTCATGATGTTGGCTGCTCCTGTTCTGCTGCATGTCCTCACCCTATCCATCAGCATGCATTCAACGTTCAAGGATTACTGATTTGAGGATTTGATGAGGCTACCAATGGTTGTTCATTGGCATGGAGCTGATGGCTGAACTGGAGGCTCTGTATTAATCCCTATTAGGACACTTTGTTCTGAAATCTATATTGTTGGCACCTCTGTGTTTTTGTTTACTTTTCCTTATGTGGCATGTGAATCATGTCTTGAATTATTTATTTGATATATCAACCTTAATTCTTGAATTATTTATCCTGCGTCACTGAAGCATTTTTTTGTCAGGCTGTTGTTACTCAGTTATAATAAAGAATAGCCATCCTTGTGTGGAAAGAGCAATGCATCATGATTGCCCTGTCTGTTTTGAGGTGAGTGTGTATGGTAATTTGGTTGCCTCGAGCGTAGGTATCAGGGTAGAAAATGACTGTTAGAGGTGATGTATGGAGGAAAAAGTTAGCAATCATTTGAAAAGAGCTTTCCATTACTTCAGCGAGAAAGATGCCAAGTAGATATAAGCTGTGTGTGAAACTGTAAAGCAGAAGCCGGTGAGTTGCATGGTCTTCCTTATGTTGACAGGCTGCTTCGACTTGTAAATAAGTCATGTTTCTGTGGTTCACTTCGCAACAAATTTGTCAGTTTGCATGGATTACAGTGTCCAGTCTCGGTGCTGTTAGAATATGACATGGGCCACTCAGGCCTGGCCCTGACAGGCCCAGGCCAGTTGGGCTGTCAGGGCCAGGGCCCCCAGAGGCTAGTCATGTAGCCGTTGGGGGCTGGCTGTAACCAGCCCCCTCCCCTCTCCTCTTCTTCTCAACTCTTGTACTCTCTTCTCTCTCTCACTTATGTATTATTCTCTACGCTTCTTTTCTGCTACATTAAAGTATCATTTTCATTACATGGTATTAAAGTCATTCTCGATCATGGAAACGTCGTTTGTTAAACTACACAATATGAGTTTAAACTATGAAAAATTATCTATATTTTAAAAAATTATAAGGCTATGAAAGTCGTTCGAAGGTAGAATCCTCCGTTAACATTACGCTTAAGTAAAATCAAGAATATTAAGGAGGTCATTAAACGTCCTATGGGTGCTCATCAACAATGTAAAGGAGCAAACTAGGGACACCTTAGCCAACTTCACTAATGCGAAAGAAGTATAGGAATATTTTTAAAAATCTCATGTTCAAAGTGATGTTCATAGAATGACATTAAGAGATAAATTGACCTCCCTTAGAGGAGATAAAGAGGTAAACGATTTTTTTGATAAATATTCAATATTTAGAATAAACTATATAGCTATAGAAATAAATGTACACAATATCTTAATGAGAGATAATATGAGGACAATGAAGATTATGTATATAAATTTCTACGAAATCTCCAAGAAGAATTTAAATGAGTTAGGGTATCTTTTATTTATCAGAAGTCATTTTCCACCAAAGAAAAGGTACTTACCGATCTTCAAATGGTGAAAACAAAAATGAATAAAGCTAGGCTTCCCTAAGTTGAAAAAGAAAGTGGCTTTAGTGGAAGAACAAGCTTCATTTTTCATCCTTGTACTAAAAGAAAAAGTGAAAAAACTTTGCTCAAATGAACTAGAAAGCAATGGTTAGTGTGGTTTGTTCTTCCTCAACAAATGAAATTCAAGGTATAACCTAAGGTATAACCTCTTTGATTATTGATTTAGGTGCTTCGTTTCATATGACTTCTAATAAAATAATTTTAAATTCATGTGTTAAAAAATCTTTATCATGTGTTTATACTGCGGATAAAACAAAATTAGATGTAGATAAAATTGGTAATTTGTAAAATAAAAACTTTGAAATCTCCAAAATTAGTGTTGTTCCAAAACTAAATTTAAACTTACTCTCAGAATCTCAAATTTCGGATAAAAATTATATTGGAACTTTTAATCTATAAGATGTATCGTACATGATCACCTCTCGAAGAAAGTGATTAGTTGTGGTTTTAGGGAGGGCATACTTTATATGATGGACTATTTGCATAGGATAGGATATGTTAATGTTTTGTTAAATGATGCTCTTCTATAGCACAAGAGACTAGGACATCTTAATGCTCAAAAATTGTATCAATGTCCTCTTCGAATAAAGACTAAGAAAGATTTTTCTTACAAAGATTATGTTCTTGGTAAACTGCAATATCTTTCATTTCCAAACAAAATGCATGTTACCACAAGACTATTCGAAATAGCTCATTCGGATACATGGAGACTGACACCCGTTTTATTTAAATGAGGCATTTCCTATTATGTTATTTTCATAAATGATTTTACTTGGTATACATGGGTATATCTTTTAAAAGTAAAATTTGATGTCTTTTAAAATTTTGTCATCTTTCATAATCTCATAAAAATTAGTTTGATTCCAAAATCAAGATTTTTAGATCGGATTGAGGATGGGAGTTTATGTTAAAAGAATTTAAAAATCATCTTGATAAATTTGGAATCATTCATCAAAACTCTTATACTAAGACTTCTCAACAAAATGGTATTTTGGAACATAAACATCGACATATTTTTGAAACCACAAGAACCTTGCTTTTATCAAGTGGTGTTCCTAAGAATTTTTGGGTAGAAGCTATTATTATTGTAGTATATTTAATTAATTGGATGCTTTTGGTTTTACAAAATTTGTTTGTTATAGAAAAACTCTTTAAAGTTTCTCCTAACTATTTTACACTGTGTATTTTTGGATGTAAATGCTTTGTTTATACTAACAAAGATGATAAACTATTCTCTCGTGCCATATAATGTGTTTTTTCAGGATATGGAATAAATAAAAATGGCTATGGTATTATAATTGTAAAACTGACAAACTTTATGTATTGCAAGATGTCAAGTTTTTTTAAAATAAATATGTTTTTAAAGGCATGGATGATGTTAGTTGTATTGATGACTCCTCGTATTCCTTCTTGAATGATATTTTAAGTGAAGAGGTGATTTGATGTAGAAAATGACCTTGATAAACATATGACTTCAAGACATCCTGTTACACCTTTTGATTAATATTATACTAGGAGAATTATGCATGTTCCTAAAAGGTCAAACCATGATTTTATACCTCCTGAAAGTCCTCTGCAGGTATTGTCAATATTATACTAGGAGATCTGACACAACTTTATTTATAAGAAAGTCCTCTACAGGTATTGTTATTTTTTTACTCTACGTCGATGATATGATTATTACATGTAGTGATAATTCCAGTATCTAGTAAATCAAGCAAGAACTTGGTAAAATTTTTGAAATGAAGGATCTTAGACAACTTTCTTATTTTTTTGGCATTGAAGTAACTCGTGATGATAGAGGTTTCTTTTTATCACAAACTAAGTTTACTAACGATATTGTCCTTAGATCAGTAATTACATATGAAAAAGTTGTTGAGATACCTGAGTTAATCAACCAAAAGATGTATCAAATTGATGACGAACTTTTGAGTGATCCCACACTTTACGGACAAATGGTTGGGGCACTCTCTTATCTTACCATAACACGATCAAATATTGCTCATGTCGTTCATACTGTAAGTCAATTTCAACATGTACCTACCTCAGTGCATATAAGTGTTATTACGAGGATTGTTCGTTATATTTGACAAACCTAAACCAAAGGAATATTTCTATCATCTTCTTCTTTATCTCAGTTGATCGCATATACTAATGATGATTAGGGTAGTGATGTGAATGATACACACCCTACTACCAACTACTACTACATTTTTCTTGGTCATTCTCTTATCTCATGGAAATGTAATTTAGTATTACAGTTTGTAAAATTAGAATATCAGCTTGTAGATGTGTTCACTAAGTCATTACCTGTTCCTCGATTCCAATTTTTAATTGGCAAACTTTAGGTCATGGAGTTATTAGTTTGAGGGTGTTAGAATATGACATGGATCACACGGGCCTGACCCTCACAGGGTCAGGGCCCCAACGGCTAGTCATGTAGGCGTTCTCTCCCCTCTCCTCTTCTCCTCTACTCTTGGACTCTCTCTCACTTATGTATTTTTTTTTAAATATCACTCTTTTATATATATATATATATATTAATTAAGCCTTTTATAACTAAATAGTATTCATTTACGTTATATTGTGTCTTTGTTGCATATGCTTTATTATACCCTTTTTTCTAAGGCTTTTATGTTTAATATTTTGAGGTGATATTCATCAATCTTTCGCTACTACATTAAAGTATTGTCTTCATTACATGTGCATGAGTCTAGGTTGTATAACAACAACTAAGCCTTTTCTCATACTAGATGGGGTCGATTACATGAATTCTTTATTTTCACATAACCCTATCATGTGCCATGTTAGCTGTTGACTCACAATAAGCTAAATCATTCTTTATTGTTTCTTTTCAACACTTTTGTGGTCATCCTCTACCTTTTTTATTACTTTAAAAATTTAGTTTTTTATACCTTCTTAAAGGTTCCTCTTTTGATTTCCTTTCTATATATCCAAACCATCTTAAACGCACTCCTAATTTGTTTCTAATAACATCATTATGTATACGACATTTTCTTGTATGACCACTCATCCATCTCAACATCTTCATTTATGTAACTCACATCTTTTGTACATGTTATGATTAAATGCCAACACTCGAAACCATTTTAACCGACCAACATTAATTCTATGCGTAACATCTCCATCAAAAAGTTTACCCTAGGTATTTAAAACTTTCCTTTTAGGGATCCAATGTGTGTTAATTTTAATTTATGTCTTTTGAAGTAGCTAAATGATCAAACTTACATTTCATATATCCTGTCTTTTTTCTACTAAATCGAAAGCCTTTACTTTATAATGTTTCTCTCCATAATTTCAATTTTCTATTAACTTTTTCCTTAGACTCCTCCATTAACGCAATGTCATCTACAAATAACATACACCAAGGTACTTCGTCTTGAATATGTTTTGTTAACTCATCAATCGCCATAATAAATATGGACTTAAAGCTGATCCTTGGTGTCCATAAAATGTCTCAAAAAGTGAATCGCTTCAGTAGTAGATTTGTCTAGCATGAATCTAAATTAGTTCTCTGTTGTACTCTATACTTGTCTTAACTTATGTTCGATAATTCTTTTCCATAATTTAATAGTATGACTCATTAACTTATACTCTGATAATTCATACAATTTTGAATGTCTCCCTTGTTCTTATATATGAGTATAAGTGTACTCATTCTCCATTCCTTAAACATCTTTTAGTTTTTCCATATTTTATTAAATAGTTTTGTGAGCCAAGTGATTCTTGTTTCTCCTAGGATTTTTCAAACTTCTATAAAAATATTGTCTGGTCCAACCGATTTACCACACTTAATATGTTTAAGAGCCTTTCTTACTTTATTCTTTTGAATACGTCAGTAGAAATTGTGGTTTATATACTTTTCTTATTTGACTAACTCTTCTAATATAATACTAACGTCTTTATTTTCATTAAAAAGCTTATAAAAATAGTTTTTCATCTATTTTTTATATCATCATTTGCTAGTAGAATTTTCTCATCTTTGTCTTTAATACATATAACAAAATTAAGATCCTTAGTTTTCTTATCTCTAGCCCTAGCTATCATAAAATATTTCTTTCACTCTCTTTTGAGTTGAGTTTTTTATATAAATTTCTAAATTTTAGTGGTCTTTTTTGCTTCTTTCTTTGCTTTCTTATAAGCCTCTAAAGTTTTACCAGTTTTCTTACAACAACAACTAAGCCTATTCCCATACTGGACGGACTTGGCTGCATGGATTCTTTGTTTCCACATATCCCTATCGTGTGTCATGTTAGTAGTTAACTCATAATAAGCTAGATCATTTTTTATTGTTTCTTTCCAACACTTTTATGGTCATCCTCTACCTCTTTTAATACTTTCCAAATTTAGTTTTTCATACATTCTTATAGGTTCTTCTTTTGATCTTCTTTCTATATGTTCAAACCATCTTAAACGATATTCTCTCATTTTATCCTCTATTGGTACCACTCCTAATTTGTTTCTAATAACCTCATTATGTATATGGTCTTTTCTCGTATGACCACTCATCCATCTCAACATCTTCATTTCTGTCACAGACATCTTTTGTACATATTGATGATTAACTACCCAACACTCGTAACCATAAAACATGACAGGCCTAATTGTTGCTCTATAATATTTACCTTTTAACTTTAATGGTATCTTCTTATCACAAATAATACCTGATGCTCCTCTCCATTTTAACCAACCAACATTAATTCTATGCATAACATCTCCGTCAATTCTTCCATCACTCTGGATAATTAACCCTAGGTATTTAAAACTTTTCTTTTGGGGGATGCAATGTGTGCTAATTTTAATTTTTATGTCCTCTGAAGTAACCAAATGATCAAACTTACATTCCATATATTTTATCTTTGTTGTACTAAGTCGGAGGCCTTTGCTTTCTAATATTTCTCTCCATAGTTCTAATTTTCTATTAACTTTTTTCTTAGACTACTCCACTAACACAATGTCATCTGCAAATAACATACACTAAGGTTCTTCATCTTGAATATGTTTTGTTAACTCATCAATCACCATTATAAATATGGACTTAAAGTTGATCCTTGATGTAACCTAATATTAAATTCAAAGAAGTCTGACATTCCTTCATGAGTCCTCACACATGTTTTTGCACCATTGTAAATGTCTCTTATAAGGTTAATGTATGTCAATGGGATACCTCTTTTTTCTAAAGTTCTCCAAAGAACCTCCTTCGGTACCTGATCATAAACTTTTTCTAGATCAATAAATATCATGTGAAGGTATTTCCTTTTTACTCTAAAATGTTCTATAAGACATCTCAAATGTAAATTACTTCAAGAGTAGATCTACCTGGCATGAATCCAAATTAGTTTTTTTGTTGTACTTGATACTTGTCTTAACCTACGTTCGATAATTCTTTCCCACAATTTAATAATATGACTCATTAACTTTATACCTCACTAATTCGTACAATTATGAATGTCTCTCTTGTTGTTATATATGGGTATAAGTGTACTCGTTTTCCATTCCTTTGGCATGTTTTGGTTTATCTATATTTCATTAAATAGTCTTGTGAGCCAAGTGATTCCTATTTCTCCTAGTATTTTCCAAACTTCTATAGGCATAGATTTACCACCCTTCATATGTTTAAAAGCCTCTTTGACTTTATTCTTTTGAATACGTCGGTACAAATTGTGGTTTATATACTTTTTTTATTTGGCTAACTCTCCTAAGCTAATACTAACATCTTTATTTTCATTAAAAAGATTATAAAAATAGTTTTTCATCTATTTCTTATATCATCATTTGCCATTAGAATTTTTTCATCCTCGTCCTTGATACATCTAACATAATTAAGATCTTTAGTTTTCTTATATTTAGCCCTAGCTATCCTAAAAATATCTCTTTCACCCTCTTTTGAGTTGAGTTTTTTATATAAATCCCCCCAAATTTTAGTTTTTGCTTCACTCACGGCCTTTTTCGCTTCCTTTTTTGCTTTCTTATAAGCCTCTAAAGTTTCACTAGTTTTATTAGCATAATGTAATTAGTAACATGCCCTCTTTGCCTTGATTTTATTTTGCACTACTTCACTCCACCACCAAGCTTCTTTTTGTGCTGGTACACCACCCTTAGATACACCTAACACATCTTTCGCCAATTTCCTATTATATATAGTCATATTATTCAATATATCACTGGTGTACTAATAAAATTCCAACCATCTCCTTGAAGTACTTTCTGTTTAAATATATCTTCTTTCTCGCTTTTGAGGTTCCACCAACTCTTTTCTTCTTTGTCCATTTTTTTATTTGTAAATCCATAACCCTGGAATTACCTTGCAACCTTTACAACACGCTCTATTTTTTTCTACAAATAAAGTAATCAATTATTTTTCTACAAATAAAGTAATCAATTTGTGTTTGTGATAAGTCACTCTTATAAGTAATTAAATGTTTACCAGTTTTAAATGTTCACTTTTTTTTCACCAATTTTCTTAATATAATATAATTTGTAACATGCTCTCTTTGCCTTGATTTTATTTTGCATTACTTCACTCTACCACCAAGCTTCTTTTTGTGCCAGTACACCTACTTTAGATTCACCTAACAATCTTTTGCTACTTTCCTAATATATATAACCATATTGTTTCACATATCACAAGGTGTATCGCTTTTGAGGTTCCACCATTTAGTTTGAATGGATCGATACACTCTTTTCTTTGTCCACTTTTTTACATGTAAATCCATAACTAAAAGTCGATGTTCGGTGGTTAATCTTTCTCTTGAAATTATCTTGTAATCTTTATAACACGATCTATGTTTTTTTATAAATAAAATAAATAATTTGTGTTTGTGATAAGCGACTTTTATAAGTAATTAAATGTTCATCTCGTTTTTTGAGGATTGTATTAACTATAAAGAGATCAAATGTCATAGCAAAATTTAAAATCTCCCGACCTTCATCATTTATATCTTCAAAACCAAAGTTTTCATCAATATCTTGATATCCTAATGCATCTTTATCAAGATGTTCATTTAAGTCTTCTCCTAAATAAATCATATCCCTTTGTGGAATTCTTTGAATCGCCTTATCTAACTCCTCCCAAAAAGCCATCTTTATATTATCTTCTAGTCTTATTTGAGGTGCATAAGCACAAACTATATTCAAAACCTTTGCCCCTAACACTAATTTTAACGTCATGATTTGGTCACTATATCATTGTATGTCTACTACACTATTCTTTAAATCTTTATTTATGATAATACTAACTCCGTTTCGAACATTTTCTTTACCTGAGTACTATAATTTAAAACATGTATCCTTATTCTCTGTCTTATCCTTTGTCTTATTCACTATGTATCCTTATTCTCCTTTGCTTTTTCTCCAACCCACTTTGTCTCTTTTAAACATAGGATATAAATCTTCTACCACCTCCATTAGCGTACTGGACAATGTTCCGATATTCCAAGAACTAATACAAATCTTATTATCTAGGACTAGCTTCCTTACCCTAGTATCCATTCATATTTAAAATGTGGAGACCCTTTCTGTAATTTATTTACTATATTCGAGCGATAATATAGTAGAACTAACTTCTTTACCCACACCCGTCCACGATGTGGGAATCCACTCTGCAATTGATTCACTACGTCCGGGTGAAAATGTAATGGTCCTTGCTTACTTTTCACTGCATTCGGGCTCTGCAACGTGTCGTTAAGAGGGGACGCTCTAGGTGGTAATAGGTGATTTTTGCTCAACCTGAATTTTGATTCAACCTTTCTCCATTCTAGAGATGGGTAGTTGCATGTAGTGACGGGTGCATAATGCATGGGTTAATCAGGTTTAGCTGCTTCAGGTGAATGCCTAACACTCCAAGAAGTTTACCTGCAAAGCTGTCTGCATTTTTCCAGCTATTTGTAAATGCTTACAGTTTAAGAGTGTCAATTTTGTTCTATCTACTTTTGCCACATATAAGAAAAAATACAAAATTTTAGTAGCTTAGCAGCAGTTCTTGGAACAAGAGCCTAGGATGTGATGTGGATGGCTAATCGTAAATGTTCATATTTCAGTGCTGAGATGTAAATTTGATTTCTGAAGTAGCTGATATTCGAATATTTGGTTCTTGGTTTTAGTGACGATGCTGTGGAAGAACTGTAGCAGTAATATTGTTTAACTGACAATATCTTGCTTTGGCAACTAATGGTTGTTTTTTTACTTGTTGCAGTATCTTTTCGAATCCACGGATGATGTAACTGTCCTTCCATGTGGACACACCATTCACATGAATTGCTTGAAGGAAATGCAACATCATTTGCAGTAAGTCCAAGCACATCCGTGTGTGTATGTGCCTGTGCCAGTGTGTTTTCTAGGATTGTTTCATTGGAGCTATTGACAAGCCGTTGCTGTGTGACCAGGTATGCATGCCCTTTATGCTCCAAGTCTGTAATGGATATGTCAAAAGTATGGGAAAAGCTTGATACAGAAATTGCTGCTACGCCAATGCCTGAGTATTATCAGAACAAGATGGTAATCTCTCTCTCTCTCTCTCTCTCTCTCTCTCTCTCTCTCTCTCTCTCTCTCTCTCTCTCTCTCTCTCTCTGCTGGTTGGTGGAAGGATAAAATGGTTTTCTTGAGCTTCATGAGCTCACTGATTTCGTATATATGATGTTTATATACGTTTGAGTAGTATATTCTAAACTTAAACGGGAAAGATGCCCCTTCCTATCAAAAAACTCATGAAAGACAAACGTCTTTACAATTTCAAGTAATTCCTGAATGTCTGCTTCTGCATTGATGCTTCTATTAGCAGCACTAGTATGTGGTTGCTGTGCGATGTGTTGCAGGTATGGATTCTCTGTAATGACTGTGGAACGACTTCACAAGTGCATTTCCACATTGTGGCACAGAAGTGCCCGAACTGCAAGTCGTATAACACTCAACAGACAAGAGGTGCTTCCTCGCCAACATCTTCGAACTCCGGTTGACATGTTGCTTTTCTTTTGCTCGACGTTTATTGATATGTATATATTCAATTAATCGCTGACCTTTTGCACGTCACGAATTTGTTGAGGATTAATATGTTACCGTACTTGGTTATTAATGAAAAACTTCGTTGCTTTGTTGGTGTCCGTTTGAGAAACTGAAGCTGAAAGACAATTTAGCTGCGTTGTACTGCTTACCAGGTTCTCCAATTCTGCTGTCCTACATATGGACCTATTTCAATATGTTCAAATCGTCTCTTATCCGATGTTTGATTTCCTATTTGTACTTGTAGATGATATTCATGTATTTGAATAGCCTCATGTATTCGTTTTATATAAAATGGCTGAACGGCTGTGGAATATCATGTGAGTTCGTTTAACCTGTTCAACATGCTAGGGTCCTGTATGGAGGGGCGAGACGCTGGTCTCTCTCTCTCCCACACACAGGGATTGTCGATCATTGACTGAATTGAATCAAGCTGGCCTGTATCAGAAGCTTCCAGGTCAAGTGTTAAAGGTAAGAAATTGCAGAAAGCAAGCCCAGATACTGGCCGAGTTGATTCTGATGGGTGCGAAAACTCAGAATTGGACTAATTCTAGATGAATTTCCGACACTGCCGCGTCTTGTCATGCCTGCTGATACTACGCTGCCGTGCCATTTTCCCCAATCTGAGAACGATGGCGCTAGCAAACAAGGATAATATGCGATCTAGTTTAGTGTGCGTGCAGGTTCGAACCAGTGATCAAGCTTTTCTCACAGTAGAACTGCTTGGAATATTTGGTTATTTGGGTTCATCTTGGGCCACTATTTTATCGAATCGAATCAGCAAAATCTGAAGCTGAAGACCTTGGCCATTTCATGTCATTCTGCGTAAGGTTAAAATTAGCAGTGTACAAGCTAACCGCTACCATAAAGAGCTTACGAGGTTCTCAAATGGGTTCAATATAACTTTTTAGGCTCAGATCAGTGAGGGCGGGACAATGCAAAAACTGGACTTATTTTGTTTGACAGGGGTAAAGTTTGGGCATCTTTGGTCGTACTTTTGTATGGAAATTTCTAATCTGTGGAAGATCGAAGAACTATATGTTACAATTACTAAAGTTTCTTATTTTGAGTTTAGGGCCTTTATTTCTTTCCTTGTTAAATGCAAATCTATTTTTTATTTTAGCTTCTCAAAATGATCCAATAAAATGTAGAGCCATCAGCACCCAGAGCGTTAGCTCAACGGCTGGGTGCTCTACTGCCGTTGCCGCTAGCGGGGAGTTTGAGTTTCGGTGATTGCATGAGTTAAGGTTTTGGCCGCCTCTTGTAACAAAAAAAAGAAAAATGTTGACTCACCTTCCAGGGAGCTACACCATCATCTGTGACATGAGCACAACTATTTTTCTAATATGTGAGCCATGGTAGGTGCGGCGAGGTTTAAAATGGAGCAGACAGTCTTTCTGGTCGTGGCTGGTGGATTTACAATGAATAACAGACTGAACACGGGAAATTATGTGGCCCCTGGACGTGATGGATGAAAATAGTTTTGGTACTAGAAGTTGATCCCCAGATGGCACTCCAATATCACCACAGAAACAGTGTTTTACAGAACCACAGATTGGGACAGCATTGATGAATTTGACCACCACCAAAGGGTTGAGTTCCGAAACGCCGCACGACAACTTTTGACCGCATAGCGCAGTGGATTAGCGCGTTTGACTTCGGATCAAAAGGTCGTGGGTTCGACTCCCACTGTGGTCGATGGATCCCTCTGACAAAGCAGTCATTTTCATAAGAAACCAAAAGAAATAAATTTTCCTTGTCGAGTGTCAGTGACATTGCAACTTGGAGTGGAAGTCAAGTTATGATAAAGTTTACAAGAAGGATAAATAATGGAAATGGCGAAGGAGAATCCAGGGAAAGAATGGTTGATAATTTTGTCTTGAGCATTGTTTGTGAAACTGGACCGGACCGGCTGGTCGAATGGATTGCGCCGGAAGCCGGACATGTTGGACCGGTCTAAGGGAACATTACCTTCCAACGGATCAACACCAACCTGCTGGTTCAATTAATTTGGGCATTTTCGCTATTCCTTTATTCTTGTTAAATCTTTTTTAAAATAATAAACTTAGTAATTTCTTTTTATTGATTTAAATGAGTTTTCAAAGTCCACTTTATTTGTAGCCAGTTAACTCAATGAAATCTATTGAAGCAGCGTCATTTGTTTTTTATTTTCATTTTTTAAACATTAATATTGACATATAATAAATATGTGTGTGTGTGTAAAGGCGGCACTAAATACATGAGTATATGCTCATGACATGCACCGGACTTTTCAACTTGAATCAGTGTGGGTTCTATTGGCATGAGTTGTATTAGCAGCCCTACTCAAAAGGGCTCCTTGTATTAGTCTTTCGGTACAACAGGACCGAAACCGGGTATGCACTTCCAGGGAGTCGAATTTGCGATCTGCAACACGTAAGCCGGGAGCCCGGCAAGGTGTGCTAAAGCCATGAGTACAAAATTTCTCCTTATATGAAACCAATAAATCTTGTCCCTTTTGTGGGGATGATGCCCCTAAACCTAAAGCTTTTAAAATCAAATGGCTAATTTTAGCGTTATTTTATACATTTAAATTCAATGCCATGGATCCCACATTTTAAAACCATATATACTAAATTTGTAGCGATTTTCCACATTTAAATTGATCCGGACATAAAACCTGGTTTCTTTGGACTTTTGAGAAGAATTTGTCTAAGGATGACGATGGCAATGTTGACAATCGTGTTCACCTTGTCTTCAAGTATTAATGGCCCGGATCATGTGGATCCTGCATCAGAACCGAACTATTAATTTGCCAATGAATCGGATATATCTGGACGTTGATTCGATTTTGAACCAGAATCAGATCCTGGTCGGGCGTGTCTGAATAGATATCGATGCCCAATGAGATTGCAATCCCATTACAAAGTAAAGTGTTGGATTTGGTTTTGCTCTGTAAACATCTGGTTCTAAATCCATTTATCTCCTTTTTCTGGAAATCTAGCTTATTTTTTAAATATTATATCATATTAAGTTGGATTTCATAAAATTCTCCAAACTGTCCTTTTACTAAGCTGCTCTCATATCACACCTTTTCTTTTAAAAAGATGCACCCGAAATACGTGTTCTTTTTGACAAAAAATGCACCTTGAGTGCACCTCTTCTTAAAAAAGAGATGCACTAATAATGATGTATAACTCATGTGTTCAAGAGAAAAGAAGGTTTAGAGCCAAAAAATATATATAAAAGGGAGCCTTCTATGATAATGATAGGTAAGACAAGAAGTAAGAACCCCCAAGCGTGTGATAGTTGTGTGTGTGTGTGTGTGTGTGTGTGTGTGAGAGAGAGAGAGAGAGAGGGAGGAGGTGTAAACAGAGGTAAAATGGGAAAAGGAGTACCTTTAGTACGTTAACATTAATCTATTGTCCTTTTAAATGAACGATATTTTGAAAGGGTCGTACGATATTTTCTACGAGAACAAACAAAAGCACGCCAAACCCGAGAGGAACTCCCTCGGGGAAGAAAGATGCACACGCACGACCTCGTGCTTCGGAGATGCCATTTTACGAAATCAAGGGGCGGGATTATATATCGTCAAGGCCCTTTTTCTTCTTGTCTTTAATTTTCCGATAATAAGGAATTTCTCGATTCGCGTGAAGGGGACATCGTGTGGCAATAATTGCAAAGCGACGAGATACTTTTGAAAATTAGAGAAAGAGAGAGAAAAGCCATCCACCAAAGAGAACTGAAAAACAATTATTTATTGCTTCTTCTGTAAAATGTACGACACCCTTTTTAATTCCCCCACCCAACTTCCAATCCCCTAGAGATACTTTCTTGCAATTTCGAAATTAATTAATTTATAATATATATAAAAATTAAAAATTCAGAATTGAAAATTGACCACGATGCCCCTAAGATAATGGTTCTGGTCTGCTTGTGATAGTTGGAGTGGCATGCTCGTGTTTCGGGTTGTATTTGTGTTGTATCATTTAGGATTCAGATCAACTAACTAATATCTCACCCGGTTAGCGTGTCAACTCACAAGTTGGAGGTCATGAGTTCGGTGCCCTGTGCTTGCATCTAGCTTAAGCTTCCCCATTGTACCAAAAGATAAATAAGGAACACAAATCCACAACTTATAAGATTTTGATTTTTCTTAAATTGGTCAAATGCAGTAATTAATGTTTAATTAGTACACTACAAACGACACAAAAGTTTTGGAAAAGTTAATTTATATTAAGCTACTTGTAAACTAGCGGTTGTGTAAAGCTGTGTTCATTTAATGGCATGGAAAACGTCATTCAATATTGATAAGCCCCCATAATTCAAGGTTTTTGGGACCCGGTTTTTCGTGCTAAACCCCATGAAAATGGTTGAACAACCGTAATGCACCATAGTCATGAACGGAAACCCGACACAAGCACGACACGAGAAGACCGTGTCCACGTTGACCTACAGTGACACCAAAAACAATTGCGTTGTATTTGGGTTTGATTTTGCCTGACCTGTTGTGTGACACGAAGATGTAATGACACGATATGAACTTGTCCGGAAGCGTGAAATTTTGAACACCATATCCTCATTTTCCTCCATTTGAGTTACAATTTCGTGTTGTACCTCAACCCAAGGTAAGACGATTCCAACGTAATGGGTTCGGTTGGATCCAATTGCAAATAATGGCACGTTATCGACTATCAAAGAGATGATAAAACAACAGCCGCTCATATACAAATTTAATATATATATATATATATATATATTTGATGTGGGTCTGATGTAGATCTGGTAGCTTACCCAAATTCTGAATCTGAATCTGAAATTTAGACTAATTTCACCAATACAGGTACGGGTAACCAGTGAACACACTATCAGACTAATAGTTGAATGTATTCATTTCACGACCAACTGGATTAGGAATGGAGGTCCCATGATCTGAGAAGATCCGAACCATTTTGCAACTCCTAAACCATCGAACTGTGGTCCCAACTCCACAGCCGACCCGGTCTATAATGTAAAAGTGATCCCAGTGGGTTAGGGGGTTATGGTGCCACCGTTAGGGGTTGGCCTCTCTGACAAAAGGTCAGGAGTTCAATACCTGGGTAGGCGTTGTAGTGGTTTGGAGCAATCTGGATCTTGATCCAATTGGATCCAGACCCGCTCCAACATGAGAAACAGAAACGCCCAAAGTGGGCATTCCTATCAGCCTACGGAAATGGTAAATGTCATCTTAAGGCCAGTTACCATCTTCGTGGTAAGCTCTATGAGAAGGCCACCATGGGTAGCAGGAGAGGAACCGAGCAAGCCACGAGAACGACAACCAGTCGATCATAATCCAGTGAGTACTGTCATTTTTTCCTTTCCTCTTATTTTTGTTTCCCTTCATTTTAGTGTCAAATATGAGTTGGATCAAAAGGTTTTTGCTTGATTCATGCCAAACATTCGAAAACAAATTCTAATGCTTGAAAATCGGTTGAAACCAAGTGTAGATTCGTGAATTTTTTCTTAAATCCGAGGTTGTCATTTTTCATGAGTTTTCCAGTTAAAACGTTGTTAACAGCGAAAATGTTGGACTAGTTGGGACTACCGTCGGCCTCAGTCGTCACCATAAATCAGCGAAATCGATGGCAAAAAAAAAGGGAACCGACCCCTTTTTGGGCATGTCCTAATTCCGGTGACATGTCCTATCCCATGCGCCTTGTAATGACATTGTTCTATGTTTTGTCCTTGTGTCATGTGTCCAGAAATAGTTTTGTGTCAAAATGTGTCAGTATCTAGTTTTGTGTTAGAAATAGGCTATGTTCGTGTCGGGTCTTGAAACAAGTTTTGGGTGAGAAACAAGACATGTTTCAATAGTTACACATTTCTTATCAACACAAAGACACATACTACCTATTGTGTTGCCTAGTTTGAATCGGATATGAATCCATATATCAGTTTATATCCATAACAACTTAAATGGTTCTAGGTTATGCTTTAGGTGATTTTAGGGTCGTTTGATATAAGATTTGGATACGATTTATTGTGTTAGATTCGTAATTAAATGAATTTTAATATTTTTATTGGTTGTAATTATTTATATATAAAAATTAGAAGATTTGATGGTTATAAGAGTGATCAAGTGGTTTGGGGATTGGATCCTAGTGCTCCATGAGGTAGGGGTTATGCATTCTTTTACAAAACCATACTAGAAGTGATTTTTTTATTTTAGGTGGATTTAAATGTGCATGATTGATAAATATTTTATTTATATTTATGAAATGATGTTTACAATTATGGATTATTTGATATGTTTTTGAAGTATTTCAAGAAGTTTAACCTTCGTAGTGAGTTATGGGTTGCAATTCACCCTATCATTTTAGGGTCCATCATAAAGCTATTACTTTTAAGGCGCACGAAGTAGAGTAACAATCAGTATAGCTAGACTTTGCATTTAGATGGTATGATAAATGTTAGACTATTTAGAAAATCTTGTTATTCAAGGTTATGTTTGGTAGGCTCCACTCAATTTTGAACGTATTGTTTATATTTAGATATTGAAATATTTAAGTTAGACATTTAACTTGAGTTAAATTTAATTATTATTGATTTTGGTTGCTGCTCATGATCATGCACGCGCGAGAAACAACCACGTGACATCGGTTAGAGTCGGGTCATGGTCGAAACCCTTGGGGGTGTGATAGACATCCAGCTTGCATCTCAAAAGAAGCTTTTCTATAAATCGACTATGGCTACTATAATTCATTTCTAACTATTCCTCGCAATAAATTGGATTGATTAGAGGGTAGAGGAAAAGACTTGAAGAACATAGCCTTAGAGGGGACTCCATGTAGCCCACTGACATGTGGAGAGTTGAGGGATTCCACGTGGTGGTGGACCCATTTTATAACAACAACAACTAACCTTTTCCCATACTAGACGGGGTCGACTACATAGATTCTTTGTTTCTACCGAGCCCTATCATTTGCCATGTTGGCAGTTAACTCACAATAAGCTAGATCATTCTTTATTGTTTCTTTCCAACACTTTTGTGGTCATTCGTTAGCTCTTTTAATACTTTCCAAATTTAGTTTTTCATACCTTCTTAAAAGTTCTTCTTTCTATATGTCCAAACCATCTTAAATGATATTCTCTCATTTTATCCTCTATTGGTATCACTCCTAATTTGTTTCTAATAACCTCATTATGTATACAGTCTTTTCTTGTATGACCACTCATCCATCTCAACATCTTCATTTCTGTCACAGACATCTTTTGTAAATGTTGATGATTAACTACCCAACACTCATAACCATAAAACACGGCAGGCCTAATTGTTGCTCTATAATATTTACCTTTTAACTTTAATGGTATCTTCTTATCACAAAGAATACCTGATGTTCCTCTCCATTTTAACAAACCAGCATTAATTATATACGTAACATCTCCATCAATTCTTCCATCACTTTGAAAAATTGATCCTACGTATTTAAAACTTTTCTTTTGGGGGATACAATTTTTATGCTCTCTGAAGTAACCAAATGATCAAACTTACATTCTATATATTTTGTTTTTATTCTACTAAGTCGGAGGACTTTGCTTTCTAATGCTTCTTTTTATAATTCTAATTTTTCTAGATCAATAAATATCATGTGAAGGTCTTTCTTTTTTGCTCTAAAATGTTCAATAAGATGTCTCAAAAGGTGAATCGCTTAAACAGTAGATCTGCCTGACATGAATCCAAATTAGTTCTCTATTGTACTTGATATTTGTCTTAACCTACGTTCGATAATTCTTTCCCACAATTTCATAGTATATCTTATTAACTTTATACCTCGATAATTCTCACAATTTTGAATGTCTCCCTTGTTCTTATATATGGGTATAAGTGTACTCACTTCATTTCTTGGGCATCTTTTGCTTTCTCTATATTTCATTAAATAGTCTTGTGAGCTAAGTATTTCCTGTTTCTCCTAGGTTTTTTAAGACTTCTATAGGAGTATTGTCTAATCCTACTGATTTACCACCCTTCATATGTTTAAGAGCCTCTTTGACTTCATTCTTTTAAATATGTCGGTAGAAATTGTGGTATATATACTTTTCTGATTTGGCTAACTCTAATAAGTTAATACTAACATCTTTATTTTCATTTAAAAGCTTATAAAAATAGTTTTTCCATTTATTTCTTATATCATCATTTGCCACTAGAATTTTTTCATCCTCGTCTTTGATGCATCTAACATAATTAAGATCTTTAGTTTTCTTATCTCTAGCCCTAGCTATCCTAAAAATATCTCTTTCACCCTCTTTTGAGTTGGGTTTTTATATAAATCCTTTCAAATTTTAGCTTTTGCTTCACTCACGGCCTTTTCGCTTCCTTCTTTTCTTTCTTATAAGCCTCTAAAGTTTCACTATTTTTTTAGCATAATGTAATTTGTAACATGCCCTCTTTGTCTTGATTTTATTTTGCACTACTTCACTCCACCACCAAGCTTCTTTTTATGCTGGTACACCTCCCTTAGATACACCTAACACATCTTTCGCCACTTTCCTAATATGTATAGCCATATTGTTCCACATATCACAGGGTGTACCAACACAATTCCAAACATCTCCTTGAAGGACTTTATGTTTAAATATATCTTCTTTCTCGCTTTTGAGGTTCCACCATTTAGTCCGAATAACTCAATGGACTCTTTTCTTCTTTGTCCATTTTTTTATTTGTAAATCCATAACTAAAAATCGATGTTGGGTGATTAAGCTTTCTCCTAGAATTACCTTGCAATCTTTACAACACGCTCTATCTTTTTTTTACAAATAAAGTAATCAATTTGTGTTTGTGATAAGCCACTTTTATAAATAATTAAATGTTCATCTCGTTTTTTGAAGATTGTATTTACTATAAAGGCTTAGTTGTTGTTGTTGTTGTTGTATTTACTATAAAGAGATCAAATGCCATAGCAAAATTTAAAATCTCCCTACCTTCCTCATTTATATCCCCAAAACCAAAGTTTCCATGAATCCCTTGATATCCTAATGTCTCTTTAATGACATATCCATTTAAGTCTCCTCCTAAACAAATCACCTCCCTTCGTGGAATCTTTTGAATCACATTATCTAACTCTTCCCAAAAAATTATTTTTATACTATCTTCTAGTTCTACTTGGGGTGTGTAAGCACAAAATATATTCAAAACCTCTGCTCCTAACACTAATTTCAACGTTATGATTCGGTCACCATATCGTTGTATGTCTACTACACTATCTTTTAAATCTTTATTTATGATAATACCAACTCCGTTTTCAGCCTTTTCTTTACCTTACTACCATAATTTAAAACTTGTATCCTTTATCTCCTTTGCTTTTTCTCCAACCTATTTTGTCTCTTATAAACATAGAATATGAATCTTTCTCCGAATCATAGTATCTACCACCTCAAATAGCTTAACGGATAATGTTCTGATATTCCAAGAACTAATACAAATCTTATTATATAGGACTAGTTTCCTTACCCCCACGCATCCATCCATATTCAAAATGCGGAGACCCTCTCTGAAAATTATTCACTACATTCGAGCGGCAATATAGCGGGACTAACTTCTTTACCTATAGTCATTAATGATGTGGGAACCCTCTCTACAATTGATTCATTACATTCGGGTGAAAATGTAGTAGCCCTTGCTTACTTATTACTGCATTCGGGTTGTATAGCACGTCGCTAGGGGAGGACGCCCCAAAGCAATGCTCATAATTTTTGTAATATATATTATAAAAATCCGACGAAGTTTTACGCTACCTATCGAAAGCCTAACACAATCCTCCTGTTTTATCCGGGCTTGGAATTATCAATGCAAGGGTGATCCCTTACATGGGCTGAGTTGGCGGGCCCATTTTAAGGCATATTAATAATATGATTTTTTTTGGTTTTACTATTTTATATGAGAAACTTAAAAAATAAAAACAAAAAACAAAAATACAGGTATGCCTCATCGAAAAGAATTTTCTAAGTTTCCATAGATCCGACATGTGTGCGAAGCTTCACCTTTCCTTTGTAACAAAAAGAAAGAGGCAGTCATACAACTCTGTCTAAGCTTCTTTTTTTAGTATGACAGAAGTCAGGTATGCACTTCCTAAGTATCGAACTCATGGGCATCAAAACCTTAGCCAACACCTTATACTTTATGGAAGAAAGAGCCGTCGATGTACACAAAACAGTCAATCGGATCGCCATCCACCATTGTACACGTGTCCACGTAAACGCGTGTTCTCTTGCGAAGGGATGACCGGAAGTGGAGAAAAAGATGCGAGAAAACTATGGTCACGATTAACTAGGGTTCGCTAACCCTGGTTAGGTGGGATCCTTACGGTGACGTGGCAAAGGACGAGGCGGTTCCATGATGTGTTTAACTGCTAAACCAACCACCGTCGGCTTCCGTCATGCGGCGCGCAAAGGAACGAGGTATTGACTGTGGCCGTAAAACTCGTCGAATTAATCGTAAAAGCCTTTTCCTCGGCGGGTTTAGTGGTTGACTTTGACTGGCGATGGTTGGATGTAGGCTCATGGCATGGTTCGAATTAGGGAAGAACCATGCTGGTGATGTGAGCAAGACGAATTCTGAAGACCGAAAATCTTGTAAATCCCGTAAATTTTCATCGAATAGTAACTTGACTCATTCGCTTCTCACACTTTCTAGTTCCTCCTAATTGTTTATATAAATGTTTAAGTCATTGCACTCGGAGCCATAGCTCACCATACTAGGGAACTTGACTCACAGGTTGAAGGTCGTGAGTTCGATATCAAGGCATACCCATCTTACAATCTCTCTATTGTAACAAACAAGAAGCTAAAATATGGTCATAGTTATTTTTGCTGAAAACATTTTTTACATTGTATTATTGCTAAAATGGTTGCACCATTTACAGGAATTGTTACAAAAAGGCTGATATGCATGTGTTTGATAATTTTCAGTTATTTGGGTATACTTTTGCGTAATGCCGGTATAAGACCAGTTTGCAGTCCATTGAATAAGAAACAAAATTAGCTTTCTTTCTCTCTTTTTTATTATATATATATATATATATATATGTATATGTGTGTATGCATGCATACCCTTTATGTTCAAATCCTTTCAAAAATCTCTATTGTTTGATTAGGATTAACGATAGTGATTTGAATTTAAAAACGAAAAACGTCATTGCATGTGTCTTAAATATTTTTAAAATTCAAATCTCAATTTTGATCATGTCAATTAAAAAGAATAGTAAAGACATGAATGAGTGTTTACATGCACTATACTCTCTCTCTCTATATATATATATATAGTGATTGGATCTTATCTTCCACATACACATGTCATTCATTATTTTTGGGTAGCATGAGTGTAATTTCATAATACAAAAGTAATCAATATGGATAAGTGAATATGGTAAAGGATATATATATATATATATAATATTCATATATTTGTATGTGTGTTTTGCGTGTGTCTCGACCCAATTTTAGGCTTCTAACAAGAAAACGACTACCGTGGATCCTTTGGACTGTAACCTGATCCCAATTTTATGCTACTCAGAAATCGCCGATTATTTGACGATGAAATAAGTTACCTCGCATGTGTCCCAACTTCCGAATCGACACCTTATGCCATCTTCTGTCGTTATCTGCTCAACTTGAAATTCCGGAAAGAGACAAGACAAGCCCTCGTCTACGGCAGTGATTCTTACAGTATTTATATACGGTCAGGGACATACGACGAGATCTACTACTACTCCCCCCCCGTATACTGGATAATGACATGTTGTATCCCTTGTACTGTTAATATATGGTCTGCATTAGTTGGCATAAGCGAGCTGAGCTTTACTTGCGAGCCACTTGAGATCGACTTGACCGGTAACTCGAATTCGGCTCAGTCTCCTTCAATTGGTTCCAATTGAGTTCGAGCTTAGCGTACAAGCTCACACCAGTACTCAGCTTCATTTGCTTGTGAGAACGATCAAGCTTGGTATATTTATGTAAATAATTTATACATTTTTAATTTCACTAATGTGTTACCCAAGAACGCAGTTGTATAATTGAGGTTTTCTCATGTCCTCTCTAAGGCTCAACCCCAAAGGTTGATAGAATCCAATAACCTTGTGCCTCCTCTCAATTGCAAGATCAATGACAGCACAATCCAAGTTGAGTCCCAATCCAAAGGTGAGAGAAGCAACCCGAACTTTTCCTTGTCAATTCCCAAAGCAAGAACGCTGACGTAAGACGTGAGTTCACGCATCTTATGGGTGCCAATGTTACCCAACAATCCAACAGAACCTGACCCAAAAGGCCATGTTTGGATTAGGGCTTAAGCACTTTTGAGTCAAGTCACACACACACACACACACACACATATATATATATATATATATATATATATATATATATATATATATATATATATATATATATATATATGTATGTATATATATATATATATATATATATATATATATGTATGTATGTATGTATGTAGAGAGAGAGAGAGTCACAAGACTCTCAAACATGCTACATTATTAGTGCTAATTCGAATTGTTTTATTGAAGAGATGAATAGTATAATTTTTTTAAAAAAATAAGTAAAACGTTATAAGCTTAATTTTACTTTTTATATACAGACCGTCAACCTTTCTAATCAAATGGTCCAAATTGATACGAATGGTCTAAAGTTTATAAGAGTCCCATATGGGTCAACCTGATTTTGACCTGGACCAAAAGCAATCCGATCAATGACTCGATTTGGCACCCCTAATCCCTTTCTTTCTTTTATTCTACTTCTTTCCCTTGTCTTGTTCTAATCTTTAAGACTCCATATTAGCTGAAAATAAATTCATGTATCCGTAGAGTCAAGGAAACACGAACACAAGAAACAAGTTAGGGTTAGAAAAATGAAGGGGCTGATAGAGTGAAAAGTGCGATGGAGCCGGATGATCGGGAATGTGTCTCATGCACCGTCGATTGCATTCGACAATGGTGAGTATGTGGTGCGTAGAGTACAGTTGCGCATGAGGTACTCACAAGTCGTCCACTTGAACAGGATAGAGTTCGAGCCCACACAACTGAAGCAAGCGTCGAGCTTAAACAGAGCTGGTTCATGAGCTCACTCAAACTCGAAAAAGAAACAAGCCTACAAGTGGTTAGAGTGAAGATCAAGCCGAGCCGGACTAGCTCCAAAGCTCGACCAAGCTAGAGCTCCAGTTATAGTTGAGCATTTCTTAAATGAACCTAATCAAGCTCGCCTGTGTCTCCATTGAGCTCACCTCTCTACCACCCTATATTTAGTGTGGGAGAAGGCTGGTGATTTCAATTTGGTTTAGTTTGGTGTCTAACTTAGAGGAGTGTTAGCACAAGCTTACAACACAAAAACAATTAAGGTGGTCTTGGTGGCGGCAGGTAAAGCACAATAGTTAATATGTCCTAATCAAGGTTTTATGTAAAGCTAGAAGAATGCGAGCCGGTTTTCTTTTTCGTTTCTTCGGGTTACAATGGGGAAGCTGAAGCCAGCTATGCACATCCCTGGTTTCGAACTCACAACCTTCATCTTATGAGTCGAGCCCCATACCAGGTGAGCTATAATGCTTGCTTGAATCCAAAGTATGCCTACCTGGACCCAGAAGCTTGGCTTCTAGCTGGGAAATTAGACTTGCATCATGGCTTATACCTATTTTTTGTTAATTTTCCAAATTTCAGGTGAGCAGATGGTCCATGTCTGCTCAGTATAGGCTTCGAACTACCGGAAATCGAACTGACATTTTTTTGAAGCTAAGCCCGCGTTAATTTGGATTCAGTTAGGCACTTTCCTGCAACAAGTAGAGGCAGCTTTGCTTTGTCAGTGCTTTGATCGATCTTTCACAGGTTAAAACCCTTTTGCTTAGTCTCAAGACCCAACGAAGCTGTTTTATTAAACTCCTTTGTGTCTACCACGTTCATCTCACAACCATGTGAGTGAAGAGGTCATGATTGACATATAATGCAAAAATGAGGATATATTCGCCATCATGTGTGAATTCAAGTAGTTCGATCGTATATCAAGACGCAACTGACCGTATATTGTACATATGACTGCAAAAGTCTCGCAGTGGTTGGCTTGCATGCGAAGCCCCCATTCTCTCTATGTTTCGCTGATTTTGATGCACAAAATACACACAGGTGTTAAGAAAGAGAAACCAAAAAGAAAAGAGATGATACGAAGAGGAAAGGATAGTCGCTCGCAAGATCCATCCTTTCCTATTTATATGATCCTATTTTTCCCACATTTGTAACTCTGATCTCTCTCTCTCTTCAAACACTCAGGTTGGACTCTTTTCCTACACGCCCACATTCACACGATGCAAAGAACTCTTAAAGAATTAGTTAAAGAAAAGATATAATGATTTCTTGTGATGATCTTGGGAGATGTTGGCATTCCCAAGTTTTGATCATCCGTGGAACTTCTTGTGATGATTTTGGGTTTCTCTCCTTCATGGTGATGTTATTTCTTTGTGATAGTGGTTCTCTTTGCATTTGAATCCTTCCACTCTTTTCTTTCATGGGTGATGTTCGGCGATCTTCCATTAATGACTGGCCTGGTTTAATCTGTGGGTTCTTGTGTCCATGATTTCTGTATGCGCTCCATTCGCCCATTGCTTGATTTGACGATTTGGGCATGTTTTAACGGATTTTGGAGTTTCTTAGTTGGTGGTTCTGATCATTTGCTTGTTTTGATCTCATCCTATTTGGTTTTGTTTCTACATGTAACCATTTGCTATACTTGTTTGTTGTGTTCGACGTGATTCTTGGTATGCTTTTCTTGCCCAAATGTTGCCTTCCGGAGTGGGTAAGGATCATCTTCATAGAAATCAAAGATGGTCTTCGGTTTTCTTTTCAAAAACGTGGCGACCATTCAAACAATTACATTTTTAGTTCATCACTGTAGAAATCTAAGAAGATTTATAGTCCATTGGAATCCAAGATGATATTTTATCTTGCTGGATGCAGGTTTAATTTTTGGTGTTTGACATAATGCTCGGGAAGATTCAGAAGGACCATAATGAGGATGATTTTGTATCTGATTCGGGTCCAAACTCATCAGAGAAGCAGACAAGCAGTTCCGTTTTCAGCATCCCTCGCTTGTTTGTGGGGTTTACTGCAAAGGGTTTATCTGATTCTGATGCAGTTAGAAGTCCTACTTCTCCTTTGGATTCAAGGCTTTTCTCTGGTTTTGGGAGCTCATTTTGGTCACAAAGGTCAGAGATTGATGCTCTCCAAAACCAAAAAAAAAGCTGGTGCTCCAAAGGGATAGGGCTTGGTATTGTTGACTCTCTCACTGATGTGAAAACCATCCAAGATGAGATTGCTGTGGGGAAGTCAGAGAGCAAGAACATACTTTTCGGTTCACAATTAAAAATTGGTGATCCTCAGTGCCAAGGAAGCCCAAACCATTTGTTGGAGATGATAGGTCCCTGTGTAACAAGGCCCAAATCTCTCCCAAACTGTGTCTTCTCTCCACAAAGAGGTACCAAGACTGGCCTTTCACATCTGGGCTGTTCTCACTTTGCACAGGAACCAAATGCAGCTTCATCGGAAATTGAAAATCCCAGTAAATATTGTTTCTGTTCATGTGAATCGGTAGTGGTCGATGCTGAGATTTTATTGAGATCACAGCAAACAGGATTGTTCTGTTCTGATTCAGTTATAAAGCTGAGCACTTCTGATTCAGGCTCTCCGTCTGTAATTGCGGTGACTCCGGAGATTTCTACTGGTTCTAGTTTTAGCATTACTGCCACCGCGTCAGCTAGAGATATTGAGCTTTCTGAAGATTATACTCGTGTAATAACTCATGGCCCGAACTCGAAGACAAAACATATATATGGAAATTTGGTGTTAGAGGAAAATAATGTCTTTGAGATTTCTGTTGACAGTAAGCCTGATTCGTCCATGGAAGAATCATTGAGTTGCATGTCTTTGCTGATGGATGATTTTCTGAGCGTTTGCTATGCCTGCAAGAAGAAATTAGTGGAAGGGGAAGATATCTACATGTACAGGTCGATAGATTTTACATAATTCCCAACATCTGTCTCTTTTGGAATTACATATTTCGATTCAAATCATCTGATTATCTGTTTATAATATAATCAGCGTGCATTTTAAATTTCACATTCTTTAAGAGGCTGCTAATTGCGTGATTCATACAGTTCTATGGATTCCTATTTATGCATTTCTCTCTCTTTGTTACACGCAACATTTTTTTTAAGGCTATTTTTACCTTTCTAATGTCTTACTGCTGTCTGTTTCTTTGTTTTCTCTGCATTCAATTGTTTTTGGTGCTTATTGTTAGGTGAAGGCGATGTATGCAATTCACATGGCTTGTGCTAGCATTTCGTTTTACAAACGGTCATCCACCTATCCGTTAGGGCCTTTACAGTTTCTGTTTTCTTTTGGACCAGCTTGCATTGTGAAATGTTTTGGCCTACCTTCCCGCATTAATTATTGAGTCTTATATATGAACACCCTCTGGGTTGTCTTCCACCTTCGCTACCGAAAATTGCAAAGATTCTATTCGTTCTCTTTCTCAGCACAAGGAACTACAACTCTCCTGGCTAGGGAGTTCGCCAAAAAGACCTTCATGTTGAAGGTCTTGAGTTCAATACCCCAAGGTGTGTAGGAGTCTGCCCCCAGCTTGCCTATCCAAAGAAAGAAAAGGTTCTCTCTCTCTGGCAGCCATGTCCCTCTTTAGTTTCTCTTTGTTATTTTTTATGTGGGTGACCCGTTTTCTTGCTATGGTGGATCTAATTTCCAAACAGCTGAAATTTTCCTATTGTAGAAGTAATTCAGACACTAGGACCAAGTGTCTTTGGATTGGAGGCAGTTTTAGGGGAAGAGATTTGTAGCTTCCTTCTTACTCGATTTTGCATGTAAGAAGTTCTTCAGTTCAACAAATAACTTAATGCCTTGAAGAATTTAGGCCCCAACACCGTGTGCTAGAGGGGACCTTCTTAAATTGTCGGTGTGACCTCTGCTTATCTATTTTTCCTTTTTACTGTTGAATCCATTGCATTAGCATATACTTCCTTTAAGTTGCATGGATCTGTGTGTGTGTGTGCTGAGCTTTTGTTTTAACAATATTGCAGGGGTGAGAAGGTATTTTGCAGCTCTGAGTGCCGTCTGCAAGAGATTATGATTGATGAAGAAATGGAGAAAGCCTCAGTGAGCTCTTCGGCTCCATCATCTTCTTGTGATGATGAAATTTTTTCCCCTGGATTGGCTGTTGCGACATAGTAGAGTACTGGTAGCATGAGCATAATCCTAGTATAGTATGATGAACATGGAGACTTGGTCATCTGTTCATTAAGAGCTGTATATGTTTGTTCCAAGCAGCCACGGATGATCTTTGTGTAGAATTTTCCTATTTACTTAATGTGTTAACAAATGGATAAACGTGATTTCTGTCTTAATGGTGGCTTCAGGGACCCTTCTATGCTTAAGTTGAAGATTATGTATAATCCCTGAACTCATTAGATAATACTGAATATAAAGTTCCTCCATATGCATGCCTGATGATATTGTTCTCGTCTTCTGCTTTTTTTCTTCTGGTAATTCGTCCTGTAGAAAGCACCAAAGATTTACTTTAAACGTTTAGAAAACAGTATAGTCTCTTTGTTAAACAACGTGCTATATATACGTGTCTATTTATTTATTGGGAGAGAGACAGAGAGAGAGCTCCCAAGGTACTTGCCTAAAACTCTACATTGTTGGATGAAATCCCATGAAATGATGAAAGGTTTTTTGCTGTATATGGTTTTTTGCTAATTTGCTGTATATACAGGATTACTTTTAAACATAACTTCTTAATTCTTATAGAACCTTTATATTTTGAATGCATGTAATGGACTTAGTTTGGTAACAAATGAAATTCGCTGCGTTTGAACATGTGCCATTTGAACAAATGAAATTCAATTGAAGGTAACGAGTCTTATATCTGGTGGACGCATGTGTGGTAAACCGTCACCTGGGGTTGCATATCTCATGAGGGTCTATTGACCACTGTCAATGAAATGAAAGAAAATACCCCCCTCTGTTTCTAAACTACTGGTATTTTCTTGTTCTTTTCACACACACATGCACCCTCTGGGAATCGAACTCCCCACCAGCAGCAGCAGTGCTAGAGCGCTTGAGCTAACGCTCTGGGTTCTTTTGATTCAACCAACGTTACTTCAAGGACCTGATGGTTTCTGCACTGTAGATCTTTGAGATGAAGCACATGCTGGGTATGTTTTGATTGGCGTGATTTGAGGGAGCAAAGGATTCCCATTATTTTTCCAGCTCCACATTCTCGTGTTTGCTTCTTAGTATGGTGATGATATTTTGAAATCTCAATGCCTCAAATTCTCTATTTTGATTGTTCACCTCATGCTAACACAAGAAAGGGCCTGTTTGAACTGGTTCACGCCGGTCGTGTGTATTTTACATGCGAGCGGGACGAAGTGCCCTCGTGTGTTGCAGACGCACCCTAAGTGCCCAAGCCATGACTGACCTGAAACATGAATGAGTTTGCATGCAAGGATGAGAGTGAATTCTTGGGAACTCTCAGGGCTATCAATTCCCATTTTCAAGTTTGAGGGGAACTTGTCCAGACAAACCCTTTGATGAAAGGTTCACGGACCCTTCATATATACATCTATATGCAGGTCAACACCTAATGATATGGCATGCACCATTCACCTTCACTCGCACACTTCTAGCATGTGGTAAATTTTTTTCACATGTACCATTCACCTTTCTCTTGTATATCTGCTAAAAAATAAAGTTTTCTCGGGAATATGCTTCTTTCTTTTCCTAAATGAAATAAAAAAAAGGGAAATCAGCTTAAAAAGCAATAGCTCGCCTGGTTGAGGGATGGATTTTCAAGTTAAAGGTCATGAGTTTGATATCCAGGGACTGTATTTGGGTTCAGCCTCCCCATTGCATCTAACCAGCAAAAAAAAAGAGAGAGAAAGGCAATTTAGTTACTTAGAGAGTGGAGTAGGGTGCTTAATCAATCTATGCCCGAGGATAAACCAATTAAAAAGCTTCTTTAGTGCACTTAGTCAGTAGATTATTTGTCACACCCGCTCGGGTCGCAACTACGACCCAGTCCGAGCCGATGCCACGTGACCGCTTTTCGAGCGAGCGTGATTATGAGAAGCAGTCAAATATAATACTAATTTAATTTAACTCAAGTGAATATCTAACTTAAATATTTCAATATTAAGGATCTAAAAACATGTCCAACATAGTGAGGGGGCCACCAAATATAACCCCCCAATAACAAGATTTTCTAAATAGTCTAACACTTATCTTACCATCTAAAGGGAAAGTGTAGCTTTATCCGATTATTACTTAGCTCCGTGCGCCTTGATAGTACTAGCTTTAAGACGAACTATAAAATGATAGGGTGACCCATAGCTCAGTAGGAATGTTAAATATCTTTAAACAAAATTTATATTATAAGTATGCATAGTTTCATGTGTTTTATAATAAATCATAGTTTCATTTCTAAATCATAATCTCAATTTATACTCACACACGCATACACATATCATCAGTTACGATAATTACAATCCATATTGTTTCTGCGCCAAAGGCTACAGGAGTCATTTGACCCTCCTTAATGTGATCTTTATAACTCCGTTCATGACAGTAACTACGGCGACCTTCACGACAAATGCCCATGAACACATCCTATATTTGCCCCAAGTTGAAACACCCGAGAGACCTGTAAGTCTCTAGAGACCCCACAAGTACGACTCATGTATTTACACACCATTACATTTCAAAACAAACTTCAATTCATCACATTCACAAATCATATCTGGATCCACAACTATCCAAATATATATCCAAAAATATTTAAATACATGTTCATACAACACATGCATATCAAAACATGCTCTTTATCAACCAAAGTCATAAACAAGTTATACTTCAAATACATATCAAATAACCAATAATTATGAATATTATTTCATAAATATAAATAAAATATTTATTAATAATGTATATTTAAATGTATTTAAAATAAAAAAATCACTTCTAGCATGATTATGTAAAATAATGTATAACCTCCTACTTAAAGGAGCACTAAGATCCATCCCCAAACTATTGAGCTACTCTTGTTACCGTCAAATCCTCTAATTTTAATCTTTAAACAATTATAAATAATTTAAATATTACATTTTATTTAACCATGTATCTCAAACAACCCTAAAATCACTCAAAACCTAACCTGAATCCATTTAAGTTATCTTGTATTCAAACTGATATCGGGATCCATATCCGATCCAAACTAAGTGACATAGTAGGTAGTCTTTGTCCCTGTGTCGACACAAAACCTGAAACTACTTAAACAAATCATGTTTCTAACCCAAAACATGTTTTAAGACCCGACTTGAGCCTAACCTATTTTGACACATAACTGTTATTGTGACGCGACACAAGGACACAATAGGACATAGTGTTGTTTCACGTTGTATCAGTCAGTCATGAACCAGGACACGACACGACACAAGAACCAGAACATGCCCAAAAAGGAGTTGATTTCCTTGGTTTTATAGCATTGATTTTGTTAGTTTCCGGTGACGACCAAGGCTGGAGGTGGTTCCCAACCAACAACTTGCCTCCCCTCTTCCAATCTAACTTAACATTGGCCGCCAACGACAACGTTTTGGCCAGAAAATTCATGAAAAACGACAACCTCAAATTTAAGAAAAAATCTACAAATCTACGTTTGTTTTCAATCGATTTTCGAGCATTAAAACTTATTTTCGAGTGTTTAGCATGAATCAAGCGAAGGCCTTTTGATCCAACTCAGATTTAATACCAAAATTGAAGGAAAACGAAAATAAGAAGAAAGAAAAAAAATGACGGTACCCATCGGATTTTGGTCGGTTGCTCTTCGTTCTCGTGGCTTGTTTGGTTCCACTCGGTGATGCTACCCATGGCGGCCTTCTTATAGAGCACACTACGAAGATGGTAGCCTGCATGAAAATGGCAGTTACCATATTCGTATGCAGTCGTTCTCACCTTCCTCCTCTCTTTCCATCTATAGTCACCATCTACACATCGTGCATTATTGTGGTGTAGATTATTGGGTGGATCCGGATCTATGTGAATCCGGATTTGACCCAATTCAATTTATTACACGAATTGATCGCCAAATTCCCCAATTCAAAACAAAAATGATCTCTCTAACATGCCTCTGTTACTAGGTGCTAAATGAGTGGACAGGATTTGACTCTCATGGGTAGGGATGATAATGGGGCTGGTTTTCCCACCTTTTATTGGGAACCTCCTATTAGATCCTGCTCTACCGTGTCCCGTGGGTCTTGAGGATCAAACCCACACACTCTCTAATATAACCTGTTGCATCCCACCCTGCCTCACTTCAACCTAGAGAAGGCATTTTTTAATAAAAAATAGTTAATGCAATCTATTTTATATAAAATATAAAATCTACTCTATGTTATTTTAGATTACTAAAATGAAAGTTATTATATATGTGTGTATTTATATTAACATACATGTAAAATATATACTAAATGTGTGTGTGTATATATGTGTGAGAGTACTATGTTTTCAATTGAGCAACGTGCTTCATCACTCTCATTTTGTATGGTTTCACCACTTCAACCATGAGACGCCACCTTATGTCATCTTCCACTATCCAAAACCACATTCCACTTATAAAAAATCGCATCTATCCCCAAAACTACCTAAAGAAACACAAGGCCACTTGTATATGTAAATATTTAAGGTTTTAACTAGTTTTGGCAGTAGTAGTGGCGACGTTCTTAAATGAGAGTAGGTAGAATAGTAATAGAAGATGATAGAGGACGATGTTCGATGATTAAACAAGTAGAATTATACAAGAACATAGATTACCCACCAGGCTTAATTAAGTATGAACCACTTTCTCGAGATAGTTGTATATGCTCAATCGAATGCATATTTAAATCTCTTCAAACATCTTCAGTGTTTTATCATTATGATCAATAGCAAAGGTTTGAAATGAAAAAGTAGATTGTATCTTGCATTAGATGTGAGAAAATATAATATTATATACTTTTAAAAATTCAAGTCTCTACTATTGATTACAATGATCAAACCGTAAAAATGATTGAAAAGATTTGACTAAGCATGAAACACTATATTTCTCCCTCTTTCTCTTTCTATAAAGAGACATGGAGTGAGGTGCGTTTACCTTAAACCCTACCCTATCTCTTAGCCTCACCCCACCCTACAATAGGACATATTTTTCTTCACAACCTGACATCGGTAGGATGGGATGGGTGCATAAGGGGGTTGGAGATTGCCATCCCTACTCATGGGTGCCTTTTACTGTCCAAGTAAATGCCTAACATGAACCTATATCTTCTTTTGGCCACAATACACTAGCTGCTAAATGACTGGTCAAGAGTTCGATTTCTATGGGTGGCATTTAATTTGACATAAGGAGATCTGTTCCGCCCCTACCGCTCTAGCTGCTAACCTCGAGGTCAAGGTTCGATTCTCACAAAAGGCCTAATGGAAGAGCAAAGCCCAAGCATCAACAGCTAATATAACACAGTCGAATAGGTCTTTCCGAGAAAACTTATTTCATGACTGGAAGACAAAGTTTTGATATCCAACCCTATTTCATATCAATCAAATAAGATTCTTTTACTCTCTTATTACTAAATCAATCTTTTCTTGGTCATTTAAAGCACCAAATTTCTATCCAAATTGAGTTTATCGAGAAGTTTTGCACATCCTTTTAAAACTTCTCCTACGCTTAGGGATGGCAATATCGGCTTGATCTGTGATCCCCGAACCCGATTCCACCCAATGTGGTGGGGGGATTAGCCGTCATTGCTGGGTATAGGTCCGGGTAACGAAAAACATCTGGGGAGCTTTGACCAGGTATGGGTCAGGTACACAATAAGAAGCACCTATATATAGGTATGTATATATGTGTATATGTATATATGTGCTATATATATATATATATATATATATATATATGTATGTGTGTGAGAGAGAGAGAGAGAGGTAACTGCTGATTTTTCAAAATTTCAACAAACAACAACAATTAAGTCTTTTCTTATGGGGTCGGTTATATGGATGCTTTGTTTTGATAGAGCTTGATCATTATCATGCTAGCAATTAAGTCAACATAAGTTAGATTGTTATTTATTACTTTCTTCTAACACTTTTGTAGTTTTCTTATTTCCTAATCTTTTCACAATATAGTTTCTCATGCTTTATTATACACTTTTTTTGGTGGTCTTTTTATACATTCAAACCATCACAAATAATTTTTCTCATTTTATCGTCTGTTAGTACTATTCTTGTTTGTTTATAATAACTTGTATGCTTTTTTTAACCACTCATCCTTATGAACATCTCTATTTTTGTTACGGATATCTTTTATACATATTGAAAATTAAGTGCCCAACACTTAAAAACATGTAATGTAGCGAGTCTAATTGCTACTCTATAATATTTATGTTTCAACTTTAATGATATCTTTTTGTCATAATTTCTAAATTTGTGATCATGTTAAAAAATTCAATTATATAGATTAAATCTAAGAAAAGCTTTTTCAATTCAAAACACTCTTTTTCTTTTTTTCTTTGAACTGGAGCAAAGTTACAGGGCGCCTCTACCATCCCTGATACCTGCAGAGAAAAAAGACTCAAACTTATGCCTGTCTCCTTCGAGTAACGGGCATGGATACGGATGATGATTTTTTCTTTTTAAACAAAATGAAAGAAAAAAATTAGGTTGTTGTATGTGCCGGATGCTGCCATTGGCATCCCTATCCACACGATGGCAACCGATATATCAGTATATGCGAGGAGAAAATATAATGCATAAATATATAATAAAAAATTCACATTCATATCGTGTCATAAGAACAAGGTATCCGTGTCACACGGGTAAAGATGAATGTCGGTATGGGTATGGACCTTTTTATACATCGTCGCCAGTAGAGCTGGCAAACTGGGTCAACCTGTCGTGTTTCGGCTTTGGGTTGGAAACAGTTGCCCAACGGTACCTCGACCTCATTGGTTTGGGTCAAGCACAAACCTACAAAGTTAAAAATCACAAAAATTGTGAAAAAAGGAATTGGATAAAAAGGAAATGGAGTATGAAGTCCACCCAGACTCTAGCAGATTGGTTCGGGTTGACCCGGACCCGACACTTGGTGTGCTTAACCCCCACCCGACACTTGACTTGTAGGTTGGGTTCGCAGGCTATCCACCAAATGGAAAACTTGTGTTTGTTCGGATGATGGTATATATACCTTCACAGTTGAGAGTTGAGACGACAAAAAGGCGCGCGCGCGAGAGGGAGTGAGAGAACAACCACCTCGCCATATGATGAAATGTTGGTCATACCGTATCGGGACGGTACATCTTCACTTGGGACCTGATTGGACCCCACCAACACAATGTCAAAAAGTTATGTATGTTATATGAACGGCTGAGATTGGGCACGCCACGCACTGTTGTTATATGACGAATAACATGATGTCTTCCCCGGACGGATGTATCTGCAATACGTGTTACATGCAGGACAAATAGGGCAAAGTCTGGGCTGGATTGGGTGCCGATTCTTTTTGGTCTCTCTCTCTCGATCGGTCGCCCTTTGGTTTCCCTCTCTCGCATCATCATCGATCCTCCATTCTCGCCTTTCTGTCTTCGGTAAACCGGAAATCTGTAGAATTGAAGTTGGTGATACGGTTTCGATCGTCAAAGTCGCCGATTTTCCCATATTTTCAGGAATATCGTCTAGATCGGATTGGGGGAGCCCATTGTTTTAACAGGATTTGAGTACGTGGAATCCCAAATGTTCTGACGAATTAGGGGGTTTCTAAGCAAGAATTGATGCAGCTGGGTAAATTATATCGCGGTTTCGCGGGTAAATTTGGTGTTTTGGTTTTCTGTTCGGGCTTGACCGACTGATGAAGAATTTGGCGTCAAAATTGTGATTTGGGAGCGAGGGAATTCGCGCTGGGTGCGAACCAGTCCCGCGACAGTCCGGCGGCGAAGGCCGGCCCGGTCTTCTGGTTCTTCCTTCGCTCTAATGCTCAGCCGGCTCACCACCAGCTCCAGTTCCTCCCTCAGATGGATTTCGTGAGCCGGCACACCTCTTCCGCCAACGATCATCATGCTCCTCCGGCCGATTCATCGGCCTCTGCCCCTTCTTCAACTTCTTCTGCTCCGGCATCGGGAGGCGCGCAGGAGGAACCCGAGTACCTCTGTCGGTATACGGTTGTCAAGCATTCTTGGCGTGGGCGGTACAAGAGGATTCTCTGCATCTCCAATGTCTCAATCGTTACTTTGGATCCCAACACGCTCACCGTGACCAATTCGTACGACATCGTGAATGATTATGGGGGGGCGAGCCCCCTTCACGGTCGGGACGACAACTTTCATGAGTTTGTGCTGAACGTCCGAACCGATGGTCGTGGGAAATTCAAGTCCATCAAGTTCTCATCGAGGTTGGTAAATGGTTTTCCAGAGTTCCTCGGTTTTATTGTTTGGGTAGATTTATATATGGCGCAGGAATCAGAAAGATGCCTTGGTCATGAGGGAGTTCTCATTTAGTCGTGTTTGTGTAATTTTGATTTAAGAGAATTTATGCAGCAGTGTTTTTTCGATTATGATTTTGAGAAATTGGTGCCGTATGGAGTGTACATACCTTCTTACCATCCCCATAGTCAAAGTATGCATTTCTATTAGGGACGTATGATATGGTTACTATTCTAGGAGATATGTTTTAATCATACCGTCAAAATTGGCTTTTGAAACACTTCATTCATTCCGTCCAATTTTATTGTATAGACGTTCAATACTTGCTAAATCATGTTTTTGGAGAGCATAAAGCGCATTATGTTGGCGTTAAGATCCCTATATGACTGGAAAATTTGTCTAGGTAAAAAAAAAAAAACCTTCTTGACTTCACTCTTATTCATTATCTTGGCATGATTCTGGCTTTAGGATATGCCATTGAATGCTTCCTTACATGTGAAAACTAGAATTCTACTTTTCATGTGTGCATATGGTTTCCAAAATCAGAATGAAGATATTCACCAATCGAGATCTGTTAGTAGTCAACTTTTATAAACACGGCCCCTGTTCCACCCAAACTGAGTTTATGATGGATATCACTTGGGTCCAAAGGTTAAGTGCAATGTGTGAATGAGTTTAGGAGGGTCCGGCCTGTTGAGTCTGTACTTGAATCCAAATCTGCTAACCAGTTTGTATCTTTAAATTTAGCGATACCCCTACCAAATGCTTAGTGAATCAAGACAAGTCAAGTTGGATTTTAACTTTAGACACGATTGAAACAGGTCTTGCTAGATGCAACCTGAACCTGACCGCTTAATGTTGGTAGTGCCCTCATGGATTCAAGCAGGATTTTTTCCTTGTTTTACTTAAAACTCATGAACAGGGTAAAAGAATTTGGAAGATTTGTGCTCCGCCTATTCCATTAATTTCTTTACTGAAGTTGCTTTTATCAAGTTGAACTGTATTTTTCAATTTGGTGGTGTATAATTTATACTGATGTAAATCTTTGCTGCAGACTGAGAGCAAGCATTTTGACTGAATTGTATCGAGTAAAATGGAGTAGAAGTAGTGGACAATCATTTGATACTAGGACTGTTGCTGAATTTTCTGTTTATCACTTACGTCGAAGGACATCTGATTGGTCACCCTATGTAAGCTATCAAGGCTTTGAATTTTATCTTCTCCTTCAAGCCTAATGCATTAGTTATGCTATGATGATGCAGATAGTATCTTCTAGACACTATTTTATTTGACAGCGTTTAGATATTTCTAAGTGTATGGTTTGTACAGGGTCACCTACCTATTGGATAGGTGATCTGTTTTTTTTCTGATTCTTGCATGGTTTTATCACATTGCCACTTTGCAGTTCATAATATTCGACACAAAGCATGCAGATTTGATGCTCCTTTTTGATATGATAAATCATCAGAATGTATCAGGGTAAGCAACTCAAAACAAACTCCTAACAAACATTTTTTCATGTTTAACCATCGGCATCTGGAAGCCACAAAGGCCTAGACTAATCCAGTTTGAGCCCGGTCTGCCCCGTGTGGGGGTAAGGCTCTCCCAACACTGGGAAGTCCCACATTTTGAACACCTAAAAACCAACCAAAACCAAAATAGACACTCCCACACAGGCTCTATTGTGTGTTATTAGAAATATAATTCTGAATGGTTATTATAATGTTTTATCTTTTCTTTCCATACTTGAGGCCTTCCTCCATCTCTTTTGTCTGATGTACTGAACCCTGATAGTGTGCTTGCATGTTTATTCATATGTAGATTGTGATGGTGGTTGATAGGCATTATTGATAAACGTAGAAATGGTTGACTAGTCTGCCACAGTATCTTTTCCTTGTTGACATATGATGATTTTGCCGATCCTTTTGATAAACAGACTTTACTCCTACAAGGTATCAAAGGTAAATCTTCTTGTTTTCAACAAACATGATCTTTGGTGAACTTTATTGCCACAAATTTCACTATGAAAAGTTAAAAGAACTAGGAATCAAAACTTGTTTTGTGCCTACCACTGGATCTTGTTGCCCTGGCGCCCATTGAGTATTTAGGCACCACACTTGAGCTCTTCTCAAATCTCTCGTACACTGTGAGTTGTTCAACAAGGATTTTCAGTGAGCGATGCCCATAAGTAAGTTTATGTAGGAGGAGATTGAAATTTCAAATCTAGAGATAATATTATTAAAATCTTGAGATAATTGGGTAGTATGTATTAAGCTTATGCCCACATAGAAAGAAAAGTAACAAGAGGAAACAAATGAAATTCAAAGTTTAGAGAAAATGTGGTTGAACTTGTAGCTGTATTATTGGCTATCCAATAATTACCATGTTGTGTTTGGTTTGGTTTTGTACAAGGGTACAAATAGTTAAATATCCACTCAATTCTGCATGTGTGAAACTTTTATTCGTATTTCTTTCTGTCCCTTTTTGTTAACTTTGGTGCCTTCACATGTCCTTTTTGTTTCCATATACTCTTTAGATACTTGATTCTGTTCCTTTTAATGCATTATGCTTCACTATGTGGCATCCTTTAAAGCTTATAAAATATTATATCCCTATATTTACTTGCTTTGCTTCTCGAGTGTGAAAATGAGAACTTGATTCTGTTCCTTTTATTGCATTATGCTTCACTATGTGGCATCCTTTAAAGCTTATGAAATATTTATAACCCTATATTTATTTTCTCTGCTCCTCGAGTGTGAAAATGAGCATTCATTTATGAGGAATGTAAACATATTTTCCTCTGACATGTTGTGATTCTGTTTCAATGTTTATAACTTTTTATCCATCCGTGTATAAGTAGCAAGTCATGAATACTATATTTCGGTTCAACAATTTGTAGAACTTTGATGAGTGCCATTATATGAACTTGATACTGAACATCCAACTGTCAGTCAGTTGCTAATCTCTATTTTAAGGGCCCTTAGTTTATACGATTTTACCGATTCAATCATGATATGAGACAGTAATGATATGTGCAGAAGCTGAAGATTACTGCTGTGGGAGTTGAACTTATTGATGGCCAAAAAGGAGATCTTCGTTGGAGCCTGGACTTCAGGGACATGGATTCACCTGCCATTGTACTTCTATCTGATGCCTATGGAAAGAAAAATGTTGAAGCCGGGGGCTTTGTTCTGTGTCCTCTATATGGAAGAAAAAGAAAGGCTCTCATGGCAGCATCAGGCACCACAAATACTGCAATTGTATCAAATCTGGTACCTTTACCATCCCTGATAATCTGTTTACCAATTTGTAGTGCTTATTCTCTATGTTTTCAATTGACATGTATGTAGATGAACTAGACTTTTATGGCTTCAATTTTTTGAAGCAAATAGTTGATCTTTTAGTTGATTCTTTCCATTTTTTCTTTTTTTGGTGGTGATTTTACTCCTGCCATACAGACAAAGACTGCAAAATCAACAGTGGGGATGCCATTGGTTGTGGAAAGCTCTCAGACTTTTAGTGCTTCAGAGTTTCTTAAACAAAGGGGTACGATCCTGAAGTGTTCATTATTCATTTTGGTGTGGAATGTTTTTGGTGGTGTTTAGCTGGTAGCAGATTGTTCGCTTGAAAGCAGGTAGAAAAAGAGCCTAAAAAGTGAAGCATGATCTTGCTCTTTTGGAGTTAAGTACTAATATGACACAGAATAGAGCACAATGGGGACAATGATCCATGTTGCTGACCCACTTGGTGTAGCAAATCGCTTGATTTTGGTTGGTACCTGTTAGGTGATTGTCCTTTCTACTTTTGCATGCCATCTTATAGATGATCACTAGTTTGCTTGTGTTATATTTGGACAAAATATAACTTAGGTCATGATATCAAGTTATGCTTAACCACTGACAAAGTCAAGAAAATCTTGATGATTTCTTTTAAACAGCAGCACCGTGATAGTTCTGCAATGTGTTTTAACGAGATGATAAGACTTTTAGTGCATGAGCTTGGAGGTTCCAGTGATGAACACAATTTTCATTTCAATGATTCAAGTGGATTTTCACAATTCTCGGGTTATTAATGTCACTCACAAAGCCCTATACTTGTCTTACTGCCAGAGCTCCTTGCGCTACAAAATGCCCACATGAATTGGACTGTTATCTCTTTGAGAAATGACAAGGCTTGTGATTTATGAGCTTATAGATCCGATACATTTCAAACATTTAAGTGAATTTCCATATTTCAAGTGTATGAATGTTCACTAGCTGTCAATTGATTGCGCTTGAGATCTAGATATCCACTTGAATCGGACAAAAATATGAAATTTAGTCAATTGCATTGGATCCCTTGGAAAATTTCTTCTGGATTTATTTTTCCAATACACAAGCATGTGCAGATCCAGGCTTGAGTATGAATTGATAAACCAAATTGTGTATCATGTTTAGTGAAAAATAACACAATATTATATCATTTCATAATACACTTGCCTAGTACATATTCATACATATAGATATATACATAGAATGATGCAAGAGTATATATATACACGTATGTATATATGTACATATGTAGGATAACCAAGTCCAAAGTATCACCCCAATAAAAAGAAAAAGGCGTCCAGTTTTGAAATTTGAGAAATTTTAATTGGTCAGATATGGTTTTGACAATATTTGATCTGACAAGTATCCATCCGAACAAGAACCAGCTCATAACTTATCTAGCAGCCTGATGTGAACTGTTGACTCATGACTGCCCTCACACTTGCATGTATAGTTTCATCATTCACGCACACACATATATGTATGTGCGCATGACAGTGAAAGCACATATATATGCTTGTCTCTGTGGTTCTCTAGCAGCTGTTCCGTTCCTCTTTTTTTGCTATCTGGACCTAAAATTCTGTACCATGGCAGTGCCTTATCTTTGTGTTCCCTTTCCCTTTTAGTGCATGTGGCTTTAACATGGTATATATGTTTAAGCCTGATGAAGACCTGACTTTTCATGTGGCGTAGAGGTTATTTTGCCTTATTGTGGCTATAAGGGTCAGCATTATTGTTTCTCATTGGTGGATTAACCATGCAAACATTTTCTGCGATGAAGGAAGAAGAACTCTTGCATTCACTTTCAGCTATATGAGACACATTTCTTCTTTTTGGATATTTCTTGGTAATCTTTTCTTGTCGCTTGTTATTGCCAATAGTTCTGGATAGGCATGACTGCACCCCACTAACTCTATCCAGGTTAGTTTCTCGAGTTTCTTTCTCGTGATGGAAAAACTCAATTTCAATGAGGTGAATGTTGCTCACAGAAACTCCTGCATTCTTCTAACAGTCTCTCGTTCGCTTTTCCTTAACCATTTGAATAAGTGGAGAGCTTCTTAATGATTTATGGTTTGAGAAATTAGTGAATTGGCAATTTGTAAACCTGTGGAGAAGGGGTCTGTATGAAATTGGATAGGATTTAGAAGATGACACAGTATACCTGTTTTTGGGCTTTAGTGAGCTTTTAGACCCAGCATACGTCTTGCTTCAGTTGATGTTGATCAGTTAAACTATCTTATTGTGGCTGTTGAAAGGTAATTATCAAGGAAAATTGTATCAGGTATTGATCACCAGCAAGGGGTCTACATTTGGTTAAACTGCAAGTAGGTTGAGTGGTGTTACCACTTATTTCTTGGACAACAAAGCGTGTCAGAAGTTATGTATGCTGGGTTTGGTTGGAGCCTTTACTGCAAAATGCACCATTATTAAGAGCATGCGGAGGCACACTAGCTTTTTAGGTTCCTAGTGCTAGCTTTATGCAGTTGATTCTGACATCTGGGGACTGCTGTTTTATTTTATTCATTTCCTTTGTTTCATCACCTGTTTGTATGTCGTACTTGTGAATGCCTTTGCTTTTCGTGCTACATACTTCCATTACCATTGTCATACATTTTATTGTTTGTAGACATAAGCAGCCATGCAATTTTGGCTTTATCCTGATTATTTTGGGTTATTTTGGTTCTGGCTTTGCACATCTTTGATAGAAGTGCCAGATATTCATGTTTGAATTTGCAGCTAAAGAAGCAGTTGGAGCTGAAGAGACTCCTTGGGGTTGTTGGTCTGTGACAAGGTTGCGGCCTGCTGCACATGGAACAGAAAACATTGTAGGGTTGAGTTTGGGAATCGGACCCAAGGGAGGGCTGGGGGAGCATGGCGATGCTGTATCAAGGCAACTTATCCTTACAAAAGCTTCACTTGTAGAAAGACGGCCAGACAACTATGAGGTTAGTTCTTTCATCATTTGACGTTTATCTGATTTCTCCCTGTGAAACCTTTTAATATTCTAAATGCTAAGACTAAATTGTTTTCACTAGAACATTGTGCTCCCTTTACATGTACACTGTTGTTCAATGATCTTGGCTGCCATAGAAACTGCTTGCAGTTTGCCCAACTGTTTTGTAGAATTGCATTTGTTTATGGATTGCAAGTAAAAATGCTTTTTACAATGCAGGAATGGGTATTTATCTTACAGTTGTATCACTTGGGTGGTCCCAAGAACTAATTTGTGAAATTTTATTAGATAGTGCTGATATATTGTGTTAACATGTAATAGGCTTGCTGGGCAGCAGTATCACCTTGAGGCCCCTTTGGGACTGGACCTCAAGGGCAGGGTCCTCCCTTGTATAATTAATTGTAATAAATCTTCTATAAATAGAGGATGTTGAGCATGAAATAAATTAGCTTTTGATGTGTTCACTTGACTGGTTTGGTATTGTGTCTATTTGGTTTGGCTTGTGCACAAGTGTTTGGTGATTTGATTTGTAGAAGATCTTTGTGATCATTGGTTTTTGGCTTTGTGGATATTATTGGCTACATCATAGTGCTATTTTTACATGGTATCAGAACAAGAATGGTCTGTCTAGAGCTGCATTGGGATTCATGCTGATTGTGAGAAGATTCTCAAAATCAAGTGATGTTTGGCTATCTTGAAGAAATCAATGTATTCTTCATATTTTTTGCTATTGTTGAGAAAATGGAAGAAAAAGTGAAACATTTCAATGTTTGTTGGTTCTCAATTCGTATCGAAGTTGGGAACATATCATAAAAAAATATTTTATTTTTAAAAAATATTGAGACTATATTGATGGTATGATCAAGGAGCTCAAATGGATAGAAGAAAGGCTTGACGAGGATGAGTTTCTCAGGACTAAGGAGAAATAAAAACAAGAATTAAAAAATGAGAGAAATACAATGCCCCAAAATCAAATGGATTATGGGCCAAAATGTGGATGAAAAACTCCGTAGTATTTGTTAAGGCCTATGAGACTTGGGAATACTTTAGAAAACGCATTCTCAAGACGATTTTGTTTTTAAAATAAATTTGATGAGAAAGATAATAATGCTCAAACAAGGTTCCATAAGCATTAGAGAATATCACAATGAATTTTTCGATCTATAGAATCAATTTAAGAGTTTTGACAAATTCGAAAAGCTTCAAAGTATTGATGAATTTGAAGAATATCTTGACAACCAATATTTCTTCTTATTTATACAGGGATTACGAGATGAATTTGAGAACATAAGATCCAATTTGATGCATAAAAACGCGAGACCTAAAAGTTATGAGATATTGGTCGATTTAGTTATGAAAAAAACTAGATTGTGAAATATGAGAGACAATAAAAAAGTAGTTCTTACGACAAATAGACTCAAAAATTATTTAAAGACATACAAGCCTCCACATGCCAAAAATAGTGAGAAAAATTGACAATTCAAGGGTAATTTATTGCCTTGACCAAACAAGAATACGATTTGTCATTATTGCAAAGAGAGTGAACATATCAAGGCCTCATGTCCTCTTTTGTTGATGCGGTTTCATCAAGTAGTTGCCATTTATAACAAGAAAGAAGTGTTATCTTAAAGAATAAAGGCCTATGTTGAAGAAATTTTAAAAGAAGATGTAGAAATATTCAAAGAGAAGGTAAGCATCTCTGAGTCATTATTATCAATTTCTTCCAAAAATAAGGTAGGCCATTGTTTTTATATTCTGGTGCTTCTTTTCATATGACAAATAATATAAATTGTTAGACAAATGCACACAAGTTAGAGCAAAAGTGGTTATGGCCAATGGAACTAAGCTTGTTGTTAAAGAAATTGGTAACTAAAAAATAGTTCTATTAAAATACGTAAAGTATGTTTTATACCAAAATTAAACATTAATCTTCTCTCGGTTTCTCAAATTTGTGATAATGGTTGCACTGTTACCTTCTTACCAAACAGATGTGTAGTACAAAGTCATCTATCGAAGAAGGTGATTGGGCAAGAAAATAGAGAATATGGTCTCTATGTCATGGATAATTTAGCTATGACAATTTTTGAAACATGTGGAATTGCTTGTAATGAGTTTGGTTTTTGGTATAAAAGATTGAGACATCTTGATGTAAGAAAAATGAACGATTGTATGGATAAAGACTAATAGAAAGAATGATTTCATTAGCACAAAAAAGGCTGTCAAATTAGTGCATTCCAATGTTTGGGGACTCCATAACCTCAAAAGGAGGAGTGACCTATTATGTTATTTTTGTAGATAATTTCACTCAATACACTTTGATATATTTTTTGAAACACAAATCAAAAGTTTTGTTAGATGCATCAAAGACGATGATGAAAAAATTCCAGTGGCAAATGATGATATAAGAAATAGATAGAAAACTATTTTTATAAGCTTTTTAATGAAAATAAAGATGTTAGTATTAGCTTAGGAGAGTTAGCCAAATCATAAAATTATATGAACCACAATTTCTACCGACGTATTCAAAAGAATAAAGTCAAAGAGGCTCTTAAACATACGAAGGGTGGTAAATCGGTAGGACAAGACAATATTCCTATAGAAGTTTGGAAAATCCTAGGAGAAACAGGAATTACTTGATTCACAATACTATTTAATGAAATATGGAGAAACCAAAAGATGCCCAAGGAATGGAGAGCGAGTACACTTATACCCATATATAAGAACAAGGGAGACATTCAGAATTATGCGAATTATCGGGGTATCAAGTTAATGAGCATATTATGAAATTGTGGGAAAGAATTATCGAACGTAGGTTAAGACAAGTATCAATTACAACAAACAAAGAACCAATTTGGATTCATGCTAGATAGATCTACTGTTGAAGCGATTCACCTTTTGAGACGTCTTATGGAATATTTTAGAACAAAAAAAAAGACCTTCACATAGATACTTATTAATATAGAAAAAGCTTATGATAGGGTACCGAGGGAGGTTCTTTGAAGAACCTTGGAAAAAAGAGGTATCCCATTGACATACATAAACCTTATAAGAGACATGTATGAGGGTGCAAAAACATGTGTGAGGACTCATGAAGGAATGACATACTTCTTTGAAGTTAATATTGTGTTACATCAAGGATCAACTTTAAGTCCATACTTATTTATAATGGTGATTGATGAGTTAACAAAACATATTCAAGATGAAGTACCTTGGTGTATGTTATTTGCATATGGCATTGTGTTAATGGAGGAGTCTAAGGAAAAAGTTAATAGAAAATTAGAACTATGGAGAGAAACATTAGAAAGTAAAGGCTTCCAACTTAGTAGAACAAAGACAAAATATATGGAATGTAAGTTTGATCATTTGGTTATTTAAGAGGACATAGAAATTAAAATTGGCACACATTGCATCCCCAAAAGGAAAGTTTTAAATACCTAGGGTCAATTTTTCAGAGTGATGGAAGAATTGATGGAGATGTTACGCATAAAATTAATGCTGGTTGGTTAAAATAGAGAGGAGCATCAAGTATTCTTTGTGATAAGAAGATACCATTAAAGATAAAAGATAAATATTATAGAGCAACAATTAGACCTGCCATGTTTTATGGTTCTGAGTGTTGTGCAGTTAATCATCAATATGTACAAAAGATGTTTTTAATAGAAATGAAGATGTTGAGATGGATGAGTGGTCATAAAAGGAAATAATGAATATATAATGAGTTTATTAGAAATAAATTATGTGTGGCACCAATAGAGGATGCAATGAGAGAATATCATTTAAGGTGATTTAGACATATAGAAAGAAGATCAAAGGAAGAACCTGAAAGAAGGTATGAAAAACTAGATTTTGATAGTATGAAAAACTAGATTTTGATAGTATTAAAAGAGGTAGAGGATGTCCACAAAAGTGTTGGAAAGAAACAATAAAGAATGATCTAGCTTATTATGAGTTAACTAATAATATGACACATGATAGGGCTCTGTGGAAACAAAGAATCTAGGTAGCCGACCTCGTCTAGTATGGGAAAAGGCTTAGTTGTTGTTGTTGTAAATCAAAGGTTTTTTAAAACCTTTTGATCTTTCACAATATGATCAAGACTCAATTTGAAACTAATATCAAGATTTTAAGAACCGACTCCGATGGTGAATATCTTAAATTACTTCAAAAACTATCTTAAAAACATGAAATTGGTATAAAAAATCTTTTACGAAAGCTCTCCAAGAAAATGGTTTAGCCAAAAGAAAACATAACATAGACATATTATTGAAACTACATAACCCTCTTGATAGCAAGTAAAGTTCCTAAATACTTGTGGGCTAAAGCCGCTTTAACATCCATATATATAATAAATAGGATGCCATCATCTAGGTAATTGTTCTCTCATTTAAAAATTGTATTCAAATAAACCTAGTTATAATGAGTTAAAAGTATTTGAATGTAAGTGTTATATTTATGTGGATTAGAGTGACAAGTTAGGATCCAAAGCTATTGATTGTGTTTTGCTTAGCTATGACATTAATAAAAAAGGGTATAGATGATAAAGATAAACTCTATGTGTTTTGAGATGTCAAATTTATTGAAGATGAATATTATTGTGAAGAAGTAAAAAAAATACATCCAAGATAGCTATATGTTTTTGGATGAAATCATGGATTTAAAGTTAGATGATAACGAGGAAACACAAGAAGAAAGTATTGGTCCAACTAGAGTGTGAACCTAGAAATCAAGAAGCTAGAGAAGAAATTATGAGACCTTTTGAACATTATGTAAGAAGAAATAGAGAAAATGACAATATCCTAAGCAAAAGAGTCATAAAACCTCCTCAAGATTTGTCTTATGAAACCTTTCAACCCCAAACATAGAAATCACATAGCAGCCGTATCGAGTATCATTGAACCTAAACATTGTGACCAAGCAAAAAATAACTTAGAATGGAGAAAAGCTACGAATGAAAAATCATTGTGCCTAAACCCAAAGGAAAAAATCATTGATTGTAGGTGGGTGTATAAGGTCAAAACACATAATGATGGATCTATTGCAAGATACAAAGTAAGATTAGTAGCAAAGGGTAAGGGGTACTCACAAGAATATAAGATTGATTATGAGGAAACTTTTCTTCTTATTGCTCGTATGACTATTATTCACATATTGATTTCTATTTGTGCTATTAGAAACTTGGACATATATGAATTGGATGTTAAAAATGCTATTTTTAATAGTAGTCTTAGTGAAGAAATACATATGACTTTTCCTTCGGGAATCAATGCTCCAAGTGATCATGTCTTTAGACTAAAAAAGACATTATATGGACTTAAACAAGCTCCTATGGTTTGGGTTGATAGATTTAAAATTTTTATGCATGCACGTGATTTCTACTCTTCTTATATTGATACTGCTCTATTTGTAAGGATAACTTATGCAATTATTATGATCCTACATCTATATGTGGATGATATGATATCACTGGAAGTAATTAGAATTAGATATTACAAATCAAAAGAGACCTTCATGAAGAATTTGAAATGAAAGATTTGAGTGTACTTAGTTATTTCTTTAGAATAGAAGTAACTTGTAATCAGAAAGGTTATTTGGTCACAAACAAAATTTGGTAGAGATATTATTAATAGGTAAGGATTGACAGATGACAAGAAGGTAAATACGTCGGAGGTGATGGAGACTAAATCGAGAACTACAAACGAAAAAAAAATTAGAAGATCCCACTCTTTATAGACAAATGATTGGAGCTTTGGCGTATCTTATCGTCACTCGACTTGACATAGCACATGTATATATGGTAAGTCAATTTCAACAAGCTCCCACCAGTATACACATATGAGTGTTGTTATGCGAATTGTGAGATACGTAAAGGACACACCTGAAAGGGAGATCATTTTAACCTCATCATCTTCTCTTAAATTAATTGCTTATACTGATGTTAATTGGGATGATGATATCAATAATAGACATTCTACCACGCAGTTTTGTGTATTTTTAGGTGACTCTATAATCTTTTGGAGATGTAAGAAGCAACACCTTATCATCTTCAGAGACATAATATAGAGCCATGACCACTACATCAACTGAGATATCATGGATCACCAGACTACTAGTAGACATGTAGGTTGCTATGGAAAAACCTACATAACTACTTCGAACAATACATTCTATGAATGAACTAAGTACATTGAGATCGACTGTCTATATTCAGGAGGAATGTTTGAAGAAAAAGTTTAATTTATTTTATATTACTTCAGATCTATAACTAGCATATTTCTTCACAAAGTCTTTGTCAGTCTTTAGATTTATATTTTTGTTGGACAAACTTTCGGTATACATGTCACAAGTTTGATGAGGTGTTAATAATAGGTTTGCTGGGCCTTTAGGGCCCAACAATTAAAGGCCCAACAATACCACCTTGAGGGCCCTTTGGGATTGACCCTCAAGGGTCAGGTGCTCCCAATGGTTGTATTACTAGCTAGTAATATAGCTGTTGGGAGCAGTTGCTTCTTTGTTCTCTCATTCCTTGTAATAAATCCTTTATAAATAGATGGTGTTGAGCATGAAATAAATTAGGTTTTGGTGTGTTCACTTGACCTATTTGGTATTGTGTCTATTCGGTTTGTCTTGTGCACAAAGTGTTTGGTGATTTGATTTGTAGATCTTTGTGATCATTGGTGTTTGGCTTTGTGGATATTATCGGCTACATCGTAGTGGTATTTTCACAATATTCGAGTGACCATGTACACAAAAAATCCATTTAGATGATGGCCTGTGCGTTACTTATTTGCTTGTCTATTGGTTTCTCTGGATCTGGTTGTCGAATCTGCCTGGTTGATTCAACTAAAGCAAAAAGTGGTTGACAGACTGAGTTTATTGCCATGTTGCCAGGATTTTTCTCTTCACAGCTGTGCACAAGGTCAGATTGGCAGGGAAGAGAAATCCTATAGACGGTTAAGTGATTTGTGGGTTTAACTTGAACTTTGGAGGTACTCTATAAACACCAGGAAGCAGATTTTATCTGACATTTATTAAGACCAGGAATGGTGAACGGAAAGGCTGAAAAGGACACAGAAAAGCTCAATCTTCATATTTCTTGAGATGAAAATGAAGCAAGAGCTAATTGCCTTCACCTTTCCATTCTCCTTTGCATCTACCTTCGAGGGCTCATGTTGGTTAACATCTTCCATTGATCAAACACATTGTCCTGTGGATAAGATTGGCATATTACAAGTTGTCCAATTATTTTGATTTTGAAGGGGTTTTAATTGCTGAGTTTCTTTATGTTAGTATTCAAGTTTATTGCTAGTAAATCAACCTGATCAATCAGTTTGTACGACATGTTCTATTTAACTGTGCGTGCATAATTAGTCTAGTGATTTGACTCTTGTTCGGTTTGCTGAAGAGCCCCAGATGTTTGCAATTGAATTCACTGATGGATGCCCCATTCATGTAAGCATTTGTTATGCTACTTTAGTTGTGATTTGTTATGCTATAAAGTTTCTCATGCATATGGCATCAATTGTAGGTTTATGCGAGCACATCTCGTGATAGCTTACTTGCAGCAGTTCGTGATGTGTTGCAAACTGAAGTAGGTAGATGTATCTCATCTTGGTTAATAATTGTTCTATAATTACATGTGTTGATGGAAGCATGATGGTTTATGTCCTATTTTTATTGTTTAATCTCTTACTATCAATGTTGAACCTGTTGAATGTTCCTGCACTGGAGGCAATTATGTCTTACGGTGTTGTTGTCTAAAAGAAAAATATCTCCTATTGCAGAATGCAGAGTACTAGTGCATGTTTGACTTATGATGTTTTTGTACAGGGTCAATGTGCCATACCTGTATTGCCAAGGCTGACAATGCCTGGTCACCGTGTTGATCCTCCTTGTGGGAGAGTTTATTTGCAATATGGTCAACAAAAGCCTGTTGCTGATGCAGAAAGTGCATCCATGCATTTGAAACATCTGGCTGCAGCTGCTAAAGATGCTGTAGCTGAAGGTGGCTCCATCCCAGGATCAAGAGCAAAGTTATGGCGGCGAATAAGGGAATTTAATGCTTGCATACCATATACTGGAGTGCCTCCAAACATTGAAGTACCGGAGGTTACTTTGATGGCCTTGATTACTATGCTTCCTGCTGCCCCAAATCTTCCTCCAGACTCTCCTCCTTTGCCACCCCTTCACCAAAAGCTGCAGCAACTGTGATGGGTTTTATTGCATGTTTACGTAGACTACTTGCCTCAAGAAGTGCAGCTTCACATATGATGTCTTTTCCAGCCGCAGTTGGAAGAGTAATGGGTTTACTCAGAAATGGTTCAGAGGGTGTGGCCTCTGAGGCTGCAGGGCTTGTTGCTGTACTCATTGGTGGTGGGCCTGGTGATGCAAATGCAACAGATTCTAAAGGAGAGTGGCATGCCACAATTATGCATACAAAGTCAGTATTGTTTGCTAATCATAGTTATGTCATTATTCTTGTCAACAGATTAAAGCCCATGTCAGTATCACCTTTACTGTCAATGGCTGTTGTGGAAGTGCTTGAGGCTATGATTTGTGATCCAAATGGGGAGACTACCCAGTATACTGTTTTCGTTGAGTTGTTACGCCAAGTTGCTGGGTTGAAGCGTCGCTTATTTGCATTGTTTGGGCATCCTGCAGAAAGTGTGAGAGAAACAATTGCTGTAATTATGCGCACTATTGCAGAAGAAGATGCTATTGCTGCAGAGTCAATGCGTGAGGCTGCTTTGAGGGATGGTGCTCTATTGCGACACTTGTTGCATGCATTTTTTCTTCCTGCCGGTGAACGTCGTCAAGTGAGTCAACAACTTGTAGCCCTGTGGGCAGATTCTTATCAATCTGCTCTTGATTTGCTGTCCAGGGTCCTTCCTCCTGGATTAGTTGCTTATTTACATACTCGCTGTGATGGTGCAATATCAGAAGATTGGCAAAGGCCAGTTGATCATGATGCAATCTTATCAGGGAGAAGACAAAGGCGCATACTTCAACAGAGAAAGGGTCGAGGGCTTAGAGGGATGACTTCCCACAGTCATGCTTCTGCCAATAATGTTGAAATTGATGATCCAACAACGCACACAATTGCTATTGGACCCAGTGGAGCAGAAAACCTTCAGGAACCCAATGTTGAGTCGGATCCAGGACTAGCTACTTCTGGTCATTCTTCTATCAACTCAGGTGAAAACGTCTTGGTTAATGAAACTTCTTCTAGTTCATATGTGGAAAAAGCTGATGAACACCTGGTGACAACTTCATCAGTTCCCTTGTCTAATGGGCAACAAACTTCGGATTTGAATACTTCTATTTCAGTTGAATCTGAAGGAAATACAGCTGTATTTATAAATCCTGGTGCACCTGCTCCTGCTCAAGTAATTGTGGAGAGTACACCGGTGGGATCTGGCAGACTGCTTTGCAACTGGCCTGAGTTTTGGCGGGAGTTTGGTTTAGATCATAACCGTGCTGATCTAATATGGAATGAGAGAACAAGGCAAGAATTGAGAGAAGCACTTCAAGCGGAAGTTCATATATTAGACATCGAGAAGGAAAGAACTGAGGATATTGTTGGAGGGAATACAATAGTAGAGGCAATGTCTGGCAAAGATAATTCCTCCCGGATATCATGGAACTACACACAGTTTTCTGTTTGTTATCCTAGTCTATCTAAAGAAGTCTGTGTTGGACAGTATTATTTGCGGCTCTTGCTTGATAGTGGAAGCAGTGGCCTGGCACAAGATTTCCCTCTGCGCGATCCTGTAGCATTCTTCAGAGCACTGTACCATAGATTTCTCTGTGATGCTGATATCGGCCTGATTGTGGATGGAACCATTCCTGATGAGCTTGGTTCATCAGATGACTGGTGCGACATGGGCAGGTTAGATGGCTTTGGGGGAGATGGAGGTTCTTCTGTGCGAGAACTTTGTGCAAGAGCCATGGCCATTGTGTATGAGCAACATCATAAAACGATTGGTACTTTTGACGGAATTGCTCATATAACAGTTTTGTTGGACAGGACTAATGACCGAGCCTTAAGGCATCGCCTGTTGTTGTTACTGAAGGTAACTGGTTTTGTAGTGTTAGGACTCTAATGACATGATTTTTTTTCTTGACATTTAATAGATGCATGTTTGATTATGGAGGGATGCGGGTGGTAAGGAAGCTAGTCCTAGATAATAAGATTCGTATTGGTTCTTGGAATATCAGAACATTATCCGGTAAGCTAATGGAGGTGGTAGATACTATGATTCGGAGAAAGATTCATATTCTATGTTTACAAGAGACAAAATAGGTTGGAGAAAAAGCAAAGGAGATAGAGGATACAGGTTTTAAATTATGGTACTCAGGTAAAGAAAAGGCTCGAAACGGAGTTGGTATTATCATAAACAAAGATTTAAAGGAGAGTGTAGTAGACATACAACGATATGGTGACCGAATCATGACGTTGAAATTAGTGTTAGGAGCAGAGGTTTTGAATATAGTTTGTGCTTACGCACCCCAAGTAGGACTAGAAAATAGTATAAAGACAGTTTTTTGGGAAGAGTTAGATAAGGAGTTTTAAAAGATTCCACAAAGGGAGATGATTTGTTTAGGAGGAGATTTAAATGGACATGTCGGTAAAAAGGCATTAGGATATCAAGGGATTCATGGAAACTTTGGTTTTGGGGATATAAACGAGGAAGGTAGGGAGATTTTAAATTTCGCTATGGCATTTGATCCCTTTATAGTCAATACAATCTTCAAAAAACGAGATGAACATTTAATTACTTATAAGAGTGGCTTATCACAAACACAAATTGATTACTTTATTTGTAGAAAAAAAGATAGAGCGTGTTGTAAAGATTGTAAGGTAATTTCAGGAAAAAGCTTAACCACCCAACATCGACTTTTAGTTATGGATTTACAAATAAAAAAATGGACAAAGAAGAAAAGAGTGCATCGAGCTATTCGGACTAAATGGTGGAACCTCAAAAGCGAGAAAGAAGATATATTTAAACAGAAAGTCCTTCAAGGAGATGTTTGGAATTATATTGGCACGCCCTGTGATATGTGGAACAATATGGCTATACATATTAGGAAAGTGGCGAAAGATGAAGAGTGGTAAATCGGTAGAACCTGATAATATTCCTATAGAAGTTTGGAAAATACTAAGAGAAATAGGAATCACTTGGCTCATAAGACTATTTAATGAAATATAGAAAAACCAAAAGATACCCAAGGAATGGAGAGCGAGTACACTTATACCCATATATAAGAACAAGGGAGACAGTCAAAATTGTGCGAATTATCGAGGTATCAAGTTAATGAGTCATACTATGAAATTATGGGAAAGAATTATCGAACGTAGGTTAAGACAAGTATCAAGTACAACAGAGAACCAATTTGGATTCATGCAAGGCAGATCTACTATTGAAGCGATTCACCTTTTGAGACGTCTTATGGAACATTTTAAAAGAAAGACCTTCACATGATATTTATTGATCTAGAAAAAGCTTATAATAGGGTACCGAGGGAGGTTCTTTGGAGAACTTTGGAAAAAAGAGGTATCCCATTGACATATATTAACCTTTTAAGAGACATGTATGATGGTGCAAAAACATGTGTGAGGATTCATGAAGGAACGACAGGCTTCTTTGAAGTTAATATTGGGTTACATCAAGGATCAACTTTAAGTCCATATTTATGATGGTGATGGATGAGTTAACAAAACATATTCAAGATGAAGTACCTTGGTGTATGTTATTTGCAGATGACATTGTATTAGTGGAGGAGTCCAAGGAAAAAGTTAAATGTAAATTGGAACTATGGAGAGAAACATTAGAAAGCAAAGGCCTCCGACTTAGTAGAACAAAGACAGAATATATGGAATGTAAGTTTGATCATTTGGTTACTTCAGAGGACATGGAAATTAAAATTGGCACGCATTGCATTCCCCAAAAGGAAAGTTTTAAATATCTAGGGTCAATTTTTCAGAGTGATTGAAGAATTGATGGAGATTTTACACAGAATTAATGCTAGTCGGTTAAAATGGAGAGGAGCATGAGGTATTCTTTGTGATAAGAAGATACCATTAAAGTTAAAAGGTAAATATTATAGAGCAGCAATTAGGCCTGCCATGTTTTATGGTTCTGAGTGTTGGACAGTTAATCATGAACATGTACAAAAGATGTTTGTGACAGAAATGAAGATGTTGAGATGGATGAGTGGTCATACAAGAAAAGACCGTATACATAATGAGGTTATTAGAAACAAATTAGGAGTGACACCAATAGAGGATAAAATGAGAGAACATCGTTTAAGATGGTTTGGTTAGAAAGAAGATCGAAGAACCTGTAAGAAGGTTAGAAAAACTAAATTTGGAAAGTATTAAAAGAGGTAGAGGACGATCACAAAAGTGTTGGAAAGAAACAATAAAGAATGATCTAGCTTATTGGGAGTTAACTACTAACATGGTACACGATAGGGATCTGTGGAAACAAAGAATCCATGTAGCCGACCCCGTCTAGTATGGGAAAAGGCTTAGTTGTTGTTGTTGTATTTAATAGATGCATGAAACATGTTTCTTCTTTTGATTGAGGTGCATGTGCAAGAACCCATATAAGCATCTGTTTGAGTTTTACCCCATTGCATTCTATGTTTTATGCTTTTCCTTGTTGATGGCTTTCTCAATAAAACTATTATTTTGGCATTTCATGATGTGGAAGCTTGACAGATGTTAGTGTCAATAATCAAGTGAGTTCCTTAATCTTGTTTATTGAACTACATGCACATCAGCCACAAAGAGCTTCAATTACAAGTATTTATTAATGGGAGATTACATTATTTATAGAGGAAGAGAGAGGATTTACAACGGAAAAGAGTGTATAGGAGAGAGAAGGTCTCAACGGCTATCTCAATTAGCTGTTGGGAGCTGGATGATCAGTCCCAACGGCTTGTTGGGGGCCTTAAGGCCCTAGCCAGGGCCCTATTGGCCTGGCCAAGTCAATTATATGTTTTAACACCCCCCTTCAAACTTACGATGGATTATCAAAAGTTTGTCTAACAAAATCATAAATTAGATAGAGCTCAATTCTTATGTTTGTTTGTAACAAGAATTTCCACAATAATAGTATCCAAGTTGCCACAGCTTTCTTCGAAACATCTTTCCACAACCAAAGCATCAATTTTCCTGCATGAAAACTAATGAAGTATCAATACATACATTCACTCAATTTCTAAAACTAACAAGACAATTTATGATATCTAATCCATAAGACAAACAAAAAACGAGTCAAATAAGTTCATGAAATTGATTTGCTCTAATCCAAAAAAGTTATTTGAAGAAAACATTGATATCATCCAAATAGGATTGTCTATTATAACAAATAGGTTCATAAATCACTACAAACTTGTGATATTATAAGGGAATCTTGGTATATCAACCAAGCCTTTTAAGGCAAAACTCAAAACCTTAAGTAAAACAAGTTTTTTAAGGTTAAGCTTAAAACCCGCCAAGTCAAATAAGCTTTTAAGGCTAAGCTCAAACCCGAGTTTTAAGAACAAACTAGAACCCAAAAAAGCTTTTTAAGACAAAGCTCAAAACCTTCGTACATACAATTCCTAAGGCCCTTAAATATCCTTTAAACTCAAAAGTGATTCTATGGTTCCAAATATAAGACAATCCATTAAGATGATTAAAACAAGTCAAATGAATCAACTTGAGATTTTTCAGAAAATCTCACAAGGTTTGTCTCACAATTCTCTTAAAACAATTTTATCAAATGCAAGTTAATCAAGATAACTATAAATGCTTTTTCAATATTGATTACTCTCCAACCAAAAGGCTAATAACATGAAACATCTTAATCACGAAGATCTCCAACAAAAGGCCAACAAACAAAGATCATAATCTCATGAAAAAGCAACTTTAAAGTTATCTAGATCACAAATTCTCAAATAATAATAAGTGCATATTCAAATATCAATTAATTTCTACTAAAAGACCACCAACATGAAGCACCTTAATTACAAAGGTCTTCAACAAAAGGCCAACAACATAAATCTTAGTCATATAAGTAGATGCAACTTATTGTCAAACAAATAACAAACAATTTTTTTTGCAAATGAGACATCAAACAATTAATCCAAAAAATATTAAAAAATAAACAAGTTGGAAAGTGCAAACCTCGATGGACTCAAATCTAAATACCATGCAAAATAAAATTGAATCTAGACCTCTGGGTCTGGATCCAATCATGGTTGTGCATAGTCAATTTGTGTGTATGTGGTGGTGTTATTGGTTTCAATTGAAAGTTTCCTAATGTTTTCTTGCTCCTATTACTTTGTTTATTAGATATAAATAATCATCTTGCTGATATGTGATACTCAAGGTTGCATGTTTTGATAGTTACCCCTTGCTTGACAGTTCCCAATGCTTCTCATATTGTTAGTTCATAATCTGGTGTAAGTCACACCAACATACATCTGCATATAGATGTGTATGTATACGGGTATATACATGCATAGGTATATAGCAGGGAGGGAGGAGGTAAGGAACGTTCAAGATCCAGAGACATCATGATTTGGTACCATTTTCTTGTATATGATCAAGCATTTCATAGATCTATCTGAATGAACTGAATTGTAGTTATTCACTTTACAAAACAAAAGCCTTATGCACTGTTACATAAAACATCATTAAACATTCTAATATGATATCTAAGACAAATTCATTGCTAAATAGACCATGGCAATTCCATATGTACGGATGGAATGACAAAATGCACAATCTAAGAAGACATTTGTATATTAGGGCCTTCAGCAGCAATTTTTTCCCACTGTATGTGCATTGCGCTCACTATTTTCAGTATGCAATATTCTGCATGTTTGACTCCCTTCCATGCTGCATCCTCATCCATATCCACGTGTTAAAAGTTTATTGCAGCTCCCTTCTTTTATGAAGGGACGTAAAGAGATTGGAAATACTTTGATACTCTTGTGGTGGGCACAGGGTGGGGGGCATGTGCATATAATTCTTAACTAATTTCGTTGCCATGGATGGAGACAGCCTGCTGATATGATTAATGCTTCTTCATTATTATTGAGGTTTGGAACTTAATGAGCTCCGGTAACCAATTAATGTTGGTAACCAATTAATGTTAATTAGATTGGAGAAGGATGGTAAAGACTCAAACTTATTGGCTTCTCTATTTGATTGATACATGTAATCAACAAAACTTTGTTTAGATCATCATGACTTGCCTATAAGCTAATTAAATGTCCTTGATTCCAGAAATGACGTGCAAGTACTTTTTACAACTCAGAATCAAACCTGAAATAAACGCTTCAAAATGCAGGCTATTTATTTTATGGCTAACCAAAATGATACCTACGTTACATTATATTGATTATAGTATCTTGTTTTTTTGAAAATTAATGACTTAACTCCAAGTAGGTGAGTAGAAAAGCAGAGGTTAAGAAAGATAAGGTGAGCAAAAGAAAGCACATTCAAACATAAGTGAGTAGAGCTGCATCATTTTTTGCTTTTCTCCTGTAACTTTTGGTTAAAAGGTGGACATTTTTGTGCGGCTATGAACTTGAATAACTCAAGGTACAACCAAGTATTGTTTGACTGCTAATGTTTTCAAAAATCAATTTGATTTGTTAAAAGCCGGGCATATTTTTGACAGTCCAATGTGGTAGAGCAAGAGCGCCAAGCCAGTAACTTCCTTTTTCTGAAGAATGGAAGGCTGGGTTGAGGATATGGTAAGAACAGGACGAGGTTTTCAAACTATGTAAGTCAATATTTATGAAGCTGGTAGGATGCAATATCAAGTTATGGCCTTTTCATGGGAATGCCTGCTAGCACTTCAGTGGAAATTTCCAGACACCTAACTAGCCAGGGATAAGTCAGTCTCAGTTGCAGGCATTTTCCCATATGAAAGTAATGGATATATTCCTGCCAGAACTGAATTAAACAATATGAAAAATTGAATTTGTGACTCATGCAGGTATTCTGAATGATTCATTCAACCAATTGAAAGTGCTAAGAAATTGTTAGTTTAATTGTCAAATACTGTTTCAGTTCTTTGGTTGAAGATGTCAACTTGAGGGTATGACTTGAACCGGAAAGCGATATCATTCTGTTACTAGTTTCAGGCATAACCCATCAACATAACTGCTACTGCTTGGGAAAATATCCTACTTCAGCAAAGACATAGAAAATGTGTCAGCTTCAGGGGCCTTCAGTTTAGATTGGGCGGATTAGATATAGAGATTAGTTGACATTTGGTCTGAAAATAGTAGGTAGTAAGAAGTTAACTAGTTTGAAATGGTTGATCTCGACTAAGTGGCAAATTGTATTCATAGTCTGAAATAAACAGGAGAAAGTCAGACATGTGTATTTGATCCTTATACTGTAGCTGAAGTCTGCCTAATCAGGACAGTGGAAGATACCAAGAAACACCTGAAAGTTGCAGTAAATTATTAACATCGACTACAGGTGTAGACTTATGAATAGGAATGGAAGGCGTGTTAATCCTACAATACATTTGAAGTATATAATTAAAGCACTTCTAAAATCACCCTTGCCACCCTGACTAGGCCCTTGTATAGGTGCTTATGCTCCTAGGCGGCGTATGCCTTAGTAGATTCAGCTGCTGTGGAAAGAGCTACAACTATTAACCATATCCATCTTCAATTGTCAAAACAGGGCATATGGCTTGTACTTACAGGAAAATGTCTTGATTGAAATTTATCATTACTCATTAGTATCAGCTTTATGTTATGTCTTATAAGATCTTTTCCCCATAATTATCCCTGCAAACGCACAAATTAGTGAATGGTTATTGAAATGTTGATGTCCTCTTCCCTTATAATTCTTGAATTTGTTTCTTAAAGTCTTAATTATGCAGGTATGGATGAAAGTTCTCCCAAATGTAGAGGCATGTGTCTTAATTATTGAAATGTTGATGTCCTCTTCACTTATAATTCTTGAATTTGTTCCTTAAAGTCTTAATTATGCAGGTATTGATGAAAGTTCTCCCAAATGTAGAGGCATGTGTTTTAGTTGGGGGATGTGTATTAGCTGTAGATCTTCTAACAGTAGCTCATGAAACATCTGAAAGGGCCGCGATTCCTTTGCAATCAAATCTGTTAGCAGCTACTGCTTTTATGGAACCTCTCAAAGAATGGATGTACGCTGACAAGGATGGTTTGCAAGTTGGACCTTTGGAGAAGGATGCAGTAAGAAGGGCATGGTCAAAAAAGGCCATTGATTGGAGTACCAGGTGTTGGGCGTCAGGCATGGCAGATTGGAAAAGATTGCGAGACATCCGTGAGCTGCGATGGGCACTAGCTCATCGTATCCCTGTTCTTACTCCAACCCAGGTATTCTTTGGTCCTATGAGCTTATCAGCAAGCTCCTCTCATATCACTACTTGTCTTATGACAGATCAAGCTTTCTTTTCTGATAGTACTTTTACCATGCATTCTTTTTCCTGATGTCTTATTGGCTTACTTTCTAGGATATTTTTCTTTTATCCTGCTTAACCGTATGCAGAGCTGTTGACGTTGATATGGACCCTGTATCATTAGCCTTGAGTACATATACAGTCATATTGATGCCCATCTCACAACAGTTAAAAATCTCAAAAGTTATCAAAACCCAAGAATACATTATCCAACGACAACCATTGAAAGCATCCATAACATGCTACAGGACAAGTTAAAAAACATGCATATAATTTGATAAATGACAACTAATAATCAAACCATCAATTCAATCATAAACAAGCCATAAGTTACTAAGCAACAAGAACAATGAATAACATTAACAAGCAAGTACTGAGCAAGCAAGTGAAAGTGTATAATGATTAGAAGAGTTTTACATGATACCATGATACATCATGCAGCTGAAAAGGTTACAAAGTTATAATAACAACTTACAGCTGGCCATTATCGGAGTAATCTGGATCATCAACAAGATAATCCCCTGCTCCAGCTTCTCCATCATTTTGTCCTCCATCATCAGCCAGGTCAATAATGTCACCGTCATGATCATTCTAGAGTTTCTTCTCTTCCATGTTGATCCGTTCAACATCTTCCTCTTAGGGCACACTATATTCTTCTACTTGAGTCCATGATACTAAAATACAAAAGTTATCTAAGTTGATTGGATTAAACTGTTAAGAGAGCTTTTTGCAATGCCCATTATAAAAAAAAGCATGACCATAAAACTTAGAAGTAAGTTTCAAAAACTACACTAAATTAATTAATTTCCTTTCTTGTAGGCGCATGCTATAATGGACGAACACCAAGTCATAAGCTTCAATACTCCAACCTATTGCACTTCCTTATATGTATTTGCCTTGACAAAGTCCAATTGCTTTCATAAGAGTCACAACCACTTTTCCTATTATCTGAAAATCTTAACTGCAAAAGCTCTTAGGTTTGCACACTTATTGCCAAAGCTATTTCACGACAGATCTAACTAAAACACAAATAAAATGTCATGTTAGAAAATAGAAATACTAAGAGGACTTGATTCCTAATGACTTACTTGTCCAAATATATGTTTGTTATAGTAGCATCTAAAATATTCTATTTCCTTCAAAAATAAAAGAGATGTTTGAAGTACTTTATAAAGGAGAGGACGTGTTGATGTGCGATCTCACATTTTATGAAAAGGTTTTCTATTTGCCTTTGATGGTTACTAAAAGAGATAAAACTCGTTCTGCTATTTATATGTAATCCCTTATCAGAGAAGAGAACAGATGTAAGAAGCCTTTGATGATTGTTGTATCTCTGTAGGACTTAATTTGAAAAATAATGCCTCTTTTCCTTCTATGCATTGCTAAACTTGTAAGGCAAATTTTGGTAATCTTTACATGGGTATCTTGTTTCTTGAGTTCGTATCTTGTTTCTATGAAGCGATAGGTCATTATCTGTATGAGAACATTTAACATTTTTGGGTATATAAACACTCACAGACATTTAACATTTTTGGGTATATAAACACTCACAGATGTTTTTGCACCTATTGAACCCTGCATAATCGTATTCCTTCTTTCATGTAAGCATATTAAAACTAGTTTTATTTTGTATAGTGTGACTTGGAATTCAATCAAGTGTAATTCTTATTTCCTTTTGCCCGTAGTGGTGGTTCTGCTAGGGTCTTTTTAGTTCTAATCCTTTGTGGTTTCTACTGTGCTTTTGATGGGAGCAGTATGCAGCTTTTGCTAAATGACTTTAACATCTCCTGCTCTTTCTTCTTAGTATTTTTATCTTACGGTGACTGAAGATGATGGTCTCAGGTAGGGGAGGGTGCACTTTCCATTTTACACAGTATGGTCTCTGCTCATTCTGATCTTGATGATGCTGGAGAGATTGTAACCCCAACTCCACGAGTCAAAAGGATTTTGTCTAGCCCTCGTTGTCTTCCACATGTTGCACAGGTATGAGGTGGATCAAAGAGTTGTTTTTGCAGCTGTTGCATCACTTGATTGTGAAGTGTATGAGTGTTTCTATGTATGCTTTCACTATGTTCTTTCAAGTACTTACTACTTAAACCCATTTTGATTATTTGTTAGAGTTTGTATCCTTTGTGCTTTGTCTCACTTTCTAGGTAACTCGTCTCCTATTTGCATGATTATATGTAGTATCAGATCATTTCATAACTAAACTGGCACTTTATTGCGGAATGATTTTTCTTGGTGTGCCAGGAAAGACAGATACAACTAGGATTATCTTTTTAACTCAACAACAACAACTAAGCCTTTTCCCATACTAGACGGGGTCGGCTACATGGATTCTTTGTTTCCACAGATCCCTATCATGTGCCATGTTAGCAGTTAACTCCCAATAAGCTAGATCATTCTTTATTGTTTCTTTCCAACACTTTTGTGGTCGTCCTCTACCTCTTTTAATACTTTCCAAATTTAGTTTTTCATACCTTCTTACAGGTTCTTCTTTTGATCTTCTTTCTATATGTCCAAACCATCTTAAATGATGTTCTCTCATTTTATCCTCTATTGGTGTCACTCCTAATTTGTTTCTAATAACCTCATTATGTATACGGTCTTTTCTTGTATGACCACTCATCCATCTCAACATCTTCATTTCTGTCACAGACATCTTTTGTACATGTTAATGATTAACTGCCCAACACTCAGAACCATAAAACATGGCAGGCCTAATTGCTGCTCTATAATATTTACCTTTTAACTTTAATGGTATCTTCTTATCACAAAGAATACCTGATGCTCCTCTCCATTTTAACCGACTAGCATTAATTCTGTGTAAAATCTCCATCAATTCTTCCATCACTTTGAAAAATTGACCCTAGATATTTAAAACTTTCCTTTTGGGGAATGCAATGTGTGCCAATTTTAATTTCGATGTCCTCTGAAGTAACCAAATGATCAAACTTACATTCCATATATTCTGTCTTTGTTCTACTAAGTCGGAGGCCTTTGCTTTCTAATGTTTTTCTCCATAGTTCCAATTTACATTTAACTTTTTCCTTAGACTCCTCCACTAATACAATGTCATCTGCAAATAACATACACCAAGGTACTTCATCTTGAATATGTTTTGTTAACTCATCCATCACCATCATAAATAAGTATGGACTTAAAGTTGATCCTTGATGTAACCCAATATTAACTTCAAAGAAGTCTGTCGTTCCTTCATGAATCCTCACACATGTTTTTGCACCATCATACATGTCTCTTAAAAGGTCAATATATGTCAATGGGATACCTCTTTTTTCCAAAGTTCTCCAAAGAACCTCCCTCGGTACCCTATCATAAGCTTTTTCTAGATCAATAAATATCATGTGAAGGTCTTTCTTTTAAAATGTTCCATAAGACGTCTCAAAAGGTGAATCACTTCAATAGTAGATCTGCCTTGCATGAATCCAAATTGGTTCTCTGTTGTACTTGATACTTGTCTTAACCTACGTTCGATAATTCTTTCCCATAATTTCATAGTATGACTCATTAACTTGATACCTCGATAATTCGCACAATTTTGACTGTCTCCCTTGTTCTTATATATGGGTATAAGTGTACTCGCTCTCCATTCCTTGGGCATCTTTTGGTTTTTCTATATTTCATTAAATAGTCTTATGAGCCAAGTGATTCCTATTTCTCTTAGTATTTTTCAAACTTCTATAGGAATATTATCAGGTCCTACCGATTTACCACTCTTCATATGTTTAAGAGCCTCTTTGACTTCATTCTTTTGAATACGTCGGTAGAAATTGTGGTTTATATACTTTTCAGACTTGGCTAAATCTCCTAAACTAATACTAACATCTTTATTTTTATTAAAAAGATTATAAAAATAGTTTTTCCATCTATTTCTTATATCATCATTTGCCGCTAGAATTTTTTCAACCTCGTCTTTTATGCATCTAATAGAATTAAGATCTTTAGTTTTCTTATCTCTAGCCTTAGCTATCTTAAAAATATCTCTTTCACCCTCTTTTGAGTTGAGTTTTTTATATAAGTCCTCCCAAATCTTAGCTTTTGCTTCACTAACGGCCTTTTTCGCTTCCTTCTTTGCTTTCTTATAAGTTTCTAAAGCTTCACTAGTTTTCTTAGCATAATGTAATTTGTAACATGCCCTTTTTGCCTTGATTTTATTTTGCACTACTTCACTCCACCACCAAGCTTCTTTTTGTGCCGGTACACCTCCCTTAGATACCCCTAACACATCTTTCGCCACTTTCCTAATATGTATAGCCATATTGTTCCACATATCACAGGGCATGCCAATATAATTCCAAACATCTCCTTGAAGGACTTTCTGTTTAAATATATCTTCTTTCTCGCTTTTGAGGTTCCACCATTTAGTCCGAATAGCTCGATGCACTCTTTTCTTCTTTGTCCATTTTTTTATTTGTAAATCCATAACTAAAAGTCAATGTTGGGTGGTTAAGCTTTCTCCTGGAATTACCTTACAATCTTTACAACACGCTCTATCTTTTTTTCTACAAATAAAGTAATCAATTTGTGTTTGTGATAAGCCACTCTTATAAGTAATTAAATGTTCATCTCGTTTTTTGAAGATTGTATTGACTATAAAGGGATCAAATGCCATAGCAAAATTTAAAATCTCCCTACCTTCCTCGTTTATATCCCCAAAACCAAAGTTTCCATGAATCCCTTGATATCCTAATGCCTTTTTACCGACATGTCCATTTAAATCTCCTCCTAAACAAATCATCTCCCTTTGTGGAATCTTTTGAAACTCCTTATCTATCTCTTCCCCAAAAACTGTCTTTATACTATCTTCTAGTCCTACTTGGGGTGCGTAAGCACAAACTATATTCAAAACCTCTGCTCCTAACACTAATTTCAACGTCATGATTCGATCACCATATCGTTGTATGTCTACTACACTCTCCTTTAAATCTTTGTTTATGATAATACCAACTCCGTTTCGAGCCTTTTCTTTACCTGAGTACCATAATTTAAAACCTGCATCCTCTATCTCCTTTGCTTTTTCTCCAACCCATTTTGTCTCTTGTAAACATAGAATATGAATCTTTCTCCGAATCATAGTATCTACCACCTCCATTAGCTTACCCGATAATGTTCCGATATTCCAAGATCTAATCCGAATCTTATTATCTAGGACTAGCTTCCTTACCCCCCGCATCCGTCCATAATCAAAATGCGGAGACCCTCTCTGAAAATTTTTCACTACATTCGGGCGACAACGTAGCGTGACTAACTTCTTTACCCACACCCATCCATGATGTATTATCTTGGATTATCTTTTTAACTACTTTCAGTAAATGTTAAAGCTACCTCTGGCCATTCCTGTAAGAGCAGGTTCATGCATATTTTCCTTTAAATATTGGAGAAAAGCACCTCTTTCTTGGAACATATGTGAGAGCATGTTGAGGTGGATCTGTGGTCACACTATGGAAAGACAAAATCCTCAATGATACTTACAGGGAAAAAGTCAGTGTGACACCAATAGAAGATAAATGGAGGTGATGATTAAGATGGTATGGAGAACTGGGGTAGTCAAACAGAATTCCAGTGTGGTGAAGTTGGATGCTGACCTCATAGAATACATCCTTTACAGTTCCCTTTTCTGTGGACAAAGCTGATTCAGAAAAGATAATTAGATTTTGAGGAGAAAGATAATCAAGGCCAATTTAGAACTGCCTTCCATTCTTAAGATGTAATCATGTTCATCTATGGTAATTTTTGTTGTAGAACTGGAGCCTTGCTCTATTTAAGGACTTGATGTTTTTGATGTAACTAAGGAAAACTTGCTTCTTGAAATAGGCAGTTATCTCCTATGACGGAATCTTAGGATATTCAGCATAACGTATTAATATGTGGAAAGTTTAGTAATTTCAGAGGCCCTAAAGAATTCTTGGTCCTCTTTCATACACCCATTAAAGTTTCACTATTTTTCAATGTATAGTTTTGTTCCAAGTTGCACTTTTTCCTCTACTGCTTGTCAAGTTTGCATGTTTAAAAGGCCAGTCTTCTTAAAATACTAGTTAAATCCCATTTCTTCAACCAGTAGAATCAGTGTGTCCTTGTGTTGAGTCTGATCTTAAGTGAAAATCCTGTTCAAGCTGCGAAACTTGGGCTTGCTATGTCGTTTTTTTGCATTTCAACACAAGTTGGTACCTTTTTGAGGTTAATCTAAAATTATAATAAGCATAATAGTTGTTGTTGCATAAAGGTTAGATATAGTTGTAACGTGGTACTGTTGACTTCAAAATCAAGCACGGAAACATGGTAAAACCAAGTTGCTCACCAGGTGGGGTCAAGTTTGCAAATATTGAGGGATCCTTTGCAAAAAGTAAGAACTTTCGGTGGATATGTTGCTGGTTTTTAAGACAGTATAATAAAGAAGAATCTGGTGCTACATTTCTAAACCAATTATAGACCTAGAAGTGCTGCATCAAGCTGGAGAAATTTGTAAGAATTAGATTCGTATTTTTTCATTAGGATCTATGGGTTAGGTAACTACTGAAATCAGCGTACAGATGATTTTTCCTGCTAATAGAAAGGAACCGTCTCCCAATGTGCAGATGTTTCTTATTCCTACAGTTTAAACCATGATCTGAGGCTATCGTGTGGATGATGTATCTTTCTAGTGCAAGTTGAATGACTCTTCAAGTACCTGTGTTGCTACCGAAGGGCTGCTCTATGGTTTCCTATTGTGTATTTTTGGACAACATAAAACCAAAGTATAAATAGGTGTACTTGTTCAACATGCTTGTAAGCATTCTATCTTAGTTCATGTCAATGTTCAGAGTAGCAAGATATAGTTGATAAGCTGCTATCTGTGTTCTCTATCTTTGTCGTGGCTATTGCAGCAGTGCAGTATGTTCAGGACAGATTATACCTTTTTCTTGCTGGTATACCTTTTTTGTCTTAACTTTATGCCATGAAATGGATTAAGCCTTCTGCCTTATAAAGCCTCAAGGTTCAAATATGATTTAAGCTTATCAAACTGAAAGAGGCGCCCCTATGTAATCAAGCAAGTCTTCAATCACCGATGACTGCCACAGTCTACCAATACTCACTTGCACAATGCAATCCACATAAACAAATCACCAAACACTTGGTGTGCACAAGAGAGTGAGAACAAGAAGAAAAATTTCTTTAATTCCAAGCACTAAAGCTTACATTGAGAGTATACATTCAGCCCTTTTATAGGTCTGAGACAAGAGAGCTGTTGACCAAAAGGGACAAATATGCCCTGATACAAAAATAAGAAAAAGAAAATTACAAACAACAAACAACAACAACAACTAAGCTTTTTCCATACTAGATGGGGTCAACTACATGGATTCTTTGTTTCCACAGAGCCCTGTCATGTGCCATGTTAGCAGTTAACTCATAATAAGCTAGATCATTCTTTATTGTTTCTTTCTAACACTTTTGTGGTCATCCTCTACCTCTTTTAATACTTTCGAAATCTAGTTTTCATACCTTCTTACAGATCCTTCTTTTGATCTTCTTTCTATATGTCTAAACCACCTTAAATGATATTCTCTCATTTTATCCTTTATTGGTGTCACACATCATTTATTTCTAATAACCTTATTATGTATATGGTCTTTTCTTGTATGACTACTCATCTATCTCAACATCTTCATTTCTGTCACAAACTTCTTTTGTACATGTTGATGATTAACTGCCCAACACTCGGAATCATAAAACATGGCAGGTCTAATTGTTACACTATAATATTTACCTTTTAACTTTAATGGTATCTTCTTATCACAAAGAATACTTGATGCTCCTCTCTATTTTAACCAACCAACATTAATTCTATACGTAACATCTCCATAAATTCTTCCATCACTGTGAAAAATTGACCCTAGTTATTTAAAACTTTCCTTTTGGGGATGCAATGTGTGTCAATTTTAATTTCTATGTCCTCTGAAGTAATCAAATGATCAAACTTACATTCCATATATTCTTTATTTGTTCTACTAAGTCAGAAGCCTTTACTTTCTAATGTTTATCTTTATAGTTCCAGTTTTCTATTAACTTTTTCCTTAGACTCTAACACAATGTTATCTGCAAATAACATATACCTAGGTACTTCATCTTGAATATGTTTTGTTAACTCATCAATCACCATTATAAATAAGTATAGACTTAAAGTTGATCCTTGATGTAACCCAATTCAAGGTTCTCTAAAGAACCTCCCTTGGTATCCTATCATAAGCTTTTTCTAGATCAATAAATATCATGTGAAGGTCTTTCTTTTTTGCTCTAAAATGTTCCATAAGACATCTCAAAAGGTGAATCACTTTAGAGGTAGATCTGCCTGGCATGAATCTAAATTGGTTCTCTATTGTACTCGATACTTGTCTTAACCTATGCTCGATAATTCTTTCCCACAATTTCATAGTATGGCTCATTAACTTGATACTCCGATAATTCACATCATTCTGAATGTATCCCTTGTTCTTATATGTGGGTATAAGTGTACTCGCTCTTCATTTCTTGGGCATCTTTTGGTTTCTTCATATTTCATTAAATAGTCTTGTGAGCCAAGTAATTCCCGTTTCTCCTAGGATTTTTCAAACTTCTATAGGAATATTGTTTGGTCCTACCGATTTACCATCCTTCATATGTTTAAGAGCCTCTTTGACTTCATTCTTTTGAATACGTCGGTAGAAATTGTTTATATACTTTTCTGATTTGGCTAACTCTCCTAAGCTAATACTAACATCTTTATTTTCATTAAAAAACTTATAAAAATAGTTTTTCCATCTACTTATATCATCATTTGCCACTAGAATTTTTTCATCCTCGTCTTTGATGCATCTAACAGAGTTAAGATCTTTAGTTTTCTTATCTATAGCCCTAGCTATCCTAAAAATATCTCTTTCACCCTTTTTGAGTTGAGTTTTTTATATAAATCCTCCCAAATTTTAGATTTTGCTTCACTAACGGCATTTTTCACTTCCTTCTTTGCTTTCTTATAAGCATGTAAAGTTTCACTAGTTTTCGTAGCATAATGTAATTTATAACATGCCTTTGATATTATTTTGCACTACTTCACACCACCACCAAGTTTCTTTTTGTGCCGGTACACCTCCCTTAGAAAATTACATAAATAAAAACAAGTTATACATTTAACACCTTAGACATCTTAGTCGCCAGTGTCCATGGTCTTGGTGATTAAGTTGGCTTCCCTAGTGAATCTTGACATTATTTTACTGGTTTATTCTGTATTTTTCTTTGTGTGCATGGAAATGCATGTTTATTGAATCATATGGCAATTTATTTCCATACGAATTGCTTAATTTTCAGTCTTATGTGCTAGACATCTTCAAATTGCAGTCTATGCTTACTGGCGAGCCAAGTATTGTTGACGGTGCAGCCACGTTGCTCAAGGCCATAGTCACTAGGAACCCTAAAGCAATGATGAGATTGTATAGTACTGGGACATTTTACTTTGCTCTAGCATATCCTGGTTCTAATCTTCTTTCAATTGCGCACTTGCTTTCGGTTACACACGTACATCAAGCATTCCATGGTGGTGAGGAGGCTGCAGTTTCATCATCATTGCCATTAGCAAAACGTAGTGTTCTGGGTGGACTTTTGCCAGAATCATTGCTGTATGTTCTTGATCGAAGTGGAGCAGCGGCATTTGCTGCGGCAATGGTGTCTGATTCTGACACTCCAGAAATTATCTGGACACACAAAATGCGAGCTGAGCATTTGATCCGACAGGTGAGATTCTGAAAATATAATACTTGTCAGTAAATTATTCATTCGTCTATTAGCATTTGAATGGAACAAACCTCTTATCATTCACTTTGCTATTTATCCATTTTCAGAGGATTTTAATTTGATGAGCAGACATTTTAGGATTGAAAGATGAAGTGGAATTTTAAACTATGTGATATTAAAGTTGACTCAATAACTTTATCTTTTAACAGGTTCATTCAGATAAGGATGGAAAGGTCATGAACCTAAATTTAGTTTCTCCTTGAAACTAAGAGATGAATGCTTTTAGGAACAAGGCTGTTGCTTTTATGCAAGTTTTTTTTATTATTGCATATACTTCTCTCTCTCAGCTTCTGGCAAAGTCGACACTCTAATCTAGGAACACCTCCTCGGAACCCTAGTGGCATCATCTATCAAGTGATCAGTAAGATACAACTTAACGTTATGATGCTTCATGCTACTTGTGGGGAAGAGATTGTGGCTCAAAGGACAGAAGATCAGCTTATGGATTCTTTTTTAGGTTGATGCTAGCCTGACAAGCTCTCCTTGAATAGTGACCGTTCGAACAATCAGTAGGAGTGAACAAATAAAAGCCCAGAAGGCAACTATATATAACCCTATATGCTATAGTACGTGCAAGTAGGCCTGACTATTGAGACATCTGTGGAATGCAGAATTTTGACCTACAGTTCTTCAGGTTCTTGCTTCTGAAAAATTCTTTAATAAAAAATGCAGTCTATGTGAAAGGTGCAGTTAGAATGTCAACAAGATGATATAAAAAAGGAACATATGATGGCAAATGGAATGTTATGGATATTTTTCTTTCATGATAACTATCCTTTCAATGTTGTGTCCGTTATATGTTCTGAAATATGTGATTTAGTGCAAGATCTATCATTTTTTCCTTGGAAAGCATCAACCAAGAATAAAACAACAACAACAACAACTAAGCCTTTTCCCATACTAGACGGGGTCGGCTACATGGATTCTTTGTTTCCACATAGCCCTATCACGTGCCATGTTAGCAGGTAACTCACAATAAGCTAGATCATTCTTTATTGTTTCTTTCGAACACTTTTGTGGTCGTCCTCTACCTCTTTTAATACTTTCAAGATCTAGTTTTTCATACCTTCTTAGAGGTTCTTCTTTTGATCTTCTTTCTATATGTCCAAACCATCTTAAACGATATTCTATCATTTTATCCTCTATTGGTGTCACTCCTAATTTGTTTCTAATAACCTCATAATGTATACGATCTTTTCTTGTATGACCACTCATCCATCTCAAGGCTGCCACAGCCTCTCTTTCTTTTTATTTTTGTTACTTAACCTAATAATCACACTTAGGGCATTATATGTACAAACTTCTAACTTGAATGACTAAAACACTCATGATCAGATTCTGATCCATTGGGATCCAAACTACCCAAGTACATAAATTCAAATACAGAAAATGTAAAATATGCAGAAACATCCTTGAAGGCACTAGAGTTTCTTGGCAGGGTTGCAGATGTTCTTTCAGATTATCTTGGGGTTTACATGAGGACTTTATCAAGGATAATTTTGTTGTCATGTATGAGGTGATTTATTCTTCGGATTTCTTGAACTGGTGTTACTCTTCTTTGGCCTTGGACCAGTTGATTTCTCTAGTTCCAAGTGTCCTCGGCAAAGAAAAAAACATGAAAGATAATGAGAGGGGTCCTTTTCTAATCTAAATATGATTTAGTTTTATCATAACTATGAGTTTCTTGAGTTATAGCTTTCAAATGGAAATAGCTGCTTGCACGGTCATTCTTTTTCCTTTTCTTTTGCAATCAAAAGATGCGACTTATTGAGGCTTGGCTTTCCAATACATGGGAAAACTGGTGTTTGTCATCAAATGGAGTGTCTTAGCAGCTGTACTTAATGTGAAATTAATTCTTGTAGTGGTATCTTGGTAACTGTCCTATCAGATCCTCAGACGTGAAACCATTTCTTCTGGTGGTAACCTCTCTTTTGGAGTTCAACTTAGTATTTAGGTTGCAACTTTCTTTGCTAGGATCTCTTTTGCTCCTTTTCCAGTGTTTTATCAGCATAATGTCTTGGTGAAAATAAGGGAAGAGGTTTCCTTATATTGGTGGTAGAAGATAGACTCCATTTTTCTTGTCTGGGACTCCATTTTTCTTGTCTGTTTTGATTTGTTGAAAGCTTTGTACATAAAGACAAATTTCTATGATTATTTTGACAACTCCGCCCATGTAAGGGATCACCTTTGCATGGCCGGTCCCAAGTCCTGATAAAAGAGGAGGGTTGTGTTAGGCTTCCGACAACCAATGTAATACTTTGTCGGACTTATTTACCATGACTTCTACAAATTATGATAGGGCTCTATGAAAACAAAGAATCCATGTAGCCGACCCCATCTAGTATGGGGAAAGGCTTAGTTGTTGTATAGATATAGGCTTGATCTCCAACAAGATCCACTGTGCTTTTATTATGCATGAAGGGAAATAGAAAATAATGAATATGGTTGAGTTAAGAATACAGCCATGTCCCCATGTATGCACTGTAATGAAGACAATGCTTCAATGTGGCAACGGAAGGTTGATGAATATCACCTCAAAGTATCACTCGCAAAAGCCTTAGAAAAGAAGACTATAATAAAGCATATACAACAAAGGCACAATATTTAAAAAGAATATTATTTAGCCACAAAAGGCTTGAGAAAATCTATTAGATGAAAGCCATATTTATAGAGTACATGAGGCATATGAGAGGAGAAGGAGAGAAGAGGAAAGAGAAGAGAAGGGAAGGGGGGTTGGCTGCCAGCCAACCTAGCCCCCAATGTTAGTGGCCCTACAGGCCCGATTGATCAGGGCCTGCCGGGCCGGGCCGCTTGGCCATTTTCTAACATGCACTTCTGGTATACTAGTTTAGTTGTAACAACAGTGCTGTCGTTTCCTGTTTTCTTGTCGTAGGATGTAGACATCCTTATCGATACCATTTTATCAATTTTGGTGAACTTGAAGATTTACTGGATAAGGGTGGAGGGAAAGGAATATGTGGATTTCTTGGCATCTCATTTGTAGATCCAATGGGCTTTGAAGGAGCTAATGAAGGAACTACACAGAGATGTCAAGAGCTGGTGCAAGAATGCAACATGGAGATAAAAGTGATATTTTATTCTGTTGAGAAACATTCAGATAATATAACTTCAAGTCTTCAGAATGCTTGAATGTGTCATGTTTCTGAGTTTAGAAGGCCCATGTGTAGTGGATGAGAAGTTGAAATTTAGAAGGCAAGACAGGAGAACTCATGTTTAGTGCATTCTTATAAGGAAAATTAAGGAGGGCGGGTTGGAGGGAGGTAAGGGATGGTCTGTGTTACGTCCTTGGCTTCATTGGGAATTCAATCTTTGGGGTCGGGTTCCATGGGTCCTTTTGAGGATGAGGGCTAGAGCGCCTTTTCTTCCTTTCGGGATATCAACAAATGTGAGAGCTGCATGCTTTGGTAATGACCTGAGTTTCAATTCTTACTTTGTTTTGAGGACCTTCTTTTCTGAGCTAATATTCATAATTTCAAAAAAACTCTCTTCATATAACCAGTTGAGAAATGGTTCTATGTCGACTGCACCATTAAAAATGGAGATATCGGTCTTAAGCTTGTAATGATCATGATAGTGGTCTTGATGATTTCTATTTCCTGACCACTTATCCTTGTAGTTGTTTTCATATTTTTTGTCTTCAACGGCTTCTTACAAGCAGGCTTGCTCATTGGGTCTTCTATGAGGACGTGCTCTTTGATGATCAACATCTCTTCCCTCATTTCTTTGACTATTTAAATTTGGTATTTGATCTCTCCCTTGGATGTTTCAGACCATCTCAGATAGTTGGTTGAACCTTCTCATGAATTCCTACAGATTTTCGGTTTGCTGATTGATTGAATACTCAATTGCTTTGATTCGCTGCTCCATGTTAAAGTCGAAAGAGAGCACTTGTCAAGTTAAGATGAGGCTCTGATACCAGCTACAGCACAAACGTCTTTGGCTGACTTGATATCGTTCAAGTGGACGCAAACAAAGCTTTCTTTAATAGAACAAAACAAGAGAACCAGAAGTTGTTGGTTCTTGTCTGTACTTTATGAGCAATAATCTAGGTGCTGCACCTCTGTCTATAACTTGAAGTGCCTTTGATGTTGTAGACATTTTTATTTATGAACGAATATGCCTGTTGATACTGGATGTCTATCATGTATTCGAAACATGTAGCGGGCTGTAATTCTGGCTCTGTGTGTGACTAAGATCTGTTATTAGCTGTAAAGTTTAACGTGCATGATTCCACCTTTGCACCACTAAGGTGTCAAACAACTATTGAAGCTGTAGCTGCAGTGAGTGTGTTGGTCATTTGTCTCAAACTTGCCAGTTCTCTTCCAGGTCTTGCAACATCTGGGTGACTTCCCTCAAAAGCTTTCGCAGCATTGTCATGCATTGTATGACTATGCTCCTATGCCACCAGTTACATATCCGGAACTGAAGGATGAAATGTGGTGCCATCGATATTATCTTCGAAATTTGTGTGATGAAGTACGCTTTCCAAATTGGCCAATTGTTGAGCATGTTGAATTTCTACAATCATTACTGGTAATGTGGCGTGAGGAGTTGACTCGGCGTCCAATGGATCTCTCTGAGGAGGATGCTTGCAAAATCCTGGAGATTTCATTGGAGGGGAATGTGCCTAATGATGAGGGTAACATTCACAGGCATGAAACAGAAAGTGATATGTACAACACATCTAAGCAGATAGAGAACATTGATGAAGAGCTCCTCAAGCGTCAGTACAGGAAACTTGCCATGAGATACCATCCTGACAAAAATCCTGAAGGAAGGGAGAAATTTCTTGCCGTACAGAAGGCATATGAGCGTTTGCAGGTACCGTACTGCTCCATGTAGACTTATTTGCATGCCTGATATCTTCTCTTTTGTTTTTCTTCATTTTGTATATGCTAACGATTTATTTCAGCAAGGGAGTCAAGCTGAAGTGGTTCTAGAAGTAAAATACTCTATATGTTTGTCTTTTATGTGTTGATTAGACTGTTATCTATTGATTCAAGGGCATTAGAAAGAGTAGTTACATTCTTTAACAAGATTCACAACTATATCCCCTCATAGTTTGGACAAGGCTTGAGGAGGTGATATTTATGTGTTTAAGACCCCCCTGAACAGGTGGGAGGTGGGAGAGCTGGTTTTAAATTGTAATAAAATTTATGGCCATTCACAGTGAATGTCATTTGCTCTATTCTCTAGATTACTGTTGGGTGATGTACTTGCCTTTTGTTCTTGACCAACATGAGGAATCTAAAGGAAACTAACATGGAAGGCTTCTCAGGATTATTTTCCCACTTGAGCCATGTAATTTAGGTTTGTTTTTTCTTGGAATCAAGTCAATGAACAATCACGTCTTTCTGGGTTCCTTACGTTCTATGTATTTTCCCAAGTTTTACTTTGTCCTTTTGACCTTGAGAGAAGCATCATGCTGTCCTAAAGCACTGCTGTTTGTACCATGAAATCCTTCGGGATCAGTCTTGAGTCCAAGATTATTGTCGGGATCAGTCTTGAGTAGAAGATTATTGTCTTTTTCCATTCCAAAGTGTTTGGTTGCACAACCAATTATTTATTGCTTATTGTCTTCATTAAGGAGCTTCTGCTTTGGAATCTGAACTCGGTTTGGTTTCTCCAATTGAATAGCAAGGTTATGTTAGGAAATTAGTGCTGAGCCTTTGTGCTGATGCTCTTTGTCTGACCTACCATCAGAAGGATCATGCCAAATGAAACAGGCCTCCTGGGCTACTTCTTTAATATGCAGTTACCTATGTTTGTCAAATATTGGAAGAATGCCAGGTTTCTTATCCTTGGACAAATTTCACACAGCTGTTTGGTTTTTCATTTTTTTCTTGTGAATCATACCCAAAAGGCCACAAGCATTATGCCTCGGGAATGTTTCTCCTGTTGAGAGTACCTTCTCTATGTGAACTTCAAACTCCAAACTAGCTTTTCCTGTACATACTTTAGGATCTTGTTTTGCAGGAACGGATGCAACTTCAAGGTGCACCCTGATATCACCTTTAGGGTTTGAGCTGGAATTGTTTTGGACTTATTTCACACTTGGTATTTCTCCATTGCTAGATTCATGTAAGAGTATTGATGTTATAATGAAAAGCTGAGGGATCTGCAGCATGATATCTACAATAAAGCATGCCTGAACAACACTACCCTGACAACAAAATTGGGTCATTGAACCTGGCTGCAAATCCCAAAAAAGGATACTGTCCAAAAGCTGCATTGTTAGGGATAAAAGTGGGAGTGTTAGTTTCCGTTAGGGAACCCATAGCTTATTTTATCATCAGTCATCTCCACTTGACACAATGTTGGTTGATGGAGCGTTCCCTCCTTACAGAAACCTCCCACTTGAGAACAGTAAAAAAAATCAATTGTTCACAAGAGTTTCACCCTTGTGCTCACTGGCATTGACAAACACAAACAGTGCACCTGTTTGTTCCTAGGGAAAGGATGTGCTGCAAAGATTGAAAATTTGAACACTTGTGATATTGCAATTATGTTAGGCTTGGCTATTTACTGAAAGGTCCTTGCAAGCTTGTGTGCAACAACAACAACAACAACAACAACTAAGCCTTTTATGATACTAGATAGGGTTGACTACATGGATTCTTTGTTTTCGTAAAGATGAATCTCGGGCAATGCTAATAGTTAACTCAACATATGCTAGATCATTTTTTATTGTTTCCTTTAAACATTTTTGTGGTCTTATGTTTTCGTTTTTAATATTTTCACCATCTAGTTTCTCATACCTTTTTTCTTAATCTTCTTTAGGTTGTCTTTTCTCGTGTTCAAACTATTTTAAATGATCTTCCCTCATTTGATCATTTATTGGTGCTATTCCTAATTCATTTTTTATAACCTCATTATGTAGACAGTCCTTTCTTGTGTGGCCACATATCATCTTAGCATTTTTATTTCAACCACTAACATCTTTTGTTTTTTGCCCAACACGGAGAACCATATAACATAGTGGGTCTAGTTGCTAGTGTATAATATTTACCTTTCAACTTTAATAGCATCTTTTTGTTACATGAAATACCTGAATTACCTCTCCATTTTAACCAACCTACATTAATTATATACGTAATATCTCCATTAATTTTTTTCATCATTTTAAGAATCTAATCCTAGGTACTTAAAACTCTTAATTTTTTTCATATGAAGAAACCAAATGTTCAATTTTGCATTTATATATTTTATCTTTGGTCTACTAAGTCGAAAGCCTTTACTTTCTAATGTTTCTCTCACTAGTTCACGGACTCATCTACTAACAAAATGTCATTTGCAAATAACATATAGTAAATTACTTCATCTTGCATATTAGACTAAAATTAGGCTACATGTATAAAGCTTGTCATAATTTACTAAGTACTTGTGGAAATACCGTTAACACTTCTCTTTCTTCCCTATTCTCGGCTATGAATTCCATGAATTCATTATTATCCAAATTACCTTTTTCATTTTCTTGGGAGGAGAATTGAGCACCCACACTGTAATGTAAGTGTCGACCAACATGACATAGGGCCCATCCATGCCACATGGTTGATACCAGCGAATCGCTAACAAATACGAAGGCACCATAACCCATATAATCAAAGACATGCCAAAAGTATATTTATTAATATACAGTTTAAAATCCAACAAGAGAGTGGTACAATGAAAAGAAATTCAAAACTATAAGGGAGGGTTCTACTCCTACCATCTAATAGCAGAAGACAAAGTCCAAAGTCTTGCTTAACATCCCAAGTACTTAGCGTCTATGTTGGGTATATCCTGAAAACATTTAAAATAAAACCTGAGCACCATACTGTGCTCATAGATGGATGTGATCTCTCCACAGATAATCATACTAGAGACATGCACCATTTCAAACCAAACAATAAAAAAATATATATATATATATCATCAACAAAACAATACAATTACCGATGCATGCATACTTAAACACTCATCAAGATGCAGCTTAGTTTATCATAAACTCTATAGTATAACCAATCGTAGGAGTTGCCTGCACCATACTCCTGTCCAGCCACCTGACCTTCGGCAACGCCCTCGGCGTGTCGAGCCCCCTCCCAAGGGCCCACCAAGTCTAGCCCCTTAGGTCCGTGGGGCAAAAGTATCTGGATACCCCACTAATAGAGTCATACATTCAACTATATAATCACAATAATATCTCGAGAGCCACATCCCATATCCACAATAACATCTACTGGGCCATCTCTCAAAATCCACATAACCACATCTCCATCCACAACAATCACATATATCTAGTTATGTCAAAATAACATATCCATATCAAAATCACACATTCAAATCAAGTATCAAATCCGTTTTAGTGTACATAAACTCTCTACACTCATTGACTAGTTCCACTTATCCCCAATTCACGCATATCGTAACCGACATAGTTGCCCACGATAACTATAAGTGCAAACTAGCTCAACCAATGAAGTAGCCAACACAACTCAATGCATCTACGAGTTAGGACTATCCGATACGTCCATCTATAATCCACTAATGTCATACATTGTCGTGAAAAGTAGATTCATACCGGTAGTATTTCACTCGCCTATAATGACAACTAACGAGCTAACACTAACAGATATGTCCATCTATAATCCATCGACGTTCCATACCATCATGAAAGATAGATTCATTCCCATTAAGTGATTTATTCGCACACAAGTACACTCATGCTATGCACCCATATAGTCATCAAAGCATTTTAAAGACTTTCACAAGTCAACATGTATATACCCATTTAAAAGCATTAATAAATATTTCACAACCTTATGCATCATTTGTAAGCAATTAAAAACTACCTCTACCATATAACCGCAAAGAGAACACATCCACTTACTTGACGTCTCTATGCACATCCCAATATAATAGTGCTAACTCCTTCTTAATTACCTCAATTTAATCCCTAATCTTACGATGTATTACCAAGGACTTTGTGAAGAAATATGCTAGTTGTAGTTATGAAGGAACATAACGTAATGTCAGTCTTTTCTTCAAGCATTCTTCTCGAATATAATGGCAGTCCATTTCAATATGTTTGGTTCGTTCATGTAATGTATTGTTTGAAGCAATATACATTAACCTCCTAGAAGTTTAGTGATCCAAGATATCTCCATTGTTGTAGTAGTAATGACTCTATATTCTACTTCTGTAGATGATAAGGATACCTTTTGTTGCTTCTTACATCTTCAAGAGATAAGTGAGTTACCTAAAAATACATAAAATCCAGTAGTGGAATGTTTATCATTGACATCCCCACCCCAATCAATATCAATATAAGTAGTTAATTTAAGAGAGGATGATGATGTTAGAATGATCCCCCTTTCAAGCGTATCCTTTATGTTTCTTATAATCCGCATAACCGCACTCATGTTAATATTGGTGGGGTTTATTGAAATTGACTTGCCACATGTATTGCATGTGCTATGTCTCGTTGAGTTATAATAATATATGTAAAGGCTCTTATCATTTGTCTTTAGGGAGTAGGATCCTCTAATTTTTCTCTATCTGTAATTCTCAGTTTGGTCATCACTTTTGTATGCTCTCCTTCTTGTTATCGGTCAAACTTGATCTAGTAACAATATCAATAACAAATTTTGTTTGTGACATAAAATAACCTTTATTATTGCGAGTTACTTCTATTCCCAAGAAGTAACTAAGTAGACCCAGATCTTTCATTTCAAATTCTTCATGCAAATCTCATTTGATCCACAATATCCCATTTTCATCACTCCTAGGGATAATCGTATCATCTACGTACAGAAGTAGAATCACAATACCTCCATTAGTTGTCCTTACAAACAAAACAATGTCAGTATAACAAGAATGAAAATCCCATGCATGCATAAATTTTTTAAATCTATCAAACTAAGCCTTAGGTGCTTGTTTGAGCCCATATAAAGCCTTTTTTAGTTTAAGAGAATAATTACTTGGGGTATTGGATCTCGGAGAAGGAGCCATGTAGATATCTTCACTAAGATTACCATTCGAAAGGCATTTTTAACGTCCAATTGATATATGTTTCAGTTTTTAATAGAACAAATAAAGATCAATATACGAATAATAGTCATACGAGCAACATGAGCAAAAGTTTTCTCATAATCAATCACATATTCTTAAGAATACTCCTTAGTTGCAAGTCTTGTTTTGTACCTTTTAATAGATCCATTACTATGAGTTTTGACCTTATAGACCCACCTACAACCAATAATTTTCTTATCTTTGGGTTTATGTATAATTTTCAAGTATTATTCTTTTCTAGAGCTTCTAATTCATTATTCGTAGCTTTTCTCCATTCTAAGTTAATTTTTTCTTGGTCATAGTGTTTTGGTTCAAAGATATTCGATATGATTGTTATATGGTTTCTATGTTGACGTTGAGTTGTTTTATAAGACACAAATCTTTGAGGAGACTTTATGACTCTTTTGCTCGAAACATTATCATTTTCTCTATTTCTCCTTACATAATAATGTTCGAAAGGTCTTATGATTTCTTCTCTAGCTTCTGGATCGCTAGGTTCATACTATGGTTGGATCATATTTTCTTCTTGTATTTCTTCATTGTCATCTAGCCTATCATCCGTGATTTTATCCAAAAACGTATAACTATCTTGGTTGTTTTGTGACTCATCTTCATAATAATATTTATCTTTAATGAATTTGATATCTCTAGACACATATACTTTATCTTCTTTTTGATTATTACATTTATACCCTTTTTTATCAATACCATAGCCAAGAAAGACATTCAATAGCTTTGGAAACTAATTTGTTGTTCCTATCTGTATAAATATAACATTTACATCCAAAAATTTTTAACCAATTATGACTGGGTTTATTTGAATACAATTTTTTAATGGTAGAACAATTTTCTAGTTTGGTTGATGGCATCTTATTTATCAAATACATAGAAGTTAAAGCGGCTTCAACCCACAAGTATTTAGGAACATTACTTTCTAAAAACAAAGTTCTAGTAGTTTTAATAATATGTCTATACTTTTTTCGGCTAAACTATTTTATTGGAGAGTTTTTGTACAAGATTTTTTATGCCAAATTCTATGTTCTTCAAGATAATTTTTGAATTCATTTTTAAGATATTCACCACCGGAGTAAGTTCTTAAGATTTTGATATTAGTTTCAAATTGAGTCTTAATCATATTGGGAAAGATAAAAAAGTTTTTATAAACTTCTGATTTGTGTTTCAAAAAATATATCCAAGTATGTTGGGTGAAATCATTTACAAAGATAACATAATAGATCACTCATCTATTTGAGCTTATGGGAGTGGATCTCCAAACATAAGAGTGCACTAATTCAAAAACCTTTTTTGTGAATGGTTCTTTTGCCAAATGGTGCACGATGAGTTTGACCAAAAATACAATCTTTCTAAATAAAATCATTCTTTCCATTAGTCTTTATCCATGAATAATTATTCATTTTGCTTACATCAAGATGCCCCAATTTTTTATTACAAAGCCCAAACTAATTACAAGTAATCCCACATGTTTCAAAATTTGATATAACTAAATTATCCATGGCGTGTATGTCCTTGCCCAATCACTTTCTTAAACAAATGATTTTGCACCACATAAACATCTGGTGAGAAGGTAACAATGCACCCATTATCACAAATTTGAGAAACCGAGAGAAGATTAAGGTTTAATTTTGGTGTAAAACGTAGGTATTTTAAAAGAATTATTTTTTAGGTTACCAATTTTTTTAACATCAAGCTTAGTTCCATCAGTCGTAAACACTTATGCTCTAACTTGTGTGTATTTTCTAACAATTTATATTCATTTATCATATGAAAAGAAGCACCAGAATGTAAAAACAATGACATACCTTGATTTTTAGAAGAAGTTGATAATGCGGACTCGGAAATACTTGCCTTCTCTTTAAATATTTCTTCAATGTAGGCATTGATTCTTTATGGTAGTACTTTCTCCTTGTTATCAATGACAACCACTTGAGGAAGCCTCTTCAACAAGACAGGACGAGTGGTTTTTGATATGTCCACTCTCCTTGCAATAATGACCGATCATATTCTTCTTTGACCAAGACACAACATTTCCCTTGAAATGTATGTTTCCTTCACTATTTTTGCATGTGGAGGCTTATATGTCTTCAAATAATTTTTGGGTATAGATGTAGCGAAAACCACCTTTTTTGTTTTCGCTTATGTTTCAAATCTAGTCTCTTCCATAACTAAATCGGCCAATATCTCATAGATTTTGGGTGTCGGTTTTCTATGTATCAAATTTGATCTTATGTTCTTAAATTCATCTTGTAATCCCGTATAAACAATAATAAATATTGGTTGTTAAGGTATTCTTCAAATTCATCCATACTTTGAAGTTTTTCGAGTTTGTCAAAACTCTTAAATTGATTCAATAGATTAGAAAACTCATTGTGATATTCTCTAATGCTCATGGAATCTTGTTTGAGCATTATTATTTTTTCTATCAAATTTATTTGAAAAATAAAATTGTCTTGGGAATGAGTTTTCCCAAGGTATTTCCAAGTCTAATATGCATTATAAAACACACTAATTCTCCAACGGAATTTTTCATCTATATTTTTGCCAATAATCCATGTGATTTTGAGGCATTGTATTTCTCTTATTTTTTCAATTCTTGTTTGTATTTCTCGTGCGTCTTGAGAAACTCATCCTCATCAAGCCTTTCTTATATCCATTTGAGCTCCTTGATCGTACCATTAATATAATTTAGATAGGAGTTGGGAGCCAATAAACAACGAAATGTCTCACCTTTTTCATTTTTCTTAATAATAATAAGAAATGCGAAGAATACCTTGATTTCCTCTACTTGGCCAAACAATGCCTAAATTTGACAATCTTCTCACAATCGGCACGAATCCAAATGCAGCTCTAAATGAGCCATTCGAGTTCTGATACCATGTAAATGTAGCACTACAATCTCGCTGATGATGTCCACAAAGATAAACACAAATGATCTCACAAGATCTTCCACAAGCCAAATCACCAAACACATAGTGTGCAAAACAAACCGAATAAGTAAAACACCAAACAAGTCAAACGAGCATAAAAAGCCCCAAAAAATTCATATATTCACATCCTCTATTTATAGAGGTTTTGTTACAAGTGAGAAAAGAGAGAGAGAGAGGGGGGGAGGTGTTGCTCGCAACGGCTACACTACTAGCCGTTGGAGCTGGCTAGCACTTTAGGGCCAGTCAAAGAGAGAGAGGGAGGTGCTGCTCCCAGCTTCCTATTACAAGTTAACATAACCATCATGCAGAAGATACCAGCAGTTGTAATAAAGTGTCGGCCAAGGGAAGACAGATCCCTATGAAGTTATTAGAGATAAAGTTGGTGGAGCACCAATATAAAAGTAAAATGGGGAAGGCACACTTAATGTGGTTTGGGCATTTGGATAAACAAAACAGGCATATGGGGCTCTGGTAAGTAGGTATCAGAACTTAGACACTTAAAGAGACAAAGTAAGGCTTAGAGGTGTCAGATGGAAATAATAAAACATGGTCCTGGCACAAGATCTAGCACAATTGTCCAACCCCATTTATAGTTTATTTTACTATCAGAAGGCATCAGTTACTGCCGTGCATCATCATTGTTCATTTTACTTAATTCATCTAAATAATAGCAGTTATGCTGGTGCTGACCAGTTGCATTCACTTCTTTCTCTCTTTTTTTTTGAAGAATTTGGTTGCATGGGTGAAGCTGGTGAATTTGGGGTTTGAGTGTACCTTTTCTAAATGAATTAGTATCTGGTTCCTTCACAATCCCTTGTTCATTGGGGACTTGGGGTCCTTGCTTCTTGTGTATCTTAGTGGTGATCTTGTATCTTGGGCTGCGATGACTTTCCTTCATGCCAGTGTGATGACTTGTTTCTTGGAAATATTTTGGTGATCATGGGTGAGCTAATGATAGTTTTTTCCTTAATAAATCCAATATGAGGTTTTCCATAATTTGTACATGTGTTTCTTTAAGTTGAGATATAAACTTTGTATTGCCAATAATATGTCCTGTAATTTTCAAGATTTTATTGTGCCTAGGGATGTGTTTCTCTCATGAGTTGGCACCCAAACTGTTGACTTGCATTATCAAGACGCTAATGTATGTAATCACGTGGTTTCATAGGCAACCATGCAAGGTTTGCAAGGACCTCAGCTTTGGAGGCTGCTGTTGTTGTTGAAGGGTCAATGCATATTATATAGGCGATATGGTGATGTCCTGGAACCATTCAAATATGCTGGCTACCCAATGTTGCTGAATGCAGTCACCGTGGACAAGGACGACAGCAATTTTCTTACATCTGAAAAAGTTCCCCTCCTTGTTGCTGCATCAGAGCTCATTTGGTTGACGTACGTACCATTTTCCTAGCTCATGTTATATGAATGCTTTTGCTTACATTGAATAAAGCACACACTTTTGTTTTACATTGAATTGAGACCATGGAAGCAGTGGCTTATGCATTCTTTAACAGGTGTATCTCATCTTCATTAAATGGTGAGGAGCTTGTGAGAGATGGTGGAATACCTCTTCTTTCAACTCTTCTTTCTCGCTGCATGTGTGTGGTTCAACCTACTACCTCTGCAAGTGACCCATCTGCTATGATTGTTGCAAATGTGATGCGCACCTTTTCTGTTTTGAGTAAGTTTGAGAGTGCCAGATTGGAAATACTCAATTTTGGTGGCCTTGTTGAGGATATTGTGCACTGCACGGAGCTGGAACTTATACCTGCAGCAGTTGACTCTGCTCTCCAAACTGTAGCTCGTGTTTCTGTTTCATCTGACTTGCAATATGCTGTACTGAAGGCTGGTATCCTATGGTAGGTTCTGTGATGCCATTTCTGGATAGTTGTGAGCTGAATCCTTCTAAATTTCTAATTGCTACTTGTTTTTCTCTTAACTCTACAAAGATAATCTGGTCTGCATATTCACCACATTTTCTGTATATGTCTTGTTAAAATGCAATCAGCAAGTTATTTCTCTTGGATTGATAAGTGCTGATTCCGGGCTTCTTATGTTAGGTATACAATACCCCTGTTGCTCCAGTTTGACTCCACAGCTGAAGAAGCTGATATATCTGAAGCTCATGGTGTTGGTGCCAGTGTGCAAATAGAAAAAAATAAGCATGCAGTTCGTGCAGCAGAGGCATTGTCAAGGCTGAGTGGTTATTGTAATGATGACTGTGGTACACCATTGAATCAACCAGCAGTAAATGCATTGAGGGCATTGTTGACTCCTAAACTTGCAGATATGCTTAAGAATCAGCATCCAAAGGAGCTTCTTTCCAACTTGAACACAAACTTGGAGTCTCCTGAGGTAAATTGCAAATGTTACTAATGTGGAACTTGTTTTTATGTTTATGTATAACATTTCATTCTACTTGAACAGTTTTTATTTCTTCCTTCGATTATGAGGTGCCCATTTACTGGGCGTTGAGAAATTCATACTTAACTATAGGACTCAGTTAAAGCAGTATTTGATGTTATGTTGTATCATTTAAATACGCTTTAGGACATTTTATCAATAAGATAAATGGATTAGTTGGCACAATACACTACGCCAATTGTCAGTATTCAATATCTGTTGATTGGGTGCATTCTAACTGCTCCTAGTATATTACCTTGTGCCAATATTGTTTTAAATTGTATGTTGCCTTCTAGTTGAGGAATCATCTTTAAACATGATTTCTTATACTTCTATTCATGTACATGTAGAACCTGGCAACACTGAATCCATTAATTGCCCCATGTGCTGTCCTCTTGGTGTACTAGTTTCAGGAAACCCAACAATATCCTAATCAAGTGGCCATCATTGTGAAATCATTCTCTTTCATGGGCTGCAACCTGCCTTGTGCTGAAGATTGGTCTGGTTTGGTTGTTGGTTGGTCAACTCTTCTGTACTTTTGTGAGTCCAACCAAAACCCAAAGTATTCTCCCCCACTATGTGACGGACTACTACATGCATTTTTAGTCACCATTTTTTTGTATCTCATGTCATATTCACATTCAACTACAAAAAAAAAAGCAAGATCGTGTTGTGCCATTTCTTCCAACATTTTTGAACCCTTCCTATGCCTCTTTTTTCAACATATAAATTTTTTCGCTGCTGGAGATTGATCTTGCTGCATCTCTTCGAAGTGCTTTCTTTTTTATCAGCTTTGTTGTTCATTTTTTAGATGATTTAGTCAATTGGCTCTTTGTACGCTTTTCCTCCTTTTTCATTTCTTTCCATGTAAATTCATTATTATTAGTTGGTGTGTGGTAGTTAAACTCTCTCCTACTATGACCCTGTAGCGAGTTACCATACAATCGATGTTTTCTCTTATGAGCAAAATATTCAACTTTGGTTTTGGAGAAGTCACTCATATGAGTAATGAAGTTCTACTATTGTTCTTCGATGTTTTCTCTTATGAGCAAAATATTCAACTTTGGTTTTGGAGAAGTCGCTCATATAAGTAATGAAGTTCTACTATTGTTCTTCGAGAGTCATGTTCACTATAGAGGAAGTCACAAGTCAACAAATTTATAAGTTTCTATGCTATCCTTGTTTCAATCTCCAAAACCATAGTTTTAATTTACATTTTTATACTCTAAAGTCTCTTTACCCATATTACCACTCGTAGCTCCTCCTAGACAAGCTATTTTTGCAATGAGACTCTCGGATCACGTTATCTATCACCACCTACAATTTCTGTTCTGTTGGTCCAGTCCCATTTAAGGTGCCTAGCATAGGCATATCACGGATTTGTTCTCCCAAATTCCTAATACTTAGTAGACCATCATAATTGATCTCTATGCTTTACCTCTATGATACTCTCCTTCAAATCCTTATTTATAATAATGCAACTCTATTTCAATCTTTCTCTTTAACTATGTATCACAATTTAACGCATTATTTTTCAAACTCCTTTGTTTTTTGCCTTACCTAATAGTTGTCTTCTGTATGCCAAAATGTGGTTTCTCTTAATCATAGTGTTAATCATCTCCATTAGCTCGTGAGTAAGTGTCTTAATGTTTCACATATCAATATGAATCTTATTTTCTCAGGCTAGCATATGTACCTCTCACATTCACCTATGCTGAAACATTGGGGAACCTTTTGGGTTACATCTTGACATTGATGTTGAGGACTAGATTCTCCACACAATTTATAGGGGAACCCTCTATGTAATTTGTTCAGTACACTCAGATAAAGATATAGAGGCCTTTGCATACTTGTTAGTGCACAGAGGGTCTCTGAATTGCATTGCTAAGAGGGATGCCTGGATGCCATTTCATAAGTTATAGAGATCATGGTCGAAGTTTGATCGGCTTTTAACGCTACCTAACAAAACCACCACCACAAGATGGATTTTTATGTATCTTATGTAACTGTTCTTATAAATTTACAACTTCTATTTAAGGCTCTCAAAATTGCTTATATTTCATGAGAACATTTAAAAATGCCAGATGAGGATGTCTCCATAGATTCATTGTGTCTTTCTGGGGACTATTTATTTACATTTTTTACAAAATTATTATTGTTTATCTTAAAAGTTCTTCTATACTACCTTGAAATTTTTGGGAGAAAAACTGTCTATGAGTGATGCAAGTGGCATTGTTTTGGAACCGATGTCATCTGTTGCAAAGTTTTATTCTTTTCTGCATGCCAGTAATTCTTTTATGTTAAAAGTTTGCTAATTATTCTCTATAATCTTTAACTAAAATTCATTGCATGCTTAAATCTCCATATACAATGCTTAAAATTGTCTATTGTAGTTAGAATCACCTTGGTTCTGTTGTAAGCAATGTCTCACAGAAACATTTGTTGAGTGGGCAGCATTTTTTCCTAACCAAGGACCTCTATGCATATGAATATATTTTATATTTGGGCAGGGGATGTAAAATTCGTGATAGGGATCATTTCATTGGGACCATTCTTCTCTAATGATTGGTTGCATTCCAAACCTGATATTGCATGGCCAGTTTCCTTTGGGTTATAGTTGATGGTTGTAGGTCAAGCATATTGCCACATCAGTGCCCAAATACCTTCTGGTACTTTAGTGGACAGGAAGATCAAATTCAATCTGTGATTTTGTTCCACGTAGACATCATTTATTGCTTTCACTTTTGAATGACAGTTACCTGATTTTCATAAATTTACGTTAAATTGGATTTGGTCCTATTTTACGTTCCTATTTCCTTAATTTTGCCTCGTGTTTGGATCTGTTTTTTGGTAGTATAATTGTGTCATGACATGTATCTCGGTTTTGTCTGTGAAACGCCGACAGATTATCTGGAATTCATCTACAAGATCAGAGTTGCTAAAGTTTGTGGATCAACAACGTGCAAGCCAAAATCCTGATGGTTCATATGATCTTCTAGAAGCTCAGTCTTTTACATATCAGGCACTGTGTAAGGAGCTCTACGTTGGCTATGTTTACTTGAGGGTGTACAATGAACAACCAGATTCCGATATTAGCGATCCAGACACCTTCTGTAGTGCTCTTCTTGATTATATATCACAGTTGGTACATAATTTATCTACTTTAGAATCAGACAGGGAATCTGTTGTAAAAGATTCATCTTCTGGGTTACCAGAGTCTGAGACAAGTACTGTAAATAGAGAAACAAAGGAATGTGCAACTCAGGATTGCCCATCACTTTCCTCTGAAGGAGGGATAACATATAAAGAAGATTTTGAAGTTGTTAGCCACCTTCATGTCGGGTTGACATCCCTTCAGGTAACTGATATATTGATTAGTCTTAGTTTTCGAATTTTGGATCTAATACATGATTGTCATTTGCAAACTGCAGAATTTGCTGACAAGTAATCCCAGGCTTGCGGCAACTTTTTCTACCAAAGAGCAGCTAGTTCCTCTTTTTGAGTGCTTTTCTGTTCCCCTGACTCCTGAAAGAAAAATTCCTCAGCTTTGCCTCAGTGTGCTGTCACTGCTAACTGCATACGCTCCTTGTGTTGAGGCTATGGTTGCGGATCGTGCAAGTGTACTCCTTCTGTTGCAAATGTTGCACGGTTCTCCCAACTGCAGAGAAGCAACTCTCCATGTTTTATATGCGCTGGCAAGTACAGCTGAGCTTGCATGGGCTGCAGCCAAACATGGTGGTGTTGTTTACATTCTCGAACTTCTTTTGCCCTTGAGAGGTAATTCTTTCTTGATGTGCGCTCTTGTTCCTTTATTGTTGCTTTGATTCATTGAAATCATGCTGCGATTCTTTTAGTTGTGTCAGTACTGAATGTTCTAAGGTGCTGTCTTAAGTCCTAACCCCATCTTCATAGTATCTCTCTTGCATTTGACAATAGTGATTATTTTACACTGTGTCCTGCCTAATAATCCTACCTATTCTGCCCTATATGGAATGGAAGGGATATGAATCATCTGCTCATGTCCTGGTGATCTTCATCTGAAAGTTCCAAAGTTAAGCGATATATGGTTGATGCATCTTTTATCATTTTGGCATATTTTGGAAGAATTCTGTCACTAAGGACCAGGCCACAGGACCTGATTCAAGGCCCTTTAGTGTGTATTACCTTTTCAAGTGTGTGAGTTAAATGTTAGCATGGCACATGATCGAGATCTATGGAAACAAATAATCCATGTTGCCGACCCCATCTAGTATAGGAAAAGGCTTAGTTGTTGTTGTATCTTTTCAAGTGTGTATTTGTGCAGCAAGAGATGGAATAAAATTGCATCACCTAGAAGCGGCTAAGCGAAATATTTTAGAAATTCTAATGATATTTCGTTAACAAGCTACAACAACAACAACTAAGCCTTTTCCCATACTAGACGGGGTCGGCTACATGGATACTTTGTTTCCACAGGTCCCTATCGCGTGCCATGTTAGCAGTTAACTCACAATAAGCTAGATCATTCTTTATTGTTTCTTTCCAACACTTTTGTGGTCGTCCTCTAGCTCTTTTAATACTTTTCAAATTTAGTTTTTCATACCTTTTTACAGGTTCTTCTTTTAATCTTCTTTCTATATGTCCAAACCATCTTAAACGATATTCTCTCATTTTATCCTGTATTGGTGCCACTCCAAATTTGTTTCTAATAACCTCATTATGTATACAGTCTTTTCTTGTATGACCACTCATCCATCTCAACATCTTCATTTCTGTCACAGACATCTTTTGTACATGTTGATGGTTAACTGCCCAACACTCCGAACCATAAAATATGGCAGGCCTAATTTCTGCTCTATAATATTTACCTTTTAACTTTAATAGTATCTTCTTATCACAAAGAATACCTGATGCTCCTCTCCATTTTAACCAACCAGCATTAATTCTATGTGTAACATCTCCATCAATTCTTCCATCACTCTGAAAAATTGACCCTAGGTATTTAAAACTTTCCTTTTGGGGGATGCAATGTGTGCCAATTTTAATTTCTATGTCCTCTGAGGTAACCAAATGATCAAATTTACATTCCATATATTCTGTCTTTGTTCTACTAAGTCGGAGGCCTTTGTTTTCTAATGTTTCTCTCCATAGTTTCAATTTTCTATTAACTTTTTCCTTAGACTCCTCCACTAATACAATGTCATCTGCAAATAACATACACCAAGGTACTTTATCTTGAATATGTTTTGTTAACTCATCAATCACCATTATAAATAAGTATGGACTTAAAGTTGATCCTTGATGTAACCCAATATTAACTTCAAAGAATTCTGTCATTCGTTAACAAGCTGATCAACTAAATTTGTCTTAAGAATCACAGACATTTTGATGATTCTTGTAGCACATCCGCTTTTATGGAAATCCTTCTTTTCTTTTGCCAGTTATGGATACTGAATAAGGAACAGCATGCTAACCATTTTTAGGAATTCTCTATCCCATTTCCTTTTGTTTTGGTGTGACTATGATTGTTCCTGTTAGATTAACATCCCTTTTCGGTGCATTTGCATCAAGTGAATAATGAAGAGGTGACAGCTCCCCCTCCCCCTCCCACCCCACTCTCTCTCTTTCTATACACACACAGGGGGGGGGGGGGAGAGAGAGGGAGAGACCTTGATGATGCTGACCAGTTGAGGTTAATAGGCTGGTGCCTAAAGGCAGATAATTTCATGGGTGAAAGCTGTTTGATCGGCTGAGCATGTTCTCGACTTTGCAAAATATATTTTCATGAGCACAGTGTCTTCTTTCACTAGCCAAGAGGGAGGCCTCCCTTAGCAGCCTTCTCTAGATTGATTACCTGACAGCCAGTTGAACCAGGGTTGCTTCAGCTGGCTGTTATTTGTAACAGACAAAATGAATACGAGTGAGAATCACAGAATAAGATAAAGAAAATGGTTTTTGACTTGATAGTTTTGTGGGTTATACTCTACACTGACTTTTTCTTCTTAGTCTGTCATTTATTACTTCCTAATGAAAGTTAACAATGAAAATTATAGTGGGACAGAAAATATTGCAATTTGGAAACTCACTTGGTACTCTCATTATTTATGTTGGAACACATTCAAGAAAAGGAAATATGTTCTTTTAGATAATGTTGGACAGACATTACCACTAGTTAATAGTGTTGCCATAAGCCACTGTATTCCTTAGTTCCTTCATTTATGGCAGCTTGAAATTCCTCTATTTCTGTGGTGCCCATAGTATATAATCTGCTTTCTATTTTAATAATAGGTAATTCTATATGTAAATATCGAATTGTGTTTTTTCTTTTTTTGTATGTTTTGTCTTTGTATAGGTTATATTGGTTCTCCGTTGTTCTTTGATCTGATTGTTGCGATAGTAAAGCAGGTTAAGATCCACGTCTCTTTTATTCTTTCTGATCTCTGCTGCAAGTGGTGGTGTTTTCTTATAGGTCTTGCTTTCCTTGTTTCTTGTGCTGTTTAATATTCATATTTTATCTATTGGTATGGCTGTAGGTGGGCAGACTATATGCGTGCTTGTGCATGCTTGCATGCATTTTCATTTTCATGTGTCTGTATGTGTGTGTGCATACCTGTGTTTTTATATAGAGACTGATTTAATAAGCAATGCAGAAGAAATCCCTTTGCAGCAAAGGGCAGCTTGTGCGTCCTTATTGGGAAAGCTTGTTAGCCAGCCCATGCATGGTCCGAGAGTAGCAATAACTCTGTCAAGGTTCTTCCCAGATGGTTTAGTTTCTGCAATAAGAGATGGTCCCGGTGAGGTTGTTGTAAAAGCTCTTGAACAGACAACAGAGACGCCGGAACTTGTGTGGACACCTGCAATGGCAGCTTCTTTGTCTGCTCAAGTTTCAACTATGGCTGCCAATCTATACCGTGAGCAGAAGAAAGGTCGTGGTTGTTGATTGGGATGTACACTGAGCAGGCATCTGGACAGCAGGAAATGAGAGATGAGGCCACAGGTATCACCTAATATATGTGATGTTTAGAATCATATATTTTCTCGTGTCGAATGTCGAATGGACTCAGTCTTTTGTGTTGGGATGCAGGTTGGTGGCATCTATGTTCCTCACGGGCTGTTTCTGGAAAAGATCCCCACCTTTCTCTCTGGAGAAATCCTAAAAGATTCTTGGAAGGGCTACTAGATCAGTATTTGGTCATCCATTGCTGCTACACATTATGAGGCTCAGGTTGTTGACTCCAGAGCTGTCTCTTTGCTTCTCTCAGCTGCATTGGTTTCATTACTGCGGCAGTGCATCCTGCACTTGCAGATCATGTTGGATATCTTGGGTATGTTCCAAAACTTGTTGCAGCAATGGCCTACGAAGGAAGGAGAGAAACAATGTCCTCTGCTGAGAGGCAGAGTGAAAATCATGCTCAGCCTGATGGTTTTTCTGCATCTGAGAGGGATGAAACGCAGCCAAGCTCACAAACTCCACAAGAACTTGTTCGCCTGAGCTGTTTAAGGGTTTTACACCAACTTGCTGCCAGTACAACTTGTGCAGAAGCAATGGCTACCACAAGTGTTGGAACTCCCCAGGTATTGGTAGTTGTTTTCTGCAAGTTCTATCTTTTCAACTCACGTTTTATAATGCTGCTTTGGCCGTTTTCTGATCTTAGGTCCAATGCAAGCTGAAACCCTAGGATCTCGAAAAGGGTTGTCTGTCCTATGTCTAACCTCCCTTCAGCACACAGATCTTGTCATCTCTATGCTGATGCCAAGATATGCCCTTGGCTCTAAGAGCCAACGTATTCAAACATCTTATTGCTTTCAAGTTTTGCATGATTGTCACATGCAACATGTCTTGGCTAGCACATTTTGTTGATAGTCAAAGGGCATGAATATGGTGGTGACTAATCTCGCCTAGGTGTTACCAGGATCTCGGACTGACATGTTTTACTGTCTACACCCACATGTCTTAGAAATGAAGTTCAAGTTATAGGCATTCAAAACTCCTCAAATGCAAACATAGAACTTTTGAGGAGCAAGATGACAAAATCAGAATCATAATACCTTATGATTCTGTAAACACTTGGGGAGCATTGTTTATTAAGGCATGTGCTGTCAGATTCATAATTTCATTTGCAGGTGAATTTCAATCGAATATTGGTATGGTTGGGCCTACAGATTGCCTTTTCAGAAGCGTTTACTTTGCAAATCAAGTAGGAATATTCATTCAATGTGCATATTGCTCTGAATTGAGAATTTGAGAGCACTTTTTTAATCTTTTAGCTTTTAGTTTGTTGAACTTTCTTGCTATCCCTTTGGCTGACTGCCTAAATTTCTTGATGAATTCCGATGTCCAAGTGTTTGTCCCAGAAATGTTTAAAGCTTCACCTGATACGGCTTCAAATGTGAGCTGCTTTGTTTATATTCACCGACTTGTGTTTGATAATAGTCGCTCTTATCTTTTAGTGACCTATTTCAGACAGTCTGAGCATGTGATACTATTAGAATTCCAGATTTGTTCTATCAAAGAACTGTTTCTATCTTCTGTTACATTTGGAATAGTTATTACCGTTGTTATGCAGGAGCTTTTGTACATTGAAATTTAATAAATTTGTATTATGGTTTAAGCTTTTTGCCTTTGTGTGCTGTTATCTTTTCATCTCCTCTATGATTGACTGCAGTTGTTACTAAATTTCAATGTGCAAGGTTGTTCCATTGTTGATGAAAGCAATCGGGTGGCAAGGTGGTGGTATACTAGCACTGGAGACTTTAAAACGTGTTGTTGTTGCTGGAAATAGAGCAAGAGATGGGCTTGTTGCGCAAGGATTGAAGTGAGGGACTGTTTTTTCTAGTTACAACTATTTCTTTTAACTGCAACCATCCTATATCCACAGCTAATGTCATCAATTTCTTGTATAAAGCAGGAGGCTTGCTTAAGATTCTTTTAGCCACCGTCTGGCCTTTAAGTTAGTTGTATGTAATTGTCTTTAATGGAATGGGTATAACATGCAGGGTTGGCCTTGTTGAAGTTCTACTTGGACTTTTGGATTGGAGAACTGGAGGTACACATGGTCTTTGTGCTCAAATGAAATGGACTGAATCAGAAGCTTCTGTTGGGAGGGTTCTTGCGATTGAGGTTGTTACTTATTTTCTTCATATGTTCTTATGGACCCTGTGCGTGAGTTGGTTTTGTAGCCTGTTAGTTGTATCATGCCCTTTATTCATAATTTGGTTCCTCATGGATGTCATATATTTCACTGCTGCATTTGGCCCATAAATTCTATTACAGATAAGAGGGAAGATATAATTCACAGCAGAAGCTATTAAGTTTCCTCCTTTTCCTTTATATCTTCTGATATTCTGTGCACTTACGTTTTTGGTTCAGGTGTTACATGCATTTGCTACCGAAGGTGCCCATTGTACAAAAGTCCGCGAAATGCTAAATGCTTCAGATGTAAGTCCTCTCAAGATATGAAGTGGCTTTCCAACTTCCATACTTTTGTTTTTCAAACATGTGATTATAATGTCTAAACATCATAATATTGGCATTAGCCTTAGTCAATGGGTTACTGCATATGACTTAGTTTCATGATGCCCTGTGTATGCGTTAGGTGATTCCTCTTGGAATAAACTTCTTCTTATTCAAAATGAGAGAAACTTACATTATATTGCAGATTGGAGGCATTCCTCCAATCTGCATCAAGAACAAAATCATCCTCTTTCCTGCAGCCGTCTCCCCCTCTTTTCTCTTTTTTTTCTACTTAACCCTAATCACCTATTAATACCCTATCTAACTCAATTTCCTAATCTACCCCTACTAAGAATTAACTATTTTTAAGATGACATAAGACTCAAAAAGACTAACGAAATTACACAGGACTCTTTTACATGACTTGACTTATTACATGACACAATTCGACATTCCTTAACACTCCCCCTCAAGTTGGGTGGAAAATATTGATGACACCCAACTTGGATAAGGTCTCCTTTAATTAAAAAATCAGCCCTCTCTTTAAAAGAGTGAACATACTCCAGCTGGAATTCTTTATTAGATATTTTCTCCCTGATGAAGTGACAATCAATTTCTATATGTTTAGTCCTTTCATGATATATTGGATTAGAAGTCATCTGAATTGCTGTACTGCTATCACAATATAAGGGTATAGGATGGTTGAGTGAATAACCCAATTTAGTGATCAATGAAGATATCCATTTTCCTTCACACATTGCTTGAGCTATAGCTCTATATTCAGCTTCTGTCGTAAATCTTGCAACAATTGTCTGTTTTTGCTTTTTCAAGATATAATATTACCCTCAAGTAAAGTAACATAGCCAATAGTTGACTTTCTGTCATCATACGAACCTGCCCAGTCAGCATCACAATAAAGTTCAATGTCCAAATGTGATGATTTCGAGTAAAGGAAACCCATTCCTGAAGTTGATTTTAGATATCTGAGGATTCTATACACAACATCCATCTGATTTTTTGTTGGTGAATGCATATATCTGCTCACAATCCCCACTGCATATGCAATATCTGGTCGAGTAATGGTTAAATATATGAGCTTGCCCACTAGCTTCTGATAACGAGAAGTATCCACCAGTTCACCATTCTGTCATCTCGAGCTTTTGGTTAGGATTAATTGGAGTGTCTGGCTGGTCTACAATCACTTCGTTTCAGGTTTATGTAAGAAGGTCAAGGATATACTTCCTTTGAGAGACCACGATTCCTTTCTTGATCTTGCAATCTCCATTCCCAAGAAAGTATCTTAGAGGATGCCAAAATGCTTATGCTCGAAAGTGATTTGACAGAGGGTGCTATTTTATCTCGGTTCATACCTAACAGGACGTCATCTCGGATGAGATTATATGTCATCCACATAAACAATTAGTAAGAAGTGTAAGCTTGCCTTCTTTGAATTGATATGGCTTATAGAAGCCATAGTATGATCCTGCCGTGAGCTTGTCCATAACCTAAGAACCATACAATGGTGAACCTCCCAAACCAAGCCGCGAGGAGGCCCGCTTTGAGATCATATAAGGCCTTCTCCTAACTCTACAGAACGACCATATTCCTCTCGCCCACCTTGATTATCCATCCTGTGTGAATGTCCATATAGACTTCTTCCTCCAAATTACATTGGAGAAAAGCATTCTTAACATCCAAATTGGTGCAAGTCCCATCCAAAGTTTCCGCGTAGAAAGAAGTATCTTTGACCGTAGTTCATCTTTGCTGTACTAGGAGCAAATGTGTCCTATAATCAGCCCATAAAATGTCATCTGGTATACCCTTGCAGTAACCTTTAGCTTTGTACTCCGTTTGCAGTATCCATCGACCGATATTTCAACCGTATGTAAATCCATACCTCGCATAACTATCACTTTTGTCCTTCAGACTTTCAACAATTTCCCAAGTCTACTATTTCTTGTTTAAAGCGCACTTCATTTCTTCAATCATTTATGGCAGACGATGAACACCTAGATTTATCCATAAATGCTTCTTCACTCATAGTGGGGACCTATTAAGAATGTATTGCCGTAAATCAAACTCGCGATGTTTGTAATGATAGGTTTTTGATAACCTGGCCCGAGGATATGAATATTTTGCACAAGTGGTACGACATTTCTTAGAGTATGCTAGAGCATGTAGATCCTCCCGGGCAGTTCACCGTAAGGCTATCATGTAAGAAGAAGTCATGTGTTAGTTCTCAAATAGTCGCTGAATCTTCTCTGAGAGGCAATGCCGAGGCTATGGTAATCAGAATGCAGGCTGACCTCGGAGTTTCTTAAGTGTCGCAACCTCTAACCTGTCGCCAATAGTGGCAAGTACGGTCTGATTCAGGCACCATTGCACTGAGCGAAGACGATCGTCACACGACCTATCGAGAGGAGGGATAGATGACTCTCAATCGAGATTCACCACAGGAAGAGGAACAAAACATGACTCCAAGAGACTCATGACTTCTTCTGGACCAACTCTCCCCCGAAGCCGAGACCCAAGGCAGAAAAGACTGAAAAGAAAGTGACATCCATGGAGACATATGAACACCATTAGCCTTTCACGAGGATGATAACGATTTGTACCTCAGGACATGCGATGGTGCATACCCTAGAAAACACATTTGATGTGAGCAAACAAATCCAACTTTGTTAAGACCTCGGAGCGATGGACATATGAGCAAAACATGTCGACGGCCGAAGACATGCGACGGGAGAATTCTTCACGCTGGTAGGAGCGGAAGAAGCCTGGATGAGTTACCTGGGACCGAACCACGTCAAGACCGGGAGAGCGAAGACATTATTAATCAAGTATATCTGCAAGAATTAGAAGGCGACACTCCATAAGACTGCAAGGAACGTATTGAGACATTTGGAATGGAAAGAGCTCCAAGCTGCTTTCAGGAGATAGATGCCTATTCTTTAGGTTAAAGAACCCATTTCTGTTTTGCTGGCGTCAACGATATAACCTCATGTAACACCGTGTTCCTGGGGTTAATAGCTGGCTGACACATGTTGTAAAAATTCGAGATGGAAAAATTCATGTGCTTTATCACGCCACAAAATACAAATCGGGAATCATCACATGCACCTTTAGTTTTATATGATTTTCCAATAGGTCTTGAGACATCAAATGAAAATGAGCTCAATTATGAAACACTTGGTTATCATGGCAGAAAATAATCCATGTGACCATAGTGCGAGAAAAGTCGATCAAGTAAACAAACTAATTTCCAACATGAGATATATTACCCATTAAAGGAGGACTTAACACAACTGAGTGACCCCAAATATCGAATGCTTCCTAGAAAGCAAAGGAGGACACAAATTGCTGACGCACTCTATCGAAACTGACTAAAAGTGTGTTTCCCAAGTTGACAGACTTCACATTCAAATGAAAATTTATTGGACTGGACTCGAAAACGGGGAACAACATAGGGAATTTTGGACACTGGAAGATGACCTAGACGATAATGCCAAAGACATTGAGCTGCATCCGGAGAAGGTGGGGCAGAAACACTGTAGGAGGTAGAAGGCTGAGATGAGTCTTCAAGAATGTATAATCCCTTCTGTAATTTGCCATGTCCAAAGATTTTTCCCGTCTTCAGATCCTAAAATACACAACCAGTAGGATGAAAAGTCACACAACAATTCAATGTACGAGTTAAAGAGCTGACAGAAAGGAGATTGAGTAGAAAACTGGGAACATGATAGACGGATGGTAAATCTGAAATACATGTAGATACAGTTCCCTATCCAATTATATAAGTGAAGGAACCATCGGCCAATTTAATGGGTGCCTTATCTTGAAGAGTCTTATAAGTAGCAAAGGATGAGGAGTCGCCAACCATATGATTCGTAGCACCGGAATCAATTATTCAAGTTTTGGAAGTGAAAGGAGAGAAGTGAATACCCATGGCAGTGTGGGTAGCCTGGGCTATGGTAGCGTGGGTTGGGGAAGGTGTTGCAGTGAATCTCTGTTCAAGACCTTCTATGCGTTTTAGAATCTCCTGAATGCCATCAGTGGTGGGAGTGAAACTCTCCGCAGAGTGAACTGAGGGATTGCGCTGTCTATAAGAATCTGGTTTACCATGTAATTCCCAATAATGATCTCGGGTATGTCGTGATTTGCCACAATGGGAGCAGACAAGTTTATTTCGATCTTCAGAATTCAGTCTACCACGACCACGACTCTGGAATCCCCCTCTGCCACGAAAAGATGAATTATCGTCTCTAACTTGAAGTGCATTCTGATCTGGAGACACAAGCTGATCCTTCTCAAGATTCCGACGATCTTCTTCTCTGATCAATAATGAGTAAACAGTGCCCAAAGACGGAAGTTCATCTCTGCCAAGATATTCAGTTTGACGGATTCAAATTCCAGATTCACGCCCCACAATAAATCAAAGACTTTCTTCTTTTCAATCGCAGCCTGTCGTTCAGTATAGCAACTGGAACACTGGATATTCGTATAGTAAAAAAGTTCATCCCAAAGACCACGGAGATCTGCATAATATGTGCTGATCGAGCGATGGGCTTGTTTGCACTTTCTGATGCGTTCCAAAATCTCATATTTTTTGGCAACATTCTTTTTCCGGGAATAAGCCTCGGCGACAGCACACCAAATGGCATGGGCAGATTTTAAAAACATAAACGTTTTAAAAATAGAGGGAATCATAGACTAGAGCAACCACGATGAGATTAAGGCATCTTCGCGTTTCCAGATGGAATACAGGCTGTCATGGGGAGCTGGAATTGTAGAGTGCCCCATCAAATGTTCCCATCTCCCCCTAGCAACAATGGCAAGTTCCACAGAGCGTGCCCATTCCATGTAATTACGTCCATCCAGTTTAGTAGAGGTAATCTGAAGCTGATCAGTTTTGTCAAAGTAACTAGAGGAGTCACTTGAAGGAGAGGAAAGGTCAAGGCCTTTACCCTTGGAAGCCATGTAGTACAAAAGAATAATTACAAAATAGTAAGTTTGAAGGGGCCAATGCTGGACAGTAAAATAGCAGAGGAGGTAGGTGCAGAAAGGAAACACCCGAGAGTCAGATTGTGATCTGAATGGGAAGCAAGATCAAGAAAAAAAAACAAAGGAAACACACGTCTGGAATCAAGTGCAGAAACCACACGATATTCAGATTCTGATCTGAATAAGAAGCAATACCAAGAGACAGCAAGAGGCTGGATGATGTCGGACGACAAAAGAAAGGAGCAATCTGAACATGTGTAACTGCACTTCTTCACGGTGCCTCTTCTGAGACGCTAAACAATATGACTTTCACGGCTGTTGTCATCCATATAGGAGCCCTATCTGCAAATCATCTTGCGATCTTGGGTAATTCCACATGACAGCATGAAAGTGCCAGCATGAATTAGGGCAAGCCTTTTTACTTGTCCACGTTAACAACTTTCTGGACTGTCGTCTAAGCACTGATGAAAGAAAGAACAAATCTCATGGCCAAGAAAAAGGCACCTGGAGACAGTCCACGATAGGGCTGAAAGTGATGGCGGCGGAAGGAGCTGAGGGCTAGGTTGCACGTGCGCAGGAATCCCAGAGAGAGCGTCTGACATCTGATACCATCTTGGAATAAACTTCTTCTTATTCAAAATGAGAGAAACTTACATTATATTGCAGATTGGAGGCATTCCTCCAATCTGCATCAAGAACAAAATCATCCTCTTTCCTGCAGCCGTCTCCCCCTCTTTTCTCTTTTTTTTCTACTTAACCCTAATCACCTATCAATACCCTATCTAACTCAATTTCCTAATCTACCCCTACTAAGAATTAACTATTTTTAAGATGACATAAGACTCAAAAAGACTAACGAAATTACACAGGACTCTTTTACACGACTTGACTTATTACATGACACAATTCGACATTCCTTAACAATTCCATCTGCCTGGTTCTAAACTTATTTTGTATTGGACGTGAACAATATTTGAGAATTGACATACAACTGTATGAATCACTTTATTTATTGAAGTTCTCAGCAACTTGTTCTACATCTGGGACAGGGAGGCCTTCATTTAACACAAAGGCTAAACTATTAAACGTCACAGAATTTGGAGACTTTACTTAAGTAGGCTTTGTTTTTGCAAGAATTGCTGAAAAGCTACTTCACGCAACTTGTACGAAGTGAAAAGCTCTGCCAGTGTTGGGCGTATATCTTAACTTGCTATTGAACTATAAGACATAATTCTTACCCTTTTACCCATTTAATACTATTTAAAATTCTACGCTGAGTTGGTGAATGTTAATGGTTGTATGGAACCTGAACTGGTTTGTCATACTTATATACATGGCCACCAACATTTGTTTTATATATTTTATATGTTTATGTATTTCTATGGAGTTAATATCTCCTAGTCATGTTAGTCGATTGAATCAGCTGTACTGATTCCCATAATATCTTGTTGCACGTCCTGTGTTCAAGTAATATAATCCAAGTTAGATTAGGAACTTCATATTCTCGTGAAGGGTTTTGAGGAAATGTAGAGGTAAATTTCCCATGTTGCACCAAAGACGTTGTAATAAGGAAATCTGTAGGTTCCTTGTTGAACGGGTTTAGTTAAAACGTTGTACTCTTCGTTATCATGCAGAGATAGACACATAAGTTGAGGTTAGCTGCATCACTGACTTTTGGAATTGATCTTGTAATCGAATGGTCAGGAAATGTGATAACATTTCTGAAGCAAAATCTACACGGTAAATCCCAAGATACACAAAAAGACATTGAATAGGAAATGTTCAATAAACCATGAGATACAAGAGTTGAGACCCTCAATGAATATTACAATGAGGGAAAAGTTCCCAAGCGCTAGGACTAGCTGTTGAAATGATACAAACGGCTAGTCTTTCTTATTTTTGCTTTGTTTTTGTACAATTTTCGTGAGTTAATTCTTTTTATGAGTCATGATCAACTGCCGGAGTTTGAGATCATCAATGTCTTTGAAACGTACATTGAGAAAGCAACGGTTAAGATCAAATGCTCAAAAAGCTAAGGCCATTTCCCGATAGCCAATTACATCCCTTTGCTATCTATATTTCATTGTTTTTCTGATGCATCCCTTTGCTTGTCAAATTCTCAGAAATGTTCCTTATGTTTGTTTATGACACAGATTTGGACGGCTTATAAGGACCAGAGGCATGATCTTTTCCTTCCTTCAAATGCTCAGTCTTCTGCCGCTGGAGTTGCGGGACTGATAGAGAGTGCATCATCAAGAATGCCTTATGCTCTGCCCGCACCTCCTGCACAACCCAGCCTTGTAAGACTTCCAGCACCTGCTGCTGGGCCCAACGACAAGCCACACCAATTTTACTAAGCTCGAGGAACCGTGGAACATACATTGAGTTGATAATTACCAGAACCAAACTAGATTTTCATTGTGTATTATATTGTACAGTCCTTTTGATTTTTCTGCTTGATGTATTATATGGTGTTAAATTATCCTGCAAAGGGAATTTTTGGGGGGTAATTCTTGTAAAGTTGTCTATAGCGAAAATATCCATCTTGTATAAAACGCCTATTGTTTTCAATGAGGCTGGCATGGTTTTCATACAGTAGGTACTTGTTTCTGTGCTGCATTTCTCTACTTGCACCTTTTTCTTTGATTATCATATTAGTTTTGGCCTATGTCACGTGCACACTTGCACCAGGGTCCCGCACTGACACTCCACACGCGTACTTCTTTCGTTTCTGACTCCATATTAACCATTGTAAATATTTTTAATGTTGTGTGTGCTTGTATTATTACTTGAATGCTCGTTTGGCCCTATCATGTGAGTAGAACATGTCGAGTGTTTGTTTGTGTATGTTGGTGGTCGTTTAAACTGTTCGAACTCGTGAGAAAGCCAAAGCTATGCGCCCAGGTGTCAAACTCTTGGCCTTCGACTTGTAAGTCAACCACCTAGCCAGGTGAGCTATTGCTTGTTGTAACCTATTCTTCATCACCTAAACAGGATGAGTTCGCACGATAACAACTTCTTCTTGTGACAACCTTTCCCTTGTTGACACTAGCGACGTCCCTGTTGCCTCGCTATTTCAATCTTATGCCCAAGGATTCTCTCACTCGTTGAGTTTCAGTGATGCCTTGTGGAGATCCTCTCTTAGATTAGCCTCTTCGAGAACTCGTGGAATGTCTTGGGCGTGCTTACATGAAATGCAGAATTTAGCTCGACTCTATCTGGTAGGTTGAATCAATCCAACATATAGGATGTGTGTTTCTTTGATGAGCTTCCTTGGTAGCCTACGGGTGACAGGTGCATAAAACCATATTCCATTGATCCACAAGATTTCCCTTCTCCCACCATCGGTGGTTGGTGATGCGTTACTCCAACCAGTCCTTGATCATTTCGAAGCCTTAGTTAGCCTTATAGAGTTGTCAAATGAGATCCAAAATCTAGCCATTGTGCTTTCGATGCAGTTCTTTTTGTGTTTTAAGGAATGTGTTTTCCGGATCACGCATGACGACCTTGAATGGTACCTCATAAGATAGACATGCCATAGCTGTAGCATTGGATGACGTCAGTTCCTTTTCGTGTGTCGAGCAGTGCTGGATTTTCATTAAATCGAGGTGTGGCGCGTTCGCACCATCCGAAAATTCAAAAAGCTTAAAGCCTATAGTCCAAGACGGAATTCAGAGGCTATAATACATAGTTCGCCCTACCTTAAAAAGAGTTTCCAGATCCACCATTGGTGTCAAGTATCAACTCTTGATGTTTTTAACCTTCTTGCTCTCAAATGCTATCGAATGAATGTTCATCGTGTACCACCATGTCAACTACCTACGATCACAGGCTTCGAATCATGTACCGACATGTCTTCTACCCATGATCACAGACTTGGAATGGTTTGCTAGAGTCGGGTAACCTCAACACTCATTCTATGACAGTTGCCCCTTTTAGCATACAGAACACCTCTTTGCTTCGGTCCATCCAACTCCACTTTATGGTCTCTTCGTGAAGGCGGTGAGCCAGGTCATCGATCTGTAGGCATGGCCTTTAATGAATCTTCAACAGTAATTAGCTAGCCCTAAGAAGCTTTGAAGTTTCTAGAACTAATGACGGTTGCTCCCAGCCAAGAATGGCTTGTACCTCCCGATCATCTCTGTCCGTACTAATTGCTTGTTGATGATAGGAACAAGAAAGCCGGATTTCTTTAAGAGCAAACTCATGCTTTTCCAGTTTAACCAGTCCTTCGAGATGCGGCATTACCATCGTCTTCAATTGCCGAAGGGAGTTTCATCCAAGGATCATGGTGAAATCATCCATCTCAATCACCATGATTTTGAATATGCTACTCCATCCTCCGACCTATAGGAATACTGGCTGAACTTGGATGTCTTGTAGTTGAGAAGGGTTTCAACCGCTAGCATGTCCGAGGGGACATCTTTGATGTTTTGTCGTCGTGACTCCATTAACGCCCACGTCTTCTGCAACCCAAATAGTCAAAGCCAGACCTCTCCTGGTAGCTTTGCATGTATGTAAGTACGGAACTTGAAAGTGGGTCAACTTAAACGTTAGTGGCTCTAGGGATTCGAAATTGAGTTGGATATAGTGTTGTTAGATCCGACTAGCTCGACACAAAGTGGTCGACTTTAGAATAGCAACTGAAAATGGATTTTGTGTCTATCATGCACTTGATATCTATTGAATATATCCCAAACTCTTGAAATATATTGTATAATCTCATTGGTAAATTATATAAACTTTTCCACCTTATCAAGTCTTAATTTTGGTTCATATATCAAAGATTTCCAGATGTTTGGATACATAGGTATATTTGCATAGGTTAAATTCTATTTTCTACAGCTACAATTTAAGGTATGATTCATGATGATCCTAGAACCAAAATTAGTCTTACTTGGCTTACCCAAACTTCGGTTAGAGTTGCCAATCCGAGGGACAAAAGAGAATAAATTCTTATAGGAATTTACCACCTTTATATCTCTTCTAATAATAATAAAAAGAATATTCTCTCTCTCTCTCTCTATAGTGGTCCATGACCAAACTTATGCTTAAATCTTCTCAAATATCTTCCAGAGTCCAATTGATGTGACAAAAACAGGATTTCGAGTGGGCAAAACAAGCCAGAAACAACTCGTGTTCAATTTTTTCGATTCGATTGCCATCCTCGAATTAGGTTTAGTTGTTCCGTTTGGCCATTTGAACACAACTGGAGCAATTTGCTTCTGTGTTAGGCCTGGGTTAGACTCCTTGTTAACTGCACCGGATCTTCATAGTGAGATCCGGGGAGTTGCTTTTATCCGGATCTGACACAAACCCATCTAGTTCGGACCCACAAGGACGTATCCGAACTTTTTGTTTGCCAAACTGACGTACTGCTCTCCCTCTCTTTCTCACGTACGTACAGGAAATATAAATATAGTGACTCGCTATTCAGCCAGGGATCAAACGACGAGCTTCTGATGCCGCCACGTGTGGTATAGCCACTGGAGACAGCTGGAAACTATGTGGTGTCTGAGACTCGTTACGAATGACACCGGAGACGCCATCTTTTAGGGAATTTTGTACACTTATATAGAACCAGAGACACGACACGATTCGTACTGCGTTGACATGGCTGTAGAAAGCCTGGCTTGTTTTTCGGTTACACAAGAATAAAATCCTTGAGGTCTAGGTTTGCAGATAAAATAATCTCTCTCTCTCTAAAACCCTAAAATTTCATCCGCGTTCTCCCCCCCATCGTCTTTGTAAGTGTCACGTATCTCTCTCTCTCCTAACAAGGAGAAGAAAGGAGAAGCAAGTGGAGGGGGGAAGAATCATGGGGTCGTCTCTTCCTCCAAAGGAATCTAATCTTTTCAAGCTCATTGTGGTACTCATTTGTTTTTTCTCTCTCCGTCAGATTGTTTGTATTCAGTCTTGGCTTGTTTTAATTAGGGTTGGTCATCTCATTTCTGCCAGAATCATTCCGTGGAAATCCAATTTCATTTATCGAGTCAGTTCTTTTATTGCTCATGGTGGAAGATCATACTACTTTTCATTTAAAAAACTTGAAAAATTCATCTTTGTGAAATGGCCTTTCTGTTTTAGCTTCAGCGAAGTAGACTTTCGAAGTTTAATTATCTTCAATTGGCATTGATTGGTCTACGTCTTCTGTTCTTGTGATTGTTTGTTGACCTGTTGAGTTTGTGATTGATTCCAGTCGATGTAATGCCATGTTACGGTTTCTTTTTGGTCGTTTTAAGTGGGCGAGTTGAATTGCTAGCAAGACATTCTTTCATGAGTTTGTGCATGAGGAGGAATTCATGCACTATCTAAACGATGGTTTGAGTACGGGACTTTGGCTTGTTTGCGCTGATGACATGCATCCTACCTGAACATCTTCATTTGTTTTGAGGTACTTGGAAATATTTTAGTGTTGGAGGTGTTTGGGCGATGAAGGATGTCGTATGGACCTAAACCATTTAGTCCATAAAATGAAGTAAAAGAAATGTCTTGCCTCCCAATAATGTTTCGTCTCTGTTCATGGCATAGGAACATGTAGTACACACCTTTATCATTTATTTGTTAATTTTTCTTCTTGGCATTTCAGAACATGATCTGTCCTTCCAGGCCTATTTGGAGCCTTTAGAATAAATCCTATTTTCACCCTCCAGAGAGCAATAGTATCTAATTTAGCATCAGGACGTTTAGCTTTATTCACTGTTTGCTTCCCATGTATTTTTATCTATATGTACATTACCTCATGAATCCATAATGAGAGTTGTTTACTGGCGTTTCTTTCTGCAGAAATCATATGAAACTAAGCAATACAAGAAGGGGCTAAAAGCTGCTGATGCAATACTGAAAAAATTTCCAGAGCATGGAGGTAGAAATACTTCAAGACTTGGTGTCTATGATATTCTGTCACCATATTTAACATGTCATGTCATGTTTATGTGGACCTTTGGTTACATTTAATTGTGACCTATAAGAAGGGAACTTTGGTGCTTGCTGTTGCATGATTACTGTGTAAAAATGCAAGCTGCATCAGCTGGAATAGTGATGGATATATGAAGTCTTCCCAAATAATTTTGAGTTCTGTGATACATTTAATGCCATAACTGCCATATTGGTCAGTGGAGTATGTTTCCGAAAGAGGAAACATATCGCTCATGACAATGAGAAGATGTTGTCATACCCATTCGTACACACCAAGAAAACAAAGAACCCGACTGAAATAAGTTTGCTCATCTATGATACTCTACAGTTGGGGAAGGGTGTGGAACTCGAACGGGAACTCCCCAATAGAGAGGGAACTTCCTTGCACATTGCCTCTTAGAAAATAAGGAAAAGATATTGTGTACAGATTTATCACTTGGGTATGGTGTTAGGTGGACCACCAACATTACTATTTGGAATCTTGGATAAATAAAGAAAGTCACATGTATAGGAGAAATATAACTAACATAATAACATTGTGGTAGTGGAGGAGCCTAAGGAAAAAGTTAATAGAAAATTGAAACTATGGAGAAAAATGTTACAAAGTAAAGGCTTCCGACTTAGTAGAACAAAGATAGAATATATGGAATGTAAGTTTGATCATTTGGTTCATTCAGAGGACATAAAAATTAAAATTGCACACATTGCATCCCCCAAAAGGAAAGTTTTAAAGACTTAGGGTTAATTTTTCAGAGTGGTGGAAGAATTGATGGAGATGTTACGCATAGAATTAATGCTTGTTGGTTAAAATGGAGAGGAGCATCAAGTATTCTTTGTGATAAGAAGATACCATTAAAGTTAAAAGGTAAATATTATAGAGCAACAATTAGACCTGCCATGTTTTATGGTTCGAAGTGTTGGGTAATTAATGATCAACATGTACAAAAGACGTCTGTGGCAGAAATGAAGATGTTGAGATGGATGAGTTACAAGAAAAGACTGTATACATAATGAGGTTATTAGAAACAAATTAGGAGTGACACCAATAGAGAATAAAATGAGAAAATATCGTTTAAGATGGTTTGGACATATAGAAAGAAGATCAAAAGAAGAACCTATAACAAGGTGTGAAAAACTAGATTTTGAAAGTATTAAAAGAGGTAGAGGACGACCACAAAAGTGTTGGAAAGAAACAATAAAGAATGATCTAGCTTATTGTGAGTTAACTGCTAACATGGCAAATGATAGGGCTCTGTGGAAACAAAGAATCCATGTATCCGACCCCGTCTAGTATGGGAAAAAGCTTAGTTGTTGTATATATTCTGAAACCTTATCAGTAACAACTTCAACCCGAAGAATTACAATTGACTGTGAATTTCAAAACATGGATTCTTTTATTTACAGACTGAAAACAACTAAGTTACAATGAAAGAACAGAAAAGCACATAATGCCGCCAGAAACCACAGGTCAAGGGTTCAATGGGAACCAACAGATCAAAAGAAACAATTGAACTTTCAGACAATTCATTCCATTATCAAATGCCACCCAAGAGGTTCCATGGTTAAGGCAAATGTGATCCAAGGGTGCTGCCCTTCGTAGTTGTGCTGTCTACTTTACAATGCATTCCACCTCTCAGAATCCTTATGGACCATGAGTGTGGCAAGGAAAACGAAGTGACATGCATGCTGATTCTCATTTTGAAGTGGTTTAGTTTCCAATTGTTATTGCATTGGATGAAAAAATGTAAATATCTTCATGCTGTCCTTAGTATGAGATTTGCCTTTCCAGTCGATGTTCGCTGATGACATGAGATTTTGGTTCTCAATGTCTCAGTTCTAAATTTTCTGTTTTTATGCAGTGGTTTGTAATTCTTCTGAACCGCTTCTCTTATGAGGTCATGCAGTGCTGTTGGTTCTGTCATTATTATTGCATTGTGGTGTTTTCTTGCGTGAAAATGGGTTTTAACTTTTGATTTTCTGCTGTGATTTGCTTGTATAGAGACCCTAGCAATGAAGGGATTAACGTTAAACTGCATGGATCGTAAGGCTGAAGCATATGAGCTTGTAAGACGTGGGCTTAAGGTACTTGTTCCCGTCGTCTCTGGTTTATGTTAGCTTCTTTTGATAAATAAGATAAGAAATGTTCACTTTCTGGATTATACTAGATTGCAGTATTTTTTAATGTTTTTTTAAGAATTTTATGCTTCTTATGTATGGCAGTGTAAGTAAACTCATGCATTTGTTTTTAAATTGCAGAATGACCTGAAAAGTCATGTTTGCTGGCATGTCTATGGCCTTCTTTATCGTTCCGACAGGGAATACAGAGAAGCTATCAAGTGTTATCGCAATGCTTTGAGGATTGACCCAGACAATATTGAGATTTTACGAGATTTGTCACTCTTACAGGTCAGACATTGTGAAAAATCACAAGTTTAACTTGACAGGAAATATCTGACCACATTCTCACCTATTCTTTGGATAAAATGTTTGTCATTGTTGACTTCTTTGGCATGGTCTTGAATATTGAACAGAAACATAGGCATTAATCCAGTTGTAAATAAACTTGATATTCTGATACTTTGCATCAATTATCATTTTTTTCTTGACTAGCAGACTTGTCCTCCACGGCTCCACCATTTCTTGTCATCATAATGAATGGTTTATCACATTGTCCACTTTCAAAAGTGTACCAGGACTGAGATTTTGACTTGACTTGAATGATATTTCTGGTATCTTCTTCCTCATGGCAACAATATATCATTCTAAAAGAGGTGGTTGTTAAATTTTTATTCCTCGTGTATCGTTTAGAATGATCAGACAAGTCCCTTGCACTAAAACTTCTTAATTGTTATAGAAAAAAATGGAGAAATAGTGCATTTCTCGAATAAGCTGCTGTAATTTGAATATGATGATGATAAAGTTGTGCTACCTTATGGCGTCTCCTCCTACACCCATGCTGCTTCACCTAATTATGTTTTCTTCCATATATGTAAATGAGCTGTTTCACTCCTGCATTGTATTATGGGGAAGAACCTTAAGAAGTCATCTTAACCTTTTCCATATGCAGATGCAGCAGATCTACTCTATAGGATAAGGTTGAATTATGCATTTATATTTACTTCCATGTGCACAACCAGACTATGGAAGACCCTGTTTTTCATGTAAAATCTTCGATATTGCAAATGCTCACTCTTTAAAATGCTTTGTGGAGATGATGTTGGTTTGGATGGGGTTTTCCAGAGTACCGTATTGTTATGTTGGCACCAATTTTCTTTGTGACTTATTCGAATCAGTAAACTCTGAAGTAGACAGACATTAGCACGACCTTACTGAATCACCAATCCAAAGGGATTTTGAACGGACTAGGGGTGGTGGTGGTGACATCTCGGGCAACCAGTGAGGAGGGAGTGCAACAGAGGGATGGGATGGGAGACAGGCAGGCATTGAACAGATTCGGGCTTAAACAGCTAGCTTAAATGTAGGTAACCTGACCCATCTGGTTAGGTCTGGTTGGATCTCATTAGCTGATCATGAAATGCTATATATATATATATATATATATGTGTGTGTGTGTGTGTGTGTGTGTGTGTGTGTGTGTGTGTGTGCGCGCGCGTGCACGAGTGTATAAGCATGGTTCCTACTCCATTGAGTAGGGTGCACACCTACGCTTCGCTGCTTTCAGCTGCCTCGGTAACTGACTGTTGCCCTCCATCAGCTTCTGCTACTCCTCAACTGGGCCAAAGCTGCTGTCACAACTACCAAAACCACCTAGAAAAACCTAAATATTGTGAAGCAATTCAGATTCTTTTCAAATTTCAATTGTGATTGTTTACAGTTCGTTGTCTGTTGATGTAGTTAGTCCCAGACAGTTACATTCCAATGTTTTTATGTTCTCCTCTACCTACTGTATTATGCATGTTCTGCCTCTGATTTGAAGTTTGGGCACAGCTCAAGAATTACTTTCCTTTGCTCTAGTTTAGTCAAGGGGTTACCTTCGGCTTATACATTGTACCCATTTATAAACTGGTATCTTGATAACTTTAGACTTGTCCATTTGTTCTTGGTGATGCATTCTTTTCTATCAAGTAATTTTTTATTCTTTAATTGTGCAGGCACAAATGCGTGATTTGTCAGGGTTTGTCGAAACACGACAGCAGCTTCTATCATTAAAACCGAACCATCGGATGAATTGGATAGGTTTTGCTGTTGCTCATCATTTAAATTCTAAGTAAGCTACCTTTTTGAGAAGGCCTATCTGCTACTTCACTCTCAGGCGTCACTACAAAAGGCTGTTTTTTAGTCATTCACGTGCAGAGTGATCTTTCTTTCTTTACTCTTTTCAACAAATAGATTTTTGATGAGTAAGGAACTTGTAAAGAACAAACAAGTTGGGGTATAATGAGAAATTATTGCATATAGAAAGTGGAAATGTTGGATAAAACTTACGAGAAAATGACAAATGGTGGTGGGGTGTGGGGAGCAAGGAAAGGGCAAGGTGCTAGATGACAAAGAGCTTAACAGCTAGTTCTTTGAGATGCTTGATGATTTAGGTGTTGTAGTAGTTACCCATGGTCTAGCGTTGCTCTTAAGGTATCTTTTCTCCCAAAGGAAAACAAAACATTTTGTGATGCCCACATAAAAATTTATTGTACTATCATATACATGTTATAATATAATTATCTATCGCTTATTATGGTTTGATACATGGGATAACTCTTAAAGAATTAGAAAGTAAAACATGTATTGCTACTTTCCTAAGCTTTGTACGTTGCAAGCTGTATTATACCGCATCATATACTGTTTGCATTGGCACTCAGTGTTGCTGGTAATTTATTGCTGTTGAAAAATGCGGGTAGTGCAGCGGAAGATCGAATATCACAAACACGATAAGAACAATGAAGAGAAAATATTGAGATCGGAGGAGGGGGCATACCCTCCAATGGAGGTCGCTCCTCCCCTCTCCCCCCCTTTCTTAGTTTCATTCTCTTAACCCTAATACAAGATGTCTAACCCTTATATAATGGGTTCTCTTAACCCTAATACAAGATGTCTAACCCTTATATAATGGGTTATTAAACACAAAATACCCTTAGTACTACGGGCAATTACAATAATACCTAAAACATTAAAATTACTAAAACTGACACTGAAAAACATATTCTTCAACAATTGTTGTACCTTTCTTCTATGTTATCAATAGCGGTTAGCGGGTTGTTAGCGGTCGACCCTGATATAGCGATAGCGGGGATATAGCGGTGCACTTTTATTTATGATTATATATATATATAATTACCATGAATAGATTGTTAGAAGTTCTAAGGCCAAAGTTAACAATTACCATGAATAAATAACGATTCACCTACAACAACCAATCAAGCACCTACCAACAGTCTTGCATGTGCATCAAGCGTATTTGTACATATCATTTGCCAAACTTGTATACTAAACCGTTAATAAGTAAAACATACCTGTCATCTGGATTAGTGTTAGCATCCAAATTGGAAATGGTTGTGATCTGACCTAAAAAGGAACTCTTCACAAAGAAGTGACCTGAAAATGAACTCTTCTAACTATATAATACAAAGTTACAAACTCACGGTTTATGACCTGAATGCATCACGTGACAAAGATAAAGCAGATAATATATCAAGTACCTCGGTGTTACAGCAATAACAAAATATGCTAAATCCTTGCTTATATCCTTTACGTAATCTGCATAAAAGAAAAGAATGACAAGTCAAAAAGATAAGGGTGAAAAATTACCTAGAACAAGAAAGTAAATGAGCCTTACACAGTGCAAACTGCAAAGAAGTTCAGAATTAGACATATACCTCATGGATCAAGCAAATTTTGCTGAAAAGTAGTGCATATGTTTGAGTAAATGAGCCTTACATAAACAAAATTATGTTTCATATAGACATATACGTCGTCACACTTCTTTTTCTATAAAAGCCAAAAGAGAGGATAAGCTGCAAAGAAGTTCACAATTAGATGTCAAGAATATTTTGATGAGATGAGGAGGTTATCATATGCAAAGTGCAAACTGCAATAACTAAAGTTCATATATAAAGTCAGACTTCACAGCATTTTACTCCTTATTAAGCAAAGTACATCTATGGAAGGAAAGGAAGTAAACATATCATTATCACCATGCATCAACATGTTATAAACTTTAAATAATATTAGCTCTTGATGTCAGAAACGGGTCGTGAAAAACAAGGGTAATGCTTTGAGGGTTGCGGCGTGCGCAACTACTCGAGCATCACCCTTATTTTTCATAGCCCCTTAAGATAACATCAAGAGCTAATTCGCCTTATAAACAACACGATCACTATTTTGATCATACTTACCCACTAATCAAAGATAATGACAATTTTATTGAACAACAATTTGCAATAAAGCAGGGAAAGTAGCCTTAGAAAGCATCTTTAAAGTTTGTACATAACATCCATCAAAAGTACACAAATGCCAATAAGCTAATTTAAAAGTACATAACATCCATCAAAATTGTATTACAAATTATCAAAATTCTATTACAAATTTTACAATCAGTATCACACTTAATTGTTTAGGTCATGTTCACTCATTTTCAGAAAAAGATCCGTATTCTTCTATTTCCTCTTCATCTGTTTATTCAAAATTAAATTATTCTTCATCTTCCATAAGCATCTTATCCTTCCCTTTGCTTTGCCTTCTTTGTCGCTTTCGTGTCCTCGACCTTGTATAAACAGCAATAGCATCCGCTCTTGATGCTTCGGATGCCATATCGACATTTCGCCAAGGGAATCATCGTCACCAACGAACTCATCATCTGTAGGATATTCATCGTGATCTTCAACCGATGCCAACAGGATGGGGTCAAAATTTGCTCTATTAGATTTCCTCTCTTTGTACCTTCTTTTAAGTTTTTCGTTATATTGCACAAAAGCTAAATCGTTAAGCTTTTGATGCAATAATCTATTCCTTTTCTTCGTATGAATCTAAGATAAGAGAAAGAATTTAGGTAAGTTGTTAACTCAATAAAAAAACTTTCATTTATTTATAATGTAAATAAAAAATATAATTCTTAATTTCTTACCATTTAAGGTACTCCAGTTGCGCTCACATGGGGTAGCACTACAAGTAAGGCTCAAAACCCGTATAGCAAAACTTTGTAATTCAGGGCATCCATAACCAAAGGTCATCCACCATTCAGCTATTACAAAAAGTTAAAAATCATGTATAAACAATAAGTTAATCATATTCAAAAACCTTAAATCATATCTTAATAATGAAATAATTAAGAAAGCAAAGTTGCTTGAATTAATTACCTGGTACACATGTTTTCCTCGAACTTATAGCTAATTCTAGTCCAAAAAAACTTGATGCACTTCGATAACTTATAAGTTGATGACTCACTTGTTGTTCTTCCTTACTTTGTACAAGTATAGCTATAACTTGCAACAAACCACCTTTAATCTCAACATTAGATTCTATCCCATCATAATCATAATACAACCCTGGATTTAGATACAATGCAGCAGCATGTAATGGCTTATGCATTTGCCTGTCCCATCTTTTGTCTATGATCTCCCAAATAAAAGCATAATGCTCTTCTTTGTTTTTCATATTAACCTATAAAACAAGAAGTGAAATGTTATTAATTTATAAGATTAATAAGTAAAGATTAACAAATAACACAAAATTGAAATATTTACGCACCTTTATTTGTTCCTTTATAAGATCCATCTTCTCATAGATGTAGCCCATGGCTGGTTTCTCATCACTGTCGACCATACGTAAAACATCTACCAAAGGACCCATTGCTCTAAGTGAAAAACTAATGCCCTTCCAAAATCTAAGTTGCAAAATTATTGCCTGAGATTGCTTTCCTTCTGATAAAGGACATTTCTCCCATGGTTCAGAAATAACCATCGATCTTAGAGCTTCTTTTGACTGCCACAAACTGTTCAGAGTTAAGAATCTAGTAGCAAAACGGGTCACAGCCGGTCTATATATGTCTTTTCTTCTTGTAAAATGTCTCATCATATGCAACATCTGACCATGAGCATACATAAATGTCACTAGCTTCTTTGCCCTGCTGAAGATGCCTTTTAGTCTTTTTGTCTCTCCAATATCTTCAAGAATCAAATCTATACAGTGTGCAGCACATGGTGTCCAAAACAAATGATTAAATTCAACCATCAACATTCTACCAGCTGCAATATAATTTGCTGCATTATCTGTAACCACCTGCACAACATTCTTCTCTCCAACCTCTAATATTACTTCTTGTATACAATTTATTTATATCCTTTACTTCATGGGATGCATCAATGGACTTAAGAAAAACTGTACCTTGAGAACAATGCACTAAAAAATTTATTAGTGTTCTCTGTTTTCTATCTGTCCATCCATCTGACATAATAGAACATCCATAAGTAGTCCAATGCTTTCTAAATCCATTTGTAAACTCTCTTACTCTTCCTACTTAATTCTCCAAGAATGTTTCCCTTACTTCATGATATGATGGAACCTTCATTCAAGATCCAAACTGTCCTATATCATTTACCATCGCTTTAAAGCTTGGGGATCTCACAACATTAAAAGGGATTCCATTTTGATACATCCACCTGCTAATGGATATGCATACTCGTTCTCTTTCTTCTTTCTTATATCGATTTTCCAATGTAGCTTGTCGTAGTGTGTCTAGCGATGAACGGACAAATGAATCCATGGGTCCCTTCGAAAGCGGTGGTCGTGAGCTAAATAACGATGAAGATGATGAACATTGGGTGCTTGTCACTATGTTACCTTCCATAGTAGAAAGTTCTCCTTGATATGGAAATGAAATCTTTTCGACCTTCTTCTTAGATGTATTGTGCATATAATCATAAATTGTTTTCTTTATTTCTTCAGTTGCATTCTTGCCAGTTGCCATATTTCCGCTTCTTCCCATTAAATGGTCTTTGTACCTTGTTATTCCACTGGTAGAAATATTACTACATAATGTACAAAATACTGACATATTATCCGTCTTACATTTTGTCAAACCCTAATTCCATCCTGGATCATTCGAACCTGAGGGTCTATAGTTGTATGTTGGATTAGAAAACCTAATACCAGTTGTTCTACTAGTGCCTGTGTCACAACTACCACTGCCACTGCCACTTTGAGAACAAGCAGCTGCACTTGTTGATGATTCTATACTCACTACAAAAAAAATAAGAATAACGACTCTGCTTGAGTTTTCCAACCTTATACAAGAAATAGAACATTAAATAATTAACATTCATTGGTATGTGATGTTAACTGATAACCAGAGCTGTCATAAAGCAGTGATAACCAAAGTTGTCATAAAGCAGTGATTGATAACATGGCCTGCTAACACTAACCAACTGCGCAAAGTTGAAAACAACAGCAAAATCTCGACAAACTTTTTATTCAATCTATTAAATGAGCTACCTTTGAACAATAAAAACTGAAGAACGGAAGAAGACCAATCGTTGCATGGATAATGAAGCAGTTACCAATGAACAAGGTTAGACCAGAACAATGTAACCTCATAATTGAACATCTTTCTGTCAAATCACCAATCTAAACATCCTAGATTAATGAAATTTGCCTTTTTAATCTATCTATTAGAAATCAAGGTCTAGGCAGGATCCAACAACTTACAAATAAAGATCAATACATTACAGTGCACTAGGAATGGGAGCCCATCAAGGTGGTTTCTCTTTTCGTGCCCCCACAATCAAGACTATTGTGTGACCATACTACTAAAATATGCGCTATTGAGAAGAAAAGGTAAAAACTATGAGGAACCTTGATAAAATAACTCTGCTATACATGCAGTCGAACTACACAGATCAAGGATGATATGTTAACAGATAACCTAAAGTTGTCATAAGGTGATTCACAACTTAGTCTACCCACCGCTGAATGATTGAGCAAAGTTGGAAAGTACAACAAGATCCTGAGGGCCTTTCATTCAGTCTGTTCAATAAGCTACTTTTGGCCGCCCCATTACAGATTCTTATCAAGGCATATAACTCGATGATGATGCCATGTGAATCGGCTTAAGGTAGTGGTTTAACCAAGCCAAGACTAGCTTGACTACAAGCAAGCTCGATTCAAATTGACTCATTAAGAGGGAGGGGCGAGAGAGAGAGGGGCGAGAGACATACCTGGAGATGGTGACGGCGAGAGGCGGGAGCGGCTGGAGATGGTGGCGGCGAGAGGCGGGAGCGGCACGGATGATAGGATGGAGAGGGAGAGGTGAGAGACGCTCGTTTGATTAGGGTTCCGCGAAACCCTTTATATACTTTGGGTCGGGTCGATCTGGATCGACCCGTCCCAACGCTAACTCCACCTTGGCGGGTCGCCCTCTAAGGACGACCCGCTATAGCGGTTGCAGATCCGTTAAACCGCTATAGCGCGCTATTGATAACTAAGCCTTTCTTGTTGATTCTTGGGTTGGCCAAGATATGGGTAGACACATTATTTATTACATGATAGCCGAGTTGTCCAATTAATTGTTAATGTAAGTTTTGTGAGGCTGATCTGCACATCAAGCTTTGGAGTTTGCACTAGTGCAATCTTCTGTTAATGATGCCTACTGGAAGGAATTAGGGTGGACATGGTGAAAACTTTCTGGTGACACTGTATTTTATCTACATTGAAGTCTTCGAGTACATATACATGTATTACTTGCTTCTAGGGCTTTCCGATTGTCAGTGCTGCTACTTTCCAATTTCCCCTAATTATCTGAAACTTTTAGCATTGTGAGAGGAATATATTGGTAGGTGAGAGTAATTACTCGGTTACAGTTGATGTTCTGACCATAGAGAAGGGCTGGTATGGTTTGTGTATTTGTGTCCCTAAGATGAATGAAGTTCCAGAATGCCACTTTCTAGTTGAATGCCTATATGTAACCCCAAGCAAGCGTGTTTTAAACTAATGGATGTCTAAGTAGTCAATAGCGGTTAGCGGGTTGTTAGCGGTCAACCTGACAGTAGCTGGGATATAGCGAATTTAGCGGTATACTTTTATTTATGATTATATATATATATATATATATATAAAGGATTCTCTAATTTCTAAAAAATATCAAGAAACACAATCACATCTTTTATAAATATGAATCAAACTAAATAAACAAATTTTACTTCTAACTTTTAAGGAAACAAACAATAAATTTTAATTGGCACATGCATATTGAATTGTTAACCTTAAATTAGAAAATAAAAACATAAATGTAACAAAATTATTCTAAGCATTAAGCAAAAGAATTAAAATAAATAAATATATAATTACTTTACTTATCTGCTCAAGTATGGTGAATATGGTGTCGCCAAGCCTAGTCCCTCTCTTACTCTTCAGAGTCTGTATCCACATTACACGTTTTGGTCTAGAATTGTTCTCAAACAGATGCAACACAATACTTGCAAATTCAAATGGGCAGGTCCATCTGTCATCCACTCTTATTAGCAGCCTAAATTCAAATGATAAAACACAATACTTGCAAATACTATAAGAACAAATACAGTAGATGGAAGAATAAGTTACATAGCAATCCATGAAGAAGATTCACAAAGACGAGAAGCAACAAGATTTTTCAATCTTGATGCATTAGATGGAGGAATAAAGAAGTATAAAAAATAAAGGCAAAGAAATGAAAGAATTGAATCTAATGAATTCATATTAGCAGTATAACTATGAAAGAATTGAGCAAAGATATTCGTTGACAAACTGGTCACCAATTGAGAGTGCTCCACACCCGCCAATTAACTGTTACATGAAACTGATTCAACAGGTTGATACCAAAAAGAATGAGTAGAGCATGGTCTTATAAAAGCGATTTCTTGCACAAGATGAGCTTCAAACTTCAAACATCCATTACTAGGATCAACTACAAACAATTATATGGGTACAAAGAATAAGTAACCACTTGTTGACTCAGAGAAAAATACATGAATGAGCTAGAGAACTCAGGCAACTTGCTAGTCATTAAAAACATAAATTATATCACATACAAAAAGGAGTTCGGAGATCAAACAAAACATTCCTATTATCGTACACAAAAAAAAGAACATGGTCTCACTGAAAAGTTGGGAAACAAATATTACCACATTCAGCCAATAACCGCACATCACAAAGGAAAAAGATGTGTCGAGAGGTGGGAGAGAGAGGCAGAGAGAGGTGCTCGCGGAGAAGATGCTGCCGAGAGTCGAGAGGTGGAAGAGAGAGGTGCAAGCGGAGAATGTCCACTTTTAACCTATTTAAGTAGGTTAGGTTGGGTCAATCGAATCGACCCAACCCAAATAGGAATGTTTGCTAGCAGTGCTATAGCGGCCCCGGTGGGTCGCCCACCAAGGGTCACCCACTATAGTGTTTTATGTACCGCTAAAACACTATAGCTCGCTATAGCGGCCGCTATAGTGCGTTATTGATAACCTAGATGGATGTAATCCATAGTACATACGAATTCAGAATAATCAGCTTCTAGGAGGCTTAGACAAGAACAAAATTGTTGCAGTGAATGGGAGAAGACATAAAGCACTATTATGGGATGCAACTGAGAATTATAGTAGAGGCTGATGAACCAAAAAAAATCAATTCTTAAAGTGGTTCTTACTGCTGAGTAGATGTGGCTACTTATCCATTTCAGGGAAGTCCTAAAACATGGTGTTGGAAGTTTTTTACCGCATGAAAGAAGTTGGTAGAGGTTCAGTGAGCGAATTATGAATATGAACGCATAAAGTGAGATGCTAGAATAATATACTTGGATAAAATTTTGAGACTGTTCATTTGGATATGTCGAAAAGGCTCATATCTTTCCAGGTATTCAAGTTATGCTGACTTAAAACAATTTGTTTCTAGGAGCACTTCCTCCTTGAAAAGATTTAGAACGATTAGTAGGTTTCTGGTTATAGGATATTGTTTTTACCATTTATTGTGATATTGTGGTTGTAAGAGCTTATTCTTATGATTAATAATACTGTGCTACAGATTATATTCTTGTTGATCTGTTTAGTAATGATGAATTAATGTTAAATGACTTTATTATTTTGATGTGTATGCTTGTTGGCTTTAACTTTTCCAATAGGTTAGTGGTTGTTGCATCATGCTCTAACATAACATTATGATCTGTATCCAGTACCTTGTTATAGTGCTTTTGGCACCATCAGATAAAATTTCCAAATTCACATTGGAAGCTACTTTGTAAAATTAAGTTTGGCTTAGAAAATCCATTGGATATATTTTCTCTCGAAGGTTGTTTCTACTTTCTATATTTCTCTTTTCCCTTGTATTTTGGAAGTGTTTTTTGGTGGTTATCTATTGGTTATTAATTTGAAAAGAAGTCCAAATCATAAGCTTGGCTACTAGGATTCCATTGCTTTATAAATTTTCTTGTTTTGAGCAGGAAAGGGGAACATTATAAATATTTGAACTACCACTAATGTTGCTTTGTCATAAATTTGGATCACTTCCTCTGACATTGATTACTTCACCTGTCATACATAAGCATATAGGATTTTGTTCAGAATCTTCAGATGTTATAGAGCCAAATATATCTAGTTTTTTCCCATGTACGGGATGTCTTAATCTTTGTTGCAGTTCTCCAATTTTTTTGCTTCTAATTTCTTTCTCTCTGTCGTACAGTTCTTCTAAAGCAGTTGAAATTCTAGATGCATATGAAGGGACTCTTGAAGATGATTATCCACCTGATAATGAGCGCTATGAGCACGGAGAAATGCTTTTGTACAAGGTCTGTTGTGTTGTTATTTTGTACTTATTCCTTTGTTTTTCCTTTTCAATATTTCTTTGGTTGCATGGATGGGTTTACCTTATCTTCGAACAGAGTTTGTTTGTCATCTGGATGAGTTTATTGGGTTATTTTCAAGATGTTTTTGGTCTTTCGGAAGGGCTTCTTGTCCGGAGATGGTAATTTTTCAGCATTGGGCAATGCTTCTTCCAAATGTCCTTAGAAATTTGTCTTTTGGAGAAAATTTATCTGTTGGCTGTTGCTACTTATTTCAAATACTTCTCCTTTATCTTGCCTGGGACCAGCTATGTAAGGGTAAACCTTGACTGTAGGCAGCATTGCAGTGGAAAATACATAAACAAAGAAGAACAAAGACTGATATAAAAGACAATTATTCTAACACTTGAGTCTTCAGATCTCAAATCCAAAATCTCGTTGGGCCACTTTGACAAGCTTACCCTGAAACAGCTCTCTCAAGTTAAATGCATGTGCAAGGTTGTTCATAACAATGGAAGTTGCAAAACAATGGAGAGCCAAAGCTGGACAATGTCAAGAAAGTAGCTTTGTAGACCTCTCAAATTCTCAGTGTCAGTAGGGATTTCAAAATTGCGCTGTTTCACACTAGCTACATTTCAGCAAAAGCACACACAAGAAGAGGTTTGCGAATGACTAACTTTGAACACATCAGAGGTTGCCCTGGCCAATAAATTGGTGTTGACTCCAATATTCAGAAGTGCAGGATTCCTTTCTTCTAAAGAGGGTGTCATGTTGCTGGCTATCCCAAGATTTGAAGATTGCTCACCAGAAATCTCCTTCCCAAACACATACAAAGATTCTTGGCACCCAGTTCAATTGATGAAACACCTTCAGTTCTCAGTTCTCTCGGGTTACATGTTCCTGAACACGGCCTTCATGAATGATGCTTAAAATACGTTGAAGGCTCTTCTAAATAAACATTAACACATTTTCCTGCTTCATCTTTATCCTTGCTAAATTAATGCCAATATTATGCATGCCTTTCATGTTTATTGTGTGATAGCCATATTTTGTCATGACCATGTTGGTTCTTATGCACTGGCATTCTTGCTTTGATATAATTCTTGCATTGTTGGCTATTGTCTTATGCTTTTTTGAAGGTCTCGCTCCTAGAAGAATGTGGTTTTCATGATCGAGCATTAGATGAGCTTTACAAGAAGGAGGCTAAGATTGTAAGCATGCCGGTTTCTGTCTCTTGGAGGAATCTAATCTTCTATTATGAATCACATCTCACAGTTTATTCCGTTGTTTCTTCCAGGTAGATAAGCTGGCATACAAGGAGCAGCTTGTGTTGTTATTGGTAAAGCTTGGCCGCTTAGAAGAGGCGGAGAAGATCTATAGAGCTTTGCTTGCCGTGAATCCTGACAATTATAGGTAGATTATTGGTTATGCATCCATGACAACCTGAGCACCACTGCTAGTTCTATGATTCAGACTAAAAGCTGTCACATTCAAAAGAATCTCTTGCTTCTTTTATGCTTAACCAAAAGAAAACTTGTGCATTCTTAATTGAACCCTCTTATTTTAGTTGAACTTCCACTCTTAAGAGAGTATTCTTGTGATCCTTATGTATAGGAATCAATGAGTGTACAATGATTAGGAGAATTGCGTTTTAGAGTGTAAAACTTTTTAAGTATTACTATGGCTATAGGCAAAGGTCACAAGTTTGATACTGGAGTATGCGATATGGTTGGTAACTGCAGCTTAACAATCAAAAGAAAGTTTGTGGTTTGAATTTAACAAAAATATCGATGCATGTTTTCCAATGAAGCTTCTTTGCTTGCAGATTTCTCTTATGACTTACATGTTCATTTAGTTTCCAAAAATTGCGGGGATGGTATGATGTATTGGACACCATGTCCCCTTAGAGGATGTGGCTTTTGAATATTTCCATACGCCTTGCGCTATGTCACAGGAACCACATCATAGACATGTCAGCGTACCACATGTCATTGGTACTAGACAGACTTATATTGTATCCTTGTGCCCATGATTTGGAAGCTGCTGTGTCCTGCATTGACACTAGTATTCAACAACATCCTTATTCAGCACCTGCACCCGTGTGTCATAGGTTGTAGAGTGATTGTTGCGAAGTATGTTTTCTATATTGGAAATTATGCGCCAAGCATGGATAATTCACTATCTGCACTTTTGTGTATGGTTCTTTCATTCAGATACTCTGAAGGTCTACAAAAATGTTTAGGTCTATATTTGGAAAGTGGTGATTATTCAGCTGATGAAGTTGATCGGTTAGACACCTTGTATACATCCCTCGGGGAGCAGTATAGTTGGTCATCAGCTGTCAAGGTGATTAACGGTTTTCATTGTGGTTCATGATATTGTTATAGGCGAGAGACTTTTTTCTTGCAGGACTTAACTATGAGCTATATGACAGAAAACTTGTGTTACAAATGCTTCATTTCTAAAAACAAGGAGTATGTGCTGTATCCATTCCTAGATGAACCAGGGCATCCATGAAGGCTCATAGATGTCACACTCATGTTGGGGGTTGAACATGACATGAGAGAAAAAAGATTGGTAGGATAAGTTCAGATTGCATGCAGCAGAGGGCAGGTTCTTCACTTTGGGTGTAGTTGAATACTTGGGTCTCTAATCGAGGTTCTGACCTGGTGTAATCCCTATGTGGAGTTTGCCAGTTGTAGGCACCAATTAAACAAGAACCTGAAAAGGCTGGATCTGGGATAAGTTTTGCACTGAAGTCCAGGTCTTTAAATTTTAACCCTTGGATTTGAGATCCCAGAAATTGACATGCCCTTTTTGGGTCTGAATTCTCAATCTTTGTCCTGCAATTTTTTGGACATCTTCTGAAAGGTTGCGCTTGTGCCAAACTTGCCCAGAAAAGAATTGGACCTGCCAGAAACTCGACTGCCTATTATCATGTCGGTTGGTACCAGGCTTCCAGCTTCCCAGGTCATTTTGGTTCCTTCTGGTTACCTTAAAGGCAATGTACATCTTTCCAGGTTTCATTGTCATGTTCCATCTTTGTCTCCATTACATCATACTGATATCAGCATGTGGTCCAGTAATTGTTGAGGGCTTTGAAGTTCGGACTTCAATGCTTAGAAGTGTTAGAAATGCTTCATTTTCAACAGCGAGATGCATGCATGGATCCCCTAGGCTAATGATTTCAACCCACAAAGCTAATGACAGACATGTAAAGCCTTTTACTCTCTCGGTGATCTCCTCTTGTTGGTTTGTACTGAAACCATTATAGCTCTGCTGCTCCCATTGATGTGTGAGAAGAGTGAAAGCCTTTGATTGTATAGTATGCTGAATGTGAAGAAGCTTTTGGTATTGCCTGAAAAAGAAGCCAATAACCATTTTGAAAGTGTTCATGGCAATTTTACTGCTGATGATCTTTTACTTCTATCTTTGAACTATAGAAGTCATGCTGAACACTTTCTTATCTATCTGCACACCGTTTTTTCAGCGTATACCTTTAGATTTTCTAAATGGTGATAAGTTTCGTGAGGCTGCAGACAACTATATCAGGCCAACCTTAACTAAGGTAGTCTTTGCTTTTAGATGTTCATTTACATTCTTTGGTTGCATTTGTGGGATATGTGAAACCATTTATTTTTCTGCGTTGGATTGACTGCCATGTTGAAGGATTAGCTTTCTGCTTTTGTGTGTTTCTAACTCTTCCTTTAGTAATATTTATTCTTCTAATCCTGGCTTACCCATATCTGCAACTAGGGTGTTCCTTCTTTATTCTCTGACCTGCGTCCTTTGTACAGCTCGCCTCAGAAGGTACTGTTCTGGTCATTTCTTGTATTTGCTGCATTTGAGGTATTGCAGAAAGTATTCCTATAAGAACTCAAATGCTTTCATTCTGGAAAAGTACTTAGGTGTTCATTGATACTCTGAGCAGGCTGACATTCTTGAAAAATTAATACTTGAGCTGGAAGATTCTGTTCGCACAATTGGGTGTTTTCCTGGAAGGTAATTCACTAGATGTGTTTTCTCAAGTTTGACCGTGAGGTATGATCTGTTTTCCATTTCTTAGCATGAATGAAGTGTTGTGTAAGGTATGAACCTTTTTCTTGCGTGAAACTTCTTTTCGCTGCTCAAGCATGTGGGAAATGATGACTTAAATGAGTTTCATATGTTTGTGCTTACAGAGTTAAGATGGTGGGGACTAACCAAAACATACTAATGTACATGCATATGCACATTCTTATGGAAAAATAATATAGAAGGTTTCCTTTCCATCACACTGTTAAAGGGAAAATTGGAACACTTTTGTGCTTCTTGTTGGTAGATAGGTGCAGTGGTGATGCTGCTGCATGAAGATGACCTTCTTGCTACATTTGGTCTACTCTTGATTGTAGAGGGTGGAACTGTTGGTGGTGTGAAATGTTTTTAAGTAGTGTCACCAGTAGTGGGAGCCACCCATGGTTTCCTTCTGTCTTCTGTGTGGCAATGCTCCCTTCTTAAGTGTTTCAGCAACTTCTCTCATAAAGTGGAACAAAAAATTCTTTTGGAATTATAAAGTTTTCCTGTGTATGTGCCACATGGAAAGGAGAGTGAAATCTACATACCCTTGAACTTTTCCCGCTGCATATTTATCTATTTTTATGGTTGTTTTACTTCGTTAATATTCAAGATTTTCATATTCTGTATGTTTATATAAAGCAGCTTGATTTGTGTTATTTCCAGTTGTTTGTTGCAACTCCACTGCCATTTGATTTCTTTCCTTTCATGGATGCTTCCATTTCCCTTTCTGTTAAATCCTTGTGAACATGGATCTTATGTGCCTTTGTTTTTAATGACGGAGCCAATTCTTTTTTACTTGTAGCACACATAAAGAGCCACCATCAACATTGATGTGGACGCTTTTCTTACTGGCCCAGGTTTGATCTTAATTCAGTAAATGTATTTTCCCCCTTTCCATCCATATTCCTGGGGTCTATTATAATTTTGAGTTTATTCATTTATGCAAATGTGTTTGTTGCAGCACTATGACCAGAGAGGAAAATATGATACCGCTCTAGCAAAAATTGACGCTGCCATTGAGCATACTCCTACTGTGATTGACCTATACTCTATCAAGGTATGTGCAGAAGTCTATTATGCTGAATTGGATAATTTTCTTTCTCATGCTTAAGAACATCTTTTCTTGTAACTGTCTTTTTCTTGTTATAAGTTTCAAGAATAAATAAATGGTTTTTTTCTGCTTCTCCCTTCATGGAAGTGACATTAAAGTGAAGGCTGAGGTGTACAACTGTTTGTTTCTGCTTGCGATTTTGTGCTTTTTCTATCACATATCGGTATATTGACATTTTGATGTCTGTGTTTCCATTATTCTTCAATCCATGTCACTGTGTTCCCATTCTGTGTCTATATACTAAACAGTACTCTGAACAGAAGCATGAATAAAGATAAATGACATATGTACTGTATAGATAGGATTTTTTTTGTGAGGACATTTAAGAAACGGTCTTAGGCATAGGGAAGTCTCCAGGGATTGGAGAGGAACTAACTTGAGTTCCTAGCTATTACCACTTTCTATTTCACCATAATATGAGTCATTTGGATCTAATCCGACCATTCGACGGACTAGATTAGTGAATATCAACTTTTCGATGTCAAAATATAGCCTGTTTGTAATGAAAAAAACCATCAATTGGAAAGAGCACTGACATTAATGTATGTCTATGTATGATATACATGCACAGGCATATCAGGATTCAGTTGTTAATACCCATGTGGTTGTCTTTGTCCACCACATATTTGTGCATGTAGCTCTCAGGCATGGCATGTCGATGCTGATATCAAAAGACTATTCATGAATGTTTATGGGAAACATGAATGTGTGAAGAAGCTTACATTAACCATTCCTTTTCCTACACTAAGTGAGGTACATCCACCTGGAGGGTGCAAGGATTTATTAGGGAGGGATACATTGACAAGCATGCTTATCTTCAGAGTTATGGCAAAGATACGGTGGGACAATGTTTTAGATGTGCTTCTTGGATATCACAGGAAGTGCACATGCAGCACCCATGGTTATTCTGAACTTGACAAGGTAGGTATGACATGCTGAAATGGTTTAGTTCTTTAGGGCTATAAAAATTTGCGTGAATTTCTTCTAGGTATGTTGACAAATCATACTGGTTTTCAATAATGTTGAACACCAATTGCTTGGACTCTGAGGACTTGTGTATCAGTCTCATAACACATTTTACCTTGTGATATGTGAATTTTTAGAAGCATTGCATATCTTGCCTCTTGAGGCTGGTTTTAGTTTGACATTCTGTGCAGTTGACATGGATTCTGTTGGACACAGGGCAGAATCCTGAAACATGCAGGTGATTTAGCTGCAGCAGCAGCCTTGGCAGATGAAGCTCGTTCGATGGATCTTGCAGATCGTTTCATAAATAGTGAATGTGTGAGGCGAATGCTTCAGGCTGATCAGGTTAGCATTAAGAAATGATATCTAACTTTTCCCACAAAATTTGTTTCTATTACATATCTATTCTGTCTATTGATTATGTTCAACTGCAAAAATTTGTTCTGAAGGTGGAGTTGGCAGAGAAGACAGCAGTGCTCTTTACTAAGGATGGAGATCAGCACAATAACCTTTATGACATGCAATGCATGTGGTTAGTCCTTTTTGAGTTGTGCCGTGTCACATGTGATCCATTTCGATGTTATATAGAGATATCCTAACAATAACATCTCTTTTTTTCATGGTAAGGTATGAGCTTGCTTCAGGGGAAAGCTACTTCCGGCAAGGTGATCTTGGACGAGCTCTAAAGAAATTTTTGGCTGTTGAGAAGCACTATGCAGATATGATGGAGGATCAATTTGACTTTCATTCTTATTGCTTGAGGAAAATGACACTGCGATCTTACGTTGAAATGTTGAGGTTTCAAGATCGTTTGCATTCTCACTCATATTTCCACAGAGCAGCAGTTGGCGCTATTAGGTATCCTCCACTGCTAAAGCACATTAGCCAGCATTTGCTTGTTGGGAAATCACTTTTTACTGATTGTATTTTTCTTAGAAGCTTATAAGAAAGCAAAGAAGGAAGCAAAAAAGGCCGTTAGTGAAGCAAAAGCTAAGATTTGGGAGGACTTATATAAAAAACTCAACTCAAAAGAGGGTGAAAGAGATATTTTTTGGATAGCTAGGGCTAGAGATAAGAAAACTAAAGATCTTAATTATGTTAGATGCATAAAAGACGAGGATGAAAAAATTCTAGTGGCAAATGATGATATAAGAAATAGATGGAAAAACTATTTTTATAATCTTTTTAATGAAAATAAAGATGTTAGTATTAGTTTAGGAGATTTAGCCAAGTCAAAAAAGTATATAAACCACAATTTCTACCGACGTATTCAAAAGAATGAAGTCAAAGAGGCTCTTAAACATATGAAGAGTGGTAAATCGGTAGGACCAGATAATATTCCTATAGAAGTTTGGAAAATACTAGGAGAAATAGGAATCACTTGGCTCACAAGACTATTTAATGAAATATGGAAAAACCAAAAGATGCCCGAGGAATGGAGAGCAAGTACACTTATACCCGTATATAAGAACAAGGGAGACATTCAAAATTGTGCGAATTATCGAGGTATCAAGTTAATGAGTCATACTATGAAATTATGGGAAAGAATTATTGAACGTAGGTTAAGACAAGTATCAAGTACAACAGAGAACCAATTTGGATTTATGCCAGGTAGATCTACTATTGAAGCGATTCACCTTTTGAGACGTCTTATGGAACATTTTAGAGCAAAAAAGAAAGACCTTCACATGATATTTATTGATCTAGAAAAAGCTTATGATAGGGTACCGAGGGAGGTTCTTTGGAGAACTTTGGAAAAAAGAGGTATCCCATTGACATATATTAACCTTATAAGAGACATGTATGATGGTGCAAAAACATGTGTGAGGACTCATGAAGGAACGACAGACTTCTTTGAAGTTAATATTGGGTTACATCAAGGATCAACTTTAAGTCCATACTTATTTATAATGGTGATGGATGAGTTAACAAAACATATTCAAGATGAAGTACCTTGGTGTATGTTATTTGCAGATGACATTGTATTAGTGGAGGAGTCTAAGGAAAAAGTTAATAGAAAATTGGAACTATGGAGAGAAACATTAGAAAACAAAGGCCTCCGACTTAGTAGAACAAAGACAGAATATATGGAATGTAAGTTTGATCATTTGGCTATTTCAGAGGACATAGAAATTAAAATTGGCACACATTGCATTCCCCAAAAGGAAAGTTTTAAATACCTAGGGTCAATTTTTCAAAGTGATGGAAGAATTGATGGAGATGTTACACATAGAATTAATGCTGGTTGGTTAAAATGGAGAGGAGCATCAGGTATTCTTTGTGATAAGAAGATACCATTAAAATTAAAAGGTAAATATTATAGAGCAGCAGTTAGGCCTGCCATGTTTTATGGTTCTGAGTGTTGGGCAGTTAATCATCAACATGTACAAAAGATGTCTGTGACAGAAATGAAGATGTTGAGATGGATGAGTGGTCATACAAGAAAAGACCGTATACATAATGAGGTTATTAGAAACAAATTAGGAGTGGCACCAATAGAGGATAAAATGAGAGAACATCGTTTAAGATGGTTTGGACATATAGAAAGAAGATCAAAAGAAGAACTTGTAAGAAGGTTAGAAAACCTAAATTTGGAAAGTATTAAAAGAGGTAGAGGACGACCACAAAAGTGTTGGAAAGAAACAATAAAGAATGATCTAGCTTATTGGGAGTTAACTGCTAACATGGCACACGATAGAGATCTGTGGAAACAAAGAATCCATGTAGCCGACCCCGTCTAGTATGGGAAAAGGCTTAGTTGTTGTTGTTGTTGTTGTTATATTTTTCTTAGAAGGAGAATGGATATAATGATGAAAAGGCCATTAAATAAACTAGGACCTGTATAGATTGAGCTCTTTTGCCTTGATGACTATTGAGTGCTTCCAATTTGATCCGTCTGGTACTTTTCTGCCATTTCTAACTTGTTCAGTTGCTCTCACCTAGAATTGGGCAATTTCTGCAAATAGGTTTTCATTGGATAGAGATATTTATATTTTGGACACTCCCTTGGTGTTTGTTCCCACTTCCCTGAAGCTTGTCTGACTTAGGTAAAAAAGAGAGGAGAGCAGGAATATATTTGGAGGCAGACCAATTTTTCTTCATCTTTGTTCTGAAGCTTTCTAATATGAGGGATGGCACGAGTCTTGTTTATAAGGGACATCTATTTAGAGCATCTAAGATGCATGGAACTGTTCAAAATAAAATAGTAAAAGTGGATTCTACATTGCAGCAAAAATCTAGATAATGCTGCATACGGCCCTAGTCTATTATTGGAGCAGAATGTTTTAAGTTGCTGCCTGGAAGTATGCTTTGTAGTGGTTAAATTATCGTATATTGCCATAGTCCTAAGCTGCATTAAGTTTTTCTCTGTGGTAACAGAGGAGTCTTTGGCTTCACGGCAATTTCAAAAAAGCATGTTACAGGAATATGGTTATAGGATGGTGAAGATGGTTTTCTACAATGAAGACTTAGTATCTTTTTGGTACTCATATAAATTAGTTCATGGTTGATATTGAAAATATATTAAAGGTTGCCACAAATTTATGCAACTGTGCAGATTTATAAGTCAGCTGCTAACTATCCAATACAGTAAAATAATTTTCGCATTTTTTCTATTCAAACAAATGAACTTAAAGTTGAAAAACAGAATAGAGGCCAGTCACGGCCTTTCTAAACATGAGTTGGTGGATGCTGAATAAACAAGAAACAAAAAAGTGAGCAGGTGGAAGTTCCTCTCTTCCCTAGGCACCATGCAGTACTGCATTATGTCATAGCAAAGAAAGACAGAAAGAGGCTTTCTACTTATTCAGGGTGAACTTGAATATGTAAACGTAGGCATTTCTAAATGGCATTTTCTAACAAACCTATGCCAGAGCCTACTCTGATGCTAAAAGAAAGAGGGCAGATATACTTTTCCGATCCATAATCAAGAAACAATGACTAAACACAACTGCAGGATATAGATGAAAAACTAATTTTTTTCTCCTAGAAAATTTTAATGTTAATGGAGATTTTATTGGTTCATATTTTATTTGCATTTCTAGGACTTTGTCACTAGTTTCTGATTATTTAATTGCAGATGCTATATAAAGATGTATGATTCTCCTCCGAGATCAGTCAATGAAGATGAAGATGAGATGTCAAGACTACCTCCCTCCCAGAAAAAAAAGTTGAGGCAGAAACAGAGGAAGGCTGAAGCTCGTGCTAAGAAGGTTCGTGCAGTTTTACATTTAAGTGATGTTGGTATCTGGATGCATCTGTAGTACCGCATGATTATATGTGAGAAAACTTATTACTTAAGAGGCTGGCAACCCCTCGACAATGTACCCATGCTAACCCTAGCCAAAGCTACGATTACAATGGAAAGGAAAGGACTTTGTTTCTTGATAATTATACATGTCCTGCATTCAGCAGACATTAGGCACATGGGTTCTTTTTAAGTTCCCATACTTGTGTGGTTTGAGCGCTTTGACTGCTTGCTTGTAGTTCATTCACTCTTGTTTGACCTATACCCAGCTGCACAGAATCTCATCATGAGTTGATATGGGTACTTATCATTTCAGCAGTGCGTGCTTTACACAAGCAGCTGCTTAGTTTTCAGTATTTTATGTTGTCTAGGAAGCTGAGGAGAAGAATGAGGAGGAATCCAGTGGAACTAACAAAAGTACCAAACGACATCCAAAATCAGCAGACCCCGATCCTCATGGGCAGAAGCTCTTGCAGGTGAAATCAGGAAGCATGCCATCTGTTTCTAAAGCGTTAGTGCCTAAAAAATTTATTTGTCACATTCATCTTCTAGGAAGCCCTAAGATTATAATGATTTGAATTTTGTGCAGACTGAAGACCCACTAGCAGAAGCTACTAAATACTTAAAGTTACTTCAGAAGAACTCATCAACATCCTTGGAAACACATGTACTTGCATTTGACTTGAACATGAGGAAGCAAAAGATTTTGCTTGCATTTCAGGTAACTTGAAGGGCCTAAAAATTGAGTACTGAAATGGTGACTAGCAGGCTGTGATTTTTCATAGACGCTATTATGGACCTACAAATGATGAAATAGAAAATGCCTTCAGGTTCCTAATATGTTCTGTTTCGTGTAACATGACATGTTAGCTGGATTTTTCTGCCCATGCATGGTTGATGTTATTATGTTAACGCTTTTTAATTCTCTTTGTTATTTAATCATTAACTAGACATAGCAACAATATGTATTCATTCACCATGAAACTGATAAAGAAACACAGCATACCAGTGACTTGGACGTTCCCATTTATATTGGATATGTATCTTTCTCTTTTGGGTTGATTGCATTCTTGGTGGACAGTTGCTTTGAGAAAGTTATTGGTTTCTTTAATTCTCTTTAGCTGTGAGGTTCTTTCTGCAAGCCAAAATTGGAGAAATTGGTAATGCAGTCACTTTATGCACTCCTGTAAACTACTGTCCGAACAAAATCATTCACTTATTGAATTTGAAGTTCTGTTGCTTCTTACTTCTAGCGACCCTGGTCAAAATATGCTTTGTATCATATGATACCTATGTGTTGTCATATTTGTCAGGATAAACTGACTGCATAAAAATGTACTTGTTAAAGAAACTAAACAAGTTGCTGGCTACATAATTTTCCTGAGAAAGGAGTGGGCAGAGAACCTACTGTCAGGAACCTGTTTTGTCAGATTTGTCAGGATCAAAATAAAATTTAATCAAGTTCTGTTGTATGCAAAATTTTCTTTTCTGAATCCAAGCTTGTGAGATAATCAACCTTTCAAGTAAATTATATTCCATGTGCTAGTGGGATCTAGGCCAGCCGTTAAATTTTTGCATCCAACTTGAAATTAAACTGTTATGTTTAGTTTCTTGCAGACGTCCTTATCGACAGTTGGTCCTTCCTAGGACTCTGAAGTCAATGGTTACTATTGGAAGCTCAAACCTGGACTGTCAGGGTTTACAAATAAGCACAGCTTATATAACGGTGTACTTCATATGTAGTCTAAAAGGAGAGTTGTTTTATCTTGCGTTGAACTCTATAACTTATTGGCATATGCAATTCATATCTATAGTTATCTCAATTATGTCTCCACATAAGGAGGCACACTTTTTTGTTTGCTTTTGCTAATAACTCCAGAGTTCAATTGGAAAGATTGTAATGTCTTAAGTCATTTTGTTCAGGCTGTGAAGAAACTCCTGGAATTGCATCCAGATAGCGCTGATACTCATCGTTGCATGGTATGCTTGTATGTGCTCTGGCTATCATTTATCATGATTGAAATCTCCATCCACTAGGGAAGAGCTGGGCTCCATAACCTTTTGTTGGTAACTTGGGTTACTGTCTTAATGTTACCACGCGTGGTTCATGATTTTATGGCCTTAATTATTCTTTAAAGTGAAGATTTGCAGGAAATAATATGTGGGGCGTGCACTGTCATTTATCAAAATGTCATTTGTTTCATCATACTTTGGTTGTTTCTCTATGGAGTTGAGTTTACGTCCTTTTATTACATATTGCAGAAGTCTTGCAGTTTGAAGATTTTGATTGCTATAGTTTCAAGCTTAGTTGTTTAACATAAGCCAAACTTATTGTGCATTGGACTTTTTATGAGATATGTCCTTTGTTGGGATTGCTTGATAATGATACCTTTCAATGAGTGTTTCCACATTATCTGGAAAATCTTATGGTACAAGCAACGGGATTCTTGGCCCTTTGGTTTGACGTTTTATGTTACCTTTCAATTATCTAGAATTGGTAAAATGTGCTGATCTTTGTCCACTTGCTTTGTCACACAAGGCATAGAAGTGTGTCAAGTCTTACAAGCAGATTAATGAAAAACATAAGTTACTATTAAAGAACCATAAATTTCTAAATCTTGCTTGTCAAAAGCAATTTGTCCAACTAATGGATTCATGTTTGTTTGGTTTTATCACCTTCTGTGAGATGGATTATGAGATCGAATTGGAGATGACTTGAATCTGGCAAGTCAGGGTTATATTGTACTTTACACTGGTTTTCTCACTTGCAATTGGTTCAGAGTTTGTACAGCAATGAAAGATCTAAAAGTGTTGGTAGCGAGTGAGCCCTTGAATCTAATCTCTATAAGTAGAGTTTGAACCTAATGCTAGCGAGAACTCTACAACTTATAAACCCCACAGCTTAGCTGCATATGTTGAAATTTGTTAAGGATTTTAAATGCAGGAATGATGCATTCATGCTTTCCCTTGACTTTGGATTTTACTCTTACTGAGTGAAGTATTTTGATTTCTATACAATGTTAAACTGGCGAGCATTTTGGGCTTTTAAGTATGAAGGTTAATTGGCAAAAATATCATTGTGCATCTATGTGTTTCAAAAGAGCGTGAACAAGTTTATGTTATGGTTCAGAATTTGATCGTAACTTCGTAAGTGATGAAGGCAAATTGTATACTTGGGTAAAAGCATATTGGCTGTAACTTTATGTTATTTTTTCAGATACTGTTCTTGCATAAAGTAGATGGTCTTCCATCACCTCTGACAGACTCTGAAAAGCTCATTTGGAATGTCCTAGAAGCAGAGCGCCCCACATTGAGGTACACATCACACGCTTTGTTCAGCTTAAACTTTGCTATTCAGTTTTGAACTCTTTTTTCATGTCTATTTTGTAGAGGATTGCATGAATTGCCTTCTCTTCTAGAAGCAAACAGATACTTTCTTGATGCTCACAAGGGTCAGTATCTATTACATAATTTTGTTTTACTTCTTTCCCTTGGATTTCTCTGGTGATGTGTTTATACTAATAGTTCTGGCTCCTTGCAGATTCATTGATGCATAGAGCTGTTGCAGCTGAGATGTTGTATGTCTTAGCTCCTGAGAAGAAGTTTGAAGCAATTGAACTGATCGAAGATTTATCTGGATCAAAGTAGGAATTTTGCTTAACCATGCGTGCACTTTCATCTTTTCCTACAAAGGTGCTATCCATTCTTGAACTTGTCCATGGTTTGTGATGGTGCAGATCGGGTCAGAATGGAGCAATCATGGAGTGGAAACTTAAAGATTGCATTGCCGTGCACAAGTTACTGGAAGCCGTTTTTGGTGATCAGGATACTGCTTCTCGTACGTGCTGAAGCAATCTTTTGTTATTGTTCAATTCTTTTGGCTGAATGTTCATTTTAATGGGTGTTGACTTTGGTTTTCTGTTTATTATTGGTATAGTGTGTGTTTCTGTTGTCTCTCATTGAAGATAGCAAGTTATGCCCGTTCTTCGTGCCTTTGCTTCTGCTGATTCTGGATCATGTTTAATCACCTGATGATGCCATTATATATAAAATTAAGTGGGCATGCAATGTTTAGAGTCTTTGGACTCCTGTAGTGGTTGTTGTATTCAGAAAATGGAGTTTGTTCACTTGATGACAATCATATATGTTATGAATTTGGGTTTTGTGTTTTATGTTTTAGGGATTTCTGGGGTATACCATATATATCATGTCTCCTTTCCCAACATTTCCTTTGGTGTTAATGACGTTGTCACAATTGGTTTTTGACAAGGTATCTTACGTTTTGAGTTGTATCTCAAGCATCATTTGCGATTTCGTAATATTAGCACCTATTTTCATAATTTATGCATCTGTTCCCGTGAAGCAGATGAAAAATCGTCATCTTGTACCTCTGCAGTTTCTTCTCTTTATTATTGGCATCCTATCATTCTGCTCATTGTCTATGCAGTTGTTTCAGAGGAACTAAAGGGATTTGAGTTAGATGTTTTATTGGATTCTAGCACGTGATCTTGTTTATTAGACTTTTCAATCCCGCCTTGCATTCTATTCATTTTACGTTTTATTCATAGAAGTTCATGTCTTTTTTTGGGGCTTAGTGTCTTGAACTTGGAGGGAGAAACTGTACAGAGGAAACGTTTTTCCACAAAATAATGCTTGCTTTTTAATCTTTAATCTCATGTCTGAAAACTTTAATGTTTGCTTTTCTGCTTTGCTGTGTTTCTCTTTCTGCTCCTCTTCTATTTCCTATTTCCTCAGTTCAGTTGGAAATCAAAACTGATTCTCTGCTTAATGAAGTTTTCTTAGTCATGTAATATGCAATTCTTGGAAAGATTTGTAGCCATTATTGGCAAGGAGCTTCACTCTGTCATGAAAAAGCTTAATACAAGGAGCTTTGGTTTTCAGAGTAACCAGAACAGCAGATCTTAACTCTTATTAGGAAGGAATTTAATGAAGTGTTGTTTATTATCTATTCATAGTTTCTTCCAAGATTTTGGTGCAATAAACGAAAAGTTGGCCAATTCAAGTTAAAATGTGGAAGTCATTTTTATGTCATTTTTTATATCCCATCATGTCCGGATGTTGCAACTTCCTTATGCCAATATCTTAGCATCTAAGGAGCCGAACGGCAACCTTTATCTGGTACTGTTTGTTTGTTGCATGCCGTTATATTTGATTTTCTAATATAACCATATTAAGAGTGGCGTTCGATATTCAACGTTGTAAGTTATTGCAATAGTAGATTTAGCCAGTTAGGACTCATTTTGAGGGCTTTGTATGACTACCATACATAGAGATAGATCTGGACTGAGGCGGGTTACTCTCTCTCAAAGTCTGGAACTTCTTAGTATTGTGTTAGGTAATTGTCATTTTAGATCTCTTCTGGTGTTAGATTTCTGAAGACATTTCCTGATGGTTTAGGTAATATTAGTGGAAGATCTGTAAATGTACATTTTTTTATTGAATGTCCAAAGCTATCTTTTCTTGCATTTCTTTTCTTTGGAATTTTTCACTTGTACATGTATGTGCCCATGTAGGCTGGAGAAACAAGTGCTCGGAGTTCTTTCCATACTCAACGTACTTCAAAGGCTCCCGAAGTTCTGCTGTACAAAGACCAGTTGATGGTAATATGAACTCAGTTCCCGTGAATGGCGGAGGGGAGCATTATGGCAGCGTCCTCCTAGACCCCCATTCTTCAAATGGGGAAATCCATTCTCTAAAGGCCCTGAAAATCTAATTAAGTAAAAGTTTCATAGCCGGGACCATCTTTTGATGCTGAAGGCACTCGAAAATCAAAATACGAGAGCGCAGATGCCAAGTCATGGGGAGACGGCTTGTGTTCGGTACACTTGAATACCTCAAAGTGATTAGGAGAGAACCAATTCCTCCGTCCTCCAGCCAGTGCATTGACATCTAAGTTCTAGGTAAAGGCAGGATACCTCTTGCGTTCTTCTTGTTCGACTTTGTAGTTTTGTTATGGAAGTTAATCCATTGAGTTCATGCCTTGAAGAAGGGATGGTGGTAGCTTGGATGTGTATAATTAGTCTCAAATTTTGTTTGTATTTCTGGTTAATTTATTCCGAGTTATCTATAAAAAACATGGTTCTTTCCATGGTTGAATAGCCAAAGGAATTCAATTCAGCTCATTCCAGCAATGAACGAAGTAGAAAACAAAGCGCTCAATCTTTTACTGGTGGTTTCTACTACAGCCCTTGATGACCGACTGGTTGGTTGAGTCTAGTTGTTTCCTTTTCGTGACGTACACATTAATTTTGAAGACTCTGATACCCTGGCTCGTAGTTCTCTATGCTGTAGGTGTTAGACGAGCTGAGGAGGGCCTCTTCGAGGTTCTTCCGTTGAGGTCGATGTGTTTTGCTTGTTCATGTCATTAGCATAAACTGAAAACTGGTGGAGTTGAACAAGACAAACTTGAGTTCTCTTGGGTGTAAATCAGGATTCGAACAGAAGCCGTTTGCGGAATGTCATGGTGATTCCAACCGCAAGCCGCTTGGTTTGATTCAGTACTCTGCTTCTTGTAGGAGGCAACCGATGAATCGTTGGGCCAATGTTACCGGCCACGAACACGGAGCATGCCAGTTCGAGTGGCATGCCGTTCTTTGAGTTGCAACCAAACACAATAACAAGTTCGGTCGGTTCTAGGGAATTTTCTCAACTAGGTACTGACTGTATCCGTATGTGTCCGTTTGTAGAAGTTTTGAAATTCTACAATCAACCAAGTTGGGGAATTTCAGAACTTGACCAGATAGACTCGTAAAGATGTGATATCATTCGAGGGTAAATGAATATGCTATGCCACGAAGCTAGACTTGGAGGTCAAAGTAGTTGTGAACCCGATGTGGCGGAGCCTAACCTGATTAAATTCAAAGTCAGATGAAATTTGATTGAAAATCAGTAATTTGGATCTACAGTATATGTAATAGGGTCTGATGTTCGTGTGTATCAGATTCACCTCAAGGTTGGATGTTAGAATGAAAACCAAAACGAGACACTTGATTAACGTGATACATTACCGAACCTAACTAATTAAAACTATAGTCGAGTCAGATTCGGAGCATAGTCCAACCTGTTCACACCTAACCCATGGTGAATTTGGTTCGTGGTCATGGTCATGCATGACACACCCATGAATCCATGTAATCTACAGGAGAATTCCGATCTGGATTCAGATTCAAAAATTGTTGTTGTGGATCTTGGTTTAGCCCTCTCAATGCAAAATTTGTGGTTTCTTTCTCAAAGCAGCAGCTTTACTCAGACTAGCGAAAACATTGCTGGTTTTGTTGAAACTTTGACTCCGCAATTTAGAGCCGACCTACACAAGTCCAAAATAGTGGCAATTGGCCAACCAACTCCCTTACCAGCTGAATTTGCAAAAACTTTGGTCGATAAACTTAAGGCACAATCACTATCACCATGGTCGTGGTCTATGTGACTATCTGAATCAACTTGTGCAAGTCCATGATAGTACCCATATTGACCAACTAACTCCCTTACCAACCTGAATTTGACAGATTTTTTTGGGTGTGGATGTTGTTCATGTGCGGACCTACATGGTGGCCCTTCCAACTCGGCCAACAGTCTAAGAGAAGTGGGATAAAGACGTGCTTCAATGCTTAAGCCTTTGTTCAACCCCTTAGGCACTGCGGTCACTTAAATTTAATAATAGCTGCAACAACTAGTATAAGAAACTTGACTTTGTATATGCAGACAGACACGGTTTTGCATGCAAACCTGTGTCGATTACATTCAGCGGCCCAGTCGGCATAATCAACACCAAATAGTTTATAGCCATGTGTTATCAAAAGTGGTGATTTTTTCGGCATCAACACATTGCATGCATAATTCTGCAAAGAGTCCAACGATTCAAATCTCAACACAGAATAGGTCTCTGTTTGACGACTCGGAGAAACCGCCTTTCAAGTAGTCAGAACAATTCAAAGGAAAACTCGTAGTTCATATCCTGTGTTGTGCATTAGCTTCTACATGTTGGTAGAGTCCATTAAAGTCAAAGTCCTTACTGATGATCCAGTAGTTGAGACTTTTTCCACTGAGCTAACCTCACTTGGGGAGCTAACCGCATATGGGCCTAAGTGGAGGCACAGTTCGCGAGCAGACAATGAATCTTGGTTCATTTTTCACCATGCAACAGATACTGCTTCTTTCAAACATCTTGTATCTACCATCAATTATAGATAAACCTATGTTACCAAGGTCAGGTGCTGGTACAGTTGCACTTGAAAATGAAAGTGTGGGGTAGAAGGTACTTCACCAAAAAAGAGTATGTGTGTGTGCGTGCATGCATGTGAATTATAAATGTTTATTAATAAATGTTTTCATGTCTTTTTTCATGTTTAATAATAAAATAAATAACAAAAAGAATTGTGGTTGGTTTTGAATTTATTACACGACAAAACTTCAAAAAATAAGAATAAAACTAAAAATCCTGCACTAGAAACTAAAGAAGGCTCTTTGGATTTGGTTAAAGCCGGATATGATTTCAACTCACATCGTGATAGTACCGGCACGGCAAAGTGCCTGGTATGGAGGTAGACAATGGAAAAACCAGTTGCTCATGAGCAATTTTTTAAATTTCCCAAATTGGAATATTTAACCAAATCTCACATGCACTTATAAAAATTAAACTTTGCTAATTACAATGTCCAAGTTACCTTTTAGATGAAACGATATAATTAATACTCTTTCAGTGGGAGTTGTATTATTGTTTTCCTGGTATCAGCATATGAGAGTAAATTGAAAGATGGTGGATGAATGCGGTCAAAAACCATTAGATACTGTTGAATCCTTCAAGGTATGCACTTATGCAATTTTCAAAGGATGAGAATTTCAAAACTTCTACCTTAAGCCCTTTATATTATTTGATGAAAATCAACGGTTTCTTATGTAAGATAGTGTTAGAGGTTATGGCATCAACGTCTAGCTACTATGTTTTTTGTGTGTAAGCAAAGAACTTAAAAGAATCTAAAACTATTGGCAATTCCATTGTTAAAGCGAGATCCAATCAAGTGATTCAGTTAGAAGGCGAGTTAATTGACTCTCTTCACCTAAATAATCACAAAATTCTAATTGATCTTGTTTTTAAACTATATGAGAAATTTTATAAAGTGAAAAATTGATTTGGGTACTTTATCAACACCACTGCAATAAAATAGCTAATTACATAACAATCACAAAGGCACAATCTATCCTGAATCAAGAACATAAGTGACACGCTTTATATTTTTTATGACAAGGAACTTTCGTCGAGGTAAATCTTGATCCGCAAAACCGTCTTTTTTGCTCGCCATGTAAGAAGCCTGCGGTGTACGCTTCAAGGCCTTTGCTTGGATGGTTGGACCCCCTATACTACTTTGGCTACCAAAATCTACTCTTCTTCCTACTTCTGCATTATAAATAGTTAGGTTCTCCTTCTTTATCATCAGCACCCTCATCACCTACTATTGAGAATTTTACTGCTCTCTCTCTCTCTCTCTCTCTCTCTCTCTCTCTCTCTCTCTCTCTCTCTCTCTCTCTCTCTGTGCGTGTGTGTTTGCATATAATGGACGGTGAGCGGCAAGCTAAAAACGGCGGTGCTAATGGCGCATCATCTCCATTGGAGATGAAAGTCTTGGGCTACATGGATCAAAAGCAGGCTATGGCAAAGCTTTACGCGAGTGGTATTAATGACATTTCTCTATCAGGCTCTGTTGTAGAATACAAAAGCATTTCCAGTACTAACTGCATCTTCTAATTCGCCTACCAATGCGCCTTGCACTAAATAAATGGAATGTTACATTCATGAGTACGATTCTTATCAGTAATATTTTACTGATCGATTTGTACCAACACAAACAAAAGATCGAACAGGTTTAAAGGATAGTTCTCCTTATAAGCCACTGATCTGTTTCATTCATTAATGTTTTTTGCTGTCTTTCTCTGCATGGAATATGCGTGATGAAGAGGGAGTAGCCGCAGGGGCTAGAGCCGCTGTCTTGGCGACCGTTGCCAGTGCCATCCCTACCGTAAGCACCTCTCTCTCTCTCTCTCACACACACACACACACACACATGCAATGGGACCTGATCTGTTTCATTCATTAATGTTTTTTGCTGTCTTTCTCTGCATGGAATATGCGTGATGAAGAGGGAGTAGCGGCAGGGGCTAGAGCCGCTGTCTTGGCGACCGTTGCCAGTGCCATCCCTACCGTAAGCACCTCTCTCTCTCTCTCTCACACACACACACACATGCAATGGGACCTGGATGTCTCACTTTGAAGTGGATGGTGATGGCATCGCAGTGCTTCAAGTGCTATAAATGACAGATGTAGATTCCTCCACATTAGAGTATTCAAACTTTGACATACGACTTATGCCTTCTCTATTGCAGCTGACAAGCGTGAGAATTTTCCCATGGGCGAGGCGCAACCTCAACCCTACTGCACAGGCTCTCATAATCTCTTCAGGTGATACATAAACAACGAAATGAAACAACACCACGCACACGCACACACACACACACAGACAACCTTTAAGGCTTCGACCCTTTACGGAATATTGGATTTTAAACTTACACTACTGGGAAATACATGGTTATCTGTTTGAGGTCATTAAGCTCCCTTTATGGAGGAGTTCCAAGCTTCAGTAAGTTAACTTTTGAGCCATGTTTGACATGCCAACTGAAAGCCATCTAAATTTTTATGACATGTTATGCATCGGATCTTCCAGCTAGAATGGATTTCATAATGAACTGAAGACAACTATAACCTACTAGTAAAGTAAGACGTTTGCGCCACAAATACACACTTTCTCAGAAAGGGGATACATTTTATTTCTTACGTGCCACATTTAATACAGCATACACTGCAAACAACTACGGTTTCCAATCTCTCTGTGCACACGGAAATCACTGCATGCAATTGCGTTTGTTTTGTTTCGTCTTCTTTTAATGTATTTCGTAATTTAATTTGGTTGCAGTGGCGGGAGCTGCATATTTCATTGTTGCAGACAAGACGGTACTGGCTTCTGCAAGGAAGAACTCCTTTAAGCGTGTGCAAGCATGAGAAAGAAATGATATAGATTTATTTTATAGGATCTATTTGTTACCTAAATCTAGTTCAGTTGTACTTCGTAAAACACATACTAGTGTTGTAGTTTTTTTTCTTCTGTTTTACAGATCTATAGATCCATATTGTGTTTGTCATAGCATTTCTTATCCTCATTGATGAGAGTGAGCTTTGATAAGCCACTGAATTGAGCTAAGTTTATTTCCCCCTTATAAAATGGACAACGGCTGTGGAACACTCCATTGTACTGATTTAAGAAAGAGCATAGGTACAGAGAAGTTTAACCGGCTTAGTAGCTGAGATTTCCACCAAAGCCATTCACGTTCTTGAAGATTAAAAAGGAGCACTATGCAAAAATGAGCCGAGCCAGACGTTTATGGCCCATTTTTGGAGCAGGGCCGAATGGCCTGTCTGGCCCTGGGTATCTATCTATATATATATATATATATATATATATACATATAATGTGTGCGTGTGTGTTTGTCAAAGTAAGCCTAGCCCAGGAGGCTCTCCCGGCCCGGGCCCTCCCACACATTCAAAGATTATCGTTGAATCCTCACGTCAAGATATTGTAGCTGCAATATCGAAGAGCGTGCTGGGCCATGCATAAATCAATCACGTGTTCCGGAACTACAGTCAGCAATTGTCTACTAGCACAGTTGCATAAGATAAGGTCTGATTCTAGAATTATGAGCTAATATTTGTGTATTAATCTCACCATCTAGCCAGGCTACCAACTCCATATGCTCACAACTTGAAAACAGTAGAAGATTTCATGTATTAGGCCTTGAGCCAAAGTTTCTTTAAGACACCTCACCTCCCTCTGCAATCTGCCCTTGACGAACTCCGAAGATTTTTGTGTTAATAGATCCTTAGCTTTAAACATGAGGCCGAAAGACAATTTTCTCTACAGATGAAAGCACTAAAAGAATGGGGAACTACAAATTCTTAGGTTCTCCAATGTACCTACATGCCCTAGGGGAATCAAGTAGAAGTGATAAATATAGAGCTAAATTAACAGAGCATCAGCTGCTCCTTTTCAAAAGAGCCTCTGTTGTCTTGGTGTTTATGAACTCTAGACATATGGGTTGAGCTCAGTATGGATGTTTAGAGAAAGATTCATAACTTAGAAATGTAACCTATGAATTATGATTGATACTTTTTCTTTTCGGTCCGACCCTCCATTTGCTTGATGGGAAAGTTGGGATTCAAAAAAACTCTGATCATACAAAATGTCTCGCGTCATTTGTAAAAGAAAATGCAAAAAAACAAAACAAAACATATCGTGTCACTGACAGCCTTTTCCCTTTTCTTGCTCCGTCCATCTTGAGATTTATTACAGTTACTGTGCACAAGACCACCAAGAAGCTCCTTGGGGCCTATCTGACTATCAACCAATATTTTACATAACTCGATTCACAAACTCTTAAGTTTGCCAATATATCTCGTGTCATTTTGACGTGTCCTGGTGACAGTCTTTTCCCTTCATCTTCAGATTCAGTCCAGTATTTCTCCTTCCATATTTAGATTCAATACAGTGAGTGTGCATATGGTCACCAATAAGCTCCTTGGTCTCTCACTCTACCAACCAATATAGTACACGACTCAATTCACAAACTCAAGTTCACCAATAATCCATGCAGGAACATGAACCATCCTTGAAGTGGTGAAACCGGTTGCAGTCTCTCGCAATGATCTCTCGATTGAAGATCTTAGAGATCAGCTTTGTAGCAGAATGGCAATTCCCACAAACCCGGAGGTTCTTTACAATCCTAATAGTAGTCCCTGGCTCTGTACTTATCAATCCAAAAGCAATGGCCAGCCTTTCACTGTGATAACGCAACACACCCTCCTTTCCTTCTTGATCCATGTCAAACACCACTTCCGATGTATCAGGAACATGCCCAGCCATCTCCAAACGCCTCTCGATCTCTTCAAGCATGTCGTATATCTCATCACTCCTAGGGTGCCTCTTGTCACATACAAGAAACTCATAAACCACACCACTCGCTTCAATCAAGCTACAACCTGGTGTTTTCTTCATCCCTCGGTCTTTCAATTTGGTTCGGATTCGAGATACTTGATCCCATCTACCCAAACGTGCATATGTATTTGACAAGAGCACGTAGAGACCAGGATTATCGGGTTCCAAATCAAGAAGGTGCTCAGCGGCACGTTCAGCTAAACCTACATTGCCATGAACACAACAAGACCCAAGCAATGATCCCCAGAGAGCCCCATCAGGCTTCACAGTCATATTCTTTATGAGAGCCTCCGCATCATCAAACAGTGCAGCGCGACCAAGCAAATCGATCATGCAACCGTAGTGTGGGATCTTGGGGGAAATTCTAAAATCTTTACTCATTGAATTGAAGTACCACCACCCTTCATCAACCATGCCAGCATGACTGCATGCAGATAAAATGCCAATGAAGGTTATGTCATCGGGTTCAATCCCTTCGTGCAACATGAGAGAAAACAACTCATGAGCATCACTAGCTCGGCCATGCATCGCTAACCCGGAGATCATGGCATTCCATGAAGCCAAACTTCTTCTTGATCTCACTTTGTCAAATACTTTTCTTGCAGCTTCAATGCTCCCACATTTTGTATACATGTCAATTAAGCTAGTAAAAAGAGCCATATTATTACAGTCGGGCATATTCTTATCAATATAAGCATGAATCCATTTCCCAAGATCAAGAGCACCCAAGTATGCACAAGCAGGAAGAACAATCAAAAGTGTCACGTCATTTGGGTCTACATTTGATCTCTGCATCTCCCTGAAAACATCCAAGGCCTCCCTATACCTCCCATTGTGGCTATACCCGGCAATCATGGTGTTCCACGAAATCCGGTCTCTGTGAGGCAGTTCATCAAACAATTTGCGACCAGAACTCACTTCACCACATTTCAAGTACATATCGATCAACGCGTTCATCAACAGCAGATTGGACAAACGCATGGTGAACCTATAGATACATGAATGAACCGACTTCCCCAAACAGATCAAACCCAAATTCGCGCAAGCAGAAAGAACGCTCACCATGGTGCTCTCATTAGGCTCAACACCATCAATCATTTCCCTAAACAATTCAACGGCTTCGTCGAACCGGCCACTCTGCACATACCCGGCAATCATGGCGTTCCAAGAGACGACGTCTCTCACAAGACTTTCATCAAACAGTTCCCGCGCATCGTCCAAACGTCCCGCAGCAACGTAGCCCGTCACCAGTGCCGTGCGAGAAACGGGGTCTCCCAATAACCCTTTCGCAAAGACTTGGTGGGCATCATCCAGAAGCCCGCAAGACGCATACATATACACCAATGCGGAACGAACGAACGAATCGTCGACGAAACCCAGTTTGATAACGTGGGTGTGGAGTTGTTTCCCTTCATGAGTCGCAACAATTCGAGAACAGGCTTTAAGTAGGAATGGGAAAGTGTATGAATTGGGAGGAATCGAACAAAAGAGCATAGAGAGGTAGAGAGAGAGAGCGCGAAGAGGGGAAGAGGAGAGGCTGAACAAGCGAATGAGAGTGTTGAAAACGAACGCATCGTTGGTGTTGTTGGTAAAGGATTCTGAGTGAAAGCCGAGTTTGATGGCTTGGGCGTGGAGTTGGGGTTTGAGGTTAGCGCGTTGACCAAGAGGAAGATGAAGACGAACGGAAGACAAAGGGAGCGTGTGTTTGGAGGGTGGTGTTGGTGGCAGAGTTGGCAGAAGCTGAGGAGTCCAGGAGCTGCCCATCTTTAATGGGTAGAGGAATGTCGGCCTTCATTTCAATTTAGCAGGCTGCAGGCCACACTAGGCAGACCCCTCGATTTTCATCCCGACGGGACGCGGAAAGTTCTTGTCAGGTCGGGAGTGGGCACCCGGGAAGGGTCGGGTCCCTTCAGGTCAGCTCCGGGTTGATACGGGCTGAACCCGAAGCTGACAAGAAATTATGAGCTAATGTACATACCAAGTTTTTATATTTATAAACGTGCATTATATATATAATATGCACAACATATATATACACATTTTTTTGTACATATGGGTTGTAGCCCTGACTGAGTCTTCAAAGTGAACACGAACAAGATAGGAAGGTGGTCATGATTCCAAAATAAGAAGAGAATACTCGAAGTTGTGTGCTATATGCTCCCTCTAAAGAGAGGGATAAACAAAAAAAAAGGTTTACTACCAAATCGGACCGAACGCCAATTCTTCTTTTTCACTTCGATATCAATGAGACGCACAAGTTTCTCCATCGCAAGCACACAAGGTTAGGGAGACAAATGATCTTGTCTTATTCCGTGCCAAGGTTTAAATTTCTCAGTTTTCTCTCCATTCCACATCATCTGATATGTTGGAGTGGTCACACATTCCATAATAACCTCCACAAAATTTTAAGGGTAATTTATTTCATCTAAGATGCTCCTCACAAACTCTTAATTCAACCTATCCTACTTTTTCAAAATCTACTTTAATGATCATCCAACCTCCCTTGCCAGTTTTGATCTTTATCAATTGCATTACTTCCTTAGCTACGATGATGTTATCATGAATGTGTGTGTCACGACCAAAACTTGTTTGGTTGAGGCATACTAGCTTAGGCATTAAAGTCTTCAACCTTCTTACCAAGATCTTCGTAAGACACTTATAGTTGGTATTACATAAAGATATAGAGCGAAAATGGTTAACGTATCCTCGTTGCTCCACCTTAGGGATGAGAGAGATGAGTGTTGTCATTGGCAGCAATTTGTCCTCTCGTCTACCATGCATGTTGTACCCATCGGATCACATCGGCACCGGTTTTCTCTCAATTCTGTTGGAAAAAGACAGCCGAGTAGCCGTTCCCGCCCAAGCTGATACATGGTGCCCAAGGTTTTCCATCTCGATTTCCTTCATCTGAGGCCAACAAGTCGAAGTATTTCCCCAATTTCGTTGCTTAGCTTCTTCACTGAATAGGGTACAAAAGAAGCCGACAAAATGTTGATTGATCAGGAACGGATCATCTATTCATGCACCATCTACATCATGAATCATCTCAACATTTATTCGTTGGCATCAAATCATAGTCTTCATGGTAATATTTGGTATTCCAATCTCCTTGTTGTATCCACATCTTTCTAGATTTTTGGAATCCATAGATCTCTTCATTTTGCAGCACTTCTTTCAGCTCCTCCTTTAAGTCTAGCTCTAGCCGTTCAAGAAAAAGGTTATCTCCACAATTGCTTACTTCTTGTATCCCTCTAATCCTAACAAGTATTCTTGCTTTTTTCCTATGTAGATTACCAACACTTCGACGCTCTAGGCTCAGCTTAGGAGTCAGATATCTCAATGTCCTATCAATTGGGCAACCAGTCTCTCATACTTGATGGAGGAAATCTTTGAACTACGCATGGTTCTGTCACATAGCTTCAAATCTAAATGGTCTTGATACTTTGTTGTGGCAACATCTTGTTTTCTCAATGAGCAACGGGTGGTGGTCGGAAGAAATCCTATTATGTGAATTGTCACTCCCCATTGCACAATGCCTATCCAATCTCTAGTCTCTCATATCCTAGTTTTCCGAGTCCCTTCCATGTGTACCAAGAACCATGTGCTGCTAGGTATACGAGATTGCATGAGTTGATCCACTCTGCAAAAGCATGGCAACTTGATGGGGATTGTGGGTTTCCCCTTTTTTCTCATGTAGGTGAGCTATTTCCTTAAAGTCTCCACCAAGATCTATTGTTACCTTCCTTTACTATGGTATGGATAAATTGGGGGTGAACTTCCACAATCTTGAAGTCTATCGGTCTGTTGTTCCACAAAATCCATATCTCACTTGCAAACCCCATACCTTCGGAAATCTGAGTATATTTGAGGCAAAGCCTCTTAATACGATCTTGACCTATTGGTCCACTTATGCGAGTTTCAGGCAACACTACCACCTCGATGTGGTACATCTTAACCATATGTCTTAACATGAAGGCAAATCCTTGGCTTCTCAGCAGTTCCACGTCCAAATTTTCATTGAGCTTGACATGCTAGGAAAAAGAAAGAAATACCCAAAATAAGCGCCCTTGGTTAGGCTAATTGCATTTTCTTAGCAGTGCTCGCAGCCTCAATTCCTCTTTGGTCACTTTAAAACTTTTTACCCAATAGGAGGTCATGGATGGTGCTTGCGGCTTATCTCATGTTTCCGAAAGAGAAAAGTCGGGGGGAACATGCCCAAAGGGATCCTGTCTCGACTGTTTGCCTCTTGGGGTCATGAGGATAGTCATAGGGATGGAACTGAATTGCCTATCTTGGCTTGGCTTGTGGGTATCGCTAACCTGGTCAGGTGTAGGCTCCGTCGCCATCGCTAAAATATGTAGATTTTTCCATTAGATCCATATCGATTCTGTTTTCAAAGTTTTGTCATTTCTTACCGTCCTGACTTTTCTGACCTTGTCTTTTATGATCAGTCCTGATGCCTTTTTGTTAACTCTTTGAAAGTTGAAATGGTTGGTTCCCCAAACATAACTCTTGATTTTTTTTCCAATCACCATCATCTTCCTCACCACTACTAACGAAGAAAGGTTTGCAGGAATACTGGACTGCAGATCCCCTTTGTCTTGTCTTACTATCTCTTTGTTTTTCGCCCCTTGTGAGGATCCTTCTGCAATATTTGATCGTCGAGTCCTTCTGTGCTTTTGTGCCAACATCTACAGTCAATATCTAGCGGCGTTGGTTTCTCCTTCTCTTGCGCATTAGGTTGTCACTAGATTACCCTCTTCTCCAACCTGTTCTTTCATCTCCAAATTTTTTTATTGATGGGTAAATACTAAGGTTGTGGCCGTGTTTTCCACAACCAAAACAAATCAGGCTCATTCTTTCATATTTGACTATTTTCACTAATATTTTGAAGCCAACGGCTTTGTGAGGTCCACCTCAACGCATAACCTCGCAAATCTACCTTGTGCTTGTTTCGTTGTGGTGAAGTCGACCTTCAAATTTCCCCTCACCAATACTCTAATAATGCCCAACACTCTTTTATCAAAGTACTCAATCGGTAAATATGTAGGCGAATCCACACTGCAATCTTCTCAATAGTGGCTGAATGCGGGTGGAAATCAGCCTCCCATTCCCTCACTGCTAAATAATGCTCCAATAGAATCCAAGGTCCTCCCATTAAGGCATGATAATAGTCCGGTGCTGCCTGGAAGTGTACAATGTAGTAGTCATTCCCTATATCAATGATTTCAATTTTACCTCATTTCGCCCAAAGTTGCTCAAGCCAACAGACGAGAGCCAGAAAACCGACTTTTCGTTCCACCAATTTAACAATCAGAGCTTCCAAGGTGCTTGCAGTCGGCTTGTCTCTTCTGCTGACACGCTAATCGCTAGGATGTATTCTTCATGAGTAATCGAATAGCCCTCCTGATCAGTTAAGACAGGGTCCATCGAAACATCAACATTTTTCACCCACCATACAGCTTCAACGTTCTTCATCTGGTCTCCCAATAGAAGGTCCTTGTAGGAGTGTCGGGGCCCCTTCTTAGCGGGGGCACCGATAGCCGCATCCACTTCCTCCAACGACTCCATCACAACTTCGTCGCTGGTATGAACAGCTTCTTCCCAAAGATTTTTGGTTTTTTAGCGCTTCTTTGGATCAGCACCGCTTCCTCTAAGGTTTGGAAGTCGCAGCTCTTATCCTTACTTTCATCACCCCCGCTCATTGAGCCGCCCATTACGTCCAGTCCAGTTGCAGAGAAGCGTTCTTGCGTAGTTAGGATGCTCGCACTAAATATCGAACAGTTGGTATGCGTTCTGAAATGTTTATCGCCTAACCCGTTGGCATACGGGCAATATCCATTTCTAGAATTCTGTTCATTAAATAAGACACACGTATCATAATATAAATGTTCTACTTTTTTTATGTACTAACATTTAAGTATATCTTTGATAATGGATCAGCTAACAGTTAAATGTTCTACCACATATAAATAAAGAGAGTTTAGTAGGTATGTCAATGTGGCATATTGTATATTTTTTATATCACAGAAAATCTTAAAAAATTCAAAAACAAAAAACTTACTTAATTTGTGTGTAAAAGTAAATATATATTTTTTGAAAGCTTACTTGATTTGAAGGCTTAGTTGTTGTTGTTGTGTGCACACTTTTTTGCTTTCCAACTTGGATTGAGGTTTTTAAGAATATGCAACCATATTAAACACACTTTGCGTGTGCATGTGATTGTGTGCATAAAAAGAACCACGGACACCTAACTTATTCGTGAGCCACAGGCAGGCGCAAAGCCGTTTTAAAAAAAAATCAATGAGCTTCATGTTGCAAATACAGATTGCACATCATAAAAGTTGTATCCTTAATTAACAACTCACATTCAGATCATCTAACTTTAAAGAAACTTGCTTCTTGTTCATCTAGACTCAAAAAAGATAATAAGCTGACTACAAACAACATTTAAAGTTGGGAAGAAAGCCGCTAACACTCCTTTGGTAGACTCGTTATCCATCCCTATTCATTATGATAAGAATATGCAATATTTTACACACAGGCGCAAATATGTGTATATATATACACACTAGATCATGCCCACCTCTAACGTGTTGAGACTATTTGTCCATGACGTGAGTTTAATTTAAATTTTTTAAAGGTTTTCAAAAAAGATAATATTGTTATACTCGTATTTCGAAAAAGTAATGATTGAATATGAGTCGACAACATCAACGGTAGACAAAATCTAACCACTCTCTCTCTCTCTCTCTCTCTCTCTATATATATATATATATAGCGAGAGAGAGAGAGAGGGAGTCCTACTATTGCTTGATTTTACATAATTTTAGTAGAATTTTGAAATTAATTTGGTGTATAATTTTACAAAAACATTTTCATCGTTCAATCATTGAGATCAACGTTGAAAAATTGAATTATTTTGTATTTAGTGTATATAATACATTAAATCCAAAATATAAAAGTAAAACAATATCTCACCATTGTTATTAAAGATCAAATGGTAGAGATGTCTAAGCAAAGGTATGACGACATTACGTATTTAGCACAATCTCTCTCTTATTTTGTATTTAGTGTATATAATATATTAAATCCAAAATATAAAAGTAAAACAATATCTCACCATTGTTATTAAAGATCAAATGGTAGGGATGTCTAAGCAAAGGTATGAACCAAAAGACATTACGTATTTAGCACAATCTCTCTCTGTCTCTCTCTCTCTCTCTCTCTCTCTATATATATATATATATATAAAATAACAACAATAGCTAAGCCCTTTCCCATAGATTCTTTGTTTTCATAGAACCCAATCATATGTCATGCTAATAATTTACTTAAGATAAAGTAAACCATTCTTTATTGCTTTCTTCCAACACTTTTGTAGTCTTTCTATTTTTTTAATATTTTAATAATATAGTTTTTCATACATTTTTATGTGAGCTTCCTTTGGCCTTCTTTCTATGTACCTAAACCATCTTAAACAATTTTTTCTCATTTAAGAATTTATTGATACTATTCTCAATTTGTTTTTAATAACTATGTACAAAGTCTTTCTTGTGTGATCACTCATCCATCTTAATATTTTCATTTCTGTCATTAACATCTTTTGTACATATAGACAATTAAATGCACAACACACATAATCATAAAATATAGCGGGCTAATTGTTGATATATATGTATATAAGAAAAGGTATAAATATATGGTCGTTCAATATATAATCTTACATAAACAATATTCTTGAGATCAACGGTTGAGATTTGAATTAAATGTATTATTATATTTTGTATTTAATACATTATGTATATTGAACACAAACTAATTCAAATATCTATTATTGATGTAAAAAATAGAACATGAAATTATGTTAGTAAGATCTTACAATTTGAACAAATGTAAGTATCAAAGCAGATATTGTAATTTTAACCAGATTAACAACTTGTACCAATTTTTTTGCCTATAATTGGGCATTTTTTAACCGGGATTCGGTTCTGATTCAATTGGAACTGCAATCGTTGAATCTGAACCTTGAACCAGAGAACATCTGATTCGGTTCTGATTTTACCTTTCACGAAACCGGGACTCTTTCGAAATTGAAACTGAAATCAAGGATCACTCGAATTTTTAAAACTTTTTCTTTAAAAATTAATTTTTAAAATATTTTTGCCGGATTCTAACGGTTTAAAATTCAATTTATAATCACCTGGAAACTACAGATCTCAAGATCCCCACCGGAACCGGCAGTTACGGCTCTAAGTTCGACGGTAACTGGTAGCGGCATTGTCACAGAAGCAATATAATTAACGCACACCAATTGGATTGGATGTCGTGATACATTCAACCCGCCCACGTATGGGCCTCCCCCCTTGGGCAAGATGTGAAGCCGTGTGGTGCTTGGAGACTCTTCTCCATCAACAAATCAGACATGGCTGCGCCCTCCCTGCAGAGATCCTCCGTCTCCTTCCGAAGACAGGGCTCCTCCGGCCTCGTATGGGACGACCTCCTTTTCTCCGGCGAGTTGGCACGCCCGACAAAGCCCGAGATCGAACCCGAGAAAGATGTCCCTATGACAGCCGATGAAGGCCGCGTTGGTGGCGCCGTTGTGCCATCAGAGAAGAGAAAGCTGAACAAGAAGAAGCGAACTAAGAGCCGACCGGAACCGGTGGCAGTCGACGGAAGGAGGCCGGCGGCGAAAAGGACGTCGTGCGGCTGCTGCGGCATCTTGGTGAGTCCACGCCCACCGGCGACCAAGCGGTAGGGGGCTAGTCCTTTAACTTGCTCCTTTCTCTTCCCTTTTTTTTATGAAATCCAAAGGATATGCCCTGTCTTCAACCTTATATTATGCTGGTGCTTTTGAGCTGCTTGTAAATTTCTGTATATTTTCTCAAAAAATTAAATTGGATCTGCCTTCAAATTGATCTCTCTCTCTCTCTCTCTCCAACCAAAACCAAAACTGCAACCAAAATCAAGTCTTCTTTTCATACGAAGTGATGGTATGATAAGATTATGGATTCTTATCCTCCTTTGAGTTCAGTTTTGTCATACCTAGCATTTAACTTAAGAAAGCAAGATCTCCTTCCCGCAAAAATGGAGGAAATCTTCTCGGCGGCAGATCTAGAAAAGTTTCGGGGGTGACGGGAAGCACGGTATGATGGAATTAAGGTAAGGTGACTCATAAATTTTCAAGAAGTTCTCGCAGCAAGCATAGATTTATTCAGATTTTTCCGGTTTCAGCCAGCCGCACCTCTCCCATGATGTGGAGAAAGATTCAGCAAGTGGGTGATTGTGATGATCTTTAATTATCTCATAAACAAGGGAATTTGTGGAAGAACTTGCATATTTCTCTTTTATGTATCCAGTTCCGTGCCTATTTGTACAGTATCGAACCACTTTGCAGTATCGTTTTTATTTAGCAAAAAGCAGCAACTCTGACGTAATTAAGAAAATCCACTTATCTAAATACAAGCGCCTTTCTCTTTCTCTTAATGTTAAATGAGATCATTCTTTATGGAGATGCATCTCGCAGCCTCGATGGCCATCTTGGGGTTGCAGTAGCGGATCTACGTCGAGCTGAGGTGGGTGTTCTCCCCACCCAAACATCCGAAAGCTAACATCAAATGTATAGACCACGGTTGGATACAAGGGCTATATATGTTACGTATACAAAAGGTACCTGATTTTACCTTGTTAGAGATATATGTTTTTGGACTCCGGCGTTCTCTCTCTCTCACACACACACATACAGGTACGCAAACACTTTCTCTCTTTTCTTTCTTTCTTTCTTTCTCTCACATATGCAAAAGAATCTTCTTGGTTCATCTCTCTCTTAATGAAAAGTTAAAACTAAAACAGAGCACCTGACGAGCGGATGGACTCACAAGTCTTGGGTTTTGAATCCCAAACTTTGCTTTTTCCATGGTAAAAAGAAAAAGAATCAAACGAACATATTATTCAAACACGCGCTTGTAGTTGCAACTTGCAATTGTTCTTGTGCTGTAAGGGATCCCGTGAAGCATTTGGGCAAGGAGGCCCGCAGATATTAAGTAAGCAACATGCTGAGCTGATGGTTTTGGACAGAAAAGCATGAAGAATAAAGTATAGCTGTAAGTTGACAAATGCGATGCTCGACATTTTGTTGCCTTCCACCAAAGATGAGTGCAAAATCCTTCTTGTTGTGGGGACACGTAAGATTGATGCTTTACCTGCCCCACCCCCCCTCCAACCAAATACAAGATCAGAAAGATCTTGAAGATTAATTTCTTCTGGATTCGGCTTCTTTTGTCATTTCTTAATTTTTTAAATATATTTTGCTAAATTACCAGCTACAATCTTAAAGGTAAACCGCACTTGAAGACATGGCCACCATATTTTAGATGACCCATAGTTACTCTAAGGCCTACGCTTATTGAGAGATTATGATTGATTGGATTGGTGAGTCTAATATTTTTACATAGAGGGAGGGTTATTGGATCTGTTCATATTGACACTTACATCCACCTATTGTTTTTAGGTGGTATGACTATAATAAAAATATTCTTCATATTTTTCTAAAGCTTCTTAAAAAAAATTAAATTATACCCATATCATCCGAAAGCAATAAGTAAACATGAATGAACACATATGTATTAAGTTACTTTTTTGCTTTTGAATTTTAAATTTCAACCACCAATCTTATCAATTAAATGCTTGAGATCCTTGAAAATGTTTTAGATACATATGCACATTTACCACGTATATATATATATATATATATATATATATATATATATATATATATATATATATATATATATATATATATATATATATATATATATATAAGAAAGCTATACGTGCTTGCCATGTTATCCACCTTTCCTATACTTGAAATTCTTGATCATTTACCTCCAGAGATAAATGCTAGAATTTAAAAGTCAAAAAGTATGCATTACTTGATTCACATTTTTTCTTTTTTGCTTTTAAACTCAACCATATTGAGATTCTAAAAAGCAAACATATGAAGTGTGTGTATTTTGACGTGAATAAGTAGTGGAGAAGTACTATAAACACTTTTATCATCAAATTAAGCTTTTATGCTTGCTTTTAGTTCTCCAGCTTTTCCACATATTTTTCTTGCATCTAATTGACATAGATACCTTTTGCTTATTAATCACAATCATTCATGAAGTTTGGGAGGATACGCTAGCATAAAACACGACAATCATCTCTTTCTCTCTCTCTCTCTATCCATATATATATATATATATATATATATATATATAGTAACTAGACTCTCATTCATGTTAGACTACATAGCTTAACAAGGTCCTCACGGATGACATGCTCAACATTATTATCGTTCAATTAAAGGTGATGAACCAAAAGGTGAGCTGTTCTTCTCTACCTAAGAAGCCACGGTAAAATTATAGAGGTACCATGATATGACAGTTGGCTATTGCTCTAAACCAAAACTATTCTTCTGTCTCACTAAGACCATCTACATCAACTCAACTAGACATGACTGGTTCAGGTAAACTGGAACCGGCAGTTCCAAATATCTGGTTCAGGTTTTCCTAGAACCAGTAACCTGAATTGAACCAAGTTTGGGTTGGTTTTGGTTATGGTTCAGGACCACTGGTTTGAGTCCTAAACTGTTAAGAACAAAAAAAATCATCAAAAATGTAAAATATAAAGATAAATAAAATATGGAACCTTCAATTTGAAACCGCTGTTTCCAATTCTAACCCTGTTCTGGTTCTATAAAAATAGAATTGGAATTGAACGGGGTGGTCCCTGATTGTGGGTTTTGTTTCCGGTTTTAGCTGGTTCATGGCCTAGTTTGGTTTTCAATGGAATCACCAGTCTACCTGGGCCAGTTCCAAATCGGCCATGTCTAAACTAAATTGTTTCGTCGTCTCCACACCTTGGCAATTTCTTTCCATTGTTTGGGGGGTCCATGAAACAGTTGCCATATTGGCTCACCGGAGGTGTACTGGAGATCATCTTAATGTGGTTCCGGCCAGTTTAGGATGCAGTATGTGGACTTCTCGATTACCCAAGAAACCCATAGCCACTGCTTTCAAGGGATGTCGCCACCAGGATCATTATTGAGGATCTGTAAGCCTTTAACAGAACCCATGAAAACTGACTTATAATATAAGATTGTTTAAGAAATTTGAATCAAATCATTCATATTAGAAGTCTGCTTAAGTGAGGTTTTACAAACTTCTGCATAATTATAAGGTGCAGAATCCTACAAGCTTGAAAACCATCAAAAGCAATAAGATCTTCCTTTTCTACAGAAATGGAAGCAATATTGCTTTCATTATTCTATTGATCCTAACATATGAATCCCCCCTTTATCACGGAGAAGATCTAAAACGAATTGAACCCAATGATTAATAAACCTCAAAAATAGATAAGGGGAGGCTCCAGCCTCACAAAAGGACGGGAAGATTCTCTCTGTTGAGTGTCAATTGGTAGTTCAGGTGATAATACTTCAACTAGTTCTTCAACCGTGGTGAATGCTCATCAACTGTATTCTCTCTGTCTGCTTATACATTTCTTCTATCAATACTTATGGTCAGAATATAACGAACACACTCGGTTTACGTTTGCATTTCCTAAGATAAACTCAACAAGATCAAAACGATTAGCTATAATTGATTCTTTTTGTGCACACAGAATAGTAACAGGGTGCAGAGTTTAAAAGTAGGATAGAAAGGGTGAGAAGAAGAAGTCTCAATAAAAGCACCGCTTGTCATTCTTTGATTTGAAGGCCTTATTTTTTCTTAGTTACAAAGGGAGGCTGAAGCCAAAACGTACACATGCACCCCCCTGGGAGTCGAAATCCGCACCTGCATCAAGGGAGTTAGAGCACCCTGTCAATTGAGCTAATACTGTCGGTGCAGCTTAAGGCCTTATTTATGGAAGTCCTAACCATTGGCAAAGCAACATTCATGGTCATTTATGAACTTATTTATTGAATCTGTTGTCAATCAAAGATGGAGGACATTCATTGCATCTATTAGCAAATAAAAAGTCGCCGATGCACATCACTGCTTCTCTCATTGTTAAAATCAGCTCACAGACTACATGACACACCCGCATTGCTGCTCACATCCTTCAATAACGTTGTCAGAGGCTATCGCTTTTCGACCATAATCCAATCTCTCTCTCTATATATGTGTGTGTGAGACTGTTAAAAATTGTTTAAAATGGTTTGACATGTAAAAGATGACTACAAAAAACTCTACTAAGAAAATATGAATTGTAGAAAGATTAAAGAGAAAGAAGACCGTAAACATATTAAAATAATAATACAAAATTATCTACTTCATGCTAAGTTAATTATTAGTATAGCACATGATTGGACTCTATGAAAACAAAAAATTCGTGTAAACACCTGAATCTAGTATGAAAAAAGCTTGATTGTAATATATATATATATATATCACCTTACATCTATAAAGAAGTAAAGCGATCTCCTCTATGACTTATGGAGAGATGTATTTAGTTAGTGCCTCGAAAAAGCTAATTAAGTTTATAGTGAAGGTTATGGTTGCAGAAAGAGCCTCGGTCCACTAGGACAACCGAGTGTTGTCCCCTCTTGAGGAGAAGCCCAATATTTGCTCCATATATGTAGACATGACTAGTTTATGTCTAGCCAAACTGGCTCGGTAACTCCAGTCAGAACCAAACCCGCTTAGGGATTGAGCGAGAGTATAACCGGTCAAACCAGACTAAAAGCCAAGAACACCCGGTTCGGTTTGATGGAAGTGGAACCAGGCCCCACGGTTCCAAACCATAGGTTTCATATTTTTAATTCTGTTAAATTTTCAATTAGTTTAATAATGTTTTTGTTCCCAGGCGTTTACAAACCAAAACTGGAATTAGAACCTATGGTTTTGAACCGACCCTCATTCAGTTCTGATTCGTGGTTCGGCTTGGGTGTTATTCTAACTCGTAAAATTGTATTTCCAGATACATAAAACTTAATTAATTAAAAGAAAGATTAATTAAGGATCTACCATATTAACTAAAAGCAGCAAGCGTGGCTCTAGTTTTCTGTCATCCATCTTAAGCCACAAGCTTTTTATTTGGAGGTTCCTAGATGCTCTATTCCCTACCTGGTTACGGGTTGGTCGATATGATTGGAAGTATCAGAGGACGTAAAATCAGAATTAATTTAACCAACTTCTTGGTGTTGGTCAATGCATTACGTTATATATCATAATTTCTTGAAATATTTCTTACGTAAGTAATATTCCTTATTATAAGTAGCCTTCAAGATAATAAGGTAATTAAATTCCTCTATTAAGAATATTTTTTATATTTTAGTTCGATAAGAGAACAAAATTACTGAATTAAAGATGAAACAGATTATGTTTTGTAATGAATCAAGATTATTTGAGGATTAAACAGTTCGAGAATCAAGAAGATTTGCACAGTTTTTACGCTGCTTGAATTCGCTTCAAGAGGAAAGCTTTAACGTCTTATTGACTTTCTCTTAAGCTCTTATTCTTTTCCAATACATTCATTTGTATATTTTGGTTAATGGAGAAAACAATCCTTGTTAGATCGTTCGATTAAATTTAAACTCTTCGCTATTAAACTTAACCTCTTCACTCTCCTTTGTTTGTTCACCAGCCTTCTCAAAAACGAGCCACTGCATCTAGAGAGAGAGAGAGAGAGGACCTGATCCACTCCACTGTTGGTGTGTACCTCTGTGTTTGAGAGAGAGAGAGACAGAGAGAGGGAGGGAGTAACTCGCTCCATTGTTATCTCGTCAGCTCCAGAGATATTGATAACAGATGGAGGGGAAAAGAGAGCATAAAAAGGCCCCATGCAAACCCCTGACAACGAAATCACCTAGACCCACTACGACAAAGCCCGCAAATGCCGCTCAGAGAGAGAAAAGGAAGAAGAATACGAAGGAGAAGACCCCTGTTGAATCAGACCACAGGACCAATATGGGGAATCATTTCAAAGAGGCTTCTTCCACACAGACAGATACTAAAAAGGCCTCGTTTGGAGATGACGGCAAGAGGGTAAGCGTGACATCGTCTGAACCGTTGACACCCAAATCACCGAATGATGGTCAGAGAGAAAAGAAGGTGAAAAAGATGAAGGACAAGAACAATCTAAATGTGTCGATTCAATCAAAGGTGGATCAATCGGTTGTGGGTAGAGAGGAATTCTCGTGGCTGTTCACAGATGGCCAGTTATTCCTTGAGAATCTATCATTTCGGGCCAAGATTCCGGCTGTCGAGCTGTCTACGATGAAGGGGCTGCAGGAGGAGAACGCTCGACTCATAAGGAAGGCACTACATCTTCGTCTAAAGCAAGTGGAGTATGAAATTGAAATTACAAAGCTGGCAGTGGAAGGATTGAAGGCCGAATTTCCAGGTCTCTAACTGAGGTAAATCTATTGCTTTAAAGTCGCTTACTAGGTGTTGTGCGTAATCTTTCGCAAGGTAGAAACCCTTTTCTCATAGTTCCTGTTATAAATAGTTTCAACACATGGGGCCTATAAGTGCATCTACAAGTCCACAGGATGTCAGAGGCAGAAATTAAGACGTTGAGGGTGGATCGCACAAAAATATTGAATCAAATCTAGAGAAGTAGTTGGTATGACGCCAGTACAGATTCATCAATGGGGTTCTGTTTAGCTGCTTGATTTCCATGTATGAAAGAAAGCACGACAGGTAGGTCTCAAAAGCATTTGAAATTGTAGAAAGTAATAAACATGATCTTGTTTCTCCTCATGCTATGTAACTTCTTACTTCCTTTTTTAGGTGGGATCAATCACACCCATTAGTACTCAATCTTGCACGGTCGTTACACAACAACAACAACTAAGCCTTTTCCAATACTAGATGGGGTTGGCTACTTGTTTGTTTCCACATAGCCTATCATAATTTGTAGAATCCATAATAAATAAGTCTGATCAATAAGTCCGATAAAGTTTTACGCACAACCCTTCTCCTTTATCCGGCCAAGCAAGAGTGATCCCTTTTACACATTATGCAAAATTGTTTTTTCCTTTAATTTTATTTGCTTAAATGATTTGATTCAAGTTTTTAGAAGCACTATCTTGGCTGTTGGTCAGGCTACGCATACCTGATCATCATCAATCAGATTGGTGGTTGCACCTGGGCTTCATCTGTAGCATTTAGGTAGACAGTTTCTGGTTACTAGTGATATCGACAGGATTTTGTATCCGAAGTGCAACCTTTCCTCTTGCAACCTTTTTGTGATGCTTAAGAGTTGGAATCTTAAAATTTTACATGGATTTTGCATGTACAGCTGTCCTTGAGTGTTATTTTTAATGCATTTCCAGTTTTGAGGACATGACCATGTTGACTGTGAACCTGTAACTCTTTACCATCATGTTTCTCACCATTGGCTATATAAGTCATGCTCTCTCTCTCTCTCTCTCTCTCTCTCTCTCTCTATATATATATATATATATATATATATATATATATATATATATATATATATATATATATATATATATATATATATATATATATATATATATATACGAAAATTAATGGAGAGCATCATAATGATTGAAAACGAATGTAGTACTCAACGAAAGATTGGTTGGGCAGAACAAAAACATTATTCTTTTCCAATCTCAAATGTTAGTTCATTTCATTTTAATAAAATTATGAAAAGGTCTTAAGTTAAACACTACTTAGCATAAACACAAAAACAAAAGAATAACAAGATAACCATAGTGACCTAATTATAAGCTCAGGAGGGCAAAACTTAAATCTTGAAATTCCCCTTGAGAAACTTATTCCATAATAGGGTCTCTCTTTTATACATGGGAAACTCTTACAACACATGAAGAGAAAAACAAAGACATGCATCAGAACATGTCCACAGCATGGGTTCAAGAGTTCAAGGTGCACACAAGAGGTCATTTATATGATTGTCACTTCCAACACGCAAATTATTTAGGCAACAGTTCCCCTATAAGGCAGATGCAATCTGGTTGGATGCGACTATGGCTGCAGTCCATCTTGTGCTATCTATAATTTAATACTTTTCCGCATAGACATGATGACATCCATAGGCTCCATGTGACTTCATATGACATTTTTCCATGCAAGATGCTTCAGACTGAAATTTTGAGGACTTGTGACTATGCTCTTCAAGCTATTACTTTGATGGGAGAACTGGATTTTGTTGGAGCAACCCAGGAGGATGTTCCAAGTTTAGTGGTGGATGGAAGTAACTGCACCACAAGAGGTAATCAGTAGAGGAACTGAATCGATCAAACATTTGAATCAAGAACCTTTCTTACACCTCTTTGCATGATGGATATTTTAAAGCATGTAAATCGTCAAAGGAATTCAAGTTCTCCTTTTAGTTATTTTTTTACAAGTAAAAAAATGGACGAAGAAAAAAAGAGTACATCGATCTATTCAGACTAAATGGTGGAACCTCAAAAGCGAGAAAGAAGGTATATTTAAATAGAAAGTCCTTCAAGGACATGATTGAAATTATGTTGGTACACTTTGTGATATGTGGAACAATATGGCTATACATATTAGGAAAGTGGCAAAAGATGTGTTAGGTGAATCTATAGAAAGTGTGCTAGCACAAAAAGAAGCTTGGTGGTGGAGTGAAGTGGTGCAAGATAAAATCAAGGCAAAGAGGGCATGCTAGAAATTATGTTATGCTAATAATAAGAAGACTAGTGAAACTTTAGAGGCTTATAAGAAAGCAAAGAAAGAAGCGAAAAAGGTCGTCAGTTAAGCAAAAGCTAAAATTTGGGAGGATTTATATAAAACCCTCAACTCAAAAGAGGGTGAAAGAGATATTTTTAGTATAGTTAGGGCTAGAGATAAGAAAACTAAGGATCTTAATTTTGTTAGGTGTATAAAAGATGAGGATGAGAAAATTCTAGTGGCAAATGATGATAGAAAAAAGATAGAAAATTTATTTTTATAAGCTTTTTAATAAAAATAATGATGTTAGTATTAGCTTAGGAGAGTTAGCCAAATAAGAAAAGTATATAAACCACAATTTCTACCGCTGTATTCAAAAGAATGAAGTCAAAGAGTCTCTTAAACACATGAACATTGGTAAATCTGTGGGACCAGAGTCACTCGACAATATTCCTATAGAAGTTTTGAAAATTCTAGGAGAGATAGGAATCACTTTGCCTACAAGACTATTTAATGAAATATGGAGAAGCCAAAAGATGCATGAGAAATGAAGAGCAAGTATACTTATACCCATATACAAGAACAGGAGAGACATTCAAAATTGTGTGAATTATTAGGGTATCAAGTTAATGAGTCATACTACAAAATCATGAGAAAAAATTATCGAACGTAAGTTAAGACAAGTATCGAGTACAACAGAGAACCAATTTGGATTCATGCCAAGCCGATCTACTATTGAAGTGATTCACCTTTTAAGACATCTTATGGAACATTTTAGAGCAAAAAGAAAGACCTTCACATGATATTTATTAATTTAGAAAAAGCTTAAGATAGAGTACCAAGGGATGCTCTTAGGAGAACCTTGGAAAAAGAGGTATCCCATTGACATCCATAAACCTTATAAGAGACATGTACGATGATACAAAAACATGTGTGAGGACTCATAAAGGAATGTCATACTTCTTTAAAGTTAATATTGGGTTACATCAAGAATCAACTTTAAGTCCATACTTATTTATAACGGTGATTGATAACAACAACAACAACAACTAAGCCTTTTCCCATACTAGACGAGGTCGGCTACATGGATTCTTTGTTTCCACAGATCCCTATCGTGTGCCATGTTCGCAGTTAACTCACAATAAGTAGATCATTCTTTATTGTTTCTTTCCAACACTTTTGTGGTCGTCCTCTACCTCTTTTAATACTTTCCAAATTTAGTTTTTCTAACTTTCTTATAGGTTCTTCTTTTGATCTTCTTTCTATATGTCCAAACCATCTTAAACGATATTCTCTCATTTTATCCTCTATTGGTGTCACTCCTAATTTGTTTATAATAACCTCATTATGTATAGAGTCTTTTCTTCTATGACCACTCATCCATCTCAACATCTTCATTGCTGTCACATACATCTTTTGTACATGTTGATGATTAACTGCCCAACACTGAAAACCATAAAACATGGCAGGCCTAATTGCTGCTCTATAATATTTACCTTTTAACTTTAATGGTATCTTCTTATCACAAAGAATACCTTATGCTCCTCTCCATTTTAACCCATCAATTCTTCCATCACTCAGAAAAAGTGACCCTAGATATTTAAAACTTTCCTTTTGGGAGATGCCATGTGTGCCAATTTTAATTTCTATGTTCTCTGAGGTAACCAAATGATCAAACTTACATTCCATATATTCTGTCTTTGTTCTACTAAGTCAGAGGCCTTTGCTTTCTAATGTTTCTCTCCATAGTTCCAATTTTCTATTAACTTTTTCCTTAGACTCCTCCACTAATACAATGTCATTTGCAAATAACATACACCAAGGTACTTCATCTTGAATATGTTTTGTTAACTCATCCATCACCATTATAAATAAGCATGGACTTAAAGTTGATCCTTGATGTAACCCAATATTAACTTCAAAGAAGTCTGTCGTTCCTTCCTGAGTCACACATATTTTTGCATCATCATACATGTCTCTTATAAGGTTAATATATGTCAATGGGATACCTCTTTTTTCCAAAGTTTTTCAAAGAACCTCCCTCGGTACCCTATCATAAGCTTTTTCTAGATCAATAAATATCATATGAAGGTCTTTCCTTTTTGCTCTAAAATGTTCCATAAGACGTCTCAAAAGGTGAATCGCTTCAATAGTAGATCTGCCTGGCATGAATCCAAATTGGTTCTCTGTTGTACTTGATACTTGTATTAACCTACGTTCGATAATTCTTTCCCATAATTCATAGTATGGCTCATTAACTTGATACCTCGATAATTCGCACAATTTTGAATGTCTCCCTTGTTCTTATATATGGGTATAATTGTACTTGCTCTCCATTCCTCGGGCATCTTTTGGTTTTTCCATATTTCATTAAATAGTCTTGTGAGCCAAGTGATTTCTATTTCTCCTAGTATTTTCCAAACTTCTATAGGAATATTATTTGGTCCTACCGATTTACCACCCTTCATATGTTTAAGAGCCTCTTTGACTTCATTCTTTTGAATACGTCGGTAGAAATTGTGGTTTATATACTTTTCTTATTTGGCTAACTCTCCTAAACTAACATCTTTATTTTCATTAAAAAGATTATAAAAATAGTTTTTTCATCTATTTCTTATATCATCATTTGCCACTAAAATTTTTTCATCCTCGTCTTTGATACATCTAATATAATTGAGATCTTTAGTTTTCTTATCTCTAGCCCTAGCTATCCTAAAAATATCTCTTTCACCCTCTTTTGAGTTGAGTTTTTTTATATAAGTCCTCCCAAATTTTAGCTTTTGCTTCACTCACGGCCTTTTTCGCTTCCTTCTTTGCTTTCTTATAAGCCTCTAAAGTTTCACTAGTTTTCTTAGCATAATGTAATTTGTAACATGCCCTCTTTGCCTTTATTTTATTTTGTACTACTTCACTCCACCACCAAGTTCTTTTTGTGCCGGTACACCTCCTTTAGATACCCCTAACACATCTTTCGCCACTTTCCTAATATGTATAGCCATATTATCACAGGGTGTACCAACATAATTCCAAACATCTCCTTGAAGGACTTTCTGTTTAAATATATCTTCTTTCTCACTTTTGAGGTTCCACCATTTAGTCTGAATAGCTCAATGCACTCTTTTCTTCTTTGTCCATTTTTTTATTTGTAAATCCATAACTAAAAGTCGATGTTGGGTGGTTAAGCTTTCTCTTGGCATTACCTTGCAATCTTTACATCACGCTCTATTTTTTTTCTACAAATAAAGTAATCAATTTGTGTTTGTGATAAGCCACTCTTATAAGTAATTAAATGTTCATCTCGTTTTTTGAAGATTGTATTGACTATAAAGAGATCAAATGCCATAGCAAAATTTAAAATCTCTCTACCTTCCTCATTATTAAAATGCGGAGACCCTCTGTGAAATTTTTTCACTACATTCAGGCGGCAATGTAGCGGGACTAACTTCTTTACCCACACTTGTCCATGATGTGGGAACCCTCTCTGCAATTGATTCACTACATTCGGGCGAAAATATAGTGGCCCTTGCTTACTTCTTACTGCATTCGGGCTCTACAGCACGTCGCTAGGCGGGGACGCCCCAAAGCAATGCTCATAATCTTTAAAATCCATGTTATAAAAATCTGACGAGGTTTTACGCTAGCTGTCGGAAGCCTAACACAACCCTCTTCCTTTATCTGGGCTTGGGACCGGCAATGCAAGGGTGATCCCTTACATGAGCGGAGTTTATAACGGTGATTGATGTGTTAACAAAATATATTCAAGATGAAGGACCTTGGTGTATGTTATTTGCAGATGATATTGTGCTAGTGGAGGAGTCTAAGGAAAAATTAAATAGAAAATTGGAATCATAGAGAGAAACATTATAAAGTAAAGGCTTCTGACTTACGAGAACAAAGACAAAACATATGGAATGTAAGTTTGATCATTTGGTTACTTCAGAGGACATAAAAATTAAAATTGGGATACATTGCATCCCAAAGTTAAAAGTTAAATATTATAAAGCAACAATTAGACCTGCCATGTTTTATGGTTTTGAGTGTTGGGCAGTTAGTCATAAATATGTACAAAAAATGTCCTGAAATGAAGATGTTGAGATGTATGAGTGGTCATCTAAGAAAAGACCGTATACATAATGAGGTTATTAGAAACAAATTGGGAATGACACTAATAGAGGATACAATGAGAAAATATCGTTTAAGATGGTTTGGACATATAGAAAGAAGATCAAAAGAAGTGCCTGTAAGAAGGTATGAAAAATTAGATTTTAAAAGTATTAAAAGAGGTAGAGGACGACCACGAAAGTGTTGGAAAGAAATAATAAAGAATGACCTAGCTTATGTTGAGTTACCTGCTAACATGGCACATGATAGGGCTATGTGGAAACAAAAAATCCATGTATCCGATCCCGTCTAGTATGGGAAAAGGCTTAGTTGTTGTTTGTATGTTGTGTGACCCATCTGGAGGTAATCTGATGATGAAAAATGCAGATAAAAGGCTGTTTTCTTGTGGATATTGATTTTCTTTTTGGGGTGAGGTCACTCGCATGTAAAAAGTTTCTTCTTATTGAGGAAGCTTCTCTTCTTCTGCCTTCACTGTTGGGGCTACTAGATTGTGCTATCAAAATCATTAATAGAGAATGGTTGATTATCGCTACATTAGGATCATTACGGGCTGAACATGAAGGTGATTGTGGTGGGGTCAAAGAAATGAAGAATGCATTGCCATTGAATCATCAAACGACTCACGTTCTCTCTTGTCCTATAGGCTATAGCTGAAAGTATAAGCTTGCTACTTCTTGAGATTAGATCCAGTTCTGGAGATGAGAATAGCAAATGGGTTGCAATTGATTATTGCAGTTCAGCTTTCAATGAGGTTAAATGTTTGAAATAGGACTATTTTTGAGCCATAGCACTTTGGATGCGATGCCAACTCCAGCATTGCCTACCAGCAAGGAAGATCAGGCTTGGCGGCAGCTCTTCTTTGTTGAATCTGCTGACAATTGATTACATCAGGCACCAACGCCACCAAGCAAGATCTCTAAGCTAATCACTTACTCCTTAAACTCTCTGTGAATTCCAGTCTAGTCCCTGAAGAACAAGGCTTTTGTTTTAGATATACAGCTTGTTTGATAAGAAGATCATTAACTTGAATCTAAGCCTCCTTACCTCTCCGTGGGCTTACCTGCCTATAGTAAACACCTTACATTAAAAAGGTGTCAATAGATGATACGAAAAGCAACAGCTCTATTTGGGAACCAGAATACTGAAACTTAATTGTGGGATTTGTTAAGTTGGAGAATAGGTAAATCAGGGATATTCAATAGATTAGTAGTTTCAGACCCACTCCCCAATCCTTGCAAGCGTGGTTGATAACATTAAATTGCAACAGTTGGTAGTGAGGAGAGCATTTTGGGTGCAGTAGATTTCACACAAACACATTACCTGGGATAGAATTGCACGCCAGCATCCTCAGAAGGAACAAGCTTTTCTTAGTTCCTCTTGTCACTCATTCTTCGAGAATCAGAAAAGATCTTTTTTGAGTTTGAAAGTGTCCATTTGCAATCTATTGGAGGGGATGATGGTGCCAAATCTCCAAAATATTGAGTGAATTGATGATCACGAATGGTTAGCAGAGTCAAGAATTGCAGCTGGGGGGGAGGGGGGGGGGGGGAATGGAATTACACGCATAATTGACAAAAACATGTTACATGGGATGTTGTAAGAATGGAGCATTTGCAGGGGTGCCAAATCCTCATGCAACTTGGTAGATTGGGATTACAAATGGCTAACAGAATTAACGGTTGCCTTTATGTGATTGGGAAACCGATGTCAAGTAAATACACATAATTGGAAAGGGGCCTCTGGGAAGATATTATCCAAAATGTCGTAGGCTCAACCAAAATTCCCTCTTTGTGAAGGCAAGTTTATCCTTGAGATCTTATAATTGGAGGTGTCGGGGAGAGTTTGATACCTGTGTGTGTGTGTGTGTGTGTGTGTGTGCATCACATCTTTGTTTCACACTTGAGCCTCAATTTATCTACCTGCTTCTATGATAAGAATCTTGATTTACTTTTACATTGCTGGGAAGATAATTCTGAAGTAGGGTTTTGGGCCTTCTTTTGATATGCACATGTTACCAAGTGAACAGGCATGGTTCGGCTGCATTGAGTTGATCTACTTTTGGTGATTAAAAATTGTAAAAGCTCGACATATTCGTGGTGCTTGAATTGATTGCAGTAGTAAGCAGTGTGTTTAATTTGACTATTTGAGGGCATTATCATCATTATTGTGAGAAACACTATCTATTCATTTGTTTTGTTGAGTGGTTTTATTCTCTCTTTCTAATTCTCATTGATATAGAACAATACATACGATGGGATGTAAAACTCTCATCTCTTGTATATAAACTTTGTGGCGATTAGTTGCTTAATTTTTTCTTGATAATCTTTGGCTGCCATTTGGTTTACGATTTCTTATCTTTTGCAGATTGCCTGTTACCACGATCTCTGACTGCATGACCTATGCCTCTGATTTACTGCTAGAGTGCTAGCAAGAGTCGCTTTTCACTACGTCAACCGCCCTTGGGGTTTCGTAGTTGACTTTTTAACAGCAGATACATGTGACAAAATGAATAGAGCTGCTCACGGATTAGGTTTGAGCTTGTCTTAATGACAACGATCAGCATTTTGTAGAAGGGACTTGGCGTTGCCTTATCATTGTTCATGCACTTCTTGTTAAATTCTAATTGGTGCAATTGTATTCTAATTACATCTCTTTCTCAAATAATCCTCACTTTTATTTTCGAGAGCCTAGTTCATGCGCAAATAGTAGATTTTATTTTCGATCTTTAAGACCGAACTATTGGTTGAGATCTTTAAAGAGTACCAGGTGCATTTAATGTCCTTGCATTTATTGCTTTTGAAATTTTAATTTCATCCACCAATCTCAATGATCCCAAGGTTGGGATACAGTTGAGATCTTTGAGAAAGGTTGAGATACACTTGAGATCTTTGACAATGTGGAAGCATTGATGGGTGTGTGCATTGATTAATTTCTCTTTATTTACTTTGTATTGCCATTCTTTATTGTATGTACCCTTCTTATGAGCTTAACGTTTGTCCTCTTCTTCAGTGCACTCACTCCATTTTATAGGGAGAATAAGTTTATATTTTGCTTTTTTGGAGTTAAATACTAATGGAGCACAACTTAAAATCGATGTAGTCAACCCCCACATATTGTGAAAAAGGATTGGTGTTGAGTGGAACTGAGATTCCAAGTTTGGGTGTAAAGAGGTTATAGTTTCAGGATGTGTTTTCTATGTAATCAAACTGTTCATGATATTCAAATTCGAAAGTACAAATATATAGTTTGTGCTTGTGAATTCCTTCATGAAAATGGTAATTTGGGTTTCAATTTGGTCAAGGTATGGATCCAAGTTGTCATCAATATATTAATCTATCTTGACCATTCGAGTTGAAGCATGTTTTAGTGAGACCGGTAACTAGTCATTCAGCAGGATTTTTTCTAGGAAAGGGGAGTTCAGTCAGGTTGCCGTAAGAGTGGCGAAGTTTGTGTTCCACGATGCGTTTGTGGGTTGTCGTTCCATGTTCATGCCAGAACCAGGTCCTGATTTTTTCGTTCCACCATAGTGGAGAGAAACATGATGGACCTTTCGGCTCACACCTGTGTCATCAGCATTTTCATGTTTTGGTTTGTGTTGCTTCATCTTCGTGTCAAAAGCAAGTCGGAGCCAGTACAGTTCTTTCCGTGTTATTTGTGTTCATGTTGGGTTTTCATGTCATCTCTGATATTGCAATATCTAACGTACTCCAACGTTGAGATCATGCACAAGGAAAACTTTCTTGCTGTTCTGCCAGGAATGGGAAGAAATACTTGGAACTGAGAAGCAAACATTATACAGAATAGTTAGATGAATGCATAGATAAGAAAAATAGGATGACAGGTGCACTGCAGTTAGTTCATAGATTGTTCTTGGTGCATTTTCTCCTTTGAAACACACATAATATATATGGTATATGGTTTTCAGAATTTTCATGTGCAGCTGGTGGGACATAAGGGCGTGTGTGCGCTCTCTCTGAGAGAGAGAGAGAGAGAGCTCAGCCCTTATGACCAAAAAATTCTTTAGCCAAGACATGGCCTTATATTTCTTTTGCATGGAATGGACGTGATGTACAAACAATGGATATCCACAAGGATGGTTCTTAAAAGTTCCCTCCATGCCCCCGACATAAGCTACAAAAACTTCGGAGGATCCATCTGTCCATTGCCGCAGAGCATTTTAGCGTTTGACCATTGATGTTAACTGTATCAACGAGGCCCCTTAAACCATGCCAAACCCCGGCACAGCAACCGCAGCTCCTGCCACTCTCCGGTTCCGATGCAGTTGTCTTGAACTCGATTCGGTCACACGACTGGAGCTGCCACCCACTTCATGCTTGCAGAGTGGACAAAGTGCATTGATCTTCAGCCACTTGTCAATGCACTCTGTATGAAAGAAATGCTCACATGGTAGCTCGCGGAGTTCATCATCGTCGACATATTTGGCCAAGCAAATGCAGCAGACCTGTACAAAACAATTTCCTTTTGCATCAACTGTCAGAAATTTTTTCAGGGCCCTTTCCTTCATTACTAGTGAGAGAGAAATCCTGATCATATCTTCAACAAGATGTGGAAGACTACGTCCATGAACTGGATTAAAGCTGAAGAGACGAGAGAGATCCAGAAGGTTCCGCATTCACATTTTATTAACAATCCTAAATGAGAGTGTTCAGTGATTCACACCGAAGAACATGATCAACAATTTCATAGAGGACCTGGTGGGGCTATGACCTTTCCATGGAGTAGCGAGAATTGGAAGTCCTCTATATTTGAGATATGCCTTTCTAGGAGCGCAATGCCCTACATCAGCTAGGGTACCTGTCAGTCACACTAGGGCTTTCCACTTCCCCATGTCTGGAGGGGCTATAACGTTTCATGGAGTGGTGAGAAATGGAAGTCCTCAATTTTGAGATATGCCTTTCTAGGAGCATAATGCCCTACATCAGCTAAGGTACCTGTCAGTCACACTAGGACTTTCCACTTCCCCATGTCCCTCTCTTGACACATGAGGCGGAAAGAAGAAAAACAAGTACCAACAATACAATGAATGACGAACTGAGGAACAAAACTTTCTATGGTGCCTTGTCAGTCACCCTTAGGATTTTCCACTTCCCCATGTCCCTCTCTTGAAACATGAGGCTGAAAGAAGAAAAACAAGTACCAATAATACAATGAATGACGAACCGAGGGACCAAACGTACCATTAAGGATTTGCGCTCTATATACATGACACAGACTTTCCACCTTTATTGCAAAAGAAATTCTTAAATATGGTCTTCGTTCAAATTTGAGTATCAGATGAAGATAAACAAAGATTACATGTGGCAAAAGTTGCTAAGAAAGAGTGGATAGTGGAGCTGTGTAAGACTTACAGCATCTTCTGCAGAGACAAATCTCTCCTTTTCTGTACCAGCAGCTATGATACCACCATCCGTTGAATTATCATTGTTCATATCATTTTCATCCTTATTTCTTTCACGAGCTCCTCGTCCCTTGAACTTATAATTTGGAAGTGCACGAATAGTTTCTGAAGTAGCTCCCCTGTTAAGGGCATGATCCTCCCGGAAACCAAGAACAGAGATTAAACAAGGTAAGCAGCAACAAAGGGTTGTACAGAGCACAAATGGCATTGCATATCCGATGCAGCTGATGGTCAAAAATACTATACATAACCTGCTAACATAACCAAAACATGATAAATCCAACTATGAGAGAGAGAAAGAGAGAGAAAGAGGGGGGGGGGTACAAAAAGAACACCACTACCTGTACAAGTTTGGGGCTTCGGAAGAAGAGGTATATCCACCAAAGATCAACACATTGCCAACCACAAACCAAATAGCAAAAAAGCAATCTAACGCCACCTTAAAGTAGTCTACCAGAACAGCAACCCTGTCAATGTACAAGATTTTCAATAAATACATAAAGAAAGGCAATGAGTCCACAAATTGGGTATAGCATCAATAAGAAGAAGAATGCCATGGTTCCAGGTGCAATTGCCAAATAGGCAAAAAAGAAAAGAAAAGAAAATCTTAGTTTCTTTCCTTAAGGTCCCATTAAGTGGCATGGAAATTTCTGGGGAGAAAATGTCAGCTGATTAAAATTCAGGGGTTCTTTTTGAAGATGAAAGATTCTCTAATGTCGCTTGCAATGAAAGTTTTTTCTTGACAATCTTTCTTGTGTTTGATTGCATTGGGGGAAAACCGTGGATAATCTAATAGCCAGCCATGTTACTCATTGCCATATTCAATGTTCTCAAAGAGCAAGAAAGGAGAACAATGTTATAAAAATGAAATCACACCGTATGATAACAGTATGATGTATTATGTTGTACTGAGGCTCGAATGGATTTGAAGACCCTTGAATCATAGAAGGCGACTTTCTGGCCTATATATCAAACTGTATTGTAAGATAGGACTCTTCTTTCAATCTTGCTTTTATAAACTTCAAAAGATTGACCCTAATCCTTTTTCAGTGTCAAGACGGATCATTTTGAGCCAACCGTTAAGTACAAGTCCTATACTCACACATTTTGCCTTTTCTGTTAAAATGTGACTTTTGAAAGAGCTCTATCTCTCTGTCTATATATATATATATATATATATATATATATATATATATATATAGAGAGAGAGAGAGAGAGAGCTCCGTGCGAGAGATTTTATGTGTATGTTTTCTTTCCCCTTAACTTTTACGATTAATTTGTATCTTATGATTGTATAACGCTTTTCAATGCAAAAAAACACATCATTGATATGGATTGAGATAACTCCGCCCATGTAAGGATTACCCTTGCATTGCCGGTCCCAAGCCCGGATAAAGGAGGAGGGTTGTGTTACGCTTCCAACAGCCAGCGTAAAACTTCGTCAGATTTTTATAACATCGAATACAAAAATTAAGAGCATTGCTTTCGGGCGTCCCCGCCTAGCGACGTGCTGCAGAGCCCGAATGCAGTAAGAAGTAAGAAAGGGCCACTACATTTTTGCCTAAATGTAGTGAATCAATTGCAGAGAGGGTTCCCACATCATGGACGGGTGTGGGTAAAGAAGTTAGTCCCGCTACATTGCCGCCCGAATGTAGTGAAAATTTTTTAGAGAGGGTCTCCACATTTTGATTATGGATGGATGCGGGGGGTAAGAAAGCTAGTCCTAGATAATAAGATTTGTATTGGTTCTTGGAATATCGGAACATTATCCGGTAAGCTAATGGAGGTGGTAGATACTATGATTTGGAGAAAGATTCATATTCTATGTTTACAAGAGACAAAATGGGTTGGAGAAAAAGCAAAGGAGATAGAGGATCCAAGTACTCAGGTAAAGAAAAGGCTCGAAACGGAGTTGGTATTATCATAAATAAAGGTTTAAAGGAGTGTGTAGTAGACATACAATGACATGGTGACCGAATCATAACGTTGAAATTAGTGTTAGGAGCAGAGGTTTTGAATATAGTTTGTGCTTACGCACCCCAAGTAGGACTAGAAGATAGTATAAAGACAGTTTTTTGGGAAGAGTTAGATAAGGTGTTTCAAAAGATTCCACAAAGGGAGATGATTTGTTTAGGAGGAGATTTAAATGGACATGTCGGTAAAGAGGCATTAGGATATCAAGGGATTCATAGAAACTTTGGTTTTGGAGATATAAATGAGGAAGGTAGGGAGATTTTAAATTTTGCTATGGCATTTGATCTCTTTATAGTCAATACAATCTTCAAAAAACGAGATGAACATTTAATTACTTATAAGAGTGGCTTATCACAAACACAAATTGATTACTTTATTTGTAGAAAAAAAGATAGAGCGTGTTGTAAAGATTGTAAGGTAATTCTAGGAGAAAGCTTAACCACCCAATATCGACTTTTAGTTATGGATTTACAAATAAAAAAGTGGACAAAGAAGAAAAGAGTGCATCGAGCTATTCGGACTAAATGGTGGAACCTCAAAAGTGAGAAAGAAGATATATTTAAATAGAAAGTCGTGCAAGGAGATGTTTGGAATTATGTTGGTACACCCTGTGATACGTGGAACAATATGGCTATACATATTAGAAAAGTTGCGAAAGATGTGTTAGGGGTATCTAAGGGAGGTGTACCGACACAAAAAGAAGCTTGGTGGTGGAGTGAAGTAGTACAAAATAAAATCAAGGCAAAGAGGGCATGTTACAAATTTCATTATGCTAAGAAAACTAGTGAAACTTTAGAAGCTTATAAGAAAGCAAAAAAGGAAGCAAAAAAGGCCGTTAGTGAAGCAAAAACTAAGATTTGGGAGGACTTATATAAAAAACTCAACTCAAAAGAGGGTGAAAGAGATATTTTTAGTGGCTAGGGCTAGAGATAAGAAAACTAAAGATCTTAATTATGTTAGATGCATAAAAGACGAGGATGAAAAAATTCTAGTGGCAAATGATGATATAAGAAATAGATGGAAAAACTATTTTTATAATCTTTTTAATGAAAATAAAGATGTTAGTATTAGTTTAGGATATTTAGCCAACTCAGAAAAGTATATAAACCACAATTTCTACCGACGTATTCAAAAGAATGAAGTCAAAGAGGCTCTTAAACATATGAAGGGTGGTAAATCGGTAGGACCAGATAATATTTCTATAGAAGTTTGGAAAATACTAGGAGAAATAGGAATCACTTGGCTCACAAGACTATTTAATGAATGGAAAAACCAAAAGATGCTCGAGGAATAGAGAGCAAGTACACTTATACCCATATATAAGAACAAGGGAGACATTCAAAATTGTGCAAATTATCGAGGTATCAAGTTAATGAGTCATACTATGAAATTATGGGAAAGAATTATCGAACGTAGGTTAAGACAAGTATCAAGTACAACAGAGAACCAATTTGGGTTCATGTCAGGCAGATCTACTATTGAAGCGATTCACCTTTTGAGACGTCTTATGGAACATTTTAGAGCAAAAAACAAATACCTTCACATGATATTTATTGATCTAGAAAAAGCTTATGATAGGGTACCGAGGGAGGTTCTTTGGAGAACTTTGGAAAAAAGAGGTATCCCATTGACATATATTAACCTTATAAGAGACATGTATGATGGTGCAAAAACATGTGTGAGGACTCATGAAGGAACGACAGACTTCTTTGAAGTTAATATTGGGTTACATCAAGGATCAACTTTAAGCCCATACTTATTTATAATGGTGATGGATGAGTTAACAAAACATATTCAAGATGAAGTACCTTGGTGTATGTTATTTGCAGATGACATTGTATTAGTGGAGGAGTCTAAGGAAAAAGTTAATAGAAAATTGGAACTATGGAGAGAAACATTAGAAAGCAAAGGCCTCCGACTTAGTAGAACAAAGACAGAATATATGGAATGTAAGTTTGATCATTTGGTTACTTCAGAGGACATAGAAATTAAAATAGGCACATATTGCATTCTTCATAAGGAAAGTTTTAAATACCTAGGGTCAATTTTTCAGAGTGATGGAAGAATTGATGGAGATGTTACGCATAGAATTAATGCTGGTTGGTTAAAATGGAGAGGAGCATCAGGTATTTTTTGTGATAAGAAGATACCATTAAATTAAAAGGTAAATATTATAGAGCAGCAATTAGGCTTGCCATGTTTTATGGTTCTCAGTGTTGGGCAGTTAATCATCAACATGTACAAAAGATGTCTGTGACAGAAATGAAGATGTTGAGATGGATGAGTGGTCATACAAGAAAAGACCGTATACATAATGAGGTTATTAGAAACAAAGTAGGAGTGGCACCAATAGAGGATAAAATGAGAGAACATCGTTTAAGATGGTTTGGACATATAGAAAGAAGATCAAAAGAAGAACCTGTAAGAAGGTTAGAAAAACTAAATTTGGAAAGTATTAAAAGAGGTAGAGAATGACCACAAAAGTGTTGGAAAGAAACAATAAAGAATGATCTAGCTTATTGGGTGTTAACTGCTAACATGGCACAAGATAGGGATTTGTGGAAACAAAGAATCCATGTTGCCGACCCCGTCTAGTATGGGAAAAGGCTTAGTTGTTGTTGTTGTTGTATTGATATGGATTCAGATGCGATATTTACATGAGATCAGAGTGCAAAGCTGAAAGACAGATTCCAAAATACATAATGAGTTCAAACAGAAATATAAAATCATACCACACAAAGAAACCAAGAATTTTGCAAATATAGAAAGATCAACCAAGAGACTCTGCACCATAAAAAATGCATTAAGGGATTAATTTCTCTATAGAAGTGGGTGAAGAATTGGGCCTATGGAAAAAAACACAGTATACTTCTGCCACAAGGTCCTATTGTGCTATTAATTCAAAAACCTAAAAGGCACTTTCTACACTTTCCACATTAATCTAAATGCACAGTTTCAATTTCTCAAGAAAAGAAAAAGAATACAGCTCCAAACGTCAGAAGTGGAATTTCAAACCCGGTAATTGGACTGCTGGAACCTATCAGTATTATAAACACATATATCCTTTGCTGTTGACATCATCTATACTTCAATGGCAAAAGACTATTCGAAATAAAGTTCCATAATTTTGTGGTAAAAGTTCAAAGGAATCAGTAAAACACCTAGGACAGTCCTTATAACTTAAAAACATGCTTCTACCAGTGTTGCTGTCAACACCATGGTTCATTTCCCTTTCTCTTGGGTTTTATTAAGAAAATATCAAAACAAAAGAATCAAATGGATTGAAGAAGTTAGCATCAAGTATACAAGGAACGTACTGCTTAACCTGTTTCAGTTAATTTATGTTATCCAACATAATAAATACGATAGTGCTAGATCACCCTAGACAGCAAGCTTCCGAAGTGAAAATTCAAACGCTTCCAAAAGGGTGGGAAGTGAGGTGAAGCACGTTTTCTAGAAATAGGACACATCGCTCAGGCTTTTCTTCTACCGTGCTACAAAATCAGTCTTTTAGAGGCTAGCTTGAGAAAGGAGAAAGGTCAGTAATTAGAGACCCATCCGATTGTTTTATCTATCCGTTTTCTCCTCTTGAAACAATATAAGAGTTGATTAAGCGTTTTCATCCAAATTTCTATTTCACAGGAATGAAGGCCTGTCCAAACAAAAGGAAAGATGGTGTGAAGAAGGGATGATCGGACAGGAAGAATTTGGGAGAAATAATCAGGATGCAGTTGTATACAATATACGTTTTCATGTTTGAAATTAATATCTCTGAATTTACAAATGACATGTCTTTTCTTTCAGTGACTGTAGTCACCAGGGCAGCCTTATGACAACGTGACAGATGCACAATTCTCAATGTATGGAAAACCTTTTCAGCCCATCTGACAGATGTTGCCTCCCATAGTTACAATCGACGCATATTACATTGACATACAGCAATCTAGTCATCACTTTCCATCAATCGGACCAGTAGGAAATATAGGAATCTTATAAATTCAGGTAATCCAAGACTGCAAAGCACAATTAATATTACATTTGACAATTAAACTCCAACTAAAAGTAAAAAATTGAATAACTGGTTGTGTAATTTATTAAGAATTCAGTACTGTACTTTCTAATTGAAAAGAAAAGTTTCTAGACATTGGGAAGCACTGATTCGAACAGAACCAGTTACTTTACACGGACAAAGTTTTATATAAGTGGAACCTTATTGTAAGAAAATTTCCACGACAACTAAGAGACGAATAAAACATAACAAAAACAAAGATAATGAATGATTGAATCTACAGAAAAGTTTGAATAATAAAACAAAAGGAGAATAGCACACTACCATCTTCACGTCAATTAGTTCCTAAGAACTTCTATGAAAGCACACAATTCTAGAGTGGACAGTGGCATAACATAATAAATAAAAATCTACCACATCTCATACCTTCTATTTCTCAGGGTTGTATTCTGACCGTTCAATGAGTTTGTATTGGTTTGAAATTCTTCATTTCCTTCAGAAGCCCGAGAAGTTGATGCCGCAGTATGGGAAGATGATTCTAAGGTAGGGTTATTTCTACCAGGGCCACCGTTTGCCTGAGACGATTCTTGAATTGGCAAACTGTTGCATGAAATATACCTCCAATAAAGAAGTGGAAGAGTAGCAAGGCAACCAGAAGCATAACCAACAACCCAAACAAACAGTGGAGCCTTTAGTTTCTCATGCCTTGACAGTGCTAACACGATAATTGATGCAATTATCTGGCTAACAGCAATTGCAAATTCAATAGATATCCACAACCCTGAACTGAGTGGACTTCTGCGTCGTCGAACATAATTATCACCTCTTCTTGATGCTGAGTTTCTGGAAGTGGATAAAGCAGACGATGAAGGATTTTCAGAATGTGTACTTCCTACATGTGCTCTCTCTTGTGATGTGCCTAAACCGTTCAGAATGCCATGAGAACTTGATGGAGATGTGCTACCATGTGTAATATTTATTACATGATCATGATCTGACTGACCTACTGCTCTCTCCATTAACAAAGGTTGCCTGACACTTTTGTCTCTTCAAAATTTATGCCAGGAGAGGCTATGTCCATGGATCAGCAGACGCAATACTGGATAAGGATAAGATAGAAAGAATAAATGCAAATATTCAATTCCCAAGCCTCTATGCTGCTTCTAAGAGACGAGAATCAAAGTTCTGCTTAGCATTGAATTGAGTAAACTGTAAAGTGCGACTTGCTATTTCCAATCAAGCATCAACATACCCTGCAGATCGATATTGCTTGGAGATAAACAGGATATAGATGTACATCCTCTCAAAAGTAATAAAAGGATAAGTCAAGCACATGGCTAAACTAGAATGGAAATAGCTGAAATAGATAATTAAAGAGAATAAAAACAGAAGGAATAAGAACACATCCATATCATAGCCATGCTATCAAAATAGGAAGGAAAGATCGTTATGCTAAATGCATAACAGGACATTCATATCATGTCCACGCTATCAAAATAGGAAGAAAAGAGTGTTAAGATAAAGGCATAACAGATGACTTTACATGATTGGGAAAAACGAATGGAACTTCGATATCACTACACGCCATATATGTCTAATCAACACGTTTTTCGACAACATATCCAAACGAATATAGGCTATGCAAGTCAGGCATCAATCGGCAGCATTTAGTTGGCAACAGAAACTAATGGCGAAATCAAAGCATGAGCTGTGGGTCGTCCCCGTGAAAGAATTTAATCAAGAAATGAGTTGAATAGAGAAATTCCAGATATTTCTTCACCACGGAAACCCTTTAATCCCATTTTATAGATAATCGCATTCAAATCTCCCAAGGTCAACGCTCAACTGAAAAACAAAAGAACTAGGAAAAGCACCACAGCTCCAACCAATAGACGATTCAAACAGTGCCCACAAGTCACAAGTACACACACACAGAGGGAGAGAGAGATACCAAGCTCCGAACCGATCCCCAACCGAATATTCATAAAAGTTTTGCAGCTCCAACGCTACACAGAAATACCCACAAACAATAGTTATTTACGTCACAGAAATTTAAAGGAGAAAATTCGAACGCATAGAGTAAAGTGAGGGATAAAATGATCCAGGATCAAAATTGTAAAAGAAAATCGACGGTGTACAAGAAAAACCGAGACGAACTTCATTTTCCGTAACAAATCCGTTGGAAGAGAAGCTGATTCATCTGAAGCTCTACTTCATTAGATCACAAACAACCTAGACTCGAGTCGATGCCTTCCCCAACAAAAACAAAAACAAAAACCAGTGAACCGACTCAAACTCCGAAACTTCACCAATCGGAAATTAGGCCGAAGAAGGGTGTCAGAGGCACGAAAGGAGACGAAAAGAAGCCCGTTTGGGGAGGATCCCAGATGACAACAGCATCGACAACTCAAGATATACTAAAAACTTTTGGAATTTAATTCGCCAAACAAAAAAAGCACACACATACACACACAGAGAGGGAGAGACCTGAGAGATATTTCGGCCGGGGAACGGCAGAGGAGATTAAATTGTTAAATTTAACTACACAAACAAAGGAAAGAGAGGGAGGTCTGTTTTTCTTTATTGGTTTTGCTGCTCCCTTTTTCAACAAGCCCGCAACCAAATAAACGTCAGCGACTCCCTTTCTCTCTCTCTCTCTCTCTTACCCTCCGCCGCTCCTTGGGAGAGAAAGAATTCTCCTATTTCTTTAATTTTAAAAGAGAGAAAATTCGTTTTATTCCATGTCTAGTTATTACTGTCATTTTGTTTCTTTTTATTCGAATTTATGAGGAATATTTTTCTTTTTTGATTTTTTTTTAGTTCTCTCCATGGTGGCTGGACTGCTGATCACTAGAAACAATTACTCAACCTCTTAGTGTTTATTAAATTATTATATTTATTCAATTTAAGAACGATTTTGTTCTTGTTCTTAAACCTTTTTCTCTTGCCTTTATACCATAACAAGGTTGTAAGTGATGTATCACTCTCTCAAAAATAAAAATAAAAATAAAAAAGATTGTAAGTGATTTATCGCAGAGCTAATCATTTTTGCGATATTAATATCTTCGTGGAAACCAAAGGTTGTGAGTAACGTATCCTAATGGGTTATGTAGAGTGGAAAACACGGTTAAGTGTCGGGTTGCGGATCAGACCCAATTCTTTTACCCAGAGCCGACCTGCTCCAGTTCGGTTTATGTCCAAATTGACCCCACTCTGACCCATAAACATATGTGCGATGCTACACTATACACATAATATGCATATACTAATCATGTCAACATCTTATATGTATTTACAAATATACACATATAGAGAGAGGAGGAGGGGTGTATTTGCATAAACATCTTCACTGTTTGATCTTTGAGATCAAGATTTGAATTAGATTTTATTTAATGCATCTAAAATATAAAAGTATAACAATATTTTTAATTCAAATTTTCACTGTTAATTTTAAAGATAGAAAAATACATATGTTTGCACAAGGTTATTCACCAAATATGACAGGAAGATTGAGAAAGAAAAATTACCATTAGTTTTAATATTATAATGCTCAAATAATATGATAAGTTTCGAAATAATTAATCAAAGGAGAGGAGTGTAGGACTAGGAAAACAAAACCCGATGTTTGGTTGCAAACTCGAAAATTTTCCAAGGGAACATGTGAAAATATCGGGTGGTGGTTGGAAACCTGCTTTTGACATGAACATATAATGACACGACACGAAGCTACCACAAAGACGAAGCTATTCACCATTTAATACTTGGCGTGAAAAGGATCCATTGGATGGACACGAACACAAAATAACACAAATTTGCCACCTGAAAATTACTGTTTTTAGTGAGCAACTATTAAATAAATCAACCAACCAAAGGTGCTTCACCAAAAACAAATTAAGGAACAAATAAGAAAGGAATCATACCTCTCCTGTTCTTACAAAGAAATCAAATCTCCATTAACATTGCCTTCCATACTTAACATTTTCTCAAAATAGGGGAGAACAAGTTGTTTGTGGAGACAAACCCTAAAAGAATGAGCCTTTTTAAAAATAAGAAAATTGCAGAGGGGTTAGCTCAACAGCAGGGCACTGTAGCGCCGTTCCTGCTGGTGAGGAGTTCGACTCCCAGATGGTTCATTTGTTGGTGTGTTATGCTTTCACCTCCTCTTGTAATCAAAAAGAAAAAGAAAAATGAACCTAGACCCCCAAGTACAAAGAGATCTAACCTATAAAAAAATACTCCCGAGGCCGTCGAGGCCCACTGAACGACTCAAAACTCGAGCCAAGTATCAACTTGGAATGACAAACAGATCTTCAAAGAATGAGGTTTGCTTGTTCTTAACCATGTCGTTCGAAATGTGGCTTTTGTATGACTGTGTTGCAAATTCAGTGAAAAATAATATTCCTCTTAAATTTCAAAAAGAAAAAAGGCCTGTTGTTTCTTGATTGATTTATAGGCATATTGTTGATCAAACAATTTATGATCTTTGGTGGTTTCATTGAATTTTATGAAAGTTTTCATGTACCTAATTGGAATAATCTGAAAGTCGGCTTCGCACTACACAAAGAATAAATTTATTTGCACTAAAAAGACAATAAATTTAATAAAAATAGAAATGGCAGCATTCAATTCAAATGGTGCACATAAAAGGTATAGTATGACTGTGACCTAATTCTGGGTCCTTGGCTATCAATCTCCTAGAAGACTAACATCCCAAGATACATCCTTTTCTTCCTACTTCATTGGCAAAGGGACCCTCTAGTGACAAAGGGACAGCTAAATGTGATGAAATACTTCACATAGTGCAAGACTTTTAATCGGTACATGATAAGGCGTAAGTTGTCAATACTACGATCAACAGGCCACGGGCTAGTGAGACTATTCGCGACTTGTAGGTCATGAGTTTGATACCGAGGGGTGCATGTGGCTCTGTCCTTCCCGTTGTACCAAAACCAACACGGAAGGCGTATTATAAAGAAATATACATTTCTTTTTGTTACAAAGTGAGGTCGAAGCCATGCATACATGCCTCCGGAATTGAACTCACACCCCGAGTCTTGTGGAGTCTAGAGCCCTACCAGGTGAGCTAACCCTTTGAGTAGAAACATACTTGCTTTGCTCCAAAACATAATAAGAAAGATACATGCATTATGCATACACATTTTGACAACTATATATATAGGGCACTGATGTTAGCTCCATTATGCTGTCGTAGCCATTCTTTTGGGTCTACCTTAAACCCTACCAACCCACCCTGCTTTCGGGTCTTCCCTGCTTTGCCCCATCGGGTGGGGTTTTTCTCTTTGAAAACCTGCCTCATGTAGGGACGGGACGGGTAAGAATTGTCATCCATAATTGTATTAGTATATTAAAGAGTGTCGTTTAAAGTTAAATATCATGATTGTTTTTCTTTTGATTCATAAATCTCATGGCAGCTAATGAAATTTATGCAAAATAAATCAAATAAAGCATATAATTAACTTCGAACATATCGAGAATATGGTAAGGCAGGAAATTAATTGAGGCAGGTACGATTTGGCACGCCTTCTGGAAGCCACTGACGGTTTCAATTGGAACATGCACCAGGCTAAGAACCGGCCAGACCTTACCGAAATTTGGGGTGGGAACCTCCGATTGAGTTCTGGAACAGGACTGAAACCGAAAGTAACGATTGTTCAACAGTAGTGGATTTAGAAACTCTTTTGAGGTGGGGCGAATAGCTCCTGAATGGTTTCAGGTGGGATGAACTATGATCTCACCATGGGCTATAGACTTTAAGCTGATTTTTAAAATTCCAAGTGGGGCATTCGATGTAGATCCGCCACTGCCATTCAAAGTGCTCATTCCACAACTTTTTATTTTTTTAGAAAAAATCATTTTTGGTTTTGATACTTTAGGATGTAAACTTCTCAAGCAAAATCGATTAGTATTTGAGATAATAAGCATGCACATGTGCATATACACATACCCACACACAGACAACTCCCTTTGCATAAACAGAAGCATGTGGGAAGCATAGAAGAAGTACACATGTAAAGCGCTAGCATGTGCCAAAAAAAATGATGCTTCACTGATAGAAGAAGCACATATTATGCAACTTCTTACAACATGGAACCGTGCTCTTATCCTTGATTGGTAGAATGAGAAGCTTTGTGATTTGTTGATAGGAAATTGATTTCATCTTTCCATTTGACTTTGAGGTGTTTCCATCCAATATAATGCACGAACAACAATCTTGTTGGATCCGATGAACCTGATAATTTCAACCGTTTCCCGGTGGAAAAGGTTGTCCAATTTGTTAAACGACGGAAAGCTCATTGGGATTGCTTGTGATATGCCTCCACACTGCTTAAATCTCTAGAGTTTACTATGCAATTGTTTTTACAATTGTTACCCACACATCTAAATCACTATACTCATAATTTTTTCCTATTTTCCAAAGATATCTCTATACTATTTCAAAAATTATCACTGGGTATTAAGAGAGTAATCCCCGACCAACGAGTCTTTGCTTACTTAAGCCCAACCTTTTGATATTCACAAGGAGTGAGAAAGGGGTTCTTACCTAGCCCTAAGCTTATTTATATATTTGCCGCAACGCGTCAGTCAAATCGGTCCCCAGTTTAGCTCCTTGAAAAAAGGACTTTAATATGACTAATGGTCATTTAGTTCATTTCCTTTTTCTTTTAATAGATTTGTTCTTGGGAGTTGTGCAACACTAGTAAATATTAGGTATAAGAGCATCTTAGGTATAGGACCTATACTTTTTGGTTCAAGTGGTTAGGGCACTTGTTCTCCTCAAACAAGGTCTCAAGTTCGAGCATTGCAATAGAGAAAACCAGTGCTGAGACAGCTTTACTTCCAAAGTTGGCCCAACTGGGCTCCAACCGGATTAATTGGAGTCCAGTCGACTTCCTGATGCCTGTGGCTTAGACCAAAACTAAGTACAAGGAGCCTGGGTATCCTGGATATGGGGCCAAGACTCAAAAGAACCTTCAAAGTTTTAAGGTCTCAAGTTCGATGTCCAAGGTGTGCATATCTTGTAAGGGTTTGCCTCACCCAGCCCACCAATTAAAGAAAGAAACTAATTATAGTGATAAGAATAGGTTTATGCCGGCGGACTAACCTCCGGCATCCATTTCAGGAATGCCTGATGCCTCGACAACAGCAGAGAATGTAGAAACCTGATGGCTGGTTCAAAAGCCTCCAACTCCAACAAAGTCTGCAATCATCGAGCATAAGCCAAAGCCCTGCATGGGTCCTGGGGGTGAAGCTCCCAGCTTTGCATAGTTCCAACTGCACAGCACCCGTTTATCCAAATTAGACCATATTGGTTTCAGATAAATCGGGACAGTCAAACCGGTGGTTCCTGTTCCACCAAAACAAGGAACAGGAACTATATGGCCCCCCTCGGTTTCACTGGTTTTTGGGTCCAAATTCAGTGTGTTTGCACTTGTTTTGGTTCTAAACTTGATTTGAAAAGTTGAAACAAAGGTAGACATTAAAACTAGAATAACTACAGGTTCTGGACTTTCGGTTCTGGTGTTTGTTCCATTTTGGTTCCACATAGACGGAACTAGAACTGAACCTTGGAGATTCCGGTTCGGCCAGTTTCCAGATCAGTTCGGGTGCGGTTCAACGAACTGGTGGGTCCAAACTGGCCAACTCTGCTCCATATCACAAATGAAGAAAAAAGAAGTGGGTGGATTCAAGCATCCTCTTCAAGAAACATCATACCCATCACCTTTTACACATACTAGTCAATGCTTGTAATGTTTGAGATAGTAGTTAATGTAAGTTTAACATAGTTTGGAGCCAAAAATTTTAGTTCCTTACAAGTCACAAGGATTCAAAAGCTGAAGAACTATCATTAATTTTTGTCACCTAATTCTATTATCAGTGAGGGTAATACAATGTATTTTCGAAGATCCAGTCGGTTACGAATAAATAATATTAGTATCCCAAGCTTCTGCTATTGATACTCACTGTCGAACCTAGAACCTTGATGATCTTATGTATCCTGTTGTTGATCATATGCTTTTCTTTTATACTCTCTTTCTTATTTCTCCTTCATGTTCTTTATCCAATTTCTCTTATTATTCACCGATCTTCATGCATAACTCAATGCTTTTATTTCAAATCGAAACTCACGGTTTTAATGTATGTCTCTTTCCTAACACATACACGTAAACAATGTGCTCACTTTTATACAATTGAGCTGATATGTGCTTGATCCATTTACAACTTATCTCTTCAAAAAACCTATATGAGCAGCAAACAGCTCTCATCAAGTTTTCGAGCATAGCGAAACCGTGCCCAAAACAAGTCGAGACGAACCCAACAACTGGCTTGCCAGTCCTGGTCTTTGGTTGCAAGATGAAAGTGGGTGGATTTACAAATTCCCTTAAATATCAGTTGTTAACTTATACCAACCATATGCATTCTTCTAAAAGCTCAAAATATAGTAGTTGTTGTTATCAGTTCAAAGCTAAGCTAGATGAACCACAAGATTCTTTATTTCTTGCAAGACAGTTAATTAAAAAGTTGGAAGAAAAGAAGTTAATTAAATGATAACATAATCGACTCGCTGGGACAAGTGTCAGATGTACATTGAGCTGAGGTATACACAATTCTGTCCATCTCATAAGATTCAATGAGCACAGGAAAAAAAATTTCTAGATCCAGAACTCACCATTACCCAGCATGAATTCTTATATTTTGTACGTTGAAAGGATCATCCCGTTGGTAAGAATATGCTTAACCCTGCTTGCCTTTAAAATAAAACAAATCATCGACAAATTCAACTATGAGCTATAGCTTTCTTTCTATTTTCTTCGATTTGGTGTCGGCTCCCCAAGACACATGATCAAGCTCTATGAAAACAAAGAATCCATATAGTTATCGACCCCATTTAATATGAGAAAAAGCTTAATTGTTGTTGTTGTGTCAGCTCCCCAACTTAGCTCAATGTGGACCCGATACCATGTTTCACATGTAGAATGACAATAAAAGGTGGATTCGGGTTGCTATCTTCCAACTCTTACCTGATAGTTAAAATAATAAATGGTTGCCTGATGAAGGGCAAGAACTTTGGTGATTGCTTCGGTTTCAGGCTGCAAAATGAATTCAGACTACAACAATTTGATGGATTGTGCAGCTGAAAACTGCTCGCTTTAATTGTTTCTTGTGTAAATCAGCTTCATGTTAGAGCGCGAAACGAGCCGAGCTTGATCGGAGATTTGCTCATCTTATTAGAGTGTTGCTCGTTCTTGGCTTCCTCAGTCGCCCTCTAGAACGAGCCGAGCTCGTTCCGGGATAAGCTGCAACCTAGATGAGTTGAACACATGCTTTCTGGTTAAAATATATTTTAAGTATTAAGTTTAGATTTATTCTTGAAATAACTGTTATCTCATTGAAGACATGTACACCCATCTAACTAATTAAGTTAACGAGTTTTTCGAACATGGGTACATGTAAATTTAAAGCTTATGAGTCCAACTGATAGAAACTGAGCTGGTTTCGAAAAAGTTTGGTTAGGTCAAGCTGGTTTGGCGCTTGTTCCCCTTAGGCAATGTCTCAAGTTCGAGACTTGTGAATGGAGAAAACCAGCACTGGAAGAGCTTTACCCCAACTGTGGGTCAACATGGCTCGAACCGGATTAGTTGGGGTCCTTGTGGGCTTCTAGTTACCCGTGGTTAGAACATTAAAAGAGAAGCTATACAAGCTCAGTCACCTCATTTTAGGTCAATGCAAGTGAACCACAGGAATAGCAGTTCATCTTGTTGGGCGGACCTAGGTTTCAATGCAGAACAAATGCAAGCTGCTAGGACTTGATTGCCCGGACATAGCATTTTTTTTTGGCACAAGACAACTGAAAGGTTGGCATTGCTCATCTTTAAAGGGGCATAATAACAGGCACCACAAAAATAACATTATCTGACCAATAACTTTTTCAAAATAAAAAAGAAAGTCTCTTCCAAAAAATACTTTAAAAATAAGAAAAATAATGAAGATATGCTCCCAATGAATCTAGTTGTGGTAGTGATAGTTGATACCAGCTGCAGAAGCAGCAGCATTAATGAAGATAATAAGGTGAATGAGTGAGCCCTGCTATTTATCGGGCAACATACTGTTTGGTATTAGAGGAGGTGTTTGGTTACGAGGTCTTGGACTATGAAACTAAAACTATACTTCACAATTGAACCATTAGGTTTGTACCGTGTAGTAATTTACTTTATGCGGCCTACCAATACTCAACCCCTTGGAGGGGCCACCTACCCTTGCCCTGCATGAGTAGGTCTACCACATCCGAAAACTCAACTCAGTCATGTGGTTTTTATCCAGTGGCCCAAATCCAAATGCGCATATAGATCCAACGGCATGAAATTGAACCCCGACCAGTGGCAGATCTACGGAACGCCTTAAAATTTCAAAAATCAACTTAAAGTCTATAACTCATGATCACATTCATGGGCAATAATATAATTCGCCCTAACTAGTGATGACATTCATAGGCTATAATACATAATTCGCCCCACCAGAAACCATTCAAGGGGCTATTTAAAGAGTTTCTAGATCCATCGCTGACCCCGATCCAAGGTGTTGCTAAATGACTAATTAATTAGATTTTAAATTAGTTGGTAATTAATGAAATCATGGCAGTGCGATCTACCACAACTTTTTTTTTGTTACAAGAGGCTGAAGCCTAAAACACATGCATACACCTCCTGAGAGTCGAACTCCTCACCAGCAGCATCAGTGCTAAAGCGCAATGCCGTCTGGGTGCACTACGATTATTGCTTTTATAGGTAAATTATGTTTAGATGTATGTAATTTTCTTCTAAAAGTCGAATGACTTGATGAAAATCAAAGTCATTAGATTGCTTGACTTTATCTACATGCAATGCTCTTTTTCTAATCAATACAACGTGGAGAAATTCACTCCCAGCATCCTTCTTTTCGAAAAAGAACAAACTCCTCGCTGGGTTTGTATTGCCAATTAATTTTATGATTCGTGTCTTCTCATTTCATGTTCGTGTTGAATCAACTCGAACATCACCCCATCTTTTCGTGTCATGTTGGGTGCATAGTGACATGGACTTTTCGGGTTCTATTTGGTTGCGCTCATCATATTGCCAGCCTAAGTATGAGTTGTTTCACTCTAGCTAATACCATGATATTGTTTTGAATATGAGCAAAACAATCATCATCAACAAGCCTTTTCCCATACTAGATAAGGTCGACTACATAGTTTCTTTGTTCCCATAGAGTTCGATCACATTCGTTTTAATACTTAACTCAACGTAAGCTAGAATATTTTTTAGGTTTTCTTTCAACACTTTTGTGGTCTTTCTCTTCCTCTTTTAATATTTTTATTATTTAGTTTTTCATACCTTTTAAGTGAAGCTTTTTTTGGTTATTTTTCCACATATCAAAACTATCTTAAACAAATTTTCCTCATTTATATCTATTTGTGTCACTCAGTTTGTTTCTAATTATCTCATCATGTGTATATTTTTTTCTTGTGTGATCGCACATCCATCTCAGTATTACATACATCTTTTATAGATGTTGATCATTGTTACTCTATGATATTTATTTTTCAATTTTAATAGTATCATCTTGTCACATAGAACACCTTGATGCATCTCTATCTTAATCAACCTACATTAATTACATATGTTACAATATTTCAATAAATTTTTTCCATCGATGAGCAAAACAATCACAAACACAATTTATAACCAAGCTTGAGTGTGTTCATACAAGCTTGAACACGAGCTCAAACAAGTCGAACTCTGGGTCTTCATGTTCAAGTTATGCTTCTTTTAAAGCAGCAAACAGCTCACAAACATAGGCTCGTTGACCAGCCCTAAAATTTGTGGCAGTGTAGAGACTAAACAAAGTTTTTCAAGGAAAAGCCTAACAAATTAAGATTTGAAATCAACCACACAAGGTGGTTTTCTGGGTAGCAGTTTAGGCATGGTTGAGACCACCAAATCGCATTGAATGCCATGGAATCTCATTCACTTGCAGTTTCTCTCTCTTCTTTACTATCAACTCTCTTTCTCCTTCACTGTCATTGATGCCGGTACCTTTTTTTATAATTATGCGTCAATTTTTTATGGTTGGATGATAGATAATTGGATCCTGCGGAAGCTCTACACCTTTTCTTATAGAATTTAAAGGAAGAAAAAAAAGAAGAAGTTTGAATGCTTGATTTAATAAGGTATTTTTTTTCATAAGTATGTTCGTGGATTAAACAATATTTTACTTTTTTTATTTGATGTCATCTGTCGGACAACTATAAGTCATTGGGAGTTAGGGCAGAGATGAGATTGAGCCGCATCTCCCTATTTAGGGGGATGTGGCTTAACCGCATCTATTTAGATGAAAAAATGCAACGTTTTTATCATCGACTATAAGTCTCATGAAAAAGAAGACATGGAAGAATAAGATCCAACAAAATACTTATAATACCCATTTTTTATCTAATCAACTACTCAGCCTCAAATACAACGGATTTTATTCTCTTTTCCTTTTCTAATTAGATGAGAAATATTGTTAAATCATTTTAACGGTTATTAGTTCTTCAATTCAATTGTTTTCTTTTTCGAATGTCAAATATAAATTGATAATAGAGACTCAAAATGATTGTCGGAAGCTACAAAAAGTTGTCGGAATATGCCATGAACAATGTTGAAATCATACAATAAGTCGTGCATTTGTAGGAGAAAGCAAAAAGAGTAATGGTGGTGAGGGTATTTTGAGTATTTTCGAAAATATATGTGTGATAGTGCAAAATGATAACTTGCATTCTAAAGTTAAATACGAACATGAAGGTCAAGTACAATACAACATACGCTAACTCGTTCTCAGCGTCCATTATATGCGTGTAAGTTTTTGTCATCAATATAACTCGTAGAGCAATAACCTGACATGTTATTCTTTATGGTTTTGAGTGTTCATTAATTAATCATCAACAAGGAAGACCATATACATAATAATATTATTAGAAAATTTAAGATGGTTTAGACATATAAAAAGATGAATAAAGAAAACTTCGATAAAGGACATGAGAAATTAGATTGTGAAAATACTTAAAAAAAGAAAGTCTTGAAAAAAGAATAAATAATGAACTAACTTATGTTAAATTAACTTTAGTATGACCTATAGAAACAAAAAATTCATGTAATGATCTTATGTACCAGTTTAATTATTATATAACATGAGCGTCATGCAATGCATCCCTTAAGAGTCGAACTCCTGAATGCCCTACCAGTAAAGCTATCAATGCAAGAATCGTTATGAGACAGATCTATCTTCAATAGCTTGTGAGAGTGTTAGAGAGAGAAAAGGAAAAAAAAGAGAAAAGAAAGAAAATGAATGAAGAAGAAGAGAGAGAGAAGAACAAATTGCGGGTCCTGAGTGGACGATAAATGTGACAGACTGGCAAATCTTGGGTCCCACAACAGTGTTATCCCAACACGTGGTGGGTCTCCCTGAGACTTAGTTCTAAAAGTTTTTGACAAATGATCAACATCAGGGTTGTCATGATCTAACTGAATATAACAAATCACCCAACTCGAATCGGGTGACCAAGAAAATGAATCGACCCGAACCATTCATATATTTTAACAATTTTTTTTCTTAGTTTTTATATCACATAAAAGATTGATTCACTTGTATGCATCTAGTCTATTGTCTAAATTATTTTGATAAAAATGATTTGATTCAAATAACTGATAATGACAATATAGAAATTTAAATTATAAAAAGAAGAAGTTAGATTGAGATTGGCTACATGTGTTGCCATAGGGCTGCAATGCAAATTCAACAATTGTGGCTTCTAAGGGATTTCTTATAATTTGGGTGTGATATTTGGTGGTTCATTTATTAGGGCATGGTTTGTTCCTCGTGACTGGAGATATGTTAGCATGAAGAAGATAAAATTGTTTGGAGCATGGATAGAACCAGAACCGACTCAAAGCAGAGACTATGCTCCGGCGCCCTGCATTTTGGATGTGAGGCTGCAATTCTTTAAGGTCACCAAAGAGAACCTCACTCCGCCTCCGACGACTGTTAGGATAATCCGGTCAGTGGTTCTCCCTACTGGTTGTTAGAATGATGCAAGCTCTTAAGTGGGAGCTTTAGAATGAGTAGGAGAGAGCGCCACAGACTTCTCTACTAGTTATGTTTTGACAAAACGGTCATGGTATTAATATTTTTTAAAGATTTTTCAGGTTTAATTTAGCTAATTTCGTTAAATATATGACCAGAACGAGACATTTGTCTAGCTTTCGCTATCTTCAAAGCTAGAAAAGAACAATACGATGAGAAGGCAGCTGGTGAGATTCGATCTTCTGTGGCTTCTACCATGTAGAGCAACTTTGGGAGCAATCAAATCGCTTCTTGAAATTTCTGCCATCCTTGTCCGATTGAAGTTATGAAGCTTTTAAGCCAGCGGATTTGAAAACAACTAACTTATCTATTCTTTGACGGAGAAGGATAAGATAGATTTCTCTTTTCTTGTTTTTTGTTGCTCTTTTTGAATTATGGTTGACGGATGGACGGTGGGAAGAGACAGGGGCTCTCAAAGAATAGCTGTAAAGTTTCATGAGCTACATGCAATACCCAAAAAAAAGCTGTGGTCTTCCTTATAATAATTGGTGTACAGTAGGCGCTTATTATGTTTTTCCTTTGATACTTAGTGATGACAAATCATCTCTTTCTGTAAAATGAGAATATAGTTTAAGATGGTTTGGACATATAGAAATAAGATCAAAAGAAGAACCTATAAGAAGTATGAAAAACTAAATTTTGAAATTATTAAAAGAGGTAGAGGACGACCACAAAAGTATTGGAAAGAAACAATAAAGAATGATCTACCTTATTGCGAGTTAACTGCTAACATGGAACATGATAGGGTTATGTGGAAACAAAGAATCCGTACAGCTGACCCCGTCTACTATGGGAAAAAGCTTTGTTGTTGTTTGTTTATAGAAATGGAGAGATTGGATTTCCAAAGTATGCTCACTTAACCGCTATTTTTCAGAGACACAAGGGTAATAATATTGTCGCACAATTTTTTTCAAAAACTCTTAAAACTTTTTTAAATTATACTCATACTATAAAAAAGAAATGAATAAACATGTCAATGGCGGATAAGATCGAATATATATATATATATATATATATATATATATATATATATATATATATATATATATATATATATATATATATAAAGATGTACAAGCCTTCACTATTGTCTCATTCTCATACTCGCTACTATGGTAATAAGGAGGGAAATAAAGAAGGCCCCAAAAGCTCAAAATTATACACTACTAGCCTATGCTAGTTTGACATTCCTATGATTGATCCAAGATTGAATTAATTGTGAAGAACATGTAACGGGTAAATATAATCAGAGGATGAGAAATTTCAAAGGTATAGCCAACATCATTGAAAAAATATATATTTGATCAAGAAAATCAAAGTTCAACGTTATTTTGCATTTCATTTTAAATATTCACTCTGAATTTCTGGTACAGAAATCAATCATTTATATTACCTGTTTTCTTCAACTTGAGCCTACTAATCAAGATCCATTAGGTCTAATTCCACTAGTCTGGTCGGTCTTATAATCATGTTAAAAGCGGGATCATATGATCATGCTGTTTTAATGTGCCTTGAGGTACACCTTTGATCTATGAGAGAAACTAGAATTGTAGTTCCAGTTCCATAGATAAGGTCTTGTAAGCAAACACCCCATTAAGAACAGTAGAGCTTCAACAGATCCAAGTCAATTAAGTTAGATCCGATGAGTTCCATAAAAGAGAACCAAGGTTTATCATTTAAGAAAATGGTAAACAAATAACCTCCTAAACTTAATTCCCATTAAATTTCAACCTAATATTTTCGCTTGAGTAAAAGGAAGCAAATCGACAGGGAGTTATTGTTTATAAAAAAAATGAAATTTTTTAAATATAAAAATTTCTCTTAAGAAAGAATAATGGGGACTATTTGTCATGCACATTTTTTTAATTGGCATGCTGGGGTTGCGCAGATCTTACCAGATGGTTGAGCCCCGGGTTTTGAACTCTTGACCTTGATAGTTCTTTACAGTGGGGCATCATAGGGGTGAATTTGCTCACTTAATTGAGCCACTAGAGAAGATAGATGTGGCTCCTTTTGCAATGTATCTTTGTTTTTATGGTTGTAATCCACATCTTATAATTTTACTCACACTAATTTAAAAAATTAAAAGTTTTCGAAAAAAAGATGAAGAGCAATGTTGTTAACTCATGCCCCCAAAAGCAATGGTTAACTATGAGCAAATATCGTCAATGGTGGATGAGTTCTAACCACAGATACCCTTGTTTTGAAAGACCCGAACTCAAGACCTTGCTTAAGGGGAACAAGTCCCAACCACTTGAACCACACTGTTTATTTCTCTTCTTCTAATACATTTTAGTTTTTTTATTCTTTGCCTAGTTTTGTGGAAATATGCAGGCCCCCATTTAAAATTTGATTGCATCATTATTGTGTGTACGAGTGCGCAGAAGTGAACTGCTACACCCTTACTTTTACCAAGTGATTCACATTCAACTTAAAACATGTATGCATCATAACAAGTTTGAACTATAAATGAGGGAGCATTTCCAAATACTAGTCTCAACACGCGTATAGATTGTACACAATCTTTTATTGTTAATATATCCGGTATTGGAATAAAAGAATAAACAATGATTTAGTTTATATTGAGTTAACTGTTAGCACGAGTTTTATGAAAACAAAAAATCCATGTAACCGACTCCATCTAATGTAAGAAAAGACTTAGTTGTTGTATCAATATATTCGGTCGAATTCTCCCTAAGCTATTTACTTAATCTTTTATCATTGATAGTAAATTAAACTTTAAAAAAAGGAGTAGGGTACGGGGTGGTTTCGGGCCTAGTGTAGTTCGAACCCGCTCCGTCTTGCACCGCCCCATTGCCATATCTATTTTTGGAGGTGGTTTTATAATTTCACCTCACCTGGCACCTTACTTTTTTTTTTTACCAAAGTAGACAAAAGCCTTATTTAATACATAATTAGTGCATGTTTAGATGTCCCTCTTATTTTATTCTTCTAAAGGACCCGAAACCTTTTAGTGCATGTGAATATTATTAATTAAGGTTGGTGGCAATTGATGACCGTCCTTGCTTAAATGCAATAACATGAGTGGCGAATTCTCCAACAGGCCATGTTCATAGGAGTGATTCTTGCAATCAGACGGAATTCCATCGAGATTTTCGCATCTCTTTGCTTCTTCTTTTTTTTGTTACAAGAGGAGGCTGAATCCTAATACACACCTAGGCACACATCCTCTTGGGGGTCGAACTCCCAACCAGCAGCAACGGCGCTAGAGCATTCTGTCGTCGAGCTAATGATCTTGGTGCATTTCGTGTTTCTTTTGAATATTGATTTCTGGTTTAAATAAAATTACCACGGTATTGACAGAAAAATGTATTGGTTATACACCATAAACTTGAACATACAATTGAACTTGTTTCTTCCATCTAAGCATTCAACCCCATTATAGTTGTTATCTACCTCTCATTAGGTTTAGTTGCGTGCACACTTGAACATGATCATTCATACTTTTTCAAAGTCTATTAAAATTTTAAATTGTATTTATGTCACTTAAAAACAATGGATGTATAAGTGTTAGTGTGGACATGATCCAATCTTTCTTTCTCTCTATATATGTATAAGTGTGCACGCACATGTATGTATAATTAAAAGTGCTTTTGAATTTGAAAAAATATTAAATTTTAAAAAGAAAAAATATATTTATAATTTTACTTTTTTAATTTGAATTGTACCATTCAATCGATTTAATTGGATGACTGAATGATTTGGTGCACTAATCATCGCTGATACTTAGTGCACAAAATTCGAGTTATCCATTATATATATATATATATATTTATTTATTTATTTATTTATTTATTTATTTATTCATGTCAATCTCGGGTAGGGTCTGTGCTGACCTGGACCGAATCCGACTTTCTTCCAATTGCTTTCGGAAAGGTAGTGGGTTCTGTTACATGACTTTACTACTACATCGCCTTTCTTATATTTGTATATATACTTTACATTTTACATTACTGCACTACTACCTTTCTATTATATTTCAATAATAGCTTACAAAACTTACTATAAGTACCATGTTAGCATTTTATACTTCAAAAGCCTTGCAAAACCAAGTCTACACTACTACTTACAAGTAACCTCGCTATTTTGTAAAACAAGCCATAGCTACTACTTGTAATTATAGATATGGCCGCTTTGGAACTGGTTCGGCAGTTTGAACCTGTTTCAGAACCATCGATAACCAGGATTGATCGAACCGGTTTCAGAACCGTAACCGAACTTGAAGACCCTCTGATTCGGTTATGGTTCATAGTTTTTAAGAATTGACCCAGAATCGGCAGTTTTAAACTACCTATTAATAAAATATATATGCCCATTAATAATATATATATATATATATATATATATATATATATATATATATATATATATATATATATATATATATATATATATATATATATATATGTTTTACGGTTATATTACACAAGTTGAAGCTTGGCTTAATAGTAGTAGATAGCAACTAGTTGTCTGCCATTTAAAAACAAAAACGGTTTCCAAATGAGAACCGAAACCGTTTTGAAACCGGTTCAAAACCAAAACCGCCCTTGAAACGGTTTAATTGAGGTTCCAGTCTACCCGCTAGCCCGATAAGCCGGATATATGCCCCAAGTATCAAACTCATGACCTTCAATGGTGAGTCGCCCCGCTAGCCAGGTAAGCTAGACCTCGTTGAGCCGAACTAAACAATTGTTCATCGTCAGCTCATATGGCTCATGGAGTAAGCTCATCTTCAATTCATTCAGATCAACAACGGAATGAGAAGGAGCTGGACACACACTCACAGTCTGAAACACATGACCTTCAACTGTGAGTCTATCCGTTAGCCAGGCCGAGCTAAACATCCATTGTTCATCTTCAGCTCATATGGCTCATGGAGTAAGCTCCTGTTCAATTCATTCAAGTCACAAACCGAATAAGAAGGAGCTCATTATCAGTCGAACTGAGCCGAACTACATGCGGCTCATGGAGTAAGCTCCTGCTCAATTCATTCAAGTCACAAACCGAATAAGAAGGAGATCATTATCAGTCGAACTGAGCCGAACTACATGGGGCTCATGGAGTAAGCTCCTGTTCAATTCATTCAAGTCACAAACCGAATAAGAAGGAGCTCATTATCAGTCGAATCGAGTCGAACTACATGCGGCTCGGCCCATTTACCAGCCTTATTAGAGAGAAAAGAAAAGAGAGAGGGGTTTGTCTGAAATAGAAGACAATGGAGGACCTAAGAAGAAAAAGGGAAGAAACTGAAAGCACAATATAAAATGGGTTTGCGGCCAGGTAACGACTGCCATTCAACGCCCAGAGAGAGAGAGAGAGAGAGAGAGAGAGCTGCTGTCTGTCTGTACGCGGTCGTTTCTAGGATCTTCTTCTATCCCTTTCCCCTTCCGTTCGTCTTCGTCGACTTCTTCACACGTTGCCGGCTTCCCATCTTCTTTCCATTTGCATTTCTGTGAGGAAGACGAGCAACATCTGCATCAGATTGTCTTAAGAGCCATTGTGTTCTTCTTTTTTGGTTGATCTTCTCTCAGCTGTGAATTTGTAGTGTCTTGGATATTGGTCTCTCTTTCTCGATCGATCTCAGAGGCGTGAAAAGAATACAAAAGAAGTAACCGAAGAACGAAAAGGTGTTGTTTTCTCTCATTTTTTGTTTTCCGGTTTATTTGTGGTTAGATTTGTTCATGGATCTTTCTGGAATTTAGGATGATTTTTTGGATCTTCTTGCGGTTGCTTCGTGATTCTTTTTTTCCCCGGAATTTATCATCGGATATATTTGGCGTTTGTGCTTTACCGTTTGTTCTCGGAAATAGTTTTTCCGTTAACTTCTTTTATTCGTTTTCTGTGTAGATGCCGTTAGTCTAGCTGTAAGGAAAAAAGGGAAATGGAGCTTCTGTTGATATTACTTTAATAGATACATTCTGAGTTCCTATATTTCAGATTATTAGTAATTTAAATTTAGCCTTTCTCTAGGATTTCTGCATTATTGTCCCTGAAGAGGACTTTTCTGCATTTTTTTTATTCCCTACTTTTGTGGTCTTTCTTTTCCTTTTCAATGTAACTCGTGCCTGTTTTTATTGTTGATCAAGTAATTCCAGAAAATGGTGAAAAAATGGATATAGAAAAAGTATGGGTATTTTCTCCCGGAAATTGCTTTTGTCATGGCTTGTCTCCCACTAATGACATTCCGAAACTGACGAACCTTAGGACTCATAATGAGATCTGTTCGTTGATTTCTTCTATTATCTAATTGCATTGCAGATAAACGTTTCTTTCGATTATCAAAATTTTATGTCTGTTTACAGTCCTATAGAAAATTTTTGACCTGTCTTTTTCGAGGATATGGAATTTCTTTGCTGTCAAAAGTGTTGCTGATATACCTCTCTCTCTCTCTCTCTCGTGGGAAGTTACTGTTCTTCATTTATTGTTGTGAGACCATTTTTTTCAAACTTACTTTGGTAGTTACTTCTTTACTATTATTTTTCTTTAAGTTATAGTTGTAGGTCGTAGTGGTTGCTCTTTTCGGCCAATAATTTGAAACATGTTTGCTATTTGCAGAACTGTGAGGCAGACAAGGTCGGGGTTGGTGTTGGTTTGGCGGCGTTTCTGTTTCATGGGTTTATCCCGGTCGTGATTTTCAATACCGAACAATGGTAGCTGCTGCGGCTGCTGCCATTTTTGCCGTTGCCTCAGCACTGTTCTCCTCAGATCCTCGTGACCAAAGGTCAAGAGCGGTTCTTGCAGGTGGTCCAGATAATTTGGATACACGTGGGATCAAACAGAAATCAAGGGGTGGTGGAATTCAGGTGAAGACGAATGTGCACGCCCCTCCAAGGATCAATGGTAACAAGGTTCTGATTACAACACCAGACAATGGGAAGTCCGTTGGAGTAAAAGATGTAGAGGATGATGAGGTGCCTTCATATTCATCCTCGTCACTACAAGAGAAGACAATTATCAATCAGTTGCCAGATTGGAGTATGTTGCTTGCTGCTATCACTGCGATATTTTTGGCTGCAGAGAGGCAGTTTATAAATTTTGATTGGAAACCAAGGAAACCGGATATGTTCTTGGATGCATTTGGGTTGGGAAGAATTGTTCAAGAAGGTATGGTTTTCAGACAGAATTTTCCTATCAGGTCTTATGAGATTGGAGCAGATCGGACAGCATCTATAGAAACTCTAATGAATCATCTGCAGGTAAGGGTTATAAGAACTCTTTTAGATATATATAATTATCATAACTTCGTTCTTTTGTTTTTGTTATTGATTGAACAATGTCCCATGAAATAGGAAACGGCTCTTAACCATGTGAAGTGCGCTGGGCTCTTGGGCGATGGATTTGGTTCAACGCCCGAGATGTGTAGGAGAGATTTGATATGGGTTGTTACGCGGATGCAGATACTTGTTGATCGATACCCATCTTGGTGTGTATCTTGGAATTGTATTTAGCTCTAAAATGGCAACTCCATTCACATAATTACCCGCTTAGATCTTGGATTATTAAAATCTGGAGCTTCTGTTGCTTATTGCACATTTTTCTGCTGTCCTCATTATCAAGATATTGGGGGTTTTCTTGTTGCAGATAGCATATTCTAGGATGTAGTTTTGAATTTCATGTATGATGTGGAAAACAGCAATGCTAAATCTGAGATAAATAATATTCTTTGTGATCTAGTACATCATTTTTAGGTGGCTTATTGTTCCATGGTGTAAACATGTATATAATCATGATGATGTGCCACATCAATGAGGGAGCTATACTGGTATATAGATGGTGGTGCTTGTTGATAAACAACTTGGCAAGTGGTGGCATATACTAACATTACATTGCACATCTTTTACATTTATTTTCCGGCATTTCTCTGGAATTCTTTGAAATTACATATTAAGGATCTTTGTTTTTCCTTTTCTATCACGATGGTTTCATTAAAGAAAGTATAGGTATCGCTATAGTTAGAATGTTTACATGTATATTTTAACTAAAATTGAACCGTATATGACTGCATGCTACTACTAGGAAAGTTGCATTGTTCTAGTTAAGTGTATTGTCAACTGGTGATTGACATGGGCTGGCCTAAGGAGATTCCAGTACCTGCCAAGTATCATCCCTTAAACTTTTCACCGGATCATGTAGCAGATCGTGTTAATGGCATAAGTAATTGATAGGTAGAAGTCATTATTAAGCCTTCATCAATAGTAGCCAAAGTTAGCTTGAGTCTGCACACTTATTTTGGCCTCGGCTACTAGATGAACAGTTTGAGGTTCAATTTCATTGGATGTTGCTATCCTTGCCCAAGCAGACGTCTGCAGAGGTCCTGGGATTGAGGCCTAGCAAAATGGAAATTCACTTTGTTTGTTCCAACCGTTTGAAAGACAGTTTCTGCAAGTTATGAATGAGAAAACTGCTATTATTCTTGGCTTTTAGAAATGAAAGGAAAACTGGACTTTTTTGGGAGTTTGTTAAGTTTTTCAGGGAACTGCAGGCAGTAGATATCTCAATTGCATGCCTGTCTTCTTTTCTAATGAATAAAATTTAGAAAGCATTTTAGCGTTTCTGTTGTATGAGACTTTTATATAAAAAGTTGATTAGAATGTACTAGTGATAATGCACTAGAAGCACATGATACAAATATCATTGTGTAGAAATATTAATATCCTTGTTATAATATTTTGGTAATATCACATGTAATAAATATATTGCGTATTTCATATTTTATTGCATGTCATATAAATATAGAATTGTATTGACCTGTCTGTGTGATTGAGTTGATCCATCCAAGTCAAGGGTCCTCTCATGCTGGGTTAAGACTGAGTAACTACGTTTATGATGTTATGAGTGTTATTCTTCAAGCGAGGTTTTGATTGCTATTTAAAATATTCTATTTCACTTTCATCTGTTTCAGGGGTGATTTTGTCGAAGTAGACACTTGGGTTGGGCCATCAGGGAAGAATGGCATGCGACGTGATTGGCTTCTACGTAATTTACGGACTGGTGAAACCGTGACAAAAGCTACTAGGTTTGATTTCTTCTCTTTCCCTTATTGTGGGCGTGTTTTCAACATCTAGATGCAATAGTTATTACAAATAGCATATTTGTATTCATGTCAATTGAAGATAGTTGACATGGTGGCAATTACTTTACTCCTGTTATTAGTATTCAAGGATCCGAGATTGGCTAGAGTTGCATTCCTAATGTGGGATACACGGATGGCAGAACAAATGGTTTCTCTATTCTTTCATCTGATTAGAAAGAAAATAAATTTCTTTTTTGGTTTGATTGTTCAGTGTTTGGGTGATGATGAACAAAAAGACAAGAAGGCTATCAAAAATTCCAGATGAAGTGAGGGAAGAAATAGGGCCATATTTTGTTGGAGATGCACCAATCATCGCAGAGGATGGCAGGAAACTACCAAAACTTGATGATAAAACTGCTGATCATATCCGAACAGGCTTGATGGTAAGTAGGAGTTTTCAACTATATGTTTCCTCGTATAACTTTCAGATGATGTTAAACTTGATATTGAAATTGGCGTTATGCCTTTAGCCAGACATTCCAAGTTAGCTTCGTTTACATTTCGGCTTATGAGCATGTTTGCTTTTACTTTCATCTTAACCATGACACATCTGTCTTCTCCAAAATTGCAGCCTCGTTGGTATGATTTGGATGTCAACCAGCACGTAAACAATGTCAAATACATTGGCTGGATACTCGAGGTAACTCTCTAAAACGAATTCACATGTTCTTAGTTTTCATATCATTCTCTGGTCATTGTTCCTTAGCTTTTGCGGATTCAGTGATGTGGCTCTGTCTGATGACAGTCACAGCTTGGTCTAACAAAGGGAGATGATCCCTTGACATGCCTTCAGTTTGGTTGAGACCTACAGCAGACACAAGAAAGTCTGCACGCAAGGTGAACAAACCACATCATGCCTAAGAAATCCACCTTCCATTAGGTTTTTTTGTTAATAGTGGGAGCTACCAAGATCGGAACCTTGTCATCTGGCCGCAATGCTTGACGATCTTGCTCAAAACTCCAGATGGACCGATCTTGAACATGTTCAATTTATTCTAGCGCTGAACTTATGGAAACTTTTCACGTGGATTCTGCTTATTACTAGCTGTACATTGTTGTACCTCTAGAAGCCAGTTTTTGCTTTTGGGACCATGAACATGAAGCGTTTGGACCTCGAACTGCTCTCTTCTCCTTCCTGAGATGGTTGTATTTCGTTGCTGGGTGACGATTTTATCCATGACATTCTTGATTGTTCTCTTGTAGAGTGCTCCGATGTCCATTTTGGAGAGCCACGAGCTATCGGGGATGACCCTTGAGTATCGGCGCGAATGTGGGCGCGACAGTGTTCTTGATTCTCTGACTAGTGTCGCTGCTGAGGGTGAAGGAGATGGCTCTGGCATGGAGTGCACCCATCTACTTCGGCTTGAAGACGGGTCCGAAATCGTGAGGGGCCGGACCGAGTGGAGGCCTAAGCTCACAAAATCCTGCTCTTAAAGGTTGGTCGGGCTTCTATATGTGCATATCCTTCTCCACCTTGACTTCTTGTACTGTATCTCGCATCTCGCTATACAGTATTTACAGCCTGTGCCTCCAGATTAGATCTAAATATTTGTTAAAGTTGCTCCTTTCTTTGTTCTTTTCCTTTAAATTTGTTGGTAATCTGTGTAATTAGAAGTTACTGCATTCTTTTGGTAATTTCTTGCTTTTGATTTATGATGATCCGCTATTGTTTGGAATGGAAATCGATGTAATTATTGATCTAATCGTACTTGTGACCGCTCCTCTTTTGTAATTTCTAAATACTGTTTATGTGAAGTTCAGTGAAAGCATGCAATATTGTAGAACAAAGCCCATCTCTCCGCTCTTTTTCTTTTTGGGTCTAAACTGCTGGTATCCATAAGCTCACAAGGACCCCACCTAGTCTGCTTTGAGCGAGGTCATTCCACTATGGCGCTAAAGGAAGGTTTCCCGTGCAGGTTTTCTCCATTTGCGAGACTCGAACTGGAGACCTTACTCAAGGGGAATAATTGCCGGACCGCTTGAACCAACCAAGCGTTGGTTTATCCGAACTGGAGATATCGAGTTAACATCATTTTCTAGATTATATTTACATTAAAGTTCTAAATGGTTTGAGGTTTAACTCATGTAGCTTTATGGACCAATTTGGTTTTCTAGATTACCAATGGAGCGTAAACAAAGACATTGGGATCTGAGCCAAACTGAAAAATATGGAACCTATAGGTGCATCCTTAGGTATCGACCTGCTGATCTTTTGTAAGAGTGTCACCCTCCTGGGGTATCGATCTGCTGATCTTTTGTAAGAGTGTCGACCCTGTGGCCAATGAGCTAGCTATATCTACATAGTGATTTATTTTAGGGTGCATAGTGATTTATTTTAGTGAAAAGGGCTTGAATTGGTAAAACCTTGGGTTAGAACAATGGCCGTTGATATTAGAGAGAAGTGTTTACTTTTTTTTAATATTGATCAATTATTTTTTGGTAGCATGAGTATAATTTAAAAATGAATAATGATAATATCAAGACAAACTCAAAAGTTTTTCGCACAGCCAACCACTTTCAGCTTCATACATCAGGACTCGCATCAATGTCCAGACTCTTTACTGGGTGAGTTTTTGTCGATGGGGTAGCTCTCCTGAACACCATGCCCGCTGAGACTTTAAGTGACTCGCCAACGCCAGGTCCAGCCTCATGGTTATGCCGAAAGGTCGAAGCCGTGTTCATGAGTCAAACTCCAACCTGTGGCAAGGGCATCAGTGCACCCTGCAGTTAAGCTATCGCTCTGGGTGCATGACGGACTTTACAGGTCACCTACTACAAAACCTATGGAGATTATGTCGATACCTGGGTCAACATGATGTAGGTGCAGTGGCGGATCGACATTGTAACATCCCATACGAAGTTTTGAAATTTTTTATTTGGGTATTAAAATTTCTAAAAATTAACAAAATTTTAAAGTCCGCCCCACCCGAACTTGATGTCTGTCTCACCTAGAAGAAGTTTATGGATCCACCACTCTGTAGGTGTCTACTTTGACTGATAATTTTTTTTTCCTTCTTATAAATTTTCGGGTTCTCTTTTAACTTTTAGATCAACAATATTATTAATCAAAGAAAATAAAGGTCATACGGTATTGTATGATACTATACAATGTAAGTAGGTCTATCAGTACCCTGTTTGATGTAGGGTCCAAAACCATTTTTTAAATATAGATATAGACAGATGACCCATGAAAAGTTTCGTATTTGAAGCAATTATGGTCGAAAATTGAAAATTCACAATTTTAATTATTAAAGTAAATAAGCAATATTTCGTCCTTCAAATATCAACAGAGTTGAAGCCAGAACATATCAACATACACAAAGACGAATATATATGCCCCCTGAAGAGGTTCTTTAAACCTTGGAGCTGATTTACATAGAATTGTGTTCGATCAGCAATCTCATAGTAAATTTCCATTTGTTTTATATATATCAACACCTAAAGACCGGCAGTGACAGTTTTGTAGGCCTGCTCTCATAATCAAACACCCCTTGAGGACACTGCCTAATTCTGATTGAGCAAGTCGGCCCACTATAGGAGTAAAGCTCTCCTAGTGCTAGTTTTATATGTTCTCGAAACTCAAACCCAAGACCTTGCTTTAGGGGAACAAGTGGGAAACCACATTTATCATTTACACATGTATATGACGCACGCTTTGTGGGGGACGAACACATCATTAAACTCCAAAAGAACTAGATCATATTATATCATAATGTTCTACATTGAGTAAAAGTACTTATTAAGAGAAGTGGGGAATGAAAATGTAGTATGAATATTAAGTTGAAAGGGTTTGTTGAAGCAATTTTAGACGGATCTAAGCAAAAAGGAAAGCTGATAGAATGCAAATGCAAGCATATATTCCTGAGTATTTGATTGGGGTTGCATATTCAATTTTTAATAGTGATGCTTCTTGTGGTGCAAGCAAATGGGCCTTCACATAACGAATTCAGTTATAAGAATCAAGTATCATGCAAGAATAATTTTATCATCCAATATATGTTTTAGAAGCAGCTTCCTACTTAAGCATAAAACAAGCAGAAGGTGGTTGACATCACCTACTTAATGCATCGTATCAACTTGTCAAACTTATATATATATATATATATATATATATATATATATATATATATATATATATATATATATATAATACAAGTTGGAACTAGTTAACAATAAATAGTCTTAACATGCTATAAATAATTCACAAGTTTGACTTAACGATTCATTTAGTCATGTCAATTATGTAGCAAAAATGGCATACAAGTTCCTTCTCTTCCGTATATAGGGAGGCAAGTTGGTGTCATTTCTCAAAGTCAAGTTATGAATGAGTAGTTTTTGCCAAAAGTAAACATTTTGATTGAGAAAGCAAAATGAAGAGCGCTGGAGTAAACAACAAGGATCCATAATTTCATGAACAGTTTGAAGGGGAAAAAACACAACTCTTGGGGAACCAGATCAGAGTTTTTACCAATTTAGCTTGAAAAAAGGAATTTACAGTAGAATTGATAGATGTCATATATTTATGTTGAGCCATATGGGGTGCCTTCATTTGTGTCCTTTTTTTCAATCCTTACAATAAGCACCTCTGTTTTTATAGAGGGAGTTTCTCGTGTGTTGAGAGTTGAAAGGGTTGTTGTGTGATTGCGTATTGAAATATTAGGTATTAACACCTTTTTATATTATAAATATAGTATGGTATTTCCTAAGCACCACTATCTTGAGAACTGAAATAGTTTTTTCAAAACTGAAAGAGTTTATCAACAACAACAACAACAACTAAGCCTTTTCCCATACTAGACGGGGTCGGCTATATGGATTCTTTGTTTCCACAGATCTCTATCGTGTGCCATGAAAGAGTTTATCAAGAAATAAAAAATTTAAAATTTTAAAAAAGCCTAATTAAGTTAAATAAGTTATCTTATATTGAAAATTAAGACTTTAGATCTAACAATTTACTCACCTAAATTAGGTGTACCAAGTAGTCAATGTATCAGTAAGATACCATTTAAATTGAAAAGAAAATAGTGTATAGGATTAATAACGTTTTGTGATGTGTAAGAATATGCAAGGGAAATATTATTTATACACGTAAATAGGTGCATCAAATGACACGACACATCAAAACCCAGCAAGAACACCAACCAGAGAGGACCATTTCCCACCTGAAATGATACAAAGAGATGTGTGGGTCGATCTGTTCTTTATGAACACAACACGAGCACGACCAGAGCACAAAATGACCGCCCCTATGTGACAGACATTTATAGTTTATAGCTTATGGAATCTCTATACTTAAGAGTTTAATCTGTCATTTGAGTAAAAGCAGAAAGCCATTTGACAACCAGTTCAGAACCAGTCTTCCCGATTCAAATCCTTTCTGGCTTTTCAGATTCACTTGTGGATTAGCAATCTACTTTCTTTGCTTATTTATTTATCACAAAATCGAATTATCGTAATATATTACTGGAAACGAAGCACAGAACATGGAGAAGAAATCAGCAGCTTCTCATTACGCACTTGGGACAGCACACACACATATTATGGCCACCATCATCCTCATCTCAGAGTTGTCCATGCAAGTTGTTGTTCATACAATTCTTTCTTTATTCTTTCACTCTGAGAACTGTGTAGATCTTAATGCTTCGCGCTGGCTTTCCTGTTGCTGACAGCGTCTGCCTCGGAAGCAAGAACTCTGAGTTTGTGAGACTGACTGCAGTCTCTAAGACGACGATAGAGATATATCATACAGAAGATCTGCTGTCTGTGATAATGGCCCATCTCTCTTCTGGTTGGCGTTCTTTGTCATGGCACCATGTTACGTCAACTGGCCCACGCCATTTTGTTCTGGTGTCAGAAGTGACATCCAATGACACGTGACACGATACATGACACCGACAATGAAGCGGTCAAATTTAACACAAGTTTTGATGTCCTACTTTTCTCCAAACCTACACCTCATCAAGTCACATCATACGGACACGAGACACGGTGAGATCCTGGTCACGGAGACACGAGAAATAAATTATATTTCTGAGAAGTGCGACATGTAGGGACATATGTTAAGGGGATTAGGAACAGAAGCATAAGTTTCTGGTGTTGCTTGTTCCCTAGGCTTGGCGCCAACCTTGATCCTGTGAGTGGGAAAACCAGAGCGACCCTTTTGACCTCGCTTGCATGCATTAAACTATTACTTGTTAATGATTGTAATGCTCAGGAGAGCGCGTGCACATGGAGATGGTCCAAATTCTGCTTTCCTCTCAAATTGGAGAGCAGTTTGGGTCATATACACACGCACGCATGCACACACACACACATATACATACATACATATATATATATATGTATATATATATATGTATATATATATATATATGTATATATATATATATGTATATATATATATATACAAATATACACACATATTCCAATACGAGAAGTGAAATTGTGTCATGAGTATTTAAGGTTGAAATATACAAGAAGCAAGTGCGTGTGTGGGTGGCCAGGAGTTGAAATAAAGGCCTATCTACTTTCACTCAAGCTTTTCTTTCAACAATTGAAGTCATGGCAAAGCACTCGAGTTTAAGTAGACTTTACCCAAGAAGCATAGGTGACAATTATTATCGTTTTTTTCCATGTCATTTACTGGCCTCTACCCCAATACACACATATGTGTATATATACTATGCTCAATTTACTTAAACATTTCTATTGTTCACATGTTGTGATCAATGGTGAAGATTTTAATTTAAAATACAAAAGGTACTATTTTACTTTTTGTATTTCACAACACAACAATACATTTCACCTTTTAAATTGAAATCTCCACTACTCATCGTACCAACCAAATAGTAAAATTCTTTGAGTAGATTTATTCATTGATGGGTTTGAGCATGGACCCCTCTCTCTCTCTCTCTCTCTATATATATATATATATATATATATATATATATATATATATATATATATACATAAGGAAAACATGCAAGAAGACACTTAAACCTCAAAATTATTGCGCAAATAATTTTGGGAGCATAACGATCACAGAAAACATTTCCTAGAAAAAGAAAAGACAAGGGAAAAAGAAGAAAAAGAGAAGAAAAACACAAGATTTACATGGTTTATCTTACACTATGGGTTAGAGAGGAAGAGGATATTGACTATGATTAACAGCTGCTTGCACTTCTCTTTAATTATACGCCCTCTACAAAAATATCAGCCCCTTTACATGGTTTATCGTGACTAATTCAGGTCGCATTACTAGCTTTTCAGTTGGGTCATACACAAATCCAAGCCATATCAACAAAAGTTTAATGATTTTATGTATGCTATTAATTAAAATAAGCATAGTTATGCTGGTGGCAATCAAATTTTGCCTTGAAACCTCTAATTATTTAGAGTGTTATCATTTGATTAGTACACAAATATTAAAAATCTAATTCAATGCAAGCAAGCTTCATCAAGTGCGCTGAAAAGACGCGTCTTTGAATCTTGATTCATGGGACAGCCACCCATCCATGCGTGCATGCATGCCTATGTGATGCTCTAAGTTACACCATCATGCATGAAAGACAAGCTTTGTCACATCACATGCATGGACATGCCAGACGATCCATGTGGACGCACCAATGCATTAATAGAGGCCAGCTCGAAATGCAGGAAGATTGATTGATCACAAAGATCGGTGGGTACCTTCTCATGACCCAAATGCACAACTTATTCCCAACAAAATGAAGAATTTGTATCATGCATGCATGGGAGGTCAATAAGAGGCAAGTACAATAGAGAAAGGCATTTCCGTGCCTCACTAGAAAGGGTTGATCTGGACGCCTTTAGTTCGATACCAGTTACATTTATACCACATAGATAGACTAGTGAAACCCAAGGGATTCCCTACCGTACTTTAGCTTTGACATGGCCGGTTCTAAACGGGCTCAGTGGTTCCAACTGAAATCGAACCAGACCAGAACCGGTGAAACTGGACTTGCAATCAAGGACCACTCAGTTCAGTTTCGGTTCTACCTTTTGTGAGGCGAACTATGTATATTAACCATGGACTCAATCGTCTCCTATAACTTTTTCATTGGTTTTCTAAATTTCAAGTGGGGCTGTCATCCCTCTCCTCTCAACGTAGATTCGCCACTGCATATAGGATCATATGGCATATGATACGACCCCCTCTAGTTAAAAAAAAAAGGTTTTGAAATCACTGCCATCCATTTTATATAGTGAACTCGGTAATTAAAGATTTGTATTAATTTAAATCTCATTAAAAGAAAATTTAGGTTTAATTTGCGACCGATGAATCTACTGTAGACAAATGATGAAAAACACGTAAAAGGTTCACATTTAAGAAAAAGTACCTCCAAGTTAAGCTGGAAGTTGAATGGGACTTGATGGACCAAGTCCCAAGGGGTCTAGACCTACTCATTGTGTGCATGCTCTGGCACCCACACTGCAATGGGCACACTATGTTTTATGTTTAATTTCTTTTTAACATAATTGTTTCATTTAAAACAAATTCGATATATGGTCTAATCCGCATGTATACTCAATAATTTGACTCGTTGGAGATTAATTCTTCTTGCATACCATTGAACAAGACAATCACATGATGCCTATATAGTGCATGGTTTAATCCATAAATATATTCAATACTTTAATTCTTTGAACCTAAACTGTTCTTGAGCTAGGTCCATTGAACAAAAGGACTGTATATATCGTTCCATTAGGGTGTAGGGTTGGGCGGAATGGGTCTTTTAATGCCTTCTTTTTCTTCTCATTGGACTTATTTCATAAAGACTTGTCATTGCAACCTGTTGATTTACAACAACAACTAAGCCTTTTCCTATACTAGACGGGGTCGACTACATGGATTTTTGGTTTCCACAGAGCTCTATCATGTGCTATGTTAGCAGTTAACTCAACATAAGCTAGATCATTCTACAACATGTTCTTTTAAACGAGAAAAAATGAAATATGAATAAGATGATGGCGTAATATGAACAAAGATGAATATGTCTTTTTCTTCTCTCAAAACTTGAAAGAAGATCATTTCTTGACAAAGTTTGATATGATAATGGACGGTCATACAACATCAACAACCAAGCTTTTTTCCATAGTAGATAGAGTCAACTACATGGATTCTTTGTTTTCATAAAGTTTGATCATGTGTCATACTAATAATTAATTCAACATGAGCTACATCATTCTTTATTGTTTTCTTTCAATATAAGTTAGATCATAGTTATAAAAATAATAAAAGACTAAAGATCCATTTTTTCACATTGCTTTGGGTGAGTATCAGCCACTCAATATAAAAAAATTGCTAGACTAGGATTCATGTCACAAGGTTGCATATCTTATGAGCCTGTACTCAAATTAGCAGTAGCAACTACTAACCAAATCATACCTTAAAAGCCATGGCAAACCTACTTTAGGGCAAGGTGAAACATGTGCTTCACCCGAAATATGAAAAACTCTTATGTCCGTCACTATATAACAACAACTACAACAACAACAACAACTACAACTTTTCCCATACTAGACGGGGTCGGCTACATGGATTCTTTATTTCCACAGATCCTTATCATGTGTCATGTTAGCAGTTAACTCCCAATAAGCTAGATCATTCTTTATTGTTTCTTTCCAACACTTTTGTGGTCGTCCTCTACCTCTTTTAATACTTTCCAAATTTAGTTTTTCTAACCTTCTTATAGGTTCTTCTTTATTTTCTTTCTATATGTCCAAACCATCTTAAACGATGTTCTCTCATTTTATCCTCTATTGGTGCCACTCCTAATTTGTTTCTAATAACCTCATTATGTATATGGTCTTTTCTTGTATGACCACTCATCCATCTCAACATCTTCATTTCTGTCACAGACATCTTTTGTACAAGTTGATAATTAACTGTCTAACACTCAGAACCATAAAACATGGAAGGCCTAATTGCTGATCTATAATATTTACCTTTTAATTTTAATGGTATCTTCTTATCACAAAGAATACCTGATGCTCCTCTCCATTTTAACCAACCATTATTAATTCTATGTGTAACATCTCCATCAATTCTTCCATCACTTTGTAAAATTGACCCTAGGTATTTAAAACTTTCCTTTTGGGGAATGCAATGTGTGCCAATTTTGATTTCTATGTCCTCTGAAGAAGCCAAATGATCAAACTTACATTTCATATATTCTGTCTTTGTTCTACTAAGTCGGAGGCCGTTGCTTTCTAATGTTTCTCTCCATAGTTCCAATTTTCTATTAACTTTTTCCATAGACTCCTCCACTAATACAATGTCATCTGCAAATAACATACACCAAGATACTTCATCTTGAATATGTTTTGTTAACTCATCCATCACCATTATAAATAAGTATGGACTTAAAGTTGATCCTTCATGTAACCCAATATTAACTTCAAAGAAGTCCGTCGTTCCTTCATGAGTCCTCACACATGTTTTTGTGCTATCATACATGTCTCTTATAAGGTTAATATATGTCAATGGGATACCTCTTTTTTCCAAAGTTCTCCAAAGAACCTCCCTCGGTACCCTATCATAAGCTTTTTCTAGATCAATAAATATCATGTGAAGGTATTTGTTTTTTGCTCTAAAATGTTTCATAAGACGTCTCAAAAGGTGAATCACCTCAATAGCAGATCTGCCTGACATGAATCCAAATTGGTTCTCTGTTATACTTGATACTTGTCTTAACCTACGTTCGATAATTCTTTCCCATAATTTCATAGTATGACTCATTAACTTGATACCTCGATAATTCGCACAATTTTGAATGTCTCCCTTGTTCTTATATATAAGTATAAGTGTACTTGTTCTCCATTCCTCGTGCATCTTTTAGTTTTTACATATTTCATTAAATAGTCTTGTGAGCCAAGTGATTCCTATTTCTCCTAGTATTTTCCAAACTTCTATAGGAATATTATCTGGTCCTACCGATTTACCACTCTTCATATGTTTAAGAGTCTCTTTGACTTCATTCTTTTGAATACGTCGGTAGAAATTGTGGTTTATATACTTTTCTGACTTGGCTAAATCTCCTAAACTAATACTAACATCTTTATTTTCATTAAAAAGATTATAAAAATAGTTTTTTCATTGCCACTAGAATTTTTTCATCCTCGTCTTTTATGTATCTAACATAATTAAGATATTTAGTTTTCTTATCTCTAGCCCTAGCTATCCTAAAAATATTTCTTTCACCCTCTTTTGAGTTGAGTTTTTTATATAAGTCATCCCAAATCTTATCTTTTGCTTTACTAACGGCCTTTTTCACTTCCTTCTTTGCTTTCTTATAAGCTTCTAAAGTTTCACTAGTTTTCTTAGCATAATGTAATTTGTAACATGCCCTCTTTGCCTTGATTTTATTTTGTACTATTTCACCCCACCACCAAGCTTCTTTTTGTGCCGGTACACCTCCCTTAGATACCCCTAACACATCTTTCGCCACTTTCCTAATATGTATAGCCATATTGTTCCACATATCACAGGGTGTGCCAACATAATTCCAAACATCTCCTTGAAGGACTTTTTGTTTAAATATATCTTCTTTCTCGCTTTTGAGGTTCCACCATTTAGTCCGAATAGCTCGATGCACTCTTTTCTTATTTGTCCATTTTTTTATTTGTAAATCCATAACTAAAAGTTGATGTTGGGTGGTTAAGCTTTCTCCTGGAATTACCTTACAATCTTTACAACATGCTCTATCTTTTTTTTAACAAATAAAGTAATCAATTTGTGTTTGTGATAAGCCACTCTTATAAGTAATTAAATGTTCATCTCGTTTTTTGAAGATTGTATTGACTATAAAGAGATCAAATGACATAGCAAAATTTAAGATCTCCCTACCTTCCTCGTTTATATCCCCAAAACCAATGTTTCCATGAATCCCTTGATATCCTAATGTCTCTTTATCGACATGTCCATTTAAATCTCCTCCTAAACAAATCATCTCCCTTTGTGGAATCTTTTGAAACACCTTATCTAACTCTTCCCAAAAAACTGTCTTTATACTATCTTCTAGTCCTACTTGGGGTGTGTAAGCACAAACTATATTCAAAACCTCTGCTCCTAACACTAATTTCAACGTCATGATTCGGTCACCATATCGTTGTATGTCTACTACACTCTCCTTTAAATCTTTATTTATGATAATACCAACTCCGTTTCGAGTCTTTTCTTTACCTGAGTACCATAATTTAAAACCTGTATCCTCTATCTCCTTTGCTTTTTCTCTAACCTATTTTGTCTCTTGTAAACATGGAATATGAATCTTTCTCCGAATCATAGTATCTACCACCTCTATTAGCTTACCCGATAATGTTCCGATATTCCAAGAGCCAATATGAACCTTATTATCTAGGACTAGCTTCCTTAGCCCCGCATCTGTCCATATTCAAAATGCGGAGACCCTCTCTAAAAATTTTTTACTATATTCGGGCGGCAATGTAGCGGGATTAACTTCTTTACCCACACCCGTCCATGATGTGGGAAAATCCATATTGTAAAAATCCAACGAAGTTTTACGCTGGCTGTCGGAAGCCTAACACAACCCTCCTCCTTTATCCAGGCTTGGGACCGGCAATGCAAGGGTGATCCCTTACATGGGCGGAGTTATGTTTGTCACTATATATAAAAAAATAAAAGAATTTTGTGAACATGAAATACAAGTGAACTTTATCTAAAATACAAGTAAAACTCACCCCATAAATCCGCTACTGCTTAAAAGCATGCTGGCTAAATATTAATATTCATAAGATTAGGCTGCTTTTTGTAAACAACTTACTGATTAGGCAGAAGTATGAAATTCTCAACAAAGAAGGGGCTGGCCGTGTATGGGAGCTATTATATATGGGCAATGCATGCATGAGCCTGAGCATGACAGGTTTCTTGCAAACACGGCTGTTTGATTGAGCACGCCATTAGAGACCCGGACAACTTTTGACATTTTTTTTTTTCTTTTTAAAAATCCAGGCTAGCTGTCTCTCCCCACATGTTGCAGCCCCCACACAATTGACAAAATCGAACGGCTGAGATTACGAACACGATACCCCATCAACCTGCTCTTCACCGTCGGATCCTGTCTGCTATCTGATGGGCCGATTGGGCCCTGAAGCAACACCAATGTCAGTCATGTGACAGACATTTCTTTTCCTTTGTTCCTTCCTGTACCCAACCTTCAGACTCTATAAAACTAGCAAGCCAGAGCCAATTCAGAGAAATCGATCATACAAACACAGACGTAAGGCCAAGCAGCAGAGCAAAGAGAAAATTGGCAAAGGAGGATATGGAAGGTGAGGTTGTAGGGTTTGAGATCACTGAGCTCAGGCTGGGTCTGCCCGGCTCGAGAGCGGCCGTTTCCGCGACACCAACCAAGAAGCGGAGGTTCTTCGAGTCGTGTGATCTAGGTGAGGTTGAGGAAGAGGAGGCTTCGACGGATGGCATGGCCAAGAAGGTGGTTGTTGGGTGGCCACCCATTTGCACTTACAGGAAGAACAGCTTCAAGTCTGGGAAAGTAATCGAGTCGAAGGTGTTTGTAAAGGTGAGCATGGATGGTGCTCCTTTTCTTAGGAAAATCCACCTTAAGGCACACAAGGGCTACTCTGATCTCTCTCGCGTGCTCGTCGCCATGTTCTCCAATCTCTTGTTGGGTAAGTTTACATTATCATAAGATCTATGATTTACTGAAAATTGCATTTATAATCTTGTTTTTCGAAAATACTTTGAGATAGATTTAGTTAAGAGATGAAAGCATGGAATTCATTAGTTGGTGTTTGGTTCAAACAGGGGATGGTTGTAGTAACTCGGAATATATCACCATTTATGAAGACAATGATGGAGATTGGATGCTCATCGGAGACGTCCCTTGGGAGTAAGTGTCGAATTCCTCAGTTTCTGTGATTTTTACCACGTTTTATGTCTAGTGGCCATGTTACAGAAGGGGAAATTCCGTACATAGGAAAAACTTTCTCAGGAAAATTGTCTGCCTCTTTGGTCTTCCTTAGACAACAGGACTCGTGAACTCAAGAAAACAGTTGGGGAATAGACGGACGAAGTTTGGACCGTGTACATTAAGGTCATGAGAATCTGGATCTGTTCTTAGATCTGGATGCTGATCCGGATACTCAGACAGAGATCTAGGTCTAATACAAATTTGGTACTTCTAAAGAGTCTGGTTGGAATCCGATTGGGATCCACTGAAGTATTTTCAGATCTGGGTCTGGATCAATCCTCCTGAGATTCAGGTGTGGGTTATTTCAGTCTTAACGCACTTTTCATAGAATGAAATATGAATGGAAGATGGAGCTTCATTGGATCTGGTTTCTAACCAGATCCAACTACAAATTATTTGGATGTAATATCGAGATTAGGCCCCTGGTTCAATCTGTTCTACCCAGAAAAAGAAACTATTAGTTTCATTGATCTTAGTCAATTACACAAAGAGCTGGTTGTGTTGGATCTGATTCAGATCCAGCAGATCCAATCACATTTACTTTCCCCTGGTTTTATTGCAAAGTATGGAATTTCTGGTTTGTATATATGTTAATACATGTTTATTGTGGATTAATTTAAAAGAATTTAAACTAATTATTGAATTTACTCATCTTGCAGGATGTTTGTGGATTCATGCAAAAGGCTAAGGATTATGAAAAGAACAGAGGCAATTAATATCAGCACTGGATTTGGGAAGAAGATAACAGAGAGTAAATCGACGTCGTCGTCAAGTCGGTCGGAAAACTGAAAAGTTGCCCAAGAGGCTTCACTAGACTTGTTCTGCAAAGTGGGTTTTTCTGATCCAGCAAGGGCAAACAAACCATTGTTCGCTCTCTCTCTTTTAGTAGAGTTGGCCAAACAACTCAACCGATCAAGGAGCAGCAGATACTGTGCTCCTAAACAAGTGATATGTGGGATGGAATTAATTATACAAGAGTTTCATCATAAGAAATGAACAAGAGACGAGTTTATTTCCTTTAGCGAGCTCAGTGTGTGTCTGCTTTGTTGTCTAGACCGTCAACTTATCATTAGTTTGTGATGTTATGCTTATGATCATCAATTTATGCATGTGTGTACGAACCCGTCTGCTTTTATCTCACAACATGGTTGTACGCTCTCCATCCTCCTCCTAAATGAGTGTGTGTGTGAGAGAGAGCATGAATTGTTATGTCCGGTAGCAATCAATTGACAAGTTTGGTAGATAAACCGCATATGATTCATCAATGGGATCAAACATTATTCTGTGGTGGACATGGCTGGTTTCGAACCGGACGTGATTTCAAGTGAAACTAAACCGGGTCAAGAACTAACTGAAATCATAGAATACCCAGTTTGGTTCTGGTTCCAGCTTCTGTGGAACCGAAACCTTGTCAGAACTGGAATTGGTAGTTTGGAGCCATCAGTTCTATAATTTTTTAATATTTTTAACAAAATTCAAAATTTTGTAATAAATTTTCAGTTCCATATCGTTTAGGACCTAAACCAGAACCGACCCGATTCCAGTTCCTGATTTCAGGCAAACCGGAACCAGTCATGTCTATTCCGTGATACTTTCATGAGATTCTTGCTTCTTATTCTTAAGCAAACCCATGAGAGGGCTTAGTTTGCGCCGGTATTTATGTTTCATCTCTCTTTTCATTTGTTTCAAGTAAACGATCAATTATAGTTCTTTCTTTTTCTATGGATTATCTTCTAATCGAGACCCATGACCAATGCTTGGTTGGTCAGGTGGTTTGAACTTGCTCCCCTTAAGCAAAGGTTTAGAGTTCAAACCTCAAGTGAATGAAGAAAACCTGTGCTGGAAGAGCTTTATCCCACAGTGGGCCGATCCATCCGATACCAGTGGGATACTTCACCAAGAAAAAGCACACATGTTATTTCAAATCATGAACTTACATTTTTAAGAGTTGAAATTTCTCAAAAGGGCTAAGTTGGTGTCGGCTTCGTGAAGTAGATTCTTGCCAAGAAAACTCCGATCGGATAGGCTTCCTTCCTGGCCGGAAATTTGGGATGGCTCTCTAATTATTCTTTATTTGATGGTGAAGCAAATAAACTCTTGACATATGCTCACCTCTCACGCCTCACTTAAGTATCAAATACCGGCACCCAGAGCGTTAGCCAAACGAAAGGGTGCTCTAGTGTCGTTACCGCTGGTGAGGAGTTCGACTCCTAGAAGGTGCATGTGTTAGCCTTCGGCCTCCTCTTGTAGCAAAAAAAAAAAAGAAAAAAAGAATGTCAAATACCGACCTATCACATGAAGGAAACACCCATGACCACTGAGGTATCATGGTTTGGGTCAGACATCCTTAAGCCTTTTGCTTACTGTACTAGATGGGACCATAATATTTTTCCGGCAACAAACAACGACAACTAAGCCTTTTCTCGTATTAGATGGGATGGGTTGTAGGATTCTTTGTTTCTATAGAGCTCAATTATGTGTCATACTAACACTTAATTTACCATAAACTAAAATTATATGTCATACTAACACTTAATTTACCTTAAACTAAATCATTCTTTATTGTTTCATTTCAATATTTTTGTGGTCTTCCTGTTTCCCTTTTAATATTTTTACCATCTACTTTCTCATACTTTTTTACCGAAGCTTTCTTTGATAGTCTTTCTACGTGTCTAAACCATCCCTTATTTTGTCATCCACATACTTTTTTCCCATGATTTTCAAAAGTACTTCTGTTCATTTTTCAAAAAATCTAATGGCTTCTCTTTCTCCTCTGTTGTGAACTTTCGTTAGCTCAAGTTGTCATTGACCCTATCAAATCCTAAGCTCACATGCCTTCTTCCACACTCGGACGATTGGACTTTGCCGGAGTCGTGCAGTGGGTCTTCATTCACAGGAGAGAGATGGAGTTGGAGGTTAATTTCAGTATTTTTGAAAAAAACGGGTATGTAAATAATAAAATGGGTGACAAGCACGCATAAGTCTAAACAACATGAGTTGGTTCTATTTTATGATCTTTTGTGATGGTAACCTAGTGTTGGGCAGAGCCTTGCGATAAGCACGCATTGAAGAAGGACGATGTGACCTCTTACCGAGTTTTTTTTATTGCACAACGGAAAGGAGCCCGAGAACACTAGTCATAATTTTAAGCCAAATCTTGTTGTTATTGAGCGAATAAAGGAGAAGGACAATCTCGTTTCCCTTAGTTTTGAACAAAATTCTAGGAAAAAGAACTGCACACTAGAAGTGACTTATCTTTTGCATCAATTTAAGTGACAAAATTGCTACATTGTATTCGACAAATGAGAAACTAGAGATTGTCGCTCATCATGAAATCAACCATGCTCTATTTAAGGAATTAGATTCCAACTTTGCCAACAGAAATGAAGGTGAGCAAAAGAATACATAATTCAACCTCTTGTTTCCAAGTAAGGCATATTTGTTTCAGTTCAATGATGAGGTTTATTTAAGCAAAGACCCTGATCTCAAACAAGCAATCCAAGCAAGTTTTTCATGATTAAAGCTCACTAATCAAGAATATTACGTTGCAGCAACTGATTGTGCGACAAGAGTAAGTGTTATTATGGAATTTTGCTTATTGCTCAATATATATTTGAAGTACATGCTGCAACTCTTTGTCTTCAACTGAAGATGAGCTTGTTTATTCATGATCTTAATTAAGAAGGAAAGGTCATGGTAGAGTTGCCACAAAAGATATCAACATTATTTTGCAAGGTACGATATACTTAATTATACTATTTTGTGTCTCTTCACTTGATAGTGTTACAGACCTAATGAATTCACTCAAGATAATCTTGTGGTAACTATCTTAGGCGACTTCTATGTGCCTTGTCAAAGTGTTTTCTGTATGAGCTGAAACAGATGAAGGTTCGAGTTTTATGGAAACAAAGAATTCATGTATCTGGACTCATCTAATATGAAAAAAAGCTTTGTTGTTGTATTTCATTGACTCCCTCAAAAGGCAATGTCTTGATTATAATGAAACGATGGCTCTGGTGTTGTTGGCGCAGGTTGCATCTGGACCAATCTGAGGTTTTATAGATCATTTTGAAACACACTTTCATAATGGAAATGGATTGGACTCATTTGCATATCTTGTGTTAGTTTGTGAATATGATCCTAGGAACGTATTCATAGGGTTAGCTCACCTGGCAGGTAGTGAGTTCGATTCCTTGCATGTACTTACCTTGGTCCGGCCTCCCCATTCTCACCGGAAAAAAAACTAAGAAAGCAATTAATTAACTCTGTTGATTGACTACCATGCATTAGACTCATCAGCATCAAAATGCTCTCTACTGATGAGACAGTACAAGAACCAGCTTGGATATCAATGTCAGCAAAAGCAGATGCTTCATATCTGTGATTCAAATCTGCCATCTATGCATCGAACTGATCAGCCATGAACACCCTTCAGTCACATATGCCAGTTCTGATAATGTGTTGAGAGCTGTTCATCAGGTTAAGAGGTTCTTCAGAGGAAGATGCCCTTTAGATTTTTTTCCTTAAAAAATGTGGTAATTTGAAATTAAAAAGAAAAACAGATATATGATTTTTTTTTTCATGTGAGGATAAAGAAAGCAGAATAGTAGCAAAGTACTTTTTCAATATGAGAATCATTAAACTCAAACTTAGTGATATTTGAAAAATCCATATTGGAAGTACACACAAACATACACATACATGTATAAATATATATTAAATGATTGCAGATATATTTCTCTCGCATACCCATGAAAGCAGGCTACATATTCTGCTTGATTAGCTAAAAGAGCATTATTAACTATTTACCTCAAAGGCCTGCCGGGGAAAACTATTTAATTTTCTAGAAAGGATTAGTTGAAACTTCCTAATTGTTTCTGCTAGACCAACACATTTCCTCAGAAAATCAATAAATACTTCTGCTACGAAGAAGGATTGTAATAGAAACCGTTCAACTTTTCACGCTCTTGCTACGGTTAAATGATCTCCTTCGATAATTTATCCAGTCCAAGAATAGCTATAATGTCTTGAAGTTCTTGATAACATTCTAAAGTTTGATGAACTCTTTGCGCTCATAAAGTGGTTCAGTGTTGTGGAGATGGTATCTTGCTTCTAGAGAATCAGCCAGAACTTTGAGCCCCATGAACCTAACTTTCTTGTGCAACCCAGTTCTAGCCTGGGAGTTTAGTTAAGTAGTCGTGACCGACCCGAAAAGTGATTATTCTGAGTTATAAATAAAAAAATGCCAGACAAAATCAACCTAGAAAAGCTTCTGGTGCTGCTAGCTTTTGAGAAAGTGATAGCTGTTAATGACACGCAACTCTAAAAAGACTTTTTAAGTGTGCATGTGAATGCAATGAAGTGCGCTCTCTACATGGTGTTCATTGTCACTTGTGGAAGGGACATTCATGAGAACCTGTCCCCAACAGCAAGCCAAATTGAATTCTGAGCGCTTGGTGGATTTATGAGAAAACTTATTCAGTACAACTTAATTTTGGCCATGCAATGCATGAAAAAGGATGTCCATATACAAAATTAGGGTTTACCTTACACAAAAGTGAAAAGTGGGTCCATTCAATACCCTTCTGATCCTCTCAACCACTTACCCAACTTAAAATTAATAGTTACACAAACACACACATACATGCATACGTGCATGCATGCACACACACACACACACACACACACACATATATATATATATATATAGAGAGAGAGAGAGAGAGAGAGATAGAACGAGACAATGGTTCATGATCAATTCAGCATGTTGCTTAATCCCTTGTTTTGCATAGTTTCACCGATTCAATTACCGACCGCTGCCCACTATCATCTTTCACTATTTCTTTAGTGCACAAAACCATCATCACCATTACCAAAATCATATAAAAAACTATAAAGTATATATATACATACAAATATTTAGGTTTTTTATATGATTTTAATAGTGTCAATAATAGTTTTGATTTATAAAGGATAATTTTATGGGGCGGGAGAGTGGTTGAAAGTGATGGAGGAAGACAACCTATGGTTGAGGTGACGAACTTGAATTGCACATCATGCTCATTATATATATATATATATATATATTTGTGTGCACATGTGTGTTTTGATGGTGGTGTGTGTCATGCTCATTGTGTGTATGTTTTGATGGCGTTGATGGGATAAGGATGTGACATAAGAATATTGGTGTATGAGTTTGCAGTTCATGTACAGTGACCATTCATTGACAGCTTAAAGTTTTCCGATTCTGTGGTCAGCACAATTCGGACATTTTTAACGGCTAGAGGTTTTGCTCAAAAGCTCCTTTTGGTCTAAGCTATCTTTACAATGCGGGAGGGTAAAGGAGCTTCAGGACTAAAACTTCTTCCATTTCTACGCCCTTTATAGACCTTAAGACTAAACCAATTCAGTTAAGTAAGGTTTAGTAGAATGTAGAACATGAGGGCTTCTTGGGAGTCACACATCTTAGCACTACCCTTGATTCTCAATGTAGCATGCTTTAAATTCTAATGGAATTCTACATACCAATGTTTGAAAGATCAATCCCATGGTAAAAGTTCTCGCAAAGTTTTATATTGGCTATTAGATTTATAACAATCTTTCTCCTTCACTTTTGAATATATATATATATATATATATATATATATATAATATATATATATATATATATATATATATATATATATATATATATATATATATATATATATTGGAATTGCTAGAATTTTTATGATTGATATCTTCTTAAAGTAAAACGTTTGATCAAAAGGGATGAAGAATTCGTATTAAATAAAAGGCTATTTTTCAGGAAAGAAACATATAGTAAAAGTTATGCTTTTGCTTTTTAATATTCTAATCTAAACAGTCTCATCTCTTTTAATCGAACTGCCATTTGACAAGACCCTAATATGTGTATATATATATATATATAAGAAAACAGAATCCTACTCTATGATCACACACATCAATCATTTTTTTGATGGATATAATTTAAATTTTTTAAGGGTTTTAGAAAAGTTCAAAAATAATGTTATTATACTTATATTTTTGAAAAACACGATCGAATGAGAGTTTATTGATGATACAGCTATATGTATGAGGGAGAGGAAGCAATCACTAACTATATATATATATATATATATATATATATGTTAATAGCATGAAGTTTAATATATGTTAATAGCATGAAGTTTATTGATGATACAGCTATATGTATGAGGGTTGTCCTTGTGGTGACTACATGTTGCAAGACAAAACTGCTGAAGAATGCAACATTCAAATGTCATGGTAGAAGTACTGGCCAGAGCGGGCCATGCATGCAGCGGAGGTACGCACAAAAAAGACCCGTTTGGGCGGATAGATGCGAAGGGGACAATTGTCCGGTCAGTTCCGTACACCAAGGGACACTCGATAAAAGCGATGTACACAAATAATTCAACTCGGATGCACCCCTCTGCACTACTGAACTTGTTGGTCTCTATGTTCTTCTGCCTAAATAATTTAGAAGATAGGTTTCAATCAAATCTTCTTTTTTTATTGGAAACTTTTGAATATTAGTAGAACGTATTTAAATAACAACAACAACTACTAAGCCTTATCCCATATTAGATGGGGTCGGCTACATGGATTCTTTGTTTCCACCATGTGCTATGTTAGCACGATTTGTGTAATCCATGGTATAAAAATTCGACAAAGTTTTATGTTGGTTGTCGAAAGCCTAACACAACCGTCCGCCTTTATCCGGGCTTGGGACCGGCCATGCAAGGGTGATCCCTTACATGGGTGAAGTTAGTAGAACTTATTTAAATGTTTATTATAAATGATACATCCAGTAAAAGCATATAGTAACCCACTTAATTCCATTAAAATCAAGTAGGAGCAATATGAAACAAAGTTGCAGATATGACATAGTATGATTGAGATGTCACAAAGTGATTTCATGTAACAAGGTCTTCAGATGGATTGCAACTCGAATACGGCCATCTGACGGCGGTTTCCGGTAGTTTGGATTCTGTTTGGTCCCGTATACCTTTCCAGAAATCCATAAAGCATATCTAAAACTATTTATCGGCGAAACCTGTATTGTGATTGGACAAAAATTGATGTTCCATACACTAAATTTCGCGAATATATATGAGCCAAGCTGAACTGAATTCACAGTTGAATTAAATGAACTTGCCATTTTCATGCTTAGCTCAAATTGTTTAAGAAACTGAACATGAACGAGCCAAGAATGAGACGAATCAAGCTAAACTACGAGCGGCTCGGTTCATTTACAAAGCCTACTCGTAACTCGGTTTCTCAAGTTATAAATCAAAAATAAAAGAAAAGTCAGGCCTTAGGCATTCCCATAACCACCAACCTCAGCAATTTGAGATATATATGTGTGCCAAGGGAAAAATGAGGCTCCTACCTTTAGAAAGGTAGCTTGTCTCATCCCTTGTATGGCTTCGCAACTTTTAACTCCTATATACCCAGATCCAAACGGCTGGTTCTTGTTTCAGTTCCGATTTGAGTCTGTAAAAAAAGTTTGAAAAAATAGAAAATTAACAAAAAATTGGTTGGAATGACAGTTTAAACTTGAGATGGAGACAAAACCGAATCAAGGGTTCTCTCATTTGGATCCAATTCCAAGTTCCTGACCCGGTTTGGTTCTAATTGGAATGGCTGATCTGGTTCCAAACCAAACACGTCTATATGGTGGCAGTGTTGAGGTGGTGGTGGAGGTTGGTGCAGGGGTGGGATAGGATGACTTGACATCTATTTTCCTTCAGAATAGGTGAGAACTTGAAACAAAGTGGCAAACGGGTCAGTAATATTATAAAAGTTTTCAGTATGGTAGTTGTCGTATCAATTATAATTGGTGGTGAACTCAAAATTCTTTTCGGGTGAGGGACACTTGTATTTTGGGTGAGGCGTACTTGTATTTTGATGTAGTTGGCATCAGCTTCTATACTTTTCATATTTTGGGTGGGGCACATGCCTGGCTTCACCTAAAGTGGGTCCACCATTGATTATAATAATAGATGCTATATCTTCTCTCTTATTTTACACCTACTCTCAAATTTAAGGAAAAAAGATCCATTGATTATAAAGAGATTAATTTTTCGACTCCCCGAGGGTGCTGTGTTGGTGTGTGTATTAGGCTTCGTCCTCCTCTTGTAACAAAAAAAAAATCATTTGAGGAAATCTTTCTTTCAACTGTATTCAGCTTTGAAACTCATAAAATAGTGGTGATCTTTTCATGGAAATATTCGAACAAAGTTTCTTCGGCTAGCGGTTGGTTCGGCTCATTGATATAGAAAATGAGCAAGAGTTTGTGGCTTACCATCCCTGGGAATACCTTGGCAATTGTAGTTGGTAATAACTAATAAGAAAAAATCCAATATTCTGAGTTGCGAACGACAAACTCGACGTAGGTTGAGCCATTAAACATAAACTTTTGAATACATGCACATTCTCAACTTTGAAATACAAGATAGAGACATGGAAGAAGGTTTCAACCAAATGTTTCAACTTTGAGAATTCTTGGCTATACTGTAGGTGATCTTCATGTTCACTGAATATGGACTGTTTGGCAAATAAAGAAACATGTCCAAGTTCTTGAACATCATTTTCATTCCTAGACAAGTTTTAGGTGCTCCAGACTGAATCCCCTTCAGTTCATGCACTTAGTCAACATACGGTCGCTGTGGCGGACCTAGAAATTATTCGAGGGTCGGCGAATAAACCATAGAATGATATGATTCATAACCTAACTTTGTTGAATAATACCAATCATTACATTGATGCTAGGTTGTGAATATGCTAATTTGACTTAATATTTTCTATGAGCATTCAATGTACTTACCAAACTGATGGTTTTGCAAGGTCACATGAAACTTTCAAGCCTATTAATCTCAAGAACTAGCTACTCACCCAACAGCATTAGCAAATTAACAATTAGGCATTTGATTGGTAATCATGTTTGTTGTGACCGTCTTCAACTTTTATAGTGATTGTACTAAGATGTCAGCATAAAACTGTCAGATTTTTTATTATGGTGCTCTCTACGAGCCACGACCTTGTTCTATTGGTCTTAAACTGCTGTTCCTTCGAAGACAGATAAAAGTAGCAACTGAGGATCGAAGAATAGTCTTCGATCACATTCTTAGGATACCAGAATGGGTTTTTTTTCTAAGATAGATTCAACTTTTCATTAAAATGAAGCTACAAAGAACACTATGAATGAAGAGAATCACGAAAGAAATATTGTAATATAGTTTCTCAAACAGTGTTAAAAAAAACAAGCATAACATGTATGCTTTCAACCTCTCTCCATATATAAATTGATGCCATATTCTCTTTTCCAATTATATATTTTAGAGAACACCCTCACATGCGTGTCTGTGTGTGTACTGATACAAAAAGGGAAAAGAATGGAAATGCGTGTGTGTGTGAGTGAGAGAGAGAGATTAGTTGATTAGCATGATTGAAGATTCCTTAGCAAGTAAATGATTGCCAAATACCTGCAGAGAATTAAATAGTTATCGAGCATATAAATGCTGCTACTAAGATTCAAATGATTTGGAGCAGAAAACATGTTTTGCAGCCAATGCGTGCATGAATGAAGCCGAGATTCGCCTCCCCAATCACATAAACTCTTTCTGAAATCATTTTTGATAATGTTTGTTGTTAATCTTTTACTAAACTCAAATGATTAAGACACCATCTGCTTAAGCTCACGTACAGAAGCAAATAATTCAGTGATTTAAGTAAACCTTCATGAGTATCAGATTGATTGGTTCATGTGCCACATGCCTCACCTGAACATAGATTGTATTATTGTATTATTTAACTACAAAGTACCATTGATCTCTCTCTCTGCTTTCCCTCTCTCTGACAAATTATAGACATTCAATAAATTGCCGAATGAGTAAAGATACGCTAACACCATTAGATTATATGTTTAGATGTTCAGTTTTCTGTTTTCATGCATTGCATTTGACTTTATAGAATGATATTTTTAACTAATTTTGAAGCATCCATATCATGATAATAGCATATTAGTTTCTTATGTAAGTCAACTGATGGCATGGCACATGATAGAGCTCCGTGGAAACAAAGAATCCATGTAGCCGACGCCGTCTAGTATGGGAAAAGACTTAGTTGTTGTTGTTGTATAAGTCAACTGATAATAAATTAACCCCAGAAAACCAATCCCCATTATTAGATCTGCTGCATTTTGATCGGTTGTTGATCGGAAGGCTCTGTTTTGAACTTATTTCGTTTGTTAGGTGAGAAATATAAAGGAATGTTGAAAGTCCGAGTGGCCGAAGATGAAGCAGGGAACTAACTAGTGGGTCTCCTCCCTAAATGTTCAAAATGATTTTCATCTACATTAATTCCAGACTGGTTCATTTAAGTATGTCTGCAAGTGTGCCGAGCTGCTCATGATCGAGCTACATGAGATTGATTCGACAATAGCTTGGATTCACTTGATCTTGTTGAGCCCGAGACAAGCTTGACATGTGAGCAAGCCAAGCTCGAGCTGACTAGTACTCGGTTCGAGTTGCTTGCGAACCTAATCAAGCTTTATACATATATACAACAGCTACAACAACTAAGCCTTTTCCCATACTAGACGGGGTCGGCTAAAGCTTTATACATATATGGAATAAAAAATTCTTCAAGTAGTCCAAAGCTGTGCTCATGATCCTACTTGTACATGGATATTCACTCTAGATTTTAGATCAGGAGGATCCAAAGTCATGATCCTGCCTGTGACCCATTTGCATTTTCAGTTCTACTGTGTTCGAATCTTACAAAATCGGGTTAAACCTAATTGTCTTCACCGTGAATTGCGTAATCTATTCAGATCGACAAATGTTCAGCTTAATTTGTCATGAAACGAGGCCAAGCTGAGCATCAATTTGTCTCAATCTCGGCCAAGAAACACTTGTCTTGGAAAATCTTTTGCTTCGGCTTGTCGCAAATTTTCCGAGCAAAAGTCAAGGTTTGCTCATCTAAATCACTATCTCTGAATCTTGACTTGGTGAAATGCTGATGGAGCTGAGATTGAGATTCAACTCGAGCTCAAATTTGAGGTTTTCTTATTAAGGTTACCAATCTCCATCCAACAATATCCTTACCTTACCCTAGATTTTTCCCACACTAAGTAGGGTTGGTTAGAGGATACAATATGCAGACTTACTTAGAGGTCATCCATTCTAGTATTATTCTCGGCCAAGCATGCTTAACTTTTGAGTTCGGATGAGATTTATGTTTCGAAACGCCATACTCTAACAAGCTTAGAACCGGTCATTCAAGGGTAATTTCTTACATGAGCGGAGTTTATATCAATTGAATTATAAGCCTCCCAAATAAATCAAGCTCATCTCCTTGATGAGACTAGTCAAGGCTCTTCGGGCGTTTGGTTGGGGGTGCAAGGATGATTACCAAAATAAGATGTGCTTGTAAGAAATTACCTTCGTATTACGCCATTGATGATCATTTTGCAATGCAAAAACCATTTGTCGTGCAATATGTATGTGATTGTCTTTTTTCTTGGTTACAATGGGGAGGCAACTGGGTATCAAACTCATGACCTGTGAGTCAAGTCCCATAGCCAGATGTTCATGTGCCGGATATGGAATTTATAACACTAGAGTATACCAGCTTCTTCATATTTCTCCCAAAGGTAACCTAATTTATGTCTGTGAGCCCGAGCCAACGAGCACAATGCTAGCCAAATTATCTAGCGAAGCTTTCCGAGGCGAGCTTAATGGAGTCGATTTCACGAGCCGAGTTGGGCTAGGTCTGTTTAATGTGCACCCTTAGTGGCCACCATAGAATCAATGATGAGCAAGTGAGTGCTAGCCCCATATTCGGGTCGGGCCCACTAGATGAAATCCCGACTTTTTCGTGACCCGGATCCGATTGTGCCCCCTTTACTCGCCCATGGGTTTCCGTGAGGGCCCTGTCTGCCACTCACGGACGTACCAAAAGTTCAAGCCCGAACTTGAAAAGAAGCTCTTCGTTTCTCGAACGTTTTGGTGACCATATCAGTGAATTTCTGGGCCACGTTTTTTATGACGAAGTTACCGAAGTACCCCTACGACTCCCCAACTTTACTTTTGGGATGGCTTCTTTTTTTTTCACTTTTTCTCACGTAGCGTTTGGTTCCCAAGTTGGATGGGATTCGGATTCCATGCTCTTCAAATTCGATTACTCAAGATGACTTGCATTTCCTGTAGGAATGTCCATATGTTCATCGCGTCCCGCTACGATGGCTGGATCTTCGCATTCGGGATGTGCTTTTGCGACCAAATTACTGCCTTCGAATCCCTGCCGTCAGCGTCTCGGCGTCCTTGCTCATACAAGTGAAAAAGGTGTTCAACCTAAGAAAGGGAAACTAATTCCTCCAAGATGTGAAGTGCGACTCGAATTTGAATATGGTGCGATATCCATCCAAACGCAGGTCCAGATGTGTGCATTGCATGAGAAAAGGATCAGTGGCTTCTGAGTAATGAGAACTCAATTCACCATAAGAATGGTAAGTGCATTCCCATGAAATTAAAATATTGGCCCAAGTCACCGGACGCTACCCAATTCGACCCGAATGGGGCGGGAATTACCCGGTTTTGCTCAGTTCAGGTTCAAAGCTGGGAAAGCTCGGATATCTTTGATTAGGTAGAGATTGGGTACTGGCTAAGAAGTAAAAAACTAATACCGTGTGTGTGCACGCATGTGTGCATATTGAATTTCAATAGCATAACCATCTAACGTTTTTTTTTCATTTGTTTGGACTAGATTTGTGACTGTTAGTATTTTAATAAAAAAAATTAATTTTAAAATTTAAAATATTATTAGAGTTGAAACTCAGCCCATGTAAGGGATCACGCTTACATTGTCGGTCCCAAGCCAGGATAAAGGAGGAGGGTTGTGTTAGACTTCTGACAACCAATGTAAAACTTCATCGGATTTTTATAACATGGATTACAAAAATTATGAGCATTCCTTTGGGGCGTCCTCGCCTAACAACGCATTGCAAAGCCCGAATGCAGTGATAAATAAGCAAGGGTCACTACATTTGTGTCTGAATGTAGTGAATCAATTGTACATAGGGTTTTGACATCATGGGCGGGTGTGGGTAAAGAAGTTAGTCCTACTACATTGCCGCTCAAATGTAGTGAATAATTTTCATAGAGGATCTCCACATTTTGAATATGAACGGATGCGGGGGGGTAAGGAAGCTAGTCCTAGATAATAAGATTCGTATTGGTTCTTGGAATATCAGAACATTATCAGGTAAGCTAATGGAGGTGGTAGATACTATGATTCGGAGAAAGATTCATATTCTATGTTTACAAAAGACAAAAATGGGTTGGAGAAAAAGCAAAGGAGATAGAGGATATAGGTTTTAAATTATGGTACTCAGGTAAAAAAATTGTTTGAAACAGAGTTGGTATTATCATAAATAAAGATTTAAAGGATAGTGTAGTAGACATACAACGATATGGTGACTGAATCATGACATTGGAATTAGTGTTAGGAGAAGAGGTTTTGAATATAGTTTATGCTTACGCGCCCCAAGTAGGACTAAAAGATAGTATAAAAACAACCTTTTGGGAAGAGTTAGATAAGGTGATTCAAAAGATTACACAAAGGGAGATGATTTGTTTAGGAGGAGACTTAAATGGACATGTCGATAAAGAGGCATTAGGGTATCAAGGTATTCATGGAAACTTTGGTTTTGGGGATATAAATGAGGAAGGTAGGGAGATTTTAAATTTTGCTATGGCATTTGATCTCTTTATGGTCAATACAATCTTCAAAAAACGAGATGAACATTTAATTACTTATAAGAGTGGTTTATCACAAACACAAATTTATTACTTTATTTGCAGAAAAAAAGATAGAGTATGTCGTAAAGATTGCAAGGTAATTCTAGGAGAAAGCTTAACCACCCAACATCGACTTTTAGTGATGGATTTACAAATAAAAAAATGGGCAAAGAAGAAAAGAGTGCATCGAGCTATTCAGACTAAATGGTGGAACCTCAAAAGCGAGAAAGAAGATATATTTAAACAGAAAGTCCTTCAAGTATATGTTTGAAATTATGTTGGTACACCCTATGATATGTGGAATAATATGGCTATACATATTAGGAAAGTGGCAAAAGATGTGTTAGATGTATCTAAGGGAGATGTATCGGCACAAAAAGAAGCTTTGTGATGGAGTGAAGTAGTGCAAAATAAAATCAAGACAAAGAGGACATGTTACAAATTACATTGTGCTAAGAAAACTTGTGAAACTTTAGAAGCTTATAATAAAGCAAAGAAATAAGTGAAAAAGGCCATGAGTTAAGCAAAAGCTAAAATTTGGGAGAATTTATATAAAAAAACTCAACTCAAAAGAGGGTGAAAGAGATATTTTTGGGATAGATAGGATTAGAGATAAGAAAACTAAAGATCTTAATTATGTTAGATGCATCAAGGACGAGGATGAAAAAATTCTAGTGGCAAATGATGATATAAGAAATAGATGGAAAAACAATTTTATAAGCTTTTTAATGAAAATAAAGATGTTAGTATTAGGTTAGGAGAGTTAGCCAAATCAGAAAAATATATAAACCACAATTTCTACTAACATATTCAAAAGAATGAAGTCAAAGAGACTCTTAAACATATGAAGAGTGGTAAATCGATAGGACCAAAAAATATTTCTATAGAAGTTTGGAAGATACTAGGAGAAATAAGAATCACTTGGCTCACAAGATTATTTAATGAAATATAGAGAAATTAAAAGATACCCGAGGAATGGAGAGTGAGTACACTTATACCCATATATAAGAACAAGGGAGACATTCAAAATTGTATGAATTATTGAGGTATCAAGTTAATGAGCCATACTATGAAATTATGAGAAAGAATTATCGAATGTAGGTTAAGACAAGTATCAAGTATAACAGAGAACCAATTTGGATTCATGCAAGGCAGATCTACTGTTGAAGCGATTCACCTTTTGAGATGTCTTATAGAATATTTTAGAGCAAAAAAAAAAAGACCTTCACATGATATTTATTGATCTAGAGAAAACTTATGATAGGGTACCGAGGGAGGTTTTTTAGAGAACTTTGGAAAAAAGATATCACATTGACATACATAAACCTTATAAGAGACACATACAATGGTGCAAAAACATGTATGAGCACTCATGAAGGAATGACAAACTTGTTTGAAGTTAATATTGGGTTACATCAAATATCAACTTTAAGTCCATACTTATTTATAATGGTGATTGATGAGTTAACAAAACATATTCAAGATGAAGTACCTTGGTGTATGTTATTTGCAGATGACATTGTGTTAGTAGAGGAGTTTAAGGAAAACATTAATAAAACATTGGAACTATGGAGAGAAACATTAGAAAACAAAGGCCTCCGACTTAGTAGAACAAAGACAGATTATATGGAATGTAAGTTTGATCATTTGGTTATTTCAGAGTACATAGAAATTAAAATTGGCACACATTGCATCCCCCAAAAGAAAAGTTTTAAATACCTAGGGTCAATTTTTAAGAGTGATGGAAGAATTAATGGAGATATTACGCATAGAATTAATGCTGGTTGGTTAAAATGGAGAGGAGTATTAGATATTCTTTTTGATAAGAAGATACCATTAAAGTTAAAACGTAAATATTATAGAGCACCAATTAGGCTTGCCATGTTTTATGGTTCTGAGTGTTGGGCAGTTAATCATCATGTACAAAAGATGTTTGGGTTGGAATTGGGATGTCGACACTCTAACCCGCCCCAAATTACTCGTGAGGAAAAAAGATCCAAACCATTACCATCCCTCAGAGAAACAGGATGGGTCCATCCACAATATCGAGGCTTGAGCATGGAGCTATAGGTTTAGCCATCCCCTACCTACAGTGGCGGATCTACAGCCGTGGTGCCCTAAATTTCGAAAATCAACTTAAAGTCTACAGCCCAAAGTTTAATTTTGTTTGTGCTTCATGAGCTTCTAGGTGATTAAATTGCAATGGTGATTTTTTGGTTGTTTGAGTTCGTTATATATATATAGGAAGTGAAGTATGATGATCGACTTTGGTTGTTTTAGCCTTTTGGATTGTATTGGTGGTGTTTGGTTTACATCTAGGAAGTGAAGTATGATGATCGACTTTGGTTGTTTTAGCCTTTTGGATTGTATTGGTGGTGTTTGGTTTTGACACTATTAACAAAACCTTAGAACCGAACCAATCGGGAAATCAATGATCGATTTGGTTAAATACACTTCATGGTTTGATTCGGTTCTAAAAAAACTGAGAACCAATTATAATAGCTTGGTTTGAGGTTGAAGATAAAACCGAACCAAACTGAACCACAAACATCATTATTGGTTACTTTGGGTTGACACGAACAGTTGCCTCGGGTTCATCATATGTCCTTGTTTGGTGGAAAGTAATTCCAATATAAGAACTGACTTGCATTGTTTTCTAAGATTATTTTTCTCACTCTCTCACATAAATACATACATCAAGAGAGAGGTTTTTGAAATGCTAGAGAGAGAATTTAGTAAAAGGGTACTTTCGTCATTGGAAAAACCGTACCATGGGAAAAGGGATGTCATGAGCCTAGAATCCCGGCCATCGTTACAAGCAGTTTTCGTGATCGTCAGGTACTGAATTACCGACACGTGTCCAGTTCATCAGATAGTAGGAAACCACGTCAGTGGGCCCCGCGTGAACACCAATTGACGCAGATGCTTCCTGTTGGTGCAACACGTTGACCCATCCCTCGACACCCCGGACCCACCGCCGATGCCTCTTGTCTCCCTCACCCCCTCCTTGGCTCGGCTGCAACCGAACCCAGTCGGCTCACCCACCAAAGCCAGTCTCAGGCAATTGTTAGGCCAGCATCGCTCTAATATGAGCTGATACATACACAAAATATTGTCAATATTGAATGCATATAACACTTAATTGAAATTTATAATATAAAAAATTATATTTTATTGTAATAAATATTATAAAATAGTAAATCTTATTGTATTTATCACAATAAGAATCAATGTTTTTACACTTTAAGTACTAAATGAGTACCATATACATTTATAATGATTCATTATAGTATAATGAATTGAGCTCAAAACAAAAAATGAGTATTTTTTATTATTATAGACTAACTAAAAAATAGGGCTTCACACTTGTCCAAGTTTAAGCCTGATTGTAGGAGGAAAACTTTACCCATAAAATTGATAGAGCTCAAAACAGTTACATAAAAAGAATATGCAACTCAAGTGGAGCTCAAATTTATTATAATTTTTAAGTTTTAATTTATGGATGATTGAATGATGTTGTTAATAATAACAATAGTAACAGTAGCAAAAATAACGAGTAAAGTCATAAATTAAGTGAAAATTGTTTAAAATGCGAAGAAACCTTTCAGCCAGACCAGGAAGCCGAGCCGATAGAAGAGAGATGGGGGACAAAGGCCAAGTTGGGAGTGAAGCCCGAGGAAGCGGGGAAGTTGAAGCGGGCGAGTCATCGACGACGTCAGATTCACAAATATCGAAGGAATCAAGCCGCTCATCTAGAGACACGTGTCTGGGAGGGGCCGCCACGCTCTCCCCTCCATAAATATTCTGTGTCGTCGCCGCATTCCTTCCCGACTCTCTGTCTCTCAACGCGCAATTGTGATCGAGAAGAAGATAAGCAAGAGCAAAGGAAGACGATTGGGCATATGGCCTTCTTAGAAGAATCGAACAGGAAAGCAAATATGCCGCCGGAGATCGACTACGGCGGTGAGGGAACGGAGACGGAGCTCACCCTTGGCCTTCCCGGCGGCAGAAGGGCCGGCCCCAGTGCAGACCACGAAGTCCATGCAGCAAAGCCTGCCATGAAGCGCGGCTTCTCGGAGACTGTTGATCTGAATCTTGGAGATGGAGATGCCGATCGGAGGGCAGGTATCCGCGGGAAGGGCGTTGCAGAGAAGCCGCCGGCTACCAAGTAAGCAATCTGATCGGGCGAAGAAATTGTCCTGCTTTCTTATCGGTTCTTTGCGGAAGAGCCGCCTTCTTCAGGGAAACGGAGACTAACTCGTAGCTTTTGTAAATCTTTTGGTGCTTTTCCAGAGATCTCCATCCTCCGTGGAGATCTTCAGACACAAGTAATTTGGAAAATTAAGTAGTTGCTGTTCAATCAACGCACTTATTGACTATTATGGGTTAAATCAGAGGTATTTGACATGAATCCCTCTGATCAAATTAAGCATGCAAAATTTTCGTAAGTGACCTATGGTTTAACATCTTAAACCGTGCTTATAATTTTCATGGAGATAAAAGGCCTCCTATATAGGTATATGATTTATATGGCTTGGTTAATTGAAATATGATTAGATTGTTGCTTGATGTTAGAGAGTTTTGAAATTCAACAAACCACAGGGCATCAAAAATTTATGCAAGATGTGTTAGTTCTGAGTACTTTTAGAGGTCAATTGAGTGCATTATATATGTTATATATACATATATGTATATATATATAGTGTGTGTGTGTGTGCAGGCGCGCATGTATCTTAGCATAAGTATTTATGTAATCAATTCATTTCTTTGGACAGACGTCTGAAATTTAGGTTATTTGTTTGCGCAAAAGGAAGATCTTAGCTCCTTTGGAGAAGGCGACATTCGGGTTATGGCTAGTATGAAAAAGTTGAGCATATTGATCATGTATTGCTGTGCAGGGCGCAGGTGGTAGGATGGCCTCCAGTGAGATCATACAGGGTGAATGCAATGAAAAGCTGTACGTATGTCAAGGTAGCCGTAGACGGGGCTCCGTATCTACGGAAGGTAGACTTGGAGATGTACGATGGCTACCAACAACTACTGAAGGCTCTGGAGGACATGTTTAGCACTTTCACAGTTTGTAAGTTTTCTCTCCCATCCTCAAATTTAACATTTTTCTTTGGGGAGTGACTGTGCGGAGCCCACTACAATGTAGTAAGTGTGTTTGTGTGTGTGGACATACGTATGTATGATATGTACACACATACACGCCCGCGCGCACCTACCTGAAAAAGAAGGTCAGAGTGCCCAAGCATGCAATGAAAGATGACAAGAGCCCGTGTGGACAAGCAAATTTTAGCTTTTGAAAATGGTTTGAGGGTCTTTTTCACCATAATTCCTTCGTAAGGACACCTCTACGAGTCCAGTAATGTGGCATCCACAGTTTATATATATGTGTGTGTGTCTGTGTGAAAAGAAAATTAGAACAGGGATGGCGCTGACTCCATGCCATTTAATAGAGAAAGCGATCTGGTTAAACGCACTTTGTGAGTTAGGTACATTTTTGTTTTCTGGTTATAAGAGGGGTTAGGTACATTTATTCATCAATTATTTTTCTAGAAATTCTAGTTTTAAAGTACTTTTCTGAAATATGACCTGTACATGTGTTCATTATGGTCTATTTAATTGGAAAGATATCTTATTTTGAATTGATTTACTATTTGTTAAAAACGTATGGTTTGTAAGGGCATAAAGGATCTATTTATGTATGTATGGGCTATAATACATATACATATATGTAGGTATAGATATAGGTATGCATATGTGTGTTTGTAACGAGAAGCTGTTGAAATATATATGTATATGTATGTGTGTATATATATAGCCTGATATACGTACAAGTGAAAGATCGATAGTTGATATTTGAATTTAAAAATGAAAAGACACTTATACTTTTGTGATAGTTGACATTTGAATTTAAAAACGAAAATACACTTATACTTTTGCAACTGTAATTAATTTAAAAAGTAGTTTTTTACTTTTTAAATTCGAATATCAACCAACATCTTTCAAATTGAATTATGGTTGAGTTTTTTTGAATTTGATAAGGTAGTTGATATTCCATGCTCTCTCTCTCTCTATATATATATATATATATATAAATATATAATGATGGGAAGGTGCTGCATATAATGGTCCATATTGTCGAACATGTTTTTCTTAATTGATATTTAATATGATCTCATGAGTTGGTGACTGGTTGTAGGCAATTTCTTGGGTGAGAGCAAGCTGGTGGATAAGATGAACGGCACCGAGTATGTTCCCACTTATGAAGACAAAGATAGAGACTGGATGCTTGTCGGTGATGTTCCTTGGAAGTAAATTCTTCAATCCATAATCTCTCACAAAAGCCCGTGCGCACACACACACACACATATGTACTCCTTTTTGGTTAAAAAAAATCCAATATAAGGAATTTAGGCATACCTTGAAGGGTATCTAATTAAGTTTGCTTTTCATATTGTGTAGAATGTTTGTGGAATCATGTAAGCGTATGCGCCTCATGAAGAGCTCAGAAGCCACTGAACTCGGTAAGAAGTAAGCATTAATTGATTATAGAAGCTTGAATAATTTCCATAATAATTATGACTTATTATTGATAATCATTATGTGTGTGTGTGTGTGTATATATATATATATAACGGGAGAGAAAGAGTCACTGAATTGCTTTGGTGGATGCAGCTCCAAGGACTCCAGAGAAGTGCGCAAGCTCAAACTGAGAGAGAAGGCCCTTTGATGGTGTTGGTGAACGGTTGTACAGTCGACTGTGGTGTTCTTCTTGGACATTTTGAGAAAATAGATAATAAGAGGCCGTCTTTTAATGCAGCAGCGATGCATGATGGAACATGCATCTCCCAGCCTCACGTCCATATGTAAATGGTCTATCATGCAGCGGCGCTTCATATCGATGGCCTCATCAAGTGAATTGTGCTTTTGTAACTATGGTTGAGAGTTAGACCAAGTTTGCTTTGGCTTGATATACACATCAATCAGGACACTGCTTTTTCGTGTTATAGTAATCATCGCTTGTTTTCGAAACTACACTCTTAAAATATCGATTTGTGATTACGTTTCATCTTCCCTTCTAAAACAAGAGATTTCTAGCAAATAATTATATATATATATAGAGAGAGAGAGAGAGAGAGTCCTATATGCACATGCTCAAATCTTATTTTTTCGGTTCGATCGACTTGATTATGGGTGAAGTTTTGAATTTAAAAAGTAAAAAAAATCTTTGAATTTAAAAAGCAAAAATATCATTGTATTTTTCGTACTTTACAAATGTACCTATGTATATTAAAAAAAAAATCAGACTTCACCATAAGATTTCATCGAGTGGTTAAGGTGAAACAAATTTAATTATTGGCATAATTAAATTGATTTTGTATGGTTCCACATGCATTAAAGCGCGTAAGCAATTTCTTTTTTTTGGTGTGTGTCTGAATAAGAAAATGTGCTTGCCGTTTATGATATTTTGTGCATTTCCATGGGAAAGTCCCGGGTCAATGATTTCTAATTAGGAATTTCATTATCTACAAATTTCGTCCTATATCATCACATCATTGTGTTTCCTACCAACCCGACCTTATTGACCTGCCTGGGGAAGAACCATAGATGGGACCCATTTCTAGGGTCCACTTCGTGTCTTCGGGTCTTACCTGCACTTCGTTGACCTGGTGTGAGGATCCAATGAGGTCTAGGGGATCCCAAATCCAATCTCCATTTATCCATTAATATGAATAAATCAACTGCATGGTATGCGTTAAAATTGGTTCGGATCCGGACTTGGGACCAGCTTGATTCATCCATTTGATAGAAGCTAGGTTATGTATGCTACTAGTTGGATTTGAATCGGGTCTTGCTTAATACACCTACTTTTACCTACATAAAAAGTTAGTGACTGTAATTTAGCCAAATCGAGCTGACTATTGCCAAGCTTGTCTTGAGCTTGGTTAAGATTTCATAAGCTCGAACTAGACCGAGTTTTAGTATCTGAGTTCTTGTTCGAGTTGAATCACTTCGAGTCAAGCTTGAGCTCGGCTAGATCATGTGTAGGGTGTAATCGAACAGAGTGAGCGAGGGAAGCTCGACTTGGCTCGTCTGAGAAAAACTAAGCTCGAACTTGACCTTGAGCTCGGTCGAGAAAAACAGGGGGGGAATCACATTTCTTGTTGTCTACAGCAGGAAAACAGAAATTCGAATCCAGATCCAGGTCCAAGTATTGGGGGGACCAATTTAGGTGTAGCTTTATTCTTTAGTGATTTACGGGGAAGCAATGATGAGAAGCACAGCAATATTTTCCCTCCAACTACCCAACATCACACTAATTTTGGGTCCCATGATCTATTTGGACCACCAAATATCAAAATCCAGGACCCACTAACTTTGGACCATCCAATCTGAAGGAGTGCCCCCTACAGCAAGCTTCCTTATTAAAAGTTTGAAGAAATTACCGGAATGGTGGAGAGAATCTTTCCAGGTCCCAACTTGTTATATATAAAACTCCTCGCTTGTTAAATGGATACAGATCGAAGGTACGACCCGAATTACGGATGTCAACTGAAGTAGGATCCAAGCATTACTTAGTCTGATATTACAGGACTCAGATTTGGATTTGGGTTTAGATTCAATGTTTACCATACTGATAAAATAAGTCATTATCTCATCTGGTAGGGCTCTATAATTCCCATGTAAACCGACGGGAAGTTCAATTCTTCGGGCGTGCATGCATGTGTTTGTGTGTTAGGCTTCACCTTCCTGCTGTTAAAAAAAAGACATGCTCAAAGACCTCAAAGCGTGGTTCGCAAGTGGAAACAAAATCACATTGGTATTAAATTGAGTAGAGTTCGAAAATGTTGGTATGATCAGCTTGTATATTGTTCAACGTCTTCGAGAAGAGATGTATTGTCTCACTGCATTTTTTCTACAATGGGTTGCAATTTTGCATTGGTACACATATAATTTCGAGTTTGATTCAAAGGTAACCCAGTTTTTCAGTGTTATTTTGGGAGGACAAGAACATAGATTTTTTTTTGCTCCTGTTAGTTTTGTGTTCTCTGAATAGAGTCTGAAATCGCATGGAATTTTGCGTTTCAGGTTGTGTTTATGTCATAATTTTTAGTATTCATGCCAGAAAAAAAGGTCAACCCAAAAATGACCCGATTCTTTGTTTTATGTCAATTTGGGGTTATACAAGCATGGACTTTCTGGGTTGTGTTTATGTTGTGTCTGAAATGAAAAGCAATTTGTATTCACATCGTGTCAGAATTCGACCTGATTTTTTCCTGTCACACTTGGTGGACACAAACATGGAGGTGAGAATTGCTTTAGTAACAGAAGATGATTGCAGTAATATGGTGGGTTTTCTCTCTCACACACACAGTGACCCACTTTGAGAGTGGATGTAAATCTATCAGGTATAAGTCTATCTATCCTTGTCAGATATAAGAAAATGTTATCTATGACATCAAGAAACCATAAAAGGATAGAAATAGAATATGATGCAGACGAGGAAGAAGGTTTTTCATTATGGGATATGGGTATGAATATGGAGTATGATAAGCAAATATATGTACTGATATCCATAATTATGCATGGTGCTCAATCCTCGTTTAAGACCGATTCCATCATTTCAATTTTCGGTCACTATTTTTTACCACCTTTCACTGTCGACAACTTTGTTTTACCGGTCAACACCTGTCATCATCAAAACCATTTTCTAGAATTATTTTTCATCAATTAAAATTGTTATCAGCCAAAACGATCTAAAACCCATATTTATATTTATGATTTTTAAGTAGTTTTGATCTGTAAAAGATGGTTTTGAAAGTTTGAGGTTACGTAAGGATGGGAATGATATGTATGACTATATGATCATGTTCGTCCCTGTAAATGAAGGGAAGCACTAATGGCCATGGATTGTGCGGAAGAAATAGCAGAAATCAAGCGTCAAAAATGGAGGAAAGAAAGAGATCTTTCCATCTCATGCATGATGAACACAGAAGTTGGTGCATTGCTGGCGGTAATGAGGATGAACCCAGTAGAACAGGATGCACCTCAGTACATTCCAGGTGCAGAGGAAACCATAGACACCAGCCTGCTCAATTCCCTCAAGTCTCCCCGCACCCTAATTTTCAACGTACAGCAAGATTGGCATTCAATGGATCCTTCCTCGATGTGATCCAATACGATGAGATCTCGGCGCCCGCAGCCGGAATCGCACTATCAGCCGTTCTAAATATCCCCAAGCTCGAAATCTTCGATACCGGCACTTTTCAGACAAGGATGCTGTATTTCTTTTGTACTATTCCCTGATAATGTTGAACACTCGTGATCATAATGTGCAAGTCAAGAAGAAGATGACAGGAGGAATTCATAAAAAACAACAGGAATACAAATGGAGGGAGTGACCTCCCGAGAGAGTATCTATCTGAGTTGTTTCAGTCGATTGCAACTAATGAGATCACATTATATGATGCATCTGGGGCTTTTCTAGAGATAAACCCAGCAAGATGGATCAATGTTGTTGATGAGTGGGTCCCTAGAAGCCGACTTATGCTTCGTCTTTCCGTATCTGACTTCTTCTGTCTCCATCTGATCTGCAGCGGAAATATTTTTAGAATGGTGTTTGAGGTTTCCTCACAGCGGCCTTCCCAAGGAGACGATGTATACTCTGCGTTATGTGTTTCTCAGTATTTCTTTATATTCAGTTGTTTTTCACTTTGTATACGCACTGCTCTTCTTGTTCTTTATCTCTTGGCTTTTACGATGGGTTTCCCTCTTCTGAACAGCTGTATCCAGACTGTTACCGAAAAATCCGGTAACGGTCCGGCGGTTACAGTCTTAGCCCTATCTGTAACTCCTCTCCGGGTAACGGTTGGACTGATCATCCAGACCGTTACCCGGAGAGGAGTTACAGATAGGGCTAAGACTGTAACCGCCGGACCATTACCGGATTTTTCGGTAGTTGTTCCCCATCGAAGAGATGACCACTGTTACCCAACTGAGTTGCCGAGAATGACCACTGTAATATATGTAACATCTCCCACTTGGCCATTCGAGCAAAGTGTACTGACATACTGGTTTTTCTCCCACTTTTTTAGGGTTTACCTAGTAATGTCATTTCCTGATTATTGTTGCAATCAGTACCTGTTGTGTGGTTATTTTCCTACACAACAGTCTACCCGTTGTGTGGTTATTTTCCTACACAACATTTTATCCATTGTGTGGTTATTTTCCTACACAATATTTTACCTGTTGTTTGGTTATTTTCCAACACAACAATCAAACATACTTTAAACCCATGTTTGTAACATGTTTTGAGAAAAGCTCATCTGTTATGCCTTTAGTTAAGGGGTCTGCCAACATATCATTTATTGGCATGTATGAGATGGATATTTCCTTTCTCATAACCATATCATGAACATAGTGGTATTTCACCATTATATGCTTGCTTTTTGAGCAATCAGCTCAACTCTTGATAAGAGTAATTGCTGTATTGTTATCACAATAAATGACAATTGGCTCGTCGGTTATTTTCAACTTCAAATCACGTATGAAACGGCTTATTCAGACAACACTTATTGCAACCATACAACAAGCTACATACTCAGCTTTCTGTATATGCAAAGCTACACAACCCTGTTTCTTGCATGCTCAAGAAATAACACCACCTCCAAATAAGAATATTTGACCCGAGTTTAATTTGCTGTCATCTTTGCTCCCAACAAAGTCAACATCTGAGTATCCTACCACTCTCAGTTCATTTGCTGAAAAACACAATTTCAAGTCTCTTGTTTCTTTTAAATATCTTAAAATCCTTTTCACAGCTATCCAGTGCTACCATCCAGGATTACTTTGATATCTACTTACAAGACCAACAGCAAAGCTGATATCAGGTCTTGTACACAATATAGCATACATCAAGCTACCAATAGCTTGTGTATAAGGAATATTAGGCTTATTGTCTCCTTCACCGGGACAATTAGCCTTACTAAGTTTAACCCCTTTTGCAATAAGTGTATCAGCAGACTTGCATTCACCCATTTTAAACTTCTTGATGATATAATCAATATATCTCTCCTGACTTAGGCATAAGAGTTTAGATTTTCTATCTCGAGAAATCTTTATTCTCAGGATATAGGATGCTTCTCCATATCCTTCATTTCAAACTTAGAGTTCAACCATGACTTAGTTTTGACAATCATCTCGTTGTTGTTTCTAGTCAACAATATGTCATTTACATATAAAGATAGGATGACAAAGTGGCTCCCACTATTCCAGACATATATACAGTGATCAAGTTTATTAGCCACAAACCCAAGTTCTATAATGACATTTTGAAAAGTCAAATATGATTGGCGAGGTGATTGTTTCAAGCCATATAGGGATTTTTTCAACCTATATACTTTATCTTTTTGGCCTTCAACCATAAATCCTTCGGACTGCTGTATGTATATGATTTCATCTAAATCTCCGTTTAGAAATGTTGTCTTTACATTTAACTGATGTAAATCCAAATCATAATATACAAATATTGCTAGGATTATTCGTATGGATATAAATTTTACAATTGGAGAATATGTCTCAACATAATCTATCTCTTCTTTTTGAGAAAAACCCTTTGCAACCAATCTCGCTTTAAACTTGTCGATTTTACCATCGACCTTATATTTCTTTTTCAGAACCCATTTACAGCCTATGACTTTCCTTTCTTTTGACAAATCAACTAATTCTCAGACTTGTTTTTCTCAATAGATTCAATTTCCTCATTCTTGGCTTTGTCCCAGTCTGATGCTTCCGATGAGTTCATAGCTTGCTGATAAGTCAAATTATTAGTTAACTCATCTAAATCCATCGAATTACACAAGATAAGTGTGATAATCCTTTAAGTAGGACGGAGTGGCTCTTGGCCTTTTATGTCAACTTAAGGTTTCAGTAGTTTCAAGAATATCTTCAATGGGCTCAAAAGATGATTGATCTAGATCTACTAGATCATCAACACATTCATCATTGTTTTCCAGGATGTTATTCTTAGTATCTTCTAAGAATTCAACATCTCTGCTTTCAATTAGTCTGTGGTTCTTATGATAAAACTGATATCCCTTTGAACCTTTCAGATATCAAATGAATATACATATTAAGGACCTACTATCTAGCTTATCTCTAGACTGATCAAGGATCTTTACATGTGCAACAAATCCCCACCTCTTGAGATGACCTAGGTTGGATTTTCTTCCAAACCAAATCTCATATGGTGTAGTAAATATAACTTTACACGGTACTTTATTAAGTATGTAAACCACTGTACTTACTGCTTTTTTCCAGAATACCCTTGGTAGAGAGGCATCTATTAACATTGACCTTGTCATGTTTAGCAAGGTTTTGTTGCATCTTTCAACTACATCAATTTGTTGAGTTGTTCTGGGTATTGTATTTTGCTTTACAATACCAAAGTCTTTACAAAATTTAAGAAATTCTGCAGAGGTATATTCACCACCTCTATCTTATCTTAAGACTTTGATTCAATGCCCTAATTAGTTTTTCACTTCTTGCTTATATTCTTTAAAAGCATCAAGTGCCTCAGATTTATGTACCAAGAGATATAAATACATATATCTAGAGTAATCATCGATAAAGGTTATAAAATAACTCTTTTTACGATGTGATTTTACTCTAAAAGGCCCATATAAATCCATGTAAATAACCTCCAACATGGTTGTTGCCGTTGTTGATTCCTTGAGAAAAACTTTTCTTATCATCTTTTCTTGTATACAAGCTTCGCACTTGTTGAAAGTATTTTTCTGAAATCCAAGCAATAAGTCAAAGTTGGATAATTTCATCAACTTTTCCAGACTTATATGCCCCAGGCGTTTATGCTACATATTCACATCAACAGTAAAGGCACAATAAATATAAGTAGAAGAAGTACCAATTTCATTATCACAAAATTTAAATAGTCCATGTTCTACATCAAATTCCTCAGAGAATAATATTATCTCATGTTTTCCCACAATCACCTTGCTAGGAATAAACTTTACCTCAAAACCTTTCTTTATTAAGGTAGGGACCGAGACAAAATTGTGCCTTATAGATGGCATAATTAATAGATCAATCAATACAATCAGTTTGTCTTGTACAAATATTCTAAAGGACTCAATACCCAAAACATTCAAGAATGCATTATTTATCATGTACACTCGATGTTTTCCGGGTTTATATTCCTTTAGGTCTATTGTCTCTTTCTTGGTCTTTGAGATTTGTCGTGTAGCTCTGGAGTCTATCCACCAACTTGTCACCGGGTGGTCCATTTACAAACATTCTGAAATCACGTAGATTATGTCCTGCTTCTTTGACTGTCCTTGTTATGAGTTGTTTCCTCCACCTTTCTTGTTGCGATAATCCCTCTTAAAGTGTCACATCTTTCCATAGTTGAAGCACTTTATACGAGAATCGATTTCTTAAAATTTTGACCGCATTTCTTATTATTTTTGTCAAACTTCTTGTTTGGTTTAATTTTCTTTTGGTTGGTTTTGGAGCTAGACGTTGTCTCATCTTGGGCCACTAGTAGTTTTTTTTTCTTTTTCTTGTTCATGTATTCTTGCTCTATTGCTAGTTTTAGGGGCAATTCAGAAAGGTTATTTTCTGGCCCTAATCTGAGCGCAGTTATGATCATGTTCCATGACGGGGGTAGACTGTTTAATATGGTTGATATCTGCATCGGTTTTGTGATAACTGACTTTGTCACAACTAAGTCCCTAGTTATTACTAATATGTGGTTTACATGTTCTACTACATTATCTCCTCTCATTTTGAAGGAGTTGTACTTTTATAATAATAACTGCACATGTAATTTGGCAGTTATGTCATACTTAGCTGTTATTGAATCAAATAGCTCTTTGGCGGTCTCGTGTTCTTCGAAGACCCTGATCAAGTCATCCTCCATATAGGTTAACATTATTGTCCTGGCTATGGTATCATATTTTAGAAATGTTTTGTACATGTCTACTTGTTGCTCAATTACGTCTAGTGGTGGCAGACATACTCAACACCTTCAAATGTCAGAGCTAGTGGGATTCTCCTCTTTCATGTTTAGAAGTTAAGACCATTTAATTTCTCAGTTTTTGTCAATTCAAACACACACATTCTAAAACTCATTTTTATATGTTTAGCAATTTTAACAATTAGACGTCTAAAGAGAAAATAAACATAAAGCAACAAGCACACATAGCAGGAAGCATGTTAAAACGATGCATAATATCATGAAAATAAACTAAAGACAATTTCATAAGCATCTTGGGACAAACTTTAAATTTTCCCAAAGAATTTCTACCTTTTGTATTTTCAAATAATACTAGGGGTAAAACCATAATTTTAACTGTCTTTCCACTTCTGAAATTTATTGAAAAACCTAATGACAGACTCGTAAAATTACTTTTTCGTATTTTTATAAAATTTAAAATTATTTAGGGTTAAAACTGTAATTTTAACCCCAACCCGAATATGTAATTCTTTCAAAAGTAAAGGAGCAAACTTGTCTTTTGATTGAATAACAATAAAGTAAAACAATAGCCCCAGTATTTTGTAATTTTCACAAACTACCGAAAGGTAAAACAGACTTTTCACTTAATAAGGGCAGAAGGATCTTTTTACCTAAAAATATCTGGATGAATCAATGTGAGATCACATTATATGGAAAACAATACACCAACAACAGACTTTGGCAATATGAGATCACATTATATGATGCATCTGGGGCTTTTCTAGAGATAAACCCAACAAGATGGATCAATCTTGTTGATGATCGGGTCCCTTGAAGCCGACTGATGCTTCGTCTTTCCAGTTGTTGGTGTCTGACTTCTTCTGTTCCCCTCTGATCTTTAGCGAAAATATTTTTAGAATGGTGTTTGAGGTTTCTTCACAGCAGCCTTCTCAAGGAGACGATGTATACTCTGCGTTCTGTGTTTCTCAGTATTTCTGTATATTAGTTGTTTTTCACTTTGTATATGCATTTCTTTATAAGAGCAGTGCCTTCTCTTTATCTCCTAGCTTTCATGCTGAGTTTTCTTCTTCTTAGCAACTATATCCGGACTGTTATCAAAAAATCTGATAACGGTCCGACGGTTATAGTCTTAGTCCTATCTGTAACTCCTCTTCGGGTAGCGATCTAGATGGTCAGTCCAGCTGTTACCCGACTGAGTTGCCGAGAATGACCATTGTAATATATGTAACAGTTGTCAACCAGGTCAATAAAGCAGAACCGTACTTCTTTCACGAAGTTCGGCCTCTGTTAAGTAGCGAGATGTTCTCCACTGTAGTTGGCCCTTCGATTGCTACATTAGCAGTTGTCTTTGAACATACAGATGATGATCGCTTTCTGCATCAATGCATGGAGGGCTTCCTTGCTTGGCAAGAATAGCAAGACAAAGGATAGTAATGAGGTTGAAGCCGTGGCATCATGTGAAATGGTGCTTGTGCACTTAGCACCGTAATGCAAAATGGGGTTGTAAACTGTGCACCATTATGCAAATAATACTTTCTTTCTCTCTCTATCTCTTTATATATATATGTATGTATTATATGTACGTATATATGTATGTATATATATATATATATGTATTTATGTATATATATATGTATATATATATATATATATGTATATATATATATATATATGTATATATATATATACATATGTATATATATGTATGTATATATATATATGTATGTATTATATGTACGTATATATGTATGTATTATATGTACGTATATATGTATGTATATATATATATATATGTATTTATGTATATATATAGAAACGGAGTAAGATGCAAATACAAACAAATTATCCATGTAATTTCCATAGTTACCCTAAAAATGGATTCTTTACTCATGTCCATATGCATGTTCGTTGTATTTAGAAAATTTGTATCCATAAATGGAGCTCATAGAGCTCATATGACTGATATATGATCTGGATTCATATCCATATAGCGAAGGATGCGATGGACTAAACAAAGTTCAGCATCATAATCGTCAACTTATGGCTACAAAATTACCAAAACTACACTTAGTTACATATCCTTATCATTATCCACTTAAGATAATCAAGTTTATGTTGGTATGCTTAGTGAAATGAATCACTACAAGGGTTTGTCGTTTGAAAGACTCTTTTTTCTTTGGGCCTAAGGCAGACGCATGCCCAGGGTATCAAACTCGTGACCTTTGGGTTGTGAATCGAACTCCTAGCCACATAGCTAATTACCTCCGAATGCAGCTTGCAGAGTTTGAGCCCTAGATAGAGATCGATTTTGGGTGAAGAGAACATATTTCCTCGTGAATCGTTTAGCCTTACGACTTTTTGAGTCTAATTCAAGCATGCCAATAAAATAAAAAGGAAATTATTAGAAACATGCACAAAAAAGTAACTAATAAAAAACAAGCCAAAAATGGCAAATCTTGAAACTCTTTTGGTGTGGACAAATAGTCTGAATGGATCCCATCATGATCTATAGACTTTAAGCTGATTTTTGAAAATTCAGGTGAAAAAAATACCCTACCTCGGTTAAATGTAGATCCGCTATTGCATGCCTGTGCATACCAAGAAAACATGCACAAAAATACCCATCCCGAATGTGTAATTCTTTCAAAAGTACAGGAGCAAACCTGTCTTTTGATAGAATGACAGAATTGTAATAGTTTAAACCGGGAAGGGCAATAAAGTAAAACAATAGCCCCGGTATTTTATAATTTTCACAAACTACCGAAGGGTAAAACAAACTTTTCGCTCAATAAGGGCAGAACGGTCTTTTTACCCAAAAATATCTGGATATTTTCGTAATTTTATTCAGTGGCAGTTTTGTAATAATTGAAAATTGGTTGGGGCAGAATGAACTTTTTTAGCCCTCGCGGTTTTTTGAAGGGTATAAATACACTAGAGAGAGAAATCACGGAGGGAGAGAGAGAGAGGGTTCTGCGGTAGGTTCTGTGCCTGGCCGCGATCCTCTGTGCTTGTCCTCCGATTTTCACTGCCTACCCTATGGTTCTCCGGGCCTGGCCTTCAGTTTTTATCGTGCCTGGGCTGCGGTTTTCCGTGCCTTGATGGTTTTTGCCGATATACGACCTTTGCCTTTTATGGCTTCTCCCTTCTTTTTCTCTCTTTGTATTTTTTTCCCTCTTCTTTCTCTTTCGTTAACAGAAAGCGTTCCTTTTAACTTCGGTTTTTTTTTGTGTGCAGGGTCTCGGACCTTCGACGACGGCTCTGATACCAATGTTGATCGGGTCCCCTGAAGCCGACTGATGCTTCGTCTTTCTAGTTGTTGGTGTCTGACTTCTTTTGTATTTCTTAGTATTTCTATATATTCAATTGTTTTTCACTTTGTATACGCACTCCTCTTTTGAGGAGCTGTATTCAGACTGTTATCGAAAAATCTGATTACGGTCCAGCGGTTACAATCTTAGCCCTATTTGTAACTTCTCTCCGGGTAACGGTCTGGATGGCCAGTCCAACCGTTACCCGATTGAGTTGCCGAGAATGACCACTGCAATATATGTAACAGTTGTCAACCAGGCCAATAAAGCAGAACCGTACTTCTTTCATGAAGTTAAGCTTTTGTTAAGTCACGAGATGTTCTCCACCGTAGATGGCCCTTCGATTGCTACATTAGCAGTTGTCTTTGAACATACACATGATGACCTCTTTCTGCATCAATGCATGGAGGGTTTCCTTGCTTGGCAAGAATAGCAAGACAAAGGATAGTAATGAGGTTGAAGCCATGGAATCATGTGAAATGGTGCTTGTGCACTTAGCACCGTAATGCAAAATGGGGTTGTAATTCGTGCACCATTATGCAAATAATACTTTCTTTCTCTATGCCTTTCTCTCTTGTCTCTTTATATATATATATATATATATATGCATATATATAGAAACAGAGTAAGATGCAAATACAGACAAATTATCCACGTAATTTTCATAGTTACCCTAAAAATGGATTCTTTACTCATGTCCATATGCATGTTCGTTGTATTTAGAAAATTTGTATCCATAAATGGACCTCATAGAGCTCATATGACTGATATATGATCTGGATTCATATCCATATAGCGAAGGATGCGATGGACTAAACAAAGTTCAGCATTATAATCAACAACTTATGGCTACAAAATTACCAAAACTACAATTAATTACATATCCTTATCATTATCCACTTAAGATAATCAAGTTTATGTTGGTATGCTTAGTGAAATGAATCTTTGAAGCTACTCCTTTTCATAGGGCTTTGTCACTTGAAAGACTCTTTTTTCTTTGGGCCTAAGGCAGATGCATGCCCAGGGTATCAAACTCGTGACCTTTGGGTTGTGAATCGAACTCCTAGCCACATAGCTAATTACCTCCGAATGGAGCTTGCAGAGTTTAAGCCCTAGATAGTGAAGAGAACATATTTCCTCGTGAATCGTTTAGCCTTACGACTTTTTGAGTCTAATTCAAGCATGCCAATAAAATAAAAAGAAAATTATTGGAAACATGCACAAAAAAGTAACTAATAAAAAACATGCCAAAAATGACAAATCTAGAAACTCTTTTGGTGTGGATAAATAGTCCGAATGGATCCCATCATGATCTATAGACTTTAAGTTGATTTTTTAAAATTCAGGTGAAAAACATACCCAACCTCGGTTAAATGTAGATCCACTATTGCATGCCTGTGCATACCAAGAAAACATGCACAAAAATGTCAAGAAGTTGAAATTGGAGCAACTTGCCTTTGAGATCTTCCTTCATTAATCAAACTGCATTAAAGATTTGATCGAGTTTTATGCCAACCATTGGACTCTAAATGAATATATAGATTTTGGTAGGTGGTAAATGAGTGCACAAAGCTATACTTAATTATGCACAAAATGCAATAGCTCACGTGGTCGGCTTACAAGTTGAAGATCATGAGTTTGATACTCGAGGCGTGCATCTGGCTTTGGACTCTATTATACCATGAAAATAAAAGTAATACATAAAGATGTATTGAACCCTTCTGAATTGGACCTGATTTGGATCCAATTTAAGATTCAAAATAATATAAGTCTGAACTTTAGATCCGGATTCGGTTCCATTAAGATCCGATTCATCAGTTAGATAAAACAAAAACCTGAGAAAGGACACCGAGAAAAGTGACGATGCCGCGTTGCCGACGGGCGGCGCGAGCTAATCTTACGACAAGAGGCCAAAATCTCCCTTCTTTCGGTGCGCGCACATTTAAATGGTTTCGGGGTAGTTATGTCATTTCACTTATACTTATCGGGTTCGGGAAATGCTATTGGTAAATTCTGGGTACCCCTTAAAGAAAATTAAGGTTTTATGTTTGACAACCGGCTAGAGGTGGCAATTAGGATAAAACCCATCACCGAACTCTTCGAAGTTTACATTTCGCCTCAATACTCACTCCTTTCGTTTGTTCCCTTGACTTTCTTTCATGCCAAATTCTACTAAATAATTGTATTATTTGTACAATTACATGAATAATACAAATCAAGTCATTCATCAATATTAACATGAGGATCGATATCATTTATATACAACAACAACTAAGCCTTTTCCCATACTAGACGGGGTCGGCTACATGGATTCTTTGTTTCCATAGATCTCTATCTTGTGCCATGTTAGCAGTTAACTCCCAATAAGCTAGATCATTCTTTATTGTTTCTTTCCAACACTTTTGTGGTCGTCCTCTACCTCTTTTAATACTTTCCAAATTTAGTTTTTCTAACCTTCTTACAAGTTCTTCTTTTGATCTTCTTTTGATATATCCAAACCATCTTAAACGATGTTCTCTCATTTTATCCTCTATTGGTGCCACTCCTAATTTGTTTCTAATAACCTCATTATGTATACAGTCTTTTCTTGTATGACCACTCATCCATCTCAACATCTTCATTTATGTCACAGACATCTTTTGTACATGTTGATGATTAACTGCCCAACACTCAGAACCATAAAACATGGCAGGCCTAACTGCTGCTCTATAATATTTACCTTTTAATTTTAATGGTATCTTCTTATCACAAAGAATACCTAATGCTCCTCTCCATTTTAACCAACCAGCATTAATTCTATGTGTAACATCTCCATCAATTCTTCCATCACTTTCAAAAATTGACCCTAGGAATTTAAAACTTTCCTTTTGGGGAATGCAATGTGTGCCAATTTTAATTTCTATGTCCTCTGAAGTAGCCAAATGATCAAACTTACATTCCATATATTCTGTCTTTGTTCTACTAAGTCGGAGGCCTTTGTTTTCTAATGTTTCTCTCCATAGTTCCAATTTTCTATTAACTTTTTCCTTAGACTCCTCCACTAATACAATGTCATCTGCAAATAACATACACCAAGGCACTTCATCTTGAATATGTTTTGTTAACTCATCCATCACCATTATAAATAAGTATGGACTTAAAGTTGATCCTTGATGTAACCCAATATTAACTTCAAAGAAGTCTATCGTTCCTTCATGAGTCCTCACACATGTTTTTGCACCATCATATATGTCTCTTATAAGGTTAATATATGTCAATGGGATACCTCTTTTTTCTAAAGTTCTCCAAAGAACCTCCCTCGGTACCCTATCATAAGCTTTTTCTAGATCAATAAATATCATGTAAAGGTCTTTCTTTTTTGGTCTAAAATGTTCCATAAGACGTCTCAAAAGGTGAATCGCTTCAATAGTAGATCTACTTGGCATAAATCCAAATTGGTTCTCTGTTGTACTTGATACTTGTCTTAGCCTACGTTCGATAATTCTTTCCCATAATTTCATGGTATGACTCATTAACTTGATACCTCGATAATTCGCACAATTTTGAATGTCTCCCTTGTTCTTATATACGGGTATAAGTGTACTTGCTCTCCATTCCTCGGGCATCTTTTGGTTTTTCCATATTTCATTAAATAGTCTTGTGAGCCAAGTGATTCCTATTTCTCCTAGTATTTCCAAACTACTATAGGAATATTATCTGGTCCTACCGATTTACCACTCTTCATATGTTTAAGAGCCTCTTTGACTTCATTCTTTTGAATACGTCGGTAGAAATTGTGGTTTATATACTTTTCTGACTTGGCTAAATCTCCTAAACTAATACTAACATCTTTATTTTCATTAAAAAGATTATAAAAATAGTTTTTCCATCTATTTCTTATATCATCATTTGCCACTAGAATTTTTTCATCCTCGTCTTTTATGCATCTAACATAATTAAGATCTTTAGTTTTCTTATCTCTAGCCCTAGCTATCCTAAAAATATCTCTTTCACTCTCTTTTGAGTTGAGTTTTTTATATAAGTCCTCCCAAATCTTAGCTTTTGCTTCACTAACGGCCTTTTTTGCTTCATTCTTTGCTTTCTTATAAGCTTCTAAAGTTTCACTAGTTTTCTTAGCATAATGTAATTTGTAACATACCCTCTTTGTCTTGATTTTATTTCTTACTACTTCACTCCACCACCAAGCTTCTTCTTGTGCCGGTACACCTCCCTTAGATACCCCTAACACATCTTTCGCCACTTTCCTAATATGTATAGCCATATTGTTCCACATATCAGAGGGTGTGCCAACATAATTCCAAACATCTCCTTGAAGGACTTTCTATTTAAATATATCTTCTTTCTCGCTTTTGAGGTTCCACCATTTAGTCTGAATAACTCGATGCACTCTTTTCTTTTTGTCCAATTTTTTTTTGTAAATCCATAACTAAAAGTCGATGTTGGGTGGTTAAGCTTTCTCCTGGAATTACCTTACAATCTTTACAACACGCTCTATCTTTTTTCTACAAATAAAGTAATCAATTTGTGTTTGTGATAAGCCACTCTTATAAGTAATTAAATGTTCATCTCATTTTTTGAAGATTGTATTGACTATAAAGAGATCAAATGACATAGCAAAATTTAAAATCTCCCTACCTTCGTCGTTTATATCCCCATAACCAAAGTTTCCATGAATCCCTTGATATCCTAATGCCTCTTTACCGACATGTCCATTTAAATCTCCTCCTAAACAAATCATCTCCCTTTGTGGAATCTTTTGAAATACCTTATCTAACTCTTCCCAAAAAACTGTCTTTATACTATCTTCTAGTCCTACTTGGGGTGCGTAAGCACAAACTATATTCAAAACCTCTACTCCTAACACTAATTTCAATGTCATGATTCGGTCACCATATCGTTGTATGTCTACTACACTCTCCTTTAAATCTTTATTTATGATAATACCAACTCCGTTTCGGGCCTTTTCTTTACCTCAGTACCATAATTTAAAACTTGTATCCTTTATCTCCTTTGCTTTTTCTCTAACCCATTTTGTCTCTTGTAAACATAAAATATGAATCTTTTTCCGAATCATAGTATCTACCACCTCCATTAGCTTACCCGATAATGTTCCGATATTCCAAGAACCAATACGAATCTTATTATCTAGGACTAGCTTCCTTACTCCTCGCATCCGTCCATAATCAAAATGCGGAGACCCTCTCTAAAAATTTTTCACTACATTCGGGCGGCAATGTAGCGGGACTAACTTCTTTACCCACACTCATCCATGATGTGGGAACCCTCTCTGCAATTGATTCACTACATTCGGGCGAAAATGTAGTGGCCCTTGCTTACTTCTTACTGCATTAGGGCTCTGCAGCACATCGCTAGGCGGGGATGCCCCAAAGCAATGCTCATAATTTTTGTAATCCATGTTGTAGAAATCCAACGAAGTTTTACGCTGGCTGTCGGAAGCCTAACACAACCCTCCTCATTTATCCGGGCTTGGGACCGGCAATGCAAGGGTGATCCCTTACATGGGCGGAGTTGATCGATATCATTTATATATATAAATATATTATATAAGTGTATTAAATGTTAATGAATATTCTGATCACCATCAATCAATTGATCGTACAAACGATAATAATGATCAAGTAATGTCTAATATGAGAAGTTAGTCTAACAACCCTCCTTCTTTCTCTCTTTATGTATATACATATATTAGAGCCCAAATAAAATAACCAAATCAACCTAAATAATTTAGTTTAGTTTGATTAAGTTACTAATATTGTTTGGTTTGATTTCAGTTTTAAAATTTAGAGATTGTTTGGCTTTCAATTAATTTGATTCGGTTAAATTATTGAAGAGAACCGATCGATGTACACCCGACACTAAACTGGGGCACCTCAGGGACCAACAAAGCTGTACTCGGGCCCGAGAATATCTGAAGTCTGTCCTGCCAACTTTGATAGACTCAACCCACTAAATTGCTCACGCTGAGGACACATGAATGCTTGTGAAGTAGATTTTCAGAAGCTGGGCAGTTAAAAGGTAATGACGGAAACTTTAGGTGGGTATAGGCAAATAGGTGGTTTTGCTGAGCGTGTTTTTCTAAATTTCGTGTGGAAAAGTTTCGAAGACGATACAGGTAAAGAAAATCCGGAACTGGAAAGATCCAAAAAGATGGGGGCAGTTCCATGCTTTTTGCCAATCGAAAGGCGAGAAAACCTCCAAATCTTTCTGAGCTAATCGTGTTTCCGACAACGTGTCTGGCGGAAATTTCGCGTTTTTGCTGTCCGGATTTCCGGAATCTGCGAGGTTCAGGTGCCGATGAATGTAAAAGTATAGCGGGAGGATCTACCGAAGAGCTTTTTTCGGGTTTCCTCCGGATTGTTGGGGAATTGAGTGGCGTCGGATCCTTCATTCAAGCTTGTTCCTGGAACTGGTTTTTGTTGTCCCGACAATCTTGAGGGTTTTTTAAGCTTTTGCACGGAAGGTCGGTTCTAGGTCATGAATTTATTTTGACGTTCGAGATTGCGGTTTCGGTAGCCAATATTTGGCGACTTCCTAGTTTTCCGGACTCGTTAGTGATAAAAACTTCACATTTCTGCATGATGGAATTAAAACGCGTCTATCTTTGGAGAAAGTTCTCGGGATTTTCTGTCTCGGTTCGGGAATTTGAGGAAATCGTGTTTTATAATCTGTTTTTGTGATTTCTTAGGGCTTTACTCCTGTTTTTCAACGGAAAGCAATGAAAAATTTGGATTTTCTGAGAGAAGTTTGCAAATCTGATATGAAGTTGTCATGATCGGGATATCGTTTATCTTTTTAAAAAAAATTATCTTCTCGTTAGCTTTTTATAGTGTCTTGTCACTTTCTTCGCTTTATCTTTCTCTTTTTAGAAAGAAGACGGCAGTTTTTGTCTTCCCTCCCAGAACGAAAACTAATGGATTATAATACTTGCATTGTTTTATCGAACCCGTAATCAGAAAAAGCGTAGTTTATGATCTGAAACCTTTGAACTTCCTGATCCAAGAGCCATATAGTTTAGATTTAATTCTCTCTTCTACTCAAACCAAGTGTTCGAAAACTTTCACCAAATGAAGTAGCAGGGACAACACTAACTTTGAGTCGTTCAAATCCGATTTGCAAGAGTGAAGTTTTCGTCTTTACTACTCTTTGAAGTTATGATTCCTGTTCTTGTCAATGAAAGCAATCGTTCTGGATTTTCTATGGTGGAAGCTTGTATCACAAACTCCAGTTCTATCGTTCCGAAATCGATGTTTGATTGATTGAAGATACAGTTTGCACCTTCTCGTGTTCTTGCGCTGCTTCAAATCCATATGAACATCTTTGTACGGATAGTTCAAATTGGGTATGTTTAATTTGATAACGTTTTCAGGAATGATTTGATGTCCCAGTGCCAATTGTTTGTAGGAAAGAAGAACGGAGACAGGAACTCCATGAATTGTACTAAGAAAGTATGAGGCGTTGAGTTGTGGTGGAGGTAAGATGTGTTCTCTTTGATCTTCCTAATGCGTACAGCTGCTCGGAAATCTGCCTAGCATTTGATGGGTGAGATGAGTTTAAATTCCTAGACGTACATGGACACACGCGCGCACTCTCTCTCTCTCTAATACACACATATTTCGGTCACACACATGCTAGTCAAATGGTGCTTTGCTTGTATTTTCAATGCGATGGTTGTGAATGGGAGAGTTGGTAATGACTTCGGCTTTGAATGGGTGAGCTGGCGATTTTTTTCGTCCCTTTTGACGCATGGTTGTCGTGATTAGTGTTAGGTGTCCGCCACAATTTTTGATGTACTTACTGTTTTTGCTTTCTCTCTTTTTCTTCCTTCCGGTGTACCTATAAATTCTCTCTCTCTCTCTCTCTCTCTCTCTCTCTCTCTCTAGCCAATCTGTAACAGCTCCCTGTGGCGTGGTCGCTATGGCAGCAAACTCAAATCTAGCGAGAAGGGCTCTGGAGACTGACACTCCAGTAATGGTCCAGGTGTGTCATCGTCCCCTATAGGCATCATAAGGAAATTAAATTCTTTGCTTTATTGTTATTTTGATGTCTTATATCTGATTCTTTTAACCGTTTGATAAGGGAACCATGATCAGCTCTCACGATTTTGAGAAAGTATGGGTGTAGCACTGTGTGGCACGCAAAAGTCCTAATGAATAGAGAGAGGAGATGCATATGTAAACGCCAATGGCATGAGAACATACTGAAACTTTCTTTTTTCTTTTTGTATTTTATCGCGTCTTACTTTCCATTCCTTTTTAAATGCGCCTCTTCCCTTTTTGTGTCCGTTGTCTTCCAAGTGGATTCCCATCCAGGTCATCCATGAAGGTTCCTCCTTCAATGGCCTCATCAGGACAACTATTTTAACCTCACTGGTATCCCTCAATCATGCAAGAAAACCCAAGTCATGGAAAACAGCCACAACCGTATGCAGACGGTTGTTCAAGAAATAGGCTTTGTGAAACATTGGTGCAGGGTCAAAAGGCTAAATAAAAGTTCCAAGAAGGGGGTTGGGGGCTAACCTAAAACTGAAGTTCGAATGGAGGACGTGCTTGTTTTGAAATCAGAACTACCATTAAAACGATACCCACCTAAGGAACAGACAGTTTGTAATGTTAGAGAAGTGCGCACTTTATTTACACTGCAGCTCCTTTTTGTTCCCTGCAGTTATCCTATTCGACCTTTCATCGATTTTGTCTTGCTCTTGCGTGCTGTAACTTTTCTGAACTGTACTTGAACTTCTCTTTCATATGAAAATAGGAACAGGGTTGTGGTATTTAGGATTGTAGGCAGAACCATAGACGTGGCATGAACTGAGACATATGAAGAGGGAAAGAAACGTGGTCACGGAGTTATATTTGAAATGAGATAGCAAGTACATATCTTAATATGCTTAAGGGAAGGATGCAGTTAACAAAACTAAAGGAGAACTCCTCTTAGGGGAACACATGCATGCGTGAAATTAGGAGCATCATCACATTTAAGCTGCTAGAAATCTTCCTGAAAGTCCTGGATCCACCACATCTGTTAATTGTGTGGACTCTGGAGAATCTTGTTTCATTTATAACACTATCTTCTTAATACATAAAGTACTCTTGTATACTACCTGCAGATACAAAAATTGCTCCGGGGAATCGAAGGTGCGATTTCACTAGCACAGGTAAGAGGGAAGTTATACAAGTTCCTTTGTCATTTCCCAGTTAAAAAATGGCATTGCTTCTGTCTCATAGCATTGCGGAAAATGTAATCAGAAGGTTGGTTCACATGGTATGTTGAATTGCTTCATATAATTGTGTTGCTTGTAATCTAAATGAACGCATGCTGCCAAGGAATCAAAACATCCCTTTTTGTATCTTCTGATTCAATTCTTTTTGGTTATTTGTTCCATAGCGCAAACACATTCACGCAAAAAGATGTTCTCCATGTGTTTGTTGGACTATTTGTTCCATAACATAACCACACGGGCATGTGTGCATCTTTATTATCATTGTTTATCATAATTGCTTTACCATTTCTGTCAAACTAGAAGCTTGATAAGTACTTGTTGCCTACTTATTTTTATATTGAGGTTTGAAGCATATGCCACCTGTGATTGCATTTGACCCTGTAAACCGTTTGACCCTGAACTTATAATCGCTATAACGTCTTATTCATATTCATAATATAAATTCATATTAATTCAGCATTGTCTGAATCAACAATTCAGAAGTAGAATGTAGTTAAATTCTGAAAGAATGATGTTTCGTTCATTGTCACCAAGATGGGAAAGGACATGCGTGAAATCACTAAAGAGAATAATTTTTCCAATTTCTAGTTGATTTGATTGCATATAGCATATCTGTTTGGTTTTCTTGTAAGTCCTGACAAGAGATACAGATGAAGTAAAGAAATATTACATTGGCATACTTTTAGTCTGTTTGGGAGCTAGTATCTGATACCAATTAAATATAACTGCTTTTCCAATTCTTCAACGTCTTAAAGGCTTACTTACATTGTGTCAGGCTTTGTGAGCCTTGGAACATTTATTGATTTTCTGCCATTAGACTAACCGCTACTAAGTGAAGCATTAATTGTTAATGCAATGGTGAAGTGTTAAAGAAAGTATCTTTCTTCTAAAGGCAGACTTGTTGATTCTTCTCTGCTGTTGAAATATTTGAATGCCTATGACCTGTGTTCTCTAATCTTGTATGAGATGAAGGTTTGCATAAATCATCATGAAGCTGTGCAAGCTTGTATAAGTTGTATCAAGCAACATGAACCCTTCAAGCTGTAAGTGAATGAGCACCAAGAAAAGTCTTTTTGTCAAACCAAAATTGTAGTATGCTGACAAGCTGTTAGGAACAAACAATAGTAGTTGCACGAACAGCCATTCCAGTTTGATGGCCTCTAAATACACATCACTGTAACTCAAATTAAGAATTGATGTGACATCAGTCATGTGGTAATTGCATCTTATGTATGTGAGATGGTGGCTTTTCTGCTTATTCTGACATTTTCATGGTGGTTCATCTTAACAGTGTGATTAATGGTCCTGCCATGTAGTTTCTGTTCCTGGTGTTTTGTTATTCTGTGAACTACCAAACATAGATAGTCCATGTTTTCAATACAGTATGCATCTGCTGCAGGTGTTTGCGTAGTGGGCTCTGAATGTTTTTAAGAGCGAAGATGTTCAATGGCAAGATATTGTACTTTCAGATGTAACATGGGATTATTTTGGAGTAGCAACTAACAGTTGATTAAAAGGAGCGCACTGAATGGTAGTAATTCTAAGAAAATATAGAAATAAGTAGAAAACAAATACAAAAGAAAGAATAGCCTTGAGGAATCTCAAGTATTCTTGAATGGTTGATAAAGTATAGAGTACATGGAGAACCAATTTAGATTTATGGGAGATCTACTATCAAGGCTATTTACCTTTTGAAATGTCTTACGGAACAATTTAGAACATAAAAGAATAAACCTTCATATGATATTTATTGATTTAGAGAAAGCTTATAATAAGATTTCAAGAGATATTCTTTGGAGAACCTTGAAAAAGATAGGTATCCCATTTAACTACATTAATCTTATAAGAGATATACACGAACATACACAAACATGGGAAATGATGGATTTCTTTAAGTTAATATTAGATTACATCAAAGATAAACTTTAAGTCTATATTTATTTACCTTGGTAATTGATTAGTTAACAAAGCATATTCAAGAGGAAGTACCTTGGTGTGTGTTATTCGTGGATGACATTGTGTTAGTGGATAAGTCTTAGGAAAAAGTTAACAAGAAATTGGAAGTCAAAAGAGAAATATTAGAAAATAAATGCTTTCGAGTTAATAAAACAAAAGCCGAATATATAGAATGCAAGCTTGATCATTTGGTTACTACAAATGATATAAAAATTAAGACCGACACATATTGTATCCCTCAAAAAGGAAAGTTTTAAGTACCTACATTCAGTTTTCAAGAGTGATGAAAATTTTGATATAGATATCACGTGTTAGGTATCCTGTGTGACAAGAAAATACCATTAAAGTTGAAAGGTAAATATTATAAAGCAATAATTAGACCTGCTATCTTATATGGTGCTGAGTTTTGGATAATTAATCATCACATGTGCAAAAGATGTTCATGACATAAATGAAGATGTTGAGATGGATATATGGTGACCAAAGGAAAGATCATATTTGTAATGAAGTTGTTGGAGACAAATTAGGAGTAGCTATTACTAAAGAAAGCTCCAATAGGGTATAAAAAATTGGATGGTGAAAATGTTTAAAGAGGAAGAGGAAGGCACAAATGTTGGAAAGAAACAATTAATAATGATATAACTCTTGTTCAGTTAATTTTTAGCATGCACATGATCAAACTCCATGGAAACAAAGAATCCATGTAGCTGACGCCATCGAGTATAGCAAAAGGCTTAGTTGTTCTTGTTGTATTTAAGAATGAGAATATAATTGTGCATCATATATTTGTACTCTAACACTCTAAATAATGGCAGCTATTATATTTTTCCGTATTCTTCAAGTTCATTAACTTTTATACTGTTCATCATGCAGGGGATAGTATACTGGCAGCCACCAGAGCAGGCTTTGGAAAAGGTTAAGGAAGTTGTATGGAACCCCTCAACTAGCCAATATGGTGCTGATGAAGGTCTTCTAGAACTTAGAGAGGCATTAGTGGAAAAGGTATTTTCGGAATGGTGCACTCTACTTTCACTTTGTGGGGAATGTGCAAGTGCCCCACTTGTATTTCATTTTGCGGTCGTTGCTGAATCTTACTGATTATACTTTCACAAAGGTCACACACAAAATATTTATTATTCAATATGCATGGACACAAGGCAGAATAATGATGTGCTAGTCAATTTTCCAAATGGTGGAAAATGAATGTCTAGTAATTCATAGAAAGAATTGTTAAAAGTTTAAGGTAGGATAGTTTGAAAATGATCAAGAGAATCATGTTAGGGTCAAGATTGTTAGAAATGCATGTATGAATCAAACTTTATTCAATCAGATAATCCATACAATCAGCGAGAAGGCTTGTTATTTATAGAATACAAGGTAAGTATTTATAAAGAGAAAGAGGAGTAAAATTGATTGATGAGGATAGCCCAACGGCTAGTAAAGTAGCCGTTGGGGCCCCTTGGTGGCCTTGATGGCCCTGGTGTCAGGTGCTCCTGGTGGCCTGAGTCCGTTGGGATGTGCTTCCAAACAAAAACTTATGGGTCCTATTGACCCAACCTTGTTACATTTTAACACCCCTCCTCAAACTTATGGTTTGTATGCCAAAAGTTTGTTTTAATCCTTCATGTATGAACCCACACTCATTGTTTTAAAAGGAGAATATTCAAAAGTAGAAATCTTTTCTAAATCTTCAATCTTGTGATCTACCTTAGGACATATCTATAACAAAACTTATAGAATTAATCCCTAATAAAAGTACTAAGATTCCATAACTATAAACTTGAAAACCTATGTTTTCAATGAAAAACATTGATCATCTAAGTAGGATTGTCAAATATAACAAATAATTTCTTGAATCACCATAAACTTGTTATATTATAAAAAGGCCTTATATACTAAACAAGCTTTAAGGCTAAGCTTAAACCCGAGTTTTAAGGACAAACTCGAACCCAAATAAGATATAATCTATCAAGATGATAAAAAAAGGTTTTAAAGATTTATAATCAACTTAATATTTTCCAATAATCTTTTCAACATGAAATGTTTGTCTAAAAAAACAAGAATTCTTTGAATGCAATTTTTATCATTTGCACAAAATGCTCAAAATATAAAAAAATGAATAGTAAATACTCATGGCAAAACTCTTTATGCATTATTTTCAAATACTTGTATCAAGCACAAAGTTATCAAGATAATAATAAGTGCATTTTCAACATTGACTCTTCTTCAACCAATAGCCAATAACATGAAGCATCTTAATCATAAAGGTCTTCCACAAAAGGCCAACAAATGTTACATATAGCCACAATGTGGAGATCTTAATCACATGAAAATGCAACTTAAAAGTTATCAAGTTCACAAATTATCAAATAACAATAAATTAATCTTCAAACATTGACTAATCTCCAACCAATAGTCAACAACATAAAGCATCTTAATAACAAAGGTCTTTAATAAAAGGTCAATAAAAGTGACATATAGTTACAACACGAAGATCTTAATCATATAAAGAGTTGTAACTTATTGTCTAAGAAACAATCTACCCTCGTAACAAGAAGTCAAACAATCGATATGTTAATTATCATAAACAAATATTAATAACAGGAAGGAACACATCTAGATTGACTCCAATCTAAATGCAAAACAAGATCAAATTGAATCCAGACAGGCTCGAGTCTCGATCTGGGTCTAGGGAGGATCTCATACAAAATGGGTCTGGATCGAAGATTGGATCCACGACCCGACTGCACATAAACATGTCACCATCTCGCTGAGCAGAGAAAACACATCATCTCTCTCTGAATGCAACCGGAGCCATCCCTCGCTCCACCTTCTTGTTGTCATTTGTTTGTCCATGCACTCGTGAGCAGTTTAGTGCGAGCTATACTCCTAAGATGCACCTTCGGTCATATTTTTTATTGTTGCTAATGCAGGTTAGGTCAAAGTGGGTTGTATCAACATTATAAATAGGTCCGACAACAAAGTCACTATAAGGGTATTGTTCTCGGAGGCTCCGTCGGCAGCAGTTCCTCCTGGGTGGGGGCATCTCGTCGGAACTCCACCGGAGGAGGACCGCTTCCATAAGCCCTAACTGAAAATTTCTTTGAGGAATTTTTGATGGACTAGTAGGAATCTCAGGAATGAAGAAGACGGAGAGGGAGCAAATCCCGAGGAGTGGGACAAAATTCGACATGGGAGAGGCGAAATCACACCCTATCGCCGACCTCACCTCCATCGTCGTCCCCATTCGGCTCCTCACCGCCACCTAGATCGTTGCATCTTGTCGTCTAGAACCGCCAACCTAATCGCCGCAACCCAGCCTCTGAAATCAACGATTTGCCTCTCCCTCTTCCTCTCCTGCCTCTCTCTCTTCACCACCATTGCATCTTGACCACTTGCCAGAAAACCACCGCCAACCATCTCTTATCACAACCTGAAACCCCAAAAATCGTTGTCCCCGCCTTCCATCACCAATCTTCAGCCCCATTCAAGATCATTCTCAAAACCTTCACTTTAGGAAACAAAGAGTTTAAGGAATTAGGCGAAGGCGAAGGCGAGGAAGTGGCGATGACCCGAGCGAAACTGCGATGTTGCTCAGACGATGGCTTGCATGCTGCTGGAACAATGAGCCGTTGCCACTTCCTCGCGGTCCTTGCCTCCACCTCAACCATTATCCACATGCCATCTTGCCAACTGACAAGCTCCACCACACCTCCATCGCCCTTGTTCGCAACCTCTCCTCCTGTGCATCTCCCTCCCCTCTTTCTTCCATGTTGCCACCATCCTCAGGGAACCACCAACACCAAGCTGCCATCGGCCATTATGCTGTTGTCTTTTTTCAATTCCCACTCAATTTCCCTGCAAACAAAAACAAAAGGGAAAAGCTTCATTGTTGCCACTATCCTTAACACGATCGACATTGGACAAACTAGTCGACGGCACCATTGGCATGGGCCTCCATCACCGCTTGCATCCTGTGTCCTCATCAACCGCCTCATCGCGACCTTACTGCTATTGTTGCTGCCATTTAGGCTTTCATACCATGTTAGAAATGAAGGTACGAATCAAACTTTATTCAATTAGATAATCCATACAATCAACGAGAAGGCTTGTTATTTATAGAATATGGGGTAAGTATTTATAGAGAGAAAGAGAGAGATGAGCGAAAGCCAGCAACATTCAGTTGTTGGTTGTTGAAGATAGCCCAACAACTAGTAAAGTAGCCGTTGGGGCCCCTGGTGGCCATGATGACCCTAGTGGCCCTGGTGTTAGGTGGTCCTGGTGGCCTGGGTCCGTTGGGACCTGATTACAAACAGAAACTTATGGGCTCTATTGGCCCAACCCTATTACATTTTAACAAAGATTAGTATATGAAGGATGTCAAACAAAAATGCTAAATACAATACATAGTTCCTTTTTGCATTTGCATTGATCAATGTAACATTGTAAAATGAGCATGTCATATTATGCGGGTGGCATTCTGCAATGGGTCACTCAAGAGTTCACCTCTTTCTGCCTTACGCATCATGTTATATACTTCAACTTTGGTGATGTAATTGGATGTTTTACTTCATTATCTGATCTATCAACATGTGGAACCACATTTAAACCTTGCAGCATGTTTGTTTCATGAAAAAAGGGGATTTCATGTGAAAACTACCTTTCCAAATAGTTGCAACAAGGAAAAGAAAATCTTGTTCTGTGGTCAATGAGAAAAACATTTCTCGTTCGAGGAAAAGAAAATGAGCCCTGGTATGGTATGTGGATTTCACTTCCAAAACCACCATGGAAAGGACACATGAAGTTTTCTTTATTTTTAATAATGAAGATGAACATTTATCATGTAATTAGTGAGCCTCCATAGTGAAGCTGCAGTTCCAGAAAGAGTCCAGCTTTCTGACGACCTCTATTTTGAGGTTTTTTATGAACTTTTACTTTTACCATCTCATTTTCGGAAATCTTCTTCTATTTTGAGTGTCAACCTTCAGCAATTTCTTGTTCCAAACACTTTTTTTGGCTATAGACAACCTCCACCTCTAATTTTGGTGGGTTTCCATCATTCTTCTGATGCCATTCAACAAACATCTACAGTTCCTGCAAGCGTTAGATCCCTTGCACCTGTGGTTTTCTTACGTAAGATAATATTGCAACAAACAGGATACAAAGTTTTTTTGGATACGGATCAAACATTAAAAGAACAATTCTCTGTGGACCTTTTTCCATCTTAAATTGTTTTTGTCTTCCATTTTATTCCATGTGAAAATCGGTGACCCCTATAAGGTTGCCCAGACTATTATGTTTATGACCTTGAAGATGTCCTGATTCATCTCATAAGTCCATTGCATGATGTTTGATATTTATTGTTCTTTGTTAGCAAAATTCTTTGTAATATTTACTAGTAATTTCATAATTTCCAGCTCCAACGGGAGAACAAATTGTTCAACTCTTCAGTTATGGTCACTGCTGGTGCAAACCAGGTTAGCAATATAGCTTGTTGTATCACATGATTAAAAATTCCACTTTTATTGATGGTAGATGCTTTTCCTCCTAGTTTTGGAGTTGTTATATTGTTACTATTTTTTGTGGCACTTAGATCCTTGCAGATAACTCGATTTATGATGCTCTGCCTGATACTAATTGATCTTTATGGGATTTACTCTCAAAGCTTTGAAGTGATGGATACCTTGATTCTTTATTTTCTTAATACTATTATGTCTGAGTCTTCATATGGGTTCCAAGTGTTTGGTTCAAGAAGGATAGGAAAAAGAAAACTACCATAGCATTGCCAAAACTGAAGACACAAAAGCTATTTTTTACGGAACGCTGACAGTTGTATGGTCTAACTGCTGGGCATTGGAGTTGTTGCTTGTCACATTTGGTTGTATTATAAAAATTGAGAAAATGAAACGAGTGATTAGAGGGAATGTCTGTCCAGACGGGTTGCATTTTCTCTACTACATTTTAAGAGAACAATGATTTAAGTTGCTCAAAAGACTTCTTCTCTATGGGTAGAATACAACAACAACAACTAAGCCTTTTCCCATACTAGACAGGGTCGGCTACATGGATTCTTTGTTTTCACAGAGCTCCATCATGTGCCATGTTAGCAGTTAACTCACAATAAGCTAGATCATTCTTTATTGTTTCTTTCCAACACTTTTGTGGTCATCCTCTATCTCTTTTAATACTTTCCAAATTTAGTTTTTCATACCTTCTTACAGGTTCTTCTTCTGATCTTTTTTCTATATGTCCAAACCTTCTTAAACGATATTCTCATTTTATCCTCTATTGGTGCTACTCCTAATTTGTTTCTAATAACCTCATTATGTATACGGTCTTTTCTTGTATGACCACTCATCCATCTCAACATCTTCATTTGTGTCACAGACATCTTTTGTACATGTTGATGGTTAACTGTCCAACACTCAGAACCATAAAACATAGCAGGTCTAATTGCTGCTATATAATATTTACCTTTTACCTTTAATGGTTTCTTCTTATCACAAAGAATACCTGATGCTCCTCTCCATTTTAACCAACCAGCATTAACTCTATGCGTAACATCTCCATCAATTCTTCCATCACTCTGAAAAATTGACCCTAGGTATTTAAAACTTTCCTTTTGGGGGATGCAATGTGTGCCAATTTTAATTTCTATATCCTCCGAAGTAACCAAATGATCAAACTTACATTCCATATATTTTGTCTTTGTTCTACTAAGTCGGAGGCCTTTGCTTTCTAATGCTTCTCTCCATAGTTCTAATTTTCTATTAACTTTTTCTTTAGACTCTTCTACTAACACAATGTCATATGCAAATAACATACACCAAGGCACTTCATCTTGAATATATTTTGTTAACTCATCAATCACCATTATAAATAAGTATGGACTTAAAGTTGATCTTTGATGTAACCCAATATTAACTTCAAAGAAGTCTGTCATTCCTTCATGAGTCCTCACACATGTTTTTGCATCATCGTACATGTCTCTTATAAGGTTAATGTATGCCAATGGGATACCTCTTTTTTCTAAGGTTCTCCAAAGAACCTCCCTCGATACCTTATCATAAGCTTTTTCTAGATCAATAAATATCATGTGAAGGTCTTTCTTTTTTACTCTAAAATATTCCATAAGACGTGTCAAAAGGTGAATCGCTTCAACAGTAGATCGGCCTGGCATGAATCCAAATTGGTTCTCTGTTGTACTTGATACTTGTCTTAACATACATTCGATAATTCTTTCCCACAATTTCATAGTATGGCTCATTACTCGATAATTCGTGCATCGTTTGGTTTCTCCATATTTCATTAAATAGTCTTATGAGCCAAGAGATTCCTATTTCTCCTAGTATTTTCCAAACTTCTATAGGAATATTGTATGGTCCTACCGATTTATCGCTCTTCATATGTCTATGAGCCTCTTTGACTTCATTCTTTTGAATACGTCGGTAGAAATTGGTGTTTATATACTTTTCTGATTTGGCTAACTCTCCTAAGCTAATAGTAACATCTTTATTTTCATTAATTCTCTATGGGTAGAATATTTTCTTTAAATTATTCAATTTGAGAAAATTACCCCAGGAGAAGGTCATCATAAGAGGAACCGTAATTGAATACATGACAGATCAAATTAGATTTAAAACTAAATGTAATTTGTCCATATTCACCATTTTTATCCTGTATAAATTTGGCAACTCTGCAACCATCTTTTCAGGTCTTGTTAATAGCTACTTATTGTAGAACAATATATAAATTCTTTTCATTATTATGGGGGAGTAAGCCAGTTGTTCGGAGACATGGCTTGATTTTGTCTTCTTGGGTTTGAGCTATGGGGGCATGTAATGCTAGTTGGTTTTTGCCTGCAGGACTGTAAGTGAAGGCCCTGTCGGGAAATTACAGGTCTCCAATGGAGATTCAAATTATATGGGTTCTGCAGGTTTTGGATGAACGGTTATATTTTGGAAACCTTAAATACTGTTATATGTTGAAGTACTGACGTAGCAATTTAAGAGCAAAACAGATGTTAATGTAAGCATATCATCTAGATATTCTTGGCAAAATTTTTAAGCTATAACGCGTAGAAGGCATGTTATGCTTAATACATGATTATGAAAATATTTTTATTTCTAGGCTTCCAGAGAACAAGGTGGCATGAATCCCAGGCAGAAACTACAAATTACAAAATTTCAAATTAATCTAACATGACATATTAGCATCTAAACTGTCAAGAAGTTTATGATTGTTAAGTGCACAGTAAGTGGTTTAGATTTGACTTAAAAGTTTTGATATTCGTATTTTGGATTAACATTAGCATGAGTCTTCTAAATTCGAGTCATCTGATTTCTTCTGGAGCTTAGCTATACCAAGATATTGTGTGTTCATGATCCACTTATCCATAGAAACCTGTTTCCAAATGTTTGTGCTTCTGATCTTTATCTGCATTTGCAGATGCACAAGTTATCTTGTTCTGTGTTTGGTCAGAAAATATTATTTTCAGCATGCTTAATTTTTCCAATTGATTGGGACCTATGCTTTACTTTACTTTATTCAGATAAAACCATATTTCAGGATCTTCTCATTTGCTCTAGAAACAAACACTGAACTGATGGATAGCATGCTAGTTTTGATAGATAAGTTTCAAATATATGATGGATGAACTTAAATTGTTTTTCCTCCTTCACAATATAATGTGCATAAACTGGAAATTTGAATCTCAGATATGAGACATGCTTTTCACTCTATTGACCGTGTACATTTGTTGGTTGACCAGGCATTTGTTAATATCGTTCTCACGCTTTGTGATCCTGGGGATTACGTTGTAATGTTTGCACCGTACTATTTCAATGCGTATATGTCATTCCAGATGACAGGCATTACGAACATATTGGTGGGCCCTGAAAATCCTAAAACGCTCCAGCCAGATGCAGGTTATGGCATATTCCGCAGTTACTCTGCTGCAGATATCTTTTATGGTTTTCAAGTTCTCTCTTTGTCATTGATGACCTTTTGCATGACAATCTTTTAAGCCTAAATTATGTGTACCTACAATGTAAAGCATTCCCAATGAATGAATAACACAAACATTGCATGGGAAACAACAATATGGTCCGAAAAGTATGAACAATTCATTACAACGTCAAAGGTGGTGGTTTCCATTTCAAAAGTTGACTTCTGTTTTCAAGCATAAGTTATAACAAGAGATCGAGGCTTTTATATTGCCAAATGAAACCCAAACCAAGCTTAGTACAGTTAGCACTCGTGGACCCATTTCCCTTTGTACTGTCCCTAAATGACCAGTTGGCTCAACAACACATAATTTTGCCAATGTCCGTGCAACACTATGATAGATCAATTATCTTCCCCTTAAACATTCATATTTGTCCTCAAGGTCTGAAGGGCATTGCATTACTGTTCAAATTGTTGTATCCATCGTTTTATTAGCACTTTGGTGTGCATCCCTTGCATTTATGCTGAATCGTGGCCTTGACATGTGTCGCAATGTTCCCTGTGAGTTTCACAAATTGGTCACGTACTTTGTTGATTCGTAGATGCTTTCAGCCTCAAAATGCCCCATGTCATGCATTTCAGATTTACATGGCAAGGGAAAAAGCATACTTCTTCTGAGGGCTGTGCACAACGTTCGTATTGCAACAGATACTAACCCTGCCACATAGTGACTGTCTGAAGAAGGCCATTTTGGTTGAGAACCAAGAAAACCAACTCCACTTTTTTGTGATATTGGTGTCCAGTGTCCACTGCCGAACTGCTATGATGGCTCTGTAGTCTGAGATGTAGATGCTGCACTTTGTCTGAGTGCGGAACTGAATCCCCATTGTCTTCTCACAATGCGATTGAACTCCTAGCGCAACAGCAGTTATGCTGCAGAACTCAAATTTTAGTGTTCAACAGAACCGTTCCTATGTATTGCAGTTCAGTTTCCAAAAGTAGCTGGAGGTTCTAGCTCTATCATTACCTGCTTTTGTTCTCATTCCGCCACAGATCCTCATGGTAAACGTGGGCAATTTTCCTGTTTCTTGTCCTTGCTGAAGATAGGGTGAGCATGTTACTCCTTTATTCTGGTCAAGGATATGAACAAGCAACTCAAAGGTCCAGATGGGAGACCGATAAGTACTTCTTTCACCTTGATTTGAAGTAGAACAAAAGTTTCACTCTATGTGAAGCATGTAGAACCAGCTCCTCAAGTATCCAGCAAACCCTTCCTACAGGGTAACTGCGTTATAGAGGTTTGAGATTGAGAGCTTACGTTTATAAGATATGACACACATGATACCGTCTTGATTAAGGGCCGCATTGTTGTTTATTGAACCTTTCTCTTCTCCTGAGAACGTACTTGGTGGCTTGTTAACCACATGGGTCATAGGTCCAAGTTAAGGAAAAGGCAGGGCCTTTTCTCTACCATACCGATAAGGAAGGGGTTTATTTGGAAAAAACAACAACATGAATATGTATGCTTCACATACTAATATAACCACAAAATTTTGAAAGTCATTCGGCTTGTTAATGCTTGACATGTTTCCATGGAGTTGCTGCTCTCAGCACGCATAGCTGTAATATCTAGCCTGGAGCCCAGTCATTTTATCATTGCATCAAGCACTGCACTACATCTTTGAAACATTTATCTGGAACTTGAAGTATGTTGTTAGATGCAAACTCTGAGTGGCAATTTGTTGTTAAAGTAAATTATTTTGCTGTATTGAAATGTTTGCATATCATGCATTTGTGTTTCTGTGTGATTGACTACTTCCCATTAATTATCATATCTTTCCAGTGTGTCCTGTGATATAGTCCCCAAGGTTCCTTGGTTAATGGTTGAAGTTTTGACCTCATTCGATTTTTTATATGTAAAATATTATATCGGTTGGTCTTCTGATAAGAGTTTATTGATGCTGCAGACTGGCTAGAGAGGATATTGTTAGAGAATAAGCCAACTCCAAAGCTTGTGACTGTTGTAAACCCAGGCAATCCATCCGGGACCTACATACCAGAGTCCCTTCTGAAGGTGAACGTTGAAGCTATTATGATCTTCTAATCATCCTTTCTGGGTCTCAAATATGAATCAAAACATCGGAAAAAATTCCTGAAAACTGAATACAAAAAAAACATCAAATTTATTTTCTCCTCTGGCTAGGCACACATGGACTCTTTGAAATAAATTTTCATCATCCTAAGCATCTATCTGCTAGACACATTGAAGTACAAACTTATGGACTCGAATAAGATCCCACAACAATAAAACAGATACTTTAACTGCATAAATGATCACAATATCAAAATAAATTTTCCTGGAATAACTTTGCACTAAGTCCCTATTGTGTTTTCATGCCACGCAATGCAGAGGATCTCAAACATTTGTAGAAAAGCTGGTGCTTGGCTTGTAGTGGATAACACCTACGAGTAAGTTTTCCTTTGTGACTATGTTGTATGCCTAGACTCATTTTGTATTTCAAGTGAACCTGTATTCTACTATCCTTTCATGGAATCAGTCAAATGACTTATACTAACTCGTTATCATATGAGCATCACTTAACTCTTAATTTTGTCAGAAATCTACAAATTTTCCAACAGCTTTTTAAGGACAATCCGATCTTTTGCAAACAAAACTGTGAGAAATTATTTTGCAGAAATATGGTAGAGATTGTCTTCATCCATTTTCTTTAGATGAAAGGTATTACATGGTGTCTTTGCTGCTCATAAGCAAAGGAAATTTCAAGTGGATTTTCTATTCCTTTTTGAATGGAGTTCAACGATCCTCCTTATTTTTCTTTCTCTATTGCATTTGTAAATTGCATGTCTCATTATATCTGGTCAAAGCAAGAAAACATGTAATGCTAATATCAGCTATTAAACCTATCACAGAGCACTGCCCAGTAGACTCGAGTGTTCCCATTTTGCTACATCTATTTTGCTATATGTAGGATGTATGTTATTGAGATTTAATTGGTTTCTATTGAATTGATAAGTTTATTTCCTATCTATTTTTGCAGGTATTTCATGTATGACGGTCTGAAGCATTCATGCATAGAGGACCAGCATGTTGTCAATCTCTTTTCCTTCTCAAAGGCCTATGGGATGATGGGATGGCGAGTGGGATATGTATGTATTACTTTCTTGAATTTTTTCATTTCCATCTAAATGCTTAAATCTTTTGACCTACAACGATTGCATGATCAGAGGAAGCATTTCTGTCATCTCACTCAAACATGGCATGTGGTTACCTGCTAACACCTTAATAGTACCAGAAACTGGGGAATCTGTGTGCTGTGCCTACAATGAGGTCTATATCAGTTTCTTCACAATTACTGGGCTTATGATCTAGAGTTGGTAAAAAAACTTGTGCTTTTTTATGAGTATGCTTCCATCATGGGAGATGTCTACTCAAACTAAGCAATGTACTTGATTGCAAGCTTCTTTTGAACATTCTGTCTGACCCTCATCTTAAGCGCAACCGTCATGCATATTTGCTTTGTCTTGTCTTCCTATGTTTCATGAAGTGGCGCCAAAGCTTAAGGGGTACAAATTCACTGTGTATGAGCTTCGACTCCTCAGCCCACTTGCCGGTCCTCAACCCCTGAAATTTCAGAAAGTTTGTTACAAGCCTAAAGCTGTGACCAACATTCAGGATTCAAAGCACATAACTTGTGGTCTATTGGCATTAGGGACAAAAATTAATACGTGTCTTCATTTATGGATGGTTATCTTATGGCAGTTGAGATGCTTGTGTCAGCATCTTAACTTAGTGGTAGTGCGATCATTTTGGTGTGATATTCTTTCTATAAGAGCATTTGTATCGAGCCACTGCGGACAGCTGGGGTCACACAGACCCCCTACCAGATGTGCATGCACCGGGTGTCTAATTCTTGACCTTCAATTTGAAGGTTCTTTTGAGTCAAGCTCCCTAGCCAAGGAGAGAAGCATGAGTGTGAATGTGAATTAGGAAATATATAGATCATTCAGGTGAGATTATAATTTTTTCAAGACTAAGCAGAGTGCGTCACTATCATTGTAAATGTGTTATCTCTAAGCTCCAGCATTGATCATGAACTTCCAGCATTGATCAAGCTTCCTGTGATGCAATTGTTCTGATTCCATTTCAACTTTGCTGTAGACTACAGTGAGACACGGTTCTGTCATTTGTCATTCTTATTATCAAAAGTTTCCAGTTTAGAGGAATACTTCGATAGGTTAACTGTAACTCATGCAATTTCATGTGTTTGTGCAGATAGCTTATCCTTCAAGTGCGGAAGGATTTGGTGAGCAACTCCTTAAGGTACAAGACAACATCCCCATCTGTGCCTCTATTATCAGCCAGTGCCTAGCACTCTACTCATTAGAAGCTGGCCCTGAGTGGATAACGACAAGGGTCCAAACTCTTGTCAAGCGTCGGGATCTGCTTCGAGATGCTTTGTCACCTCTCGGTGAGGATGCTGTCAAAGGTGGAGAGGGTGCCATTTACTTGTGGGCAAAGCTTCCTGACCACTTGTCTGATGATTTCTCGGTTGTTCACTGGCTTGCTAAGCGGCACAGTGTTGTTGTGATTCCCGGGAGTGCAAGTGGTTGTCCGGGCTATATCCGAGTAGCATTCGGAGGGTTGAAAGAAGAAGACTGTAGCATTGCTGCTGGCAGGCTACGTAAAGGGCTTCAGGAGCTTGTGAGTCATGGAATGGTCTCTGACTAATATGGTCATGAGGTCAAGGATCAACAGTAACTGTGATATTTTTCTTGTTCTCAGTTGAACAAGTATGATTAGTGGAAAGAGTGGACCCTGTTCTTGATTTGGGTTCGCTGTATGTGCTTGATTTCTCTAACCGGGGATTGGGACAACTTGTCCTTGGTTTAAAGTAGAAGAAATCAATTAATTTTCTCCTGCGTCAGTACAATATTCAAAATTTGAAAGCCAAACTTTGTTCAATATTGGCGACAGACTTGTAAAATCATGCTGTTTGGTTAGGCAAATAATTTGTCTAAAGTTGAAGTCGTTTACATCTTGGTTTTGTTTACAGGTAATTGAGGAAATATAGATTAACTGGTTCTGAAATAAGGTGAACTTATTGTGCTTTATTTGAGAACTGTTTGTGTGTAATGTGTGTGTGTGAGAGAGTGAGAGGTATTCATTTTGATGAAATTTTCGTATTAGCAAGCAATTTTGAGTTCAATCCACTACGTGTTGTTTAGAACTAAGTCTGCTGCTTTTGTTTTTGAAATAAAGAATTATTTGTTAGCAATCCTGCTTGAATGTGGTTTCTTAAACAATCATGATGGAATTCGAGGATGCAATCCCTGCTTGTCTACAAAACCTCTGCAACCAGGCTTTCTTGCATGCCCTTCCAGGCCCCAAAATATAATGGGGTCTCTAACCTCCCAGCTATATCGAGCGATGAGTTTTTTTTTTGTTACAAGAGGATGCCGAAGTCTAACACACCCACACACGTGCACCCTCTGGGAGTTCAACTCCCCACCAGCAGTAATGGAACTGGAGCACCCTGTTGTTGAGCTAATGCTCTTGGTGCATATTGCACGATGAGTTGAAAGAGAGCTCACACACACACACACACACTAGGGGGCGGGGTGTTTTGGCAGGAAGAGCTGAACCGCTGGCAGTTCTCATCCTAAAAGTTCATGTTGGGTGTGCAAGTACATGAACAGAGTATCAATAACTGGTTTCCAGCCAGAAAATTAAAGTATTGCTTGTAAAGGAAAATTAATGCAGCCCTAACTGGGAGGACACACATGCACCTTGCTAGAAGTTTCATGCAACCAACACAGCTTGTGTACAAAAAGGAAACTTTATTGAACACGCTCTTCTTAAAAGTGTAACTGAGGAATGCAACTTAAACGTAAAAATATACTTTCTAGTGAGCGTTAGCTCGTCTGGCAGGGCTCTTTGTCTCTCACAGTGAGGTGGTGAGTTCGATTTGCAGGAGTGTACATGTATCTGTGTGTGTGTCCATGTACGTGGGTGTGTGTATGTGTAGTGGAGACGTCAATTAAACGAGATGTATGATCGAAACTGAGCCAAATACAGTCCAAATGTTGATCTCCATCAGGTGGCTGATCTAGAGAACATCTGTAGCCCATTAATTCAACCATGGACTGAGTTTTCTTCAACCTTCAAAACTTTGGGTGAGGTCAGATCAATGTAGATCTGTTATTGATTTCCATACAGCCTAACGAGGGTGCCCGTGTCGAGTCACAAACAAGCTGAACTGACAAATGCCCTGGTTTGGTTCCTGGGCCTTCTTGTGATGGGTCTTGCAAGGATGCATGGGCAAACACTAATACAAGGCATGAAAAAGTCGTTGAACAGAGAAGGAAGGGGTCACACAATGAATGAATAGATGAATGTTCTCCAATGATGGATGATAAAGAGCAACAGATTTTGAGGCGCTCCTTAAATGCAGGTCAAGTGATAGGAGATGAACATCTACCAAACCTACCAGAAACAAACTCATTGGCCTTAGAGATCTCTTTTGCATTGGAAAGAAAGGGCAATGCAGAGTTTACCACTTCTCCATTATTTTTAATCTAATTTTAGTTCATGATTAGGTTGCAGAAGTAAATATGTTTTACCGGTCGCTAGAGACCAGGGGTTTGGTAGGTTTAGGCGACCGAAAACTCGGTCAAATACATCACGCACCATGTAATTCATCAAGCAACTTATCAATGACGGTATAGTGGAGAAATATAGATGAAAACTGGATATGATCAGCATTCATGAATTTATTCCCCATGGTATAATGTGCTTTATGATTTGGAAAGTTACTCTACTATCAAAACATCCACACCTCCTTGCAAAAGTCTCACATATATACATACGTACACACACACACACACACACACACACACACACACACTATATATATATATATATATATATATATATATATATATATATATATATATATATATATATATATATATATACACATTAGATCCTGTTAACCACTTTCACAAGTCCTCTCATGCTCACTCATTTGCATGACGAGTATAATAAAAATACCTTTCATATCTTTTCAAAGCCTCTTAAAATTTTTGAAATTATACATGTCACTAAAAAACAACGAGTCATAATGTGTGATTGAGACATGATCCAGTCTCTCTATCTATATATATGTGTATAATATAAGTATATGTATATATATGCATGGTTTTGGGGGTGTTGCCCCTACCTGCTCCACAGATGCTTCTGTGGGGTTAGCATTTTAAGGGTCCTTATTTTAGAGCTTCTGAGTTAGGTTAGTCCGATCCCTTCAATGTCATCTTTTCAAGTTAAACTTTAATTGAAAACGCCATGGTAGGATCAGTCTTACACCATTTAGTTTGTCATGCTCTTTTCCTAAATCATATTCTCGAATAGTAAAATTTGGACGGCTTCTCCCCAAGCTCTTTGTCACATTTCAATCGCTAAAAGGAGGACTCCGCCATTTTGAAATGAAAGAAGTTAATGGATATCTACCATCAACCAATGCCATCTCTTGGCAACTTTTCTTTTTTTCTTTTGAGGCAAACTCATGCGCACCTTTAATTTTGGGAACTGCATTCTTGTGTACAGCTGAGACACTTATGAAGATGTGTGTGTGTGTGCGTGCGTGAGAGAGAGAGAGAGAGAGAGAGAGAGAGAGAGAGAGAGAGAGAGAGAGAGAGAGAGAGAGAGAGAGAGATTAACTTTAAGTCTGCAGGTAGGAACCTTTTTCTGCTTAAGTGTGAGGCATTGAATGTAACTAGACCAATATCTCCTTCTTCTCTTTATAAGATCGACCCAATTCATTTAACCTTTTACATCAGGTTGAGAATTGATACTACCATTGCACACTAAACCTTTATAATATATATACCATTTAGATATTAACTTAATGGAAGCAAGTGAGAAATTTTTCTGCTTCAGTCTCTGACCAAAAGTGAGAAGATATTGAATGTTACTGGATCCGTTTTTCTCTTTTCTCTTCATAAGATTGGCCGAATCCCCTTAACCTCACTACTATGAACCCAATCAAGAATCTACTGCCATCTGTGATCTTAATAGAAGAAGCTTGAGAGAGAGAGAGAGAGAGGGAGAGAGAGCATTTCTAATGTTTCGAATGCCGGTCAACAATATTCCAACCATGTCAGGCATTCATGGTGAGATTCTTTTAAGGCAAAATATTTATAATAATAATAACAAATACAGAAATGAAATTTTACAAGGGGACTGAACCTGTAAATACTAATCTCATTTTCCAGGCTTTTCCTTACCACCAAATCGAGAAGAAAATATTGGATGTAAAGCATGCATGACCATCTTGCGAGTCGATCGAGCACCCTTCCGAGTGAACTAACGCTGCATGTACCAATCACCTTTTAGTGACTCTTTAACTACTTTTGACAAGGAAAAACATGGCTTATTAACCTAATTATTGTCCTAGTTTTTTGAAGATTTTTCTTTTGCTGAGAAACACGCCAAAGAGGGTTGTATTTGCAAAAAATATTGTAATATATATATATATATAGAGAGAGAGAGAGTGAGTCTTAGCTGCATAAGGTTTTGTTGCGTAATCTTACAAAGACATCTTTAGCATTATATGTTTCAGATTTATAATAGAGATTTATAATACAAAGACATCCTTACCATTACATGCATTGTGTGCGTTAAATGTGAAGTGATTCAAACATCTATAGTTAATATCAAAGATCAAAGGGAAAAAATATTTGTGTTAAATTATGTACTAAATAACGTTATGCAACTAAGACTCATATATATATAGTCATATCTACTTCTTACATGTTTATCGATGTCCACTCATTGCTTTTAGTGGTACAACTGTAATTCAAATTTTTTTTTTAATTTTTGAAAAAGTATCACCCACATTGTTATTACACTCGTGCAACTAAAAAATAATGAGTAAACATGTGTCACATGTGAGTTAGATCTAATCTCTCTCTCTATATATATATTATATGATAAAAATTGCATATTTTATTATTAACAGTTGAGACATATCAAACAAGCAACTGATTCTGTCGTGGTGAGGATGAACAGGGCAACAGTGATACGTCCCTTTACATATGTAACTCCAAATGCAGTATTTACTGTACATGACCCACAAAGATGGTCCCTTCACATGGGACGTGTTTCTACATTTTTCATAGCTAGACGTGAAGAACTCAAGCAGCGGACCTTAGCAATTATGTTCGAGTGAATAACATAGCAAAATTCTTCCAGGAAATAGTTGATTTACTAGGTCCCCCCTTTATCATTCAGTTTCAGAAAGCTACCTACTCCATCAACAGCCGAACGGGCCAGGCATTACCTGGCTGCACTGGTGTTTGGATCTGAGTTTGAGGGAAACTCGAATATCTTTGACTCGATGCAGGATGATAAGTTCCTGACCTGTACTTCACACACACAAGCGCGCACTCACACACGTATAAATATATATAGAGAGAGAAAGAGAGAATACATTACGATACCTTCAATACATACATACTCACCTTTTGCTTTTTGGGGATGAGAATGTACTTATATTCTTTAAAAACCTCGTAACTTTCTTAATTAAACTCATGCCGTACAAAAGTTAAGTATGAACATGAGTATGTCTCTATCATTGTCAGGTCTAACATATATATATATATATATATATATATATATATATATATATTCAAATCTTCACAAATTCAAGCACTAATTTAAGCCTTTAATCATTTTCAACTTGTGAGCCAATCCCTAGCCAAGTGAGCTATGGCTCATTGTGTCGTACAAGCAAGCTTTGAAGTCCAACCAGTGCCCCATATATTTTTTGGATTTGGATTTAATGAGGTCCACATCACACGGTTTCAAATTTACGCCTTCATTGCTTCGGCACTCACCTTTCTAGCATTTCTCAATTGAGAACAATAACTTCAACCTGTGCAAATCCAAGCATGCGTCCAACCCGTGACCATCACAATTGTGAACTGCATTAAAACGAGGTGAGGTGTTTTTCACACTAAAGTTTTGGAAGAACAGCACCCAGAGTTAGCTCACCGGTGGGGTGCTCTTACGGCCACCCGCAGGTGCGGAGTTCGGTTTCCGGGGTGCATGTGTGTGTTAGGCTTCGGCCTCCCTTTGTAACCAAAAAGAGAAGGTTTGGAAGAACATTAGTCGACGTTTAAAGATGCAGGGCATGAAACCATCCTCGGTTTAAAACCATGGGCTGTTGTTTGAGTCTTCACCTTAACAAGGGGTTCTTTGCCCCACTTTAAAAGGTCTTTGGTATTTGCCGTACGGTGGAAGTATATGGGCTTAAACAAAAATTAGGGTTTTGTACCTAGACATGACTGGTTTCAGTTTTCCTGGAACTAAGAACCGGCACCACCTAACCAAGACTGAGCCAGTTCCAGTTTTGATTTGGAACCATCGGTTCTGGTTTGAGGTTCAAACTATCCAAGAATGGGAAAAAATTAAAATAATTGAAACTTAAAAAAATATAAAACCAGTGAATTGAAACTGCCGGTTCTAGTTCAATGGAAGGTGGAACCAAAACCGAATCTGGTTTCACCGGTTCTTGGTGATTCGAACCACCATGCTAGTCTGTAACCGGCCATTTCCATTTATACTAGATGACCAGTTAGTATGGCTTCATTTTTTCTCCCTTTCCTTTTAATCAAACACAAGGTTTTGGCTTTCCTAAGAAAATGATGTTATATTGTAGAAAAAGCTGTGGCTAGATGCGACTTATGTCGCTAGAAAACTTGAGAGAAGTCTGTGGTTTGCTTGGCTATGCCCTGCTAGCTTGTACTTCTTCTATTGCCTTTTAAAAGGGAGAGTAGTTGGCTGTTTGCTTTTTACTTATGATAAGAAAATAACTAGTAGCTGCTATGTATCAGTTATTTTCTATATTAATCAGTAAAACAAAAACTCACTAAAGTTTGTTTCACTTAATACAATTGTATGTCTCGTATTTAGGATCAGGCCCACCTTTGATATGTTCATTTATTGCTTTTGGATGTCATAAATGTACTTTATAATTTTGATTAAATTTTAAAAAATACAAAAGACATTATTTTTACACTCATGCCACCTAAAAGCACTGTGTGAGTGTGATTGAACACCATCAATGGTGGACAGATCCAATCACTTGTGATATTCATATAAACTATTTTACCTAATGAATCAAGCAAACCCTAAAAGTAATGTTAGCTTGACAATGTGGTGAGTGTGAGTAAGAAGGTCCCATGTGATGAAATAATGCCAAGCATTGATTGGCTTTGAATGTGTCACTGGAGAACCTACACTTTGAGTTCTGGTCTAAAACAGGTTTATTTTGGTTCAACCCCTTCTCTTTTCCAACGTAATTTGCCACCACACCTGATGGGGTTTGGATAAACCCGACCCAGTTATAACTTATATATATATATATATATATATATATATATATATATATATATATATATATATATATATATGAAATAGTGGAAAAGCACATAAAAGAGAAAATTATTGAAAAATCTGGAAAGGAAAAAAAGGGATTTAGACAAGGGAAAAAACTGCAATTGTCGAGTAGCTGAACTAGTACAAAATGAAATCATGTAGGGTTTGGATTTGGATTCGCCTGAACCTGACCCAACTTTTGCTAGGTTGCTTCTTCATGCCAACCACGAGATACTGGAGTTGGATCTATTCATGGGCGAGGTGAGAACAGACCTGACCTGAAATCCAAAAAATCCAAAAAGATATATACAATCGACTAGATATGGTTGGTTCTGGGTAAACCAAAACCTAGAACGATTGATTATGGAGTGGTTCCGGTTTGAGTCTGGAATATGGTTGGTTCTGGGTAAACCAAAACCTAGAACGATTGATTATGGAGTGGTTCCGGTTTGAGTCTGGAATAGTCCGAAACCAGAAAATAATATTAAAATTTTAAATTTTAAAGAAAAAAATTGGAACTGAACTGGATGATCTCTGTTTCAGTTTCAGCTGGTTCCTAGCTAGGTTTGGTTCCGGTTGAAACTGCCGGGTTGGTTTGGAACCGGCCATGTCTACAAGTGATATAAAGCTTTTTGAAAATCCATGTGGATCACCTCAAATGAATTTCACCTATTTGAACTTCACTAAAAAAAAAAGAAATTCCTCTGTCTGCTGCTGAGTGTTACTATATCCTCAAACAATATTAGTAACAAAGTGGATCTCTAAGAGGGTAAAGAAAGGGCCTTTAACTGCTACAAATTGGTCAAGTGCCCTACTATCATATATACTACCTCTTTGTGGGATGATATTGGCACAGGCCCTGGTGAGGGTCCTTGTCTTTGAAATTTACCTTTGGGTTATTCCAGTATTGCATGTAGGTTTACTCTCTCTCTCTCTCTCTCTCTCTCTCTCTCTATATATATATATATATATATATATATATATATATAAAATTGGAATCATGTAATATGATTGGCTTCTTATTTTTTTTAAAATTCTTTTTAATTTTTAGATGCTACTCATGCTAAAAAAAGAAGAAGTAATGAGGGTCATCGGTGCACATCGTGAACAGGTTCTAAAGAGGGATATGTATACACAAAACATAACGATGCAACTAGTTCAATTTAAATTCGTGGAAACCGCCAAATTATAGCCGTTTAACCCCTACCCCTTTCAACCGTCACGAGAGACTGATCTCACACAGGCTCTGCGGCAGCTTGCTTGCTGTTGTAGCAAGCAGAGAGAGAGTCATTTACTCTCCGACCCCCCTCTGCTCAGAAGCATACGGCTCGTCATTAATGCTCTGTAGAGCGGCCCAGCTGTTCCTTCCAAGGAGTTAGATCAATCCATCCACCATCTCTCAAAAATGTCTTCGAACATAAAACCCAGAACTAGTCTTGCTCTGTTTCCCACTTCTTCTCTCTTAATAAACGCTAACACGCTGGAAACCCTTCAAGTATTTCCCTCCCCAACTGCCTCAGCACGCTATCTCACTAAATTCTCCCCTTTCCCCCTCCCCACAAACCATTCGGCGGAGAATTTTGGGGATTGAAATAGAAGAAGGAAGACAGCGGATTCCCGGAAGAAGGGGAGATGGATTTCGGGAGGAGCTACGCCTCCGGGCTGTGGAACTCGTCGGAAAATGCCTTCAGCCGGTCGAGTTCTCTGCGGGAGCAGCAGGACGACGAGACTGCCCTCAAGTGGGCCGCATTGCAGCGATTACCATCATATGACCGCGTGCGAAGCGGCATTTTTGAGAACCTGCTCGGCGAGCATAAGGAAGTGGAGATCTCCAGCCTCGGTCTCCACGATCGGCAGCTGGTTCTTGACCGGCTGTTGAGTGCCGTGGATGAGAGCGCAGAGCAGTTCCTCTTCAGGATGAGGCGAAGATTCGACGCGTAGTATTTCGTTCCTAGTCCTCTTGCTCCGTTTTGCTTTGATTTGCTATTCCTCTATTAATTCTATTCATGCTTCGTATTTGTGTGATGTTTACGTCTCTCGTGCATGATACATGCATTTCATGCTTTTTCATCCGTTTACCAAAGAGACGATGCTCCGTACTTCATTAAGCTTTAAGTTTTGAGATTATAGTGCTAAATTTTATGTCGTAAAGTCAGTGGAGATAATACTCGTTAATCATTTGTGGAGGACCGTACACTTTTTAAATTTATATTTTAGGTTAAGGTTTCGTGTCTAATTCATGCATGGTTGGGTTTATGCTTTATTTGTTCATCCAGTTTTGTTTTAGTTCCTTTTCCGCTTTTTCATTTTCATCATATTTTTTTCTTTTCAAATTAAAACTTGCTGCCTGCTTGCAGCAATTTGAACAGCGACTCGATTCTCAAGTTGTTTTCCAATCGTTGCCTTGCTCTTAACTTCTATCTAGAAACTTATCCAATATATTGGTGCTGTTTCTTTGAGTTTGTTCTCCTGATTTTCTGAATTTCAAAAGCGGAGTAAGATTTATGCATCTATTTGAGTACTTGGGGTCCAACTTCATTGTTTCATTTAACGTGGTTACTTTGTCTGGTGAGAAATTTGCTTACATCTTTTCCCTCTGTCAATTTTGAAAATTTGAAAGTTTCTCGAGGATTTGTTATAGTTTGTGCACGAGTGACTAAATTACACTTGTTCTTGGTTATTGCTTTTGACAAGATCAAATTATTCTTGAGCGTTTCTTTGAAGATGCTACCCTCTCCCTTTTTATTTTGTGCTGCTCCTCACTGATGTTATATGGCCTCCCAAAAGGATCGTGAAAATAGCAACCGCTCTAGGTCTCCTACACTCCCATATTCCTAAGACAACGAAATTGAAATTTTATGCTGAACCATTTACTTGAGTTTTCATGGAACACTTAGTGTTGCTTTATTTGTGACATTGGTAAATGTTGATGTTGAAGCACGTTTATGATGAACATTGAGCGGTAATTATGTTATTGAGATAGAAATGAATGTGCCTTGCTCGTCCTCTTGCAATTATGACGTGATATCATTTTGTTAGTTTTAGTTTTAGTTTTCCGTTGGTGGTGGTGTAAAGAGAGTGAAAATTAATGTCACTGGTGGTATTTGCAGAGTGGGACTTGAATTTCCAAAGATTGAGGTTCGATTTCAGCAGTTAAAGGTTGATGCTTATGTTCATGTTGGAAGCAGAGCTTTACCCACAATTCCCAACTATGTCTGTAACATGGCAGAGGTACTTATCTTGTTTTTGTCACATCGTTTGATAACAAACCAAGAGCATCTTCCCTTGATGGATTCCTGATTTGTTTATCATCTTATTTTGAAGGCCTTTTTGTCGCAATTGAGGATTCTTCCTAGTAGACGAAGACGTTTGTCCATATTACGTGAAATTTCAGGCATCATTAGGCCTTCCAGGTCCTCTCTTGACAAAAATTTGGAATTGGTATAAGGAGAACCAACCTTTTTGTTCCTTTCATTGACTCTGGTCGCCCCTGTTTCAGGATGACGCTAATTCTAGGTCCTCCCAGCTCTGGAAAGACAACATTGCTTTTAGCACTTGCCGGAAGGCTTGGATCAGATTTGCAAGTCGGTTAATATTTTTTACTTGATTTTCTTTCTTCCTGGCTGTTTGGATGCATGTCTACTAAATTTATTGGCCCAACAACTCTGTTTTGTTCATAATCTTACATCTATAAGTACTAGATGATTTTGCAATGTTTCTACTTTGCTAGCAAACCGGAAGATATGGCCACTCTTATTCTTGCACGTACTTTTTGTGGAAAATACTATCTGGACTTAATAATTCGCCACTGGGAGTTGTTGCAGGTTTCAGGGAGCATTGCATATAACGGTCACAGCCTTAAAGAGTTTGTTCCCCAACGGACAGCTGCCTATGTGAGTCAGCAAGATTCACATATTGCAGAAATGACTGTTAGAGAAACTCTTGATTTTTCAGGGAGATGCCAAGGAGCGGGAATAAGATATGGTAAGCCTTTCGATGTCAATTCTGAGAAAATAGTTCTCCTTTTCCCATGGATGTTGAATTGCTCTTGCATTGAATAGACATGCTTCTGGAACTTTCAAGGAGAGAGAAGAATGCTGGGATAAAGCCAGATGAGGATCTTGATTTGTTTATGAAGGTAAGCACTGTTACTTTGGAGGCCCAAGGTAAGCACTATTACTTTGGAGGCCCGTCTTTATGTTTGCTACACTCCTTATGATATATTTAGTCAATTTCTTTTTGTTTCAGGCCTTAGCATTGCAGGGAGAACAAACAAGTCTCGTGACAGAGTATATAATGAAGGTGCTCCAAAATAATACTAGACACCTATTCTTGTAACTTCGTTATCTTCTGAGACAGCCTCCTATCCTGTAGGAAAAACCTTGTTGTGTGCGTTAGTGCACACATGGGTATGTGTAGATATATATAACTAATGATTTTGGGTTTGATCAAGGCGCTGATTCTGCTAGAAAACTTTAATTCTTAGTCATCCTTGGGAAAGATCTCCTACATTTTATTATAAAAAATAAGAAAATAACATCTTCTTAGATATTTATTTCCAAACTATTTTTTGCTTCTACTGATAGGGCTCTGTGGAAGCGAAGAATCCATGTAGCCGACCCCATCTAGTATGGGAAAGGCTTGGTTGCTGTTGTTATTGTTGTACTGATGCACTTTTCATGAGGGTATGCCATAACTCTGTCACATGAGACACCAAAGCATGACAACTTCCTATCTAGGTGAGGCATAAGTCTCAGGATGTATACCCTAGGCTACACAATGAGTACTCAAGCCATTCAGACAGGCCACTAAATAAAAATAACGAAATAAACAGAGAAGGCAATGAACGAGGCAAGGAGAAAAATGTGGGACGAAGAAAGAAGGGAGATTAATACTCAGAAAGAATAATGATAAAATGGTCTTCTGACATAAAAGTAATAATAATGATAATAACCAAAATAGCAACAACAACCCCAGCAATAACAACAACAACAACGATACTACTACTACAAATACTAATACCAATACTAATAATAATGATGATGGAAGTACACTTTGTGCTTGTGGCATGTGACAGAAGTTGTGATGTGTAGGGAGAGATTTCAGCTATATGACACCATCGGGTAGCATATCTCCTTTCATTGGAGAACCACAACCACCACCAACAACAACAACAAGAAGAACAAGAGTACAATTGTCATGTGAAAGTAGTGTTATGTAGTGAGTGAGATGTTTGTGATACACAGATTTTCATTCCTACTGCAACTCATAACTTCCATAGGGGTGCTATTAATAAGGCGGACATTCATTTTCAAACAAGTACCTTGTCACATTGTTGCGTTAGTGTAGTTAATTTTTACTGTTCTGTAGCTCTATTAAGGATTTCTTGCACATGATCCAATATGGAAACTAAATTGGATGAAGTACACTGATCAACCTAAGAATTTGTTCTTTTCTTGATGATCGTTCTGAAGGATATGTTCTATTGGCATAGATTCTAGGTCTGGACATATGTGCTGACACCTTAGTAGGAGATGAAATGCTTAGAGGAATTTCTGGAGGGCAAAAGAAACGACTTACAACAGGTAACTAGTTCTGTCTATCTATCTGTATGTGCATAAATACATGCATGCTCCTTTTTTTGTTTGAAGAGGATGCATCTCTTGCATGTTTAAGCTGCTTAACTGTGGATTTCATAGGTGAACTGTTGGTGGGTCCAGCTAGAGTGTTGTTTATGGATGAGATATCAACTGGGCTTGACAGCGCAACAACCTATCAAATCATCAAGTACCTTAAGCATTCTACCGTTGCACTTGATGGAACCACCATGATATCCTTACTGCAGCCAGCTCCAGAAACATATGAATTATTTGATGATATAGTTCTTATTTCTGAAGGTCATATCGTTTATCAAGGACCTTGTGAGAATGTCCTTGAATTCTTTGAGTTCATGGGATTCCGGTGCCCAGAACGGAAAAATGTAGCCGACTTTTTGCAAGAAGTATGAAACATAGAAAGTTTTTTTCTCTTGGTTTCATATTATCTTGAGCTGAGGGTTTCTAATTGTGCATTTTCACTGTTTTCAGGTGACATCAAGGAATGACCAGCAACAATACTGGTCTGGACGTGATTACAACTATCAGTATATACCTGTTGAGAAATTTGCCGAAGCATTTCGTTCATTTCATGTTGGCAAGAGATTGCTGAAGGAATTGAGTGTTCAATATAATAGAAATCACAGTCATCCTGCAGCGCTGGCTACTTCGAGTTATGGAGTGAAGAAAAGAGATCTCCTTAGAGCTAGCTTTTCCTGGCAGATGCTATTGATGAAGCGGAACTCTTTCATTTATGTTTTTAAATTTATTCAGGTAGCATAAATCTACACTTTGATAGGGTTAAATGAAGGTTTCTCAAAAGAGAAAAGGTTGAAGGAAAATTGTGTTACTAAAAGCGTACTGAATTTTACTCTTTGAATTTGGAAAATGAACTTGGTCACTGTCTGTGGCCGAACTTATAGAAATTTGGCACTAAAATCAATCCAAAATAGTATCACATTCATCAAGTTCAATAAATGCTGTTGGAAGTTATCGCTTTCATCAAGTTATCTGGAATCCTAATCAGTACGTGTGGTTTGATATCTTGCAGCTTTTTCTTGTTGCTGTCATCACAATGACGGTATTTTGTAGAACAAGAATGCAACATGACACTGTAGAAGATGCTGGAGTGTATCTTGGAGCTTTATACTTTTCCATCATAATGATCTTGTTTAATGGGTTCACAGAAGTACCAATGCTTGTAGCCAAGCTCCCTGTCATTTATAAGCATAGAGATCTGCACTTTTATCCCTGCTGGGCATACACTCTTCCTGCCTGGGTTCTTAGTATTCCAACTTCACTTATGGAGTCTGCTTTGTGGGTGGCAGTTACATACTATGTTATTGGTTTTGATCCACAAATTACCAGGTGAATGCCCCTTCTTTATTTAGTCGGTTGTTATGTTTGGAATTGTATATAAATTGCTGCAGTTTTGATTCTAGTTTTTAACATGATGCGCAGATTTCTTCGGCAGTTTCTCTTGTTTTTCTTCATGCACCAGATGTCATTAGCTCTCTTCCGCATTATGGCATCCCTTGGTCGAAATATGATAGTTGCAAACACTTTTGGGTCTTTCAGTATGCTGATTATTATGCTTCTTGGTGGCTTTATTACTTCCAGAGGTTGGGGTCTTTCCCTGTTCATGTTCTTGTAGCAATTTGAGTGGCCGTTTTGGTTCATTTAGCTTTGCTTGTTACAGATAGCATTGGGAAGTGGTGGATTTGGGGATACTGGTTTTCTCCTTTAATGTATGCTCAGAATGCTGCTTCGGTAAATGAGTTTCTTGGGCATTCATGGGGCCAGGTAATTGCATTGCTAGATCTCATTGCAGCACTTCTTGTTTCTAGCTGTTATTAGTTGCACAACTTTTGGTTCTTAGATCTATACACATATGTGTGTGTGTGTTTCCTCTACCTGTATTCTCCAATGGCACGATATTCAAGCTTTGCCATTGATGCAGTTCTTCGCTCTTCAAGCATCAAACTTTCTGTGAGGTTATTTTATAGTTTGGAAGTTTATAAGCTGCAGAATTGTGCCAAACTAGGGCAGTTTGGGCTTCTGCATACTAGTTCTTTAAGTTTGTTTTTCTCGTTTAAACATAGTAGAAGTGTCTGCTCTGGAATAACCAATAAAGGTTCAGTGTTTCTTCATGTATTAGTTAGGTTTGGAACTTTTGGAACATAATCTGACTAAAGCCTTCTAAAAAATTATGTGCTGCTTTTGCCTAGAATGAGACCTTCTCCCTAATAGTTGAGCACTTGGGATCTAAAGTTGTAAGCTTGTGGAAGATGTGAAGGAAGGAAGAGGAAACTCTCAGGAAAAAGTGTTGCAATGGAACAAACATCCACACACACAAAGTGCTCCAATTTAGCAAGCATCCATCCACACACACCTGGAGAACACAAGTAGATAAATAACTCGGTGTCCTCATCTGAAACTCAGAGAATGTTGTCCTTTGATGAAACTCATAGGTGTGAATTCTTCTTTATTACCTCACAAATGCAGTTGTCATGTTATACTCATCAGGGAATGCATTTTGTACTACACAAAATGATATTTTTGATTGGTCATATCCGTAGAGATTGTGACAATGTAGTTGAGTGCATAGAAGTCTACCAATAATTTTCGTCAGACACACACACAAACATGCAGATAGCTGCAATGCGTGAAAATGGAATTTCTTTTCTCATCTGCTTCCTTTGTTCATTTGTTTTCACCATGGACTGTGTATCCCCATAACTTGCACGCATTTTGATATGTTCTCCTTTGGAGGTTATAACTTGGAGTAATGGCCTTATTAAGTGTACAATTGGAGCCACGTGATGCAAAAGAAACCTTGAGGCTAGGGCACTTGTCCACAGGGCCTATACTAGGCATTGACTTGGACAAGGGTATGCTGCTTGTGATTGTCTATCCTGACTACTGGAAGACATCCAATGCCAATTTCTCACTACGCTAACCCCTTCAGTCTCTCCCCAACTGAGGGAGGTTTGTTTGAAAGGAGAAATCACAAAACAGGGATGGAATTCTCCTGTTCATAGCAAAGTGATATATATTTGTATGTATGTATCTGTGTGTGTATGTGTGTATATATATGTATGTAGATATTACCCTCCACCAATTTCATTTGAAACTATCATGTTGCAGCCTACACGTCACACCTGCACCCACAACCATGGACATAGTGATTTGTGATTCTTTTGTGAAATTTGGCAACTTTTTGTAAAATATGTGAGACATGGATAGGTATTTGTTGGGTTTTGCTAGCTGGCTTGATGCTTGTCGTTGTTTCTCATGCAAGATAAATTGTGACCTGATTTGGGTTTTCAGATGTCTGGCAACACTAGTGAAACCATCGGCTTGGCACTTTTAAGATCACGTGGTCTGTTTCCAGAGAATTACTGGTATTGGATTGGTGTTGCTGCTCTACTTTCATACTCAATCTTATTCAACATCGTCCTAACCTTTTTCTTGACATACCTCAATCGTAAGAATGCTGATTTAAGTTTTAAACATTTAGATTTTAAATTTATCTGGAGGTTATGGTAGAATTTGTGTATGAAACACCTGCAGCCCTTGCAAAGCCACAAGCTGTTCTATCTGAAGAAGCACTGGAACAGAGAGATGGTAAGGGGGCAAGTCCTTTTGAGCTGATTCCATCTATTTATTCAGGAACCATTGGAGGTGAGCCTATCATATGCAAGCTAGGATTCAACTATGTTTCCCTATCCTTTCACATCAAGTTAAATGTACGTGATTCATTTCCCCAGGATCAAATGGAAAAGAGAAGAGAGGCATGATTCTTCCATTTCAACCCCTCTCCATGTGCTTCAGCAATATCAACTACTATGTGGATGTGCCAGAGGTATATCATTGCGACTTCCTATCTGTTTTCTTGTTTCATGATGTTCACATTTATTCTTACTTGTAGTTTCCTAATGATAGGAAATGAGGCAACAAGGCGTCATGGAAGACCGGTTACGGTTATTGGTTGATGTTACTGGTGCATTCAGGCCCGGTGTTCTTACTGCATTGGTTGGAATTAGTGGTGCTGGAAAAACCACCTTAATGGATGTATTAGCTGGTAGGAAAACTGGTGGATACATAGAAGGAAATATCAATATATCCGGTTATTCAAAAAAACAAGAAACTTTTACGAGAATATCCGGCTACTGTGAGCAAAACGATGTGCACTCTCCATGTATGACTGTCCGTGAGTCACTTATATATTCTGCCTGGCTTCGGTTACCTGCAGATATTGATACAAGAACTCAAAGAGTGAGCATATGCAGTATTTTGTCATTTCCTCTTTTAGTTGCAAGCGATATTTACATGGTAGTTTGCAGGCTTTTGTAGAAGAGGTAATGGAACTGGTAGAGCTTGCCCCAGTTACTGGTGCCCTTGTCGGACTTCCAGGAGTAAATGGGTTGTCAACAGAACAGCGGAAAAGACTGACTATTGCTGTAGAACTCGTTGCTAATCCATCCATTGTATTCATGGACGAGCCAACATCTGGATTGGATGCCAGGTCTGCTGCCATTGTTATGAGAACTGTAAGGAATATTGTGGATACTGGACGGACGATCGTGTGCACCATTCATCAACCCAGTATTGATATATTTGAATCTTTTGATGAGGTCTTTTATTTACCTTCCACAAGTGGATATTTAATTTTCTTGAAGAAATCATATAAGCGTCTTGGAATTTACTATTAGCATCAATCTAATTATTGATTTGGTTACGTCATCAGCTTTTGTTTATGAAGCGCGGTGGGGAGCTCATTTACGCGGGTCCCTTGGGAGTTAATTCTCAGAAGCTCATAAACTACTTCGAGGTGAGCATGGGAATCTTAATGTATTCTATGTCGGTGCTACCATATCTATCTTGTGAATTGTGAACTATTTGGTTCTCCAACTCATGCTTGTGTTGATATATTTGCATATGTTTTGCTAAGTTTGTGCGAGCAAAAGATGAGTATTTTTTATATAATACAAAAAATTTCGTGATTGTCAAGGACTACATCCTGTCTGTTCTAAAGGGAGCATTTGGAAGATTGTCCTCAAGATGTGGTGTTCCAAATATCTCTTCCATTTTCTGCAGCAAATATCAAACAAAAATGGTAGTTAGGAGATATTCAGGGATGACTTGCACTATTTTTTATTGAAATATCACAGAGAGATGCCGTATGAAGTAGATTGCATGCATTTTATATAATAAAAGTTCACTTTTATGGACTAAAATCGATCTTGGGCCACTCCGCCAACGGTCAAACTGGGTTGGATTGTTTTTTCATCTCAACTGGTCCATGATGCCATGTTTCGGTCCCACTGTGGAAACGTCAGCTAGTAGGTTTTTTCCTCACATGGTGTGACGTGAATATAACATTCTGGATTTTGCATGATTCCTTCGACTCGTGACATGTGCATGACATAACTCTATGAAAAGATGGCTAGAATTGACAGACCTATTTCAGTATAGATCTGCCATATTCAATTTTCTTGATGTGCACCAAAAGCCACAAATCAATTCTATGCTCTGCATTATATGGTAGGAGTGTTATATTTTGTGAGTACATCATGCAAATTATTGGGATTGGAGAGCCATATTCACTTGGCTCACAAGACTATTTAATGAAATATGGAGAAACCAAAAGATACCCAAGGAATGGAGAGCGAGTATACTTGTACCCTTATATAAGAATAAGAGAGACATTCAGAATTGTGCGACTTATCGGGGTATCAAGTTAATGAGTCATACTATGAAATTGTGGGAAAGAATTATCGAACGTAGATTAAGACAAGTATCGAGTACAACAGAGAACCAATTTGGATTCATGACAGGCAGATCGACGATTAAAGTAATTCACTTTTTGAGACGTCTTATAGAACATTTTGGAGCAAAAAAGAAAGACCTTCGCATGATATTTATTGATCTAGAAAAAGCTTACGATAGGGTACCGAGGGAGGTTCTTTGGAGAACTTTGGAAAAAAATGGTATCCTATTGACATACATAAACCTTATAAGAGACATGTACGATGGTACAAAAACATGTGTGAGGACTCATGAAGGAATGACAAACTTCTTTGAAGTTAATATTGGGTTACATCAAGGATCAACTTTAAGTCTATACTTATTTATAATGGTGATTGATGAGTTAACAAAACATATTCAAGATGAAGTACCTTGGTGTATATTATTTACAGATGACATTGTGTTAGTAGAGGAGTCTAAGGAAAAAGTTAATAGTAAATTGGAACTATGGAGAGAAACATTAGAAAGTAAAGGCTTCCGACTTAGTAAAACAAAGACAGAATATATGGAATGTAAGTTTGATCATTTGGTTACTTCAGAGTACATATAAATTAAAATTGGCACACATTGCATCTCCCAAAAGGAAAGTTTTAAATACCTAGAGTCAATTTTTCAGAGTGAGAAGAATTGATGGAGATGTTATGCATAGAATTAATGCTGATTGGTTAAATAGAGAGGAACATCAAGTATTCTTTGTGATTAGAAGATACCATTAAAGTTAAAAGGTAAATATTATAGACCAGCAATTAGACCTGCCATGTTTTATGGTTCTGAGTGTTGGATAGTTAATCATCAACATGTACAAAAGATGTCTGTGACAGAAATGAAGATGTTGAGATGGATGAGTGGTCATATAAGAAAAGACCGTATTACATAATGAGGTTATTAGAAATAAATTATGTGTGGCACAAATAGAGGATAAAATGAGAGAATATCGTTTAAGGTAGTTTGGACATATAGAAAGAAGATCAAAAGAAGAATATGAAAAACTAGATTTTGAAAGTATTAAAAGAGGTAGAGGACGACCACAAAAGTGTTGGAAAGAAACAATAAAGAATGATCTAGCTTATTGTGAGTTAACTGCTAACATGACACATGATAGGGATCTGTGGAAACAAAGAATCCATGTAGCCAATCCCGTCTAGTATGGGAAAAGGCTTAGTTGTTGTTGTATCTCGTACAATTACAATTATGCTTTCTTTCAAGCATGCTGTGATTCAATATTTAAATCCTTAAAAACCTGTGGCTGCTTTTCTCTTGTATAAAATTTGGATTTCTCTTTCTGATAGAAACAGGAAATCACATAAAGGCATGCAAAATACAACGAACACTCCTGCTGCGCTTTCTCAGATGCTTTCTTTCATTTACGTGCTTCTACAGAAATAAAATATGTTGTCTATTAATAGGTCTGTTGTGAAATTAGGCAATTGAAGGTGTTCCCAAGATAACGGATGGTTATAATCCAGCAACATGGATGCTAGAGGTGACCTCTCCAGAAGAAGAAAAACGCCTGGGAGTGGATTTTGCTGATATTTACAGGATTTCTAATTTATACAAGTACGTCATTTACTAAGAATGAATCACTTTTAGGGATAATTGAGAGTTGGTTTTCTTAGTATGTTGATTCTTCTTTTTACAGGCAAAATGAATTGTTAGTTGACACTCTCAGTCGACCAACACACGAGTCAAAAGACCTAACCTTTCCAACCAAATGTGCTCAACCATTTCGCATTCAGTTTCTTGCATGCCTCTGGAAACAACAGAGATCATATTGGAGAAACCCTCAGTACACTGCAGTGCGGTTCTTCTATACTGTTGTCATTTCTTTGATGTTTGGTACCATTTGCTGGAAATTTGGAAGTAGAAGGTTGGTGCTCTGTGTGTGTGTGTCTGCACTCGCACTCGCTTTTGTGTCTGTGTGTGTGCATGTATGTATGTGTACATGTGTGTATGTGTACATGTGTGTAACATCTGCATTTAGGAGTACAAGCTAATGATATTATTATATTACTGTTCTACTATGGCTTGTATGATAATCTTGAAAGGGAACCCATGGTGCTCTTCAAATTTATTCCAGAGTCAAACAACTGCCTCCTTGTTGAGTTTCGTATAGAAGCCTCGACCTTTTGTATTTAGGTTGCGTCTTTTGGTCGCTTAATATTGGAAATCCCTATTTAATGTTGAGTTGTCCTACCTATTTGTGGTCCACAATCTGGATCGCATAGATTTTAAGTCCATGCCATTTATCATGCTGTTCTTATGTTTATAAGTGTTGATATCTTCTGTCTTGGAGTCTTCTATTTTGGATTAACTTATATGCTAGTGACTGTGAAATAGCTTTTAAACCAGGAGGGCTTCTTATGGGTTGTAGATGTGCCTCTTTATGAAACTAAAGTTTCCAAACTGACTGTTTGTTCTACCTCAGGAGTTCCACTATGTGGGGTCTCCTTTAAGAATTAGTATGGGTTCTCAGCTCTGCCACCACAACCTACAGCCGTAAGAGCTTGATCTAGTATTTAGTTCTTGTATCTATGTGCAGTTAATTTAATTGTCACGATATTTAACAACCGAAATTGGGTGCACTATTTTTAGGTAGTAACAAGATATAAGTGAAACCATGAACGAAGTACCATGAGCATGATTTGCCAAGAGGCTTAATCATATTACTTTTGTAATAAAAGTGCAATTTGTGGCATCCGGTGCTACAAAAGCATGCTGTAGTCAAAAAACAGTTTGACTAGCAGTTGTACTAAGGTTGCTTCAAAGGCTTTACATGTGTCACAAAGTTCTGCTCAATCCACTCCTAATTATTGCAACAACAAACATGGCCACACTTCTGCCTTGTTTTTCTTCAGAGATTTAAAGTTTAGTGTCCCGGTTTGTTTTATGAATAAACATGTTTCTTTTTTCACTTTTTATCCTTCCCCCGTTGATTTCCAAATGATTATCAAGTGGATGACGATGCCAATAACTTTAGATGTTGAGCCAAACCACCGTCTTCATTGTTAATGTTTTCAGGACATGACTTATATTGAAGGAAAACAACAACAACAACTAAGCCTTTTCCCATACTAGACGGGGTCGGCTACATGGATTTTTTGTTTCCACAGATCCCTATCGTGTGCCATGTTAGCAGTTAACTCACAATAAGCTGGATCATTCTTTATTGTTTCTTTTCAACACTTTTGTGGTCGTCCTCTACCTCTTTTAAGTTTTAATACTTTCCAAATTTAGTTTTTCATACCTTCTTGCAGGTTCTTCTTTTGATCTTCTTTCTATATGTCCAAACCATCTTAAATGATATTCTCTCATTTTATCCTCTATTGGTGCCACTCCTAATTTGTTTCTAATAACCTCATTATGTATACGGTCTTTTCTTGTATGACCACTCATCCATCTGAACATCTTCATTTCTGTCAGAGATCTTTTGTACATGTTGATGATTAACTGCCCAACACTGAGAACCATAAAACATGGCAGGCCTAATTGCTGCTCTATAATATTTACCTTTTAACTTTAATGATATCTTTTTATCACAAAGAATACCTGATGCTCCTCTCCATTTTAAGCTATAAGCATCTATACTTTGTTTTTCAGGAACACTGTACAGGATATCCATAATGCAATGGGATCTATGTATGCAGCAGTTCTATTCATTGGAATAACCAATGGTACAGCTTCCCAGCCTGTGGTTTCCATTGAAAGGTTTGTTTCTTATCGAGAAAGGGCAGCAGGGATGTATTCACCTCTTGCATTTGCGTTTGCTCAGGTTGATGCCTTTACCTTTTGTTTTGTGTTGAAATGTTTCGCTTTCTTTACCTGAAATGCGCATATTCTATTTGCAGGTCATAATAGAATTCCCATATGTATTTGTGCAAACCTTAATATATGGTTCTGTATTCTATGCCATGGCCTCATTTGAATGGGTTGCCACAAGATTCATATGGTATTTATTTTTCATGTATTTCACTTTGCTGTACTTCACATTCTACGGGATGATGACGACTGCATTCACACCCAATCACAACGTGGCTGCTATAATCGCTGCACCATTCTATATGCTCTGGAATCTGTTCAGTGGTTTCATGATACCGCACAAGGTAAAAAATCTTTCACCTATCTGTGGATTCAGTTCTTTTTTCTCTGTTTTTGGGTTTGCAAAATTAGTGTCGCTTAACACCATGGTGGATCACTAGAAATCTTTCACCAATTGTTTTCATCAAAATAATCTTAATCTCAGAGTTCCCACTCTCGGAACCTGGGGACTACCTCTCTATCTATAATCTTGATGCATATTGTACGAAACTTGGGACTGCAATCAAACTTGAGACTATGACCTTGGCTATTTTCTAATTATCCAGTTGCACCAAAAGGGTTGATTGCAGTCCCTTTTGACAAAATTGCCAAAATTACTTAGTTGTATGCATCAAGACTACAGTATAAAACTAGCCAAGGTACAGCTTAGGTCCCTTTTCCCATTGCACCGAAGAGACTAAAAGTTGTATGTTAGACGTATTAAAAGAAGTGGGAGGGTTGATTCCTGGAGAAATGTATTCTTACATGGATGACTTTCATAAGTATTTCCTACTCATTTGGCAATTGATCCGTGACAACAAGCGGGACAAAGTATCTTGACTGTTTTTAACGTTGAAAATGTTTTGTGTCATAAGTTGACAAGGACCTTTAGTTGTACTTTGTGAACCAAATGCTTAAACTATTCAAGCTACCTAAGCTCTGGCCAGAACCTTCAAGCCACCTAGAAAAAATCTGGTGCTTAGGGGTGCTAAGACCTAAGCGGGTGGTGCAAGACGAAGGTGTTATGTTTTGTTTAATATTTTATACCATCATATAGTACAGTAGAATATGTCAATATGTATATGTCAGTAACCACCGCACTTAGACTCATCTTTTGTCAATAATGCATGATCTGATCCCTTTCACGTGTTTTCATTGTTCTTTTAGAGAATTCCTGGATGGTGGCAATGGTACTATTGGGCAAATCCTGTTGCCTGGAGTTTGTATGGCCTTCTAACGTCTCAGTATGGTGATCTTGATGATACTGTAACTCTGGAAGGAGGAATAGCCACGATCAGTATAAGACATTTTCTCAAGGATTACTTTGGTTTTGAGTACAAATTTTTGGGTATGGCTGCGGTTGTGGTTGTCGGGTTTACTGTGGTGTTTGCTGTCATTTTTGCCTTGGCTATAAAACTCTTCAACTTCCAAAGGAGGTAGAGAAGTTAAAATATTCTGATGTAGATAATTACTATACTGCTTTAGTTCTATGGCTTGAGCACATTAATTTGTTGAAGGTCCAAAGAGTGGAGATATGTAAATTCCATATTGACAATAATGTTCAGTTGCTCTTGAGATGCTGATACACTGTCTTTGTACTTAGAGAATGCAACTGACCAATGCATGGTCTGCTTATTTTGGTATCACATCCTATATCGTAATTCTCTGATGTAAAATATTTTGAATTTTGAAAGCTTGTTATATGATAAAGCATTTATTTAGGAATATCTTGAAGGAGCAGCTCATGACTGGCATAATCTCCTGCCTTATCATGATAAAAAAGCCGGTCTTCCTACCTTAAGAAAGAAGACATGTATCGCTAAGATGAGGAAAAAATTCAAACCAATGTCAATAATACAGTGATTTGATTTCTGATAAGGCAGAAATATCTGATTGAGATTTTTATCGGTGACTGTAACGCTTGAACTTACATATGGGGCTGGTTTAGTCCCCACAACACAAAATTCCTGTCTCCCCAAGTGATGGGCGATATATATAGTTTTCTATCGATAATTTGTAATCCATCACCTTCTACAGGTAGAATAAATTGAACAGAAATTTCAAACAAAAGTTATGTACACATACAAACCACAGAGACTATTATCTGTGGAACATTCATCTTTGTAAGCACGTATGCTGGGTGTCAAAGTTCAGATAGCATGGCTGTGGATAAAGTACGCATCAAATAGATAACCCGATCTATTACTTCGGCCCCCTAATTCATCAAACTGGTTGTCTTTAACTTTTTAAGTCTCTGCACTAATGTTTGCATATGGTGAAAGAGTTCTGCCACTAACTTTCCAAGCCAATTGAAAAAGATGGTTACGATATGCCTTCAGAACAGCTTGGCTGATGATGCGAGTCTGTGGATGCTCATGTGCTGCGCCAAGATGAACATACGCTCAATGACACCCCAAATTTTGCTACAAAAAGGAAGCCGTCAGCTTCAAATCAAGCTCGTCGGTTTCCTCACATTCCAAAACCTACACACCGTTGCAAGATAAGCATCACAGTTGAATGATTTTTGAGTTTCTTCTTTAATCTGACTCAATGGCCAGTTGTGCGAAGCTTGAACACCTTGTGATGTATGAAGTTGATCACTTTCCAATCAAGTTGATTAATTCAAGCACCTAGTAGTATATCAAGTTAATATCTTTTGAAGCCAGATTGATAGAAAAATAGAACATGTCTCAATTACATTATGTTTAATCAGAATGAACTTGAGGTACAGATCATGCAATTCTTTTCAGTAATTTCCTTGTGCTGCCGTACAAGGAAAGATAGGATCAATGAAGCAATTAGAGATAAAGTTGAGGAATTTAGGTGACGAACTCAGAAGTTTTTCAGATTTCGGGTGAATCGCATCGTCTCACCTCGCACTAAAGTGGGTCTTCCATGGGTGAGTACCCCGGCTTTGGCCTCCCACAAAAGAAAAAGATAACTGCATCCCTGTCGCACTTGCAAAAATCAAGAAGCAATAAAATGACTTTCTACGATTTCAGTGAAGGTCAGTCCCTTCTTTTATAGGGCTTGTCTTTGCAATACATTGAGCAGGTGGGTAGCAAAACGAAACGATAGTCCAGGCAGTAATTGGCAAATACATCGATAGTTAGGCAGTTAAACATAAGTGGCAATATTTTCTATCTGGAGGCTTCAAAATTATAAAAAATGCAAAGTAATTAATCGCATTCCGGAAATTTTAGAGATGTATCAATCTTTAACCTTGACTGTGGAAGTCAGTACAGCAACTGTTCCTGAGGCAGACATATTGGAACTTTGCACATGTATGCGCGTAGACTCCATGGCTTGCACCAAGGCCAGCATCACACCTTTCTCCATGCCGGATAGGACCTTGATGTGGAATATGTTTTTCTCAACCTGGATCACATCAAGCTACAAAGAAGACAAAGAAACAAAAATTTCGTGATACACACCTACATAAATACACACATATAGATAGATATATAGTAAGAGAAAAAGGACTGAATCTCTAATAAGACTATTAGAGAAAAATAGAGAACCACAATATATATATATATATATATATATATATACATAGAGAGATTCTAGATTTAAGGAACCCAGAAAAAATAAAGAACTACAATAAGCCCACAACCATTTGATATTTGAGAAAAATGGTTGAGGTGATAAAACAAAATACACATCACACACTAAAGACCAAATATAAAGTACAATCATGCTTTTAATTCAAATCTCAATCATTGATAACACCAATTGAATAATTGAAAGGATGGGTTTCTTGTTGTTCTCTAGTGGTTCCTTAAATCTAAATTCTCTTCCTTTATATACATATATATACATACATACATACACACACACACACACACACACACACACACATATATATATATATATATATATATATATATATATATATATATATATATATGTGCATACATATTACATATGTATATACACACATACATATACATGTATACACACATATATATACATACATACATACACACACGCACACACATATATAATATTGGTTCATGTTCAAACCCATTCACTCTTAAATCCACTTAAACATTATACATTTTACTTTTTAAATTCAAATCTCTACCGTCGATTATACTTATTCAACCAATATATTTGAGTAGATTTGGACATACATGGGATTCAACTTCTCTCTCTCTATATATATATGATAAAGCTTCCTCACGTTGTACTAGAAAGCATGCTCTTTTTCATCCTTTCATTTTGATCAAGCTGATTCAATGAAAAGCGTATTTACCTGCAAAATATTGTACGAACTATGGTGGTTTATCTGGGAAGCTGTGGATTGCTTGATAGTATTGTCATCTGCCTCACACATCCCCAACCCTTCGCATACAGATAAGGAGTAAAGCTCTTGAATTTCTTGTTTGAGTAGTACAATTTGTTTCTGCAACTCTTGCCCATAAAGCAACGCATCCTCCACAATGGAAGCCTTGTCCATCTGTTTCATTAATCACGGCAGATTGAATTGTAAATGACGGGTAAGAGTGCATTTAGCAGAAACTAAGCTGGCCAGTTTCCTTCTCACTTTTCTGGGTCTTATGCCGATCTCATCCCCTGTTTTAGCCTTTGCAAGTTCGTCTAAACATCCTACTTTTTCAAATTTGAGATTTCAGCCGTGGCCTGGTTTTAAGACTAAGGTACCTCACTTTGTCACTCAAAACGAAACAATTTTCTAATCAGATAAAGTTTATTTTCTGTTTTCTTTTGCTGAGCAGATCAACTACACCACCTTATTCGGTACGTAGATGGATGAGGCTAGATATAGAAAAGTGTGGCATGAACTGTGAGTCTTACCGAAAGAAAGGTAACCGGTTTGCTCAAACCCCATAGGGTCGCCGGTGCTGGTACGAAAAAGGGGGCGGTGTTCGAAAACCGGAAGGGCGCTTGCTTACAGAAGAAATGCTGTGGGATTACATACTTTGATCCAATCGAAACCACAGTAAGAAAGAAGTGCAGTGGGCTCAATCTTCTCGATTTCCGACGGGCGCTCCCTCCAGTTAACCGGTAACAGTAACAATATTAGAAGTACCCATCAAGAGAATAGGTTAAAATAAGCTTTCATTGCCAAAAACCAATGGATGTGTATAACATTAGCAGAAATCAGTCCAATGACTTTCTCCTTTTAGGCTTAAACTTATTCTAACACTATGATCTCTTTTGAGAAGGCTAGTTACAGCTACGGTTGATCATGAGATTAGCCAAAAGGGAGGATCAATTTGGTAATGGCTAGAAAAGAAGGGATGCTATGGTGGAAAAAAGCCAAGTATTTTACATGAAACATATGAAAATTTCATAAAAAACAGACCTTTGTGATGTTGGGAACCAACGATCGGAGAGCCAAGAGCTGTTCCTTCAGACTCTCTCTTCTCTTCCTTTCTGACACCACTAATCTCTCTCGGTTCGGTCTTGCAGATGGGGAGAAAACAACAGAAAGCTTTTCATCAAGAAAACGCGTTTGTTCAACACTGCTAAAATCAAGCACGCCCTTTTGAATATCCATCAAAGAAGATTCAGGAGCTTGATCTTCATCATTGTCTTGCTCCAAAATGCCCAGCAACTGCTCCAAGGAACAGATGCTTTCCATATGATCGAGGGAGATGTTTCTGCGCATGGCATCAATTCACGATCTCTCTATATATCATGTAGAAGAGCCTACGTGTGTTATGTGTGTGCACGCCATGACTGTTACTTCTGGCATAAGTATCAACGGCAGCTCTCTATTAATCTAGGTTTAAGAAGGAACGCGTCAGACATGGTAGCTTGACCATAACTTACCAAATGATATCAAGAACTTTAAGATGTTATATATTCTCAATCTGGAAAAATTATAATATTAATATGATTATGCACGCTTCAGTATATGATGATACACACGTTATTTCATTGCATGAGATTAATTACTACTGATAAATGGATTACATGTAGAACACAATTCATTAGTCTCTTATAAAACAGGTTTCAGAGTGTTGAGCCAATCGGAATTTTATATTTCCGATCGAGTAACACAATGGGAAACGTTTTTCCGGATCGGTCGGATACTGGATTCGACTTGTGACAGCTAGTGAATGGATCATGTCATGCATAACATCTAAATTCATGTTTCTCTTAAACATATTCTGTATCTGTAATGATAATTTATGTGAAATTAATCATGCTGAACCCATTTGCTCAAGATAATTCACAGCACGTTGAAAAGATGGGAGCCTCGCGATATCGATCAATCTACTATCACTTTGTAGACGAAGTATATAACAAATGCAACAAATATCGGTACAATACATATACCGATATATATATAGTGTCGTAGTGCACTCATTTTCTTTATTAATATGGTACGTATGAGAATTATCTTTGGTATTGATTGGAGCCTGTAGACATCCTTTAAACTACTTGAAATATTCAAGGAATAATAAGTTCAACTATAAATTAGTGAGTTAATATATAAAAGGCTTTGGATTAAGTCAACTTCTTCTCACAAAATGGAAGCCGAGGATTGGCACGAAGGAGAAGCATGAAGTCGTAAGTAATGCGCGTGGATCGCCAACTTGGCCCAAGGCAGAACGAACGCTTGGACGAGGAGAGCACGTTCCTATGGCACTTGAAACGCGAGGTGGAGCTTATCAATTTGTGTGATATATGTGGCTTAATTTATAGTGCATTTGAAAAATGATATAATTTTTTAAAATCTCATGTTTAATGGTTGATGGACGGATGCTTTTTCTTGGGTTTCATTAGGTGCTATCATTATAAGGTTTTCTCTTCGCCATGATGGATGGCTGATATTTGATTAAGAAGCTTTGCAAATTGATTTGAGTAATTTGACTTCTCACCTCAACTGCTCTTTGTCCCCACCAACACTGTGGGGTTGATCTATACATGGCCGGTTTAGAACAGGCACTGTGGTCTCAACCGGAACTGAGTCAGACGCTTACAATAACAGTCACTGTGTCTCGTAGGGCTATAGGATTGCTTGTTAGTTCATCAACCCTGAGTTGGAAGGGGGTGCTTCCAAAGCGTGTTGAAGGTCTCATATCATTTCATTTATGTGCTGGTACAGTTAGTGATGGAGGAATTTCTTGGTCTTTCTGGACATTCATTCCATTCCAAGATTAGCATGGTGGTTACTGCAGCTATGTCGTCTTTGAAGGCTCAGGAAGTCAGTCTTAGGTCAAAGAAAAGTGACAGCACCTGGACAAGGAGAAGCCATGAGCGGTCCAATAATGAAATTCTTTCCACCACAGAAACTTCCTAGGACGTCGGGCAAGGCCGGCACTTCACGGACTTTCGTCGGTTATCCCGACGCTTCGCTATTGACCCTGCCTCTTCGCTAAGAAGATCTCTGCCCCAGATTAGGAATTGGATGGAACCGGAACCGAATAAATGGGACCTAGAGACCAGACTCAGAATCGAGCACCACTCGGTTTCGTTCCGGTTATACAAACCAGAACTGGTGATTTCAAGCTGTTGATTCCAATAGTTTTAACTTTTCTAAAAACTTTAAAAATTCTTTTTTTTTTCGATTATAATCCGTTTAAAACTTAAACTAGAACTGAAACCAACAGTTTCGAACCAGAACTGAAATTGACCCATTCTAGGTGTGGTTTTGGTTCTAGAAAACTGAAACCGATCATGTCTAAGTTGATCACTTGCTGGACAAATCCGCCATTCTTCTTTTGACAAATTAACTACACACACCATTCTTGGGTAGATATACTCTAAATCGTTGATCCAGCTCGATCTTGGCCAGTTGCAGCATGCAAAGTAGGCACTGTTTGTGCGCATCGAAAGGGTGCTTACTTGCGCAGCATGCGCAGGCCGGACCACCAAAGATTGTGCCCAATGCATGTATCCCTCAAAATCTTATTAAACATTTCCAAAAACTTAATGCTAAGAAGTAAATGGTCCATGACATCCATTTGCCCTTTATAAGCTGTGAAGAGAAGAAATCAACCAGGGTTAGGTGCATGGTGTGTGTTAATAAAATGCTAAAATTTGTGTGTTAACTTTAAGAAATGTTAGAACACACAAATCTTCTTCCATCCGGCGTGCTAAAAGGGGCCAACAATCGACAGGGCGTTAGTCGATCCGAACCCACAAAAAGGCGCAATCGATGAGTCTACGTCCACTATAGCCACTGCAATCCAAAGAGCAAATTAAGCACGGATCACTCTCTGGATGTCTAAACGTTCTCAACCTGCTATACATATTCAATTTTCTTTGTCCTGTTCTGTTCTAATTCACCTTAGTTAACAACATTTTCCTTCTTCGACCAATCCTTTTTGTCATCGACCTTGATTGACTGAGCAGTCGATCAAATCACGACGAGCAGCTCAGGTGTCTGGTGGCTAGCCGGCATGGGCTAGTCGATTCTGCACTCTTGAAGGTGCTTATCATTAACTTCCAGTTGAACATGCAAACCTTTCTGTGCATTTGGACATGCCAAAAAAGAATTGTATGCACTCAAACATCTTGTAATGCGAGATGGAACATGATGGCCAAAGGAGACCCAAGTTCACTAGAGGTGTCGGCATGGATTAATTTCACACGGGCTACAAAAGCATCGCAATTATTAGCCAAATTGCAGCATAATTTATCATCATCAAAGAGGTTGGTCGAGTACTTTTTCATCTAGACACTCATGCATGCACATTTTATTTTATTCTAGAAGATTGCCATCTTTCAATCGACTTTTTTGTCATTGACAGCTTTGGCTTCCTCTTCCTACAATCTCTCTCTTCTTCTCTTTCTCTTCCTCATAGTTTCTTCTTTATATGAAAAAAAAGCAGAGTAAAATAATTAGAGGAGTGTAATTTTGGGCCCAAGGAAGGAAGGCATGGACTGTTAAGTTTCTATAGATAGATTCTCTCCAATCTCTTGATGTCCTTTTTCTTCCTCCTCTCTCTGTCATTGACATGGAAAAGATAGTGTGAAACCTGCAGGGTGGAGTATTTTTTTTTACTTATGATTGCCTTTTTTTTTGGCTTGCAGAGGTGTTGGCATCTTTTATCTTACTTCTAATCATATAATGCTATTGGATTAACCCATAAAAATAAGTACGAAATACTTATGCCCTATGCAATAATTTTCTTCCCCCCAAGTTTGAGATAAGTTGACTTGCTTATCAGTTTCATAGTGCAACAACAACTAAGTCTTTTCCACTATTAGATAGGCTCAGCTACATGAATTTTTTGTTTTCATAGAGTCAGATCATGTGTCATGCTAATAGTTAACTCAACATCAATTAAATCATTCTTTATTGTTTCCTTCCAAGACTTCTATATTTCATGATAAAATACTAAAATGATCTTACTTCTTAGAAGGAAATCCACCACGGTTTGGTGCATGCTGAGAAGTAATTGGTTTGGGACACTCAGTTGCCCTTCAAGAGAGCAATTTGCTCAATGATAGTTGAGGCACAGGGAGAACTTTCTAAATTTGGGGCCTAAAATTTACAAGAGTAAAAAATTTTGGAGCCTTAAAAGTTATATGTTATGCCTAAAATTTTTGGAGCCCTACAAAATGGATACTATGTAACTAGTTCAAAATTGAGGGCAAATGGTCATTGGCCTCGCCCACGAGCCACCCTGTTTCAGACACATACCATTGAATGAGGTCTAAAATCACTACCTATTTCAAAAATATGTTGGTTCAGATACAAAATACTTAGACATGCATTACTTAGTACATACAGGTTCACACACACGTGTGTGAAAACCAGATCAAGTCCATTTATCACATGTTTACTAATACTTACCCATTACTTTTTGGTGATAATGTTTATCATTTAAAAAGATTTAAGAGTTTTCGAAAAAGGATGGGAGACAATGTTATTATACTTATATTCTAAAAATTATTATCGGGTATGAGTGAAGACTAAAGATTCAATCAATATATATATATATATATATATATATATATATATATATATATATATATATATATATATATATATATATATGCATGCGAGATTAATAAAAAGAAAATGAGTACACCATGACTAAACATGACTGGTTTGGAATGGGAACCAGACCGCGAAACCACTGGTAACCAGAACTGGTCTCAAAACCATAATCAAAACCGACGGTTACGATCCAACCCAAAACTGGCAGTTCCAAACTGCAGATTATAATATATATATATTTCATAATACACTATCACAACTGGGACCTTAGCCTAATGGCTAAACGCTCTTCGCATCATGTTCATGATGGTTCGGTTCCAGCTTGCCCGGAATCAGACATGTCTAACTACAACATTATCATATATATATATATTATACAGTTTGATGCAATATTTGCAACATTTCTTAGAGGCATATCTATGGAAGCATGCATTCAAGGAAATGGGGCAGCTGAACACATTATAACACATTATCCAAGACTCGAACAGCTGTTATACCCATGACTCTGCAGCTTTTGTTATGGCTTTCAACCTTTCATTTTCTTCTGTTTCATGACAGCAACATGACATACAAATCCTCTCACATAGAAAATCTTAATACGAAAACAAAAACTACAATAATTTACATAATTTTGAACTTCACAGCAGAGAAAATCAAAGACAAGGAAAAGTTCAAAACCCTGCGAGAACTCTTGCGGGCAGGACAAGAAGGTATAAGCTGGACTGACGTAATAATTTATGTATTTTTCTGAAGTCACTGAAGGGGTCTGTGAGTCGGGAATCAGTGGCCCACTCTCTCGTGTGAGTATGGAGGAGAAGGACAGGTAGGTACGGACACCCGGCCCATGCCATGCATGAGATGATAAGTACCTTTTCCAGACATGCAAACTGTAGCGAAGAACCCGTCTTCTCGCTCGTAACATCAACAACTATTCTGTTGGAAGTTTGCGAATTTTGGGTTTTTGATTCCAAGATTTCATTTCTCTAGCTCTCTCTTTAACTATCTATCAATAATATACATACATACACAGTTAAGTACATACATGTGTATATATATAGATAGAGAAATTGGTACATGTATACACTCATGTATGTTTTAAATCTACTCAAAGATTTCTCAACCCGATCAACGGCCAGATTCAAACTTAAAAAAATAAAAGTATCATTATAATTTTCATACTTCATATTTAGTGTGCATTAAATGCTTTTCACATGTAGATTGAATGGTGAAAATATTTAAGTAGATTTAAGCACACATGAATGTGATCATTGAATATATTCATATATAAAAACATTACACGCATACATACATATATATATATATATATACATATATACATATATACATACATATATACATATATACATACATATATACATATATACATACATATATACATATATACATATATATATACATATATACATATATATATACATATATACATATATATATATACATATATACATATATATATATATACATATATACATATATACATATATATATATATATACATATATACATATATATATACATATATACATATATATATACATATATACATATATATATATACATATATATATACATATATATAGTGGTGTTTGCTCAATCTTCATCCATATCTAAATCTTTTAAAACCATCCAATTGACACGATAATGATAGAGATTTGAATTTAAAAAGTAATTTATTTTATTATACTTTTTGTAATCACACTTAATGCACAATAATACAATCTACTTTTTTATTTTAAAACTTCATTATTGATTGCATTGATAGAACGGCATAAATGTTTGAATAGATTTAAGAATATATTGAATAGACCATATACTACTATCTATCTATCTATCTATATACTTTTGTTGGGAAAGTAGATATATCTACTGGTGTAGTGGTGAGAAGATCTTTTAAGCACGTTGACAATAAAATATTTACTTTTGTTGGAAAAAAACCTTGAGATATAGATTTTGTATTGATTTTTTAAAATATTGAGTGGTATTGTGCCTAAGTGAGGCATGTGCTCCACTAAAAAATAGTTTTAAAAAATCAACGGAAAAGTTAAAAATATATTTTTTATTTTATTGAAATGAAACAATAAGTCACAATGTGCTTTAAAGATCGTTTCATGACTAAACAGGTAAATGTATATACTTTTTCAACGACAGTATATATTTGTATATACACACACATACATATATATATATATATATGTATAAAGAGAGAGTATAATTCATATCCACACTCATTCATACTCAAATCTCCTTAAATATATATATATATATATATATATATATATATATATATATATATATTACTAAGTTTAAAAATATATATACTAAGATTAACATTGAGATTTTTAAAGCAAAAAATATAAATACATAGTATTCTTTTACTTTTAAATTTAAATTTCAAGTGTTCGTCCCATCAATCCATAATTGAGATCTTTAAAGATGTTTGAGTATGCATTGGTACAAATTTACGAAGTTCTCTCACTCCATATATATATATATAAATATCAAAGGATCGATATTCAACCAATCAATGACATTTTTCTTGGGTTACACAGGGAAGGCAAAGTCAGGTATGCACGCACCTGTCTCGAACTCATGGGCTTCTTCACGGGAAGGGAGAGCTCTGCCAGGTGAGCCAACGCTGTGAGTGCTTCGTGTACCTGATGATGCTTTCAATTGTCACCGTCTCAATTCATCGATTGCGCATATCCATGGCAAAACACCAAAATCGTGTCACTTTTACCTGTCATAGATCTTCTCTATCTAATTAATTGGTAATGAATACGCCATTATTGTTTCCAAAAGTGGAGTCCTCACAATCCATCGGAGTTCTTCCGACGTTGACACGACACGATATGGGTAGCTTTGAAAGGCTCTTTTCCAAAATCCATCCATTCTGTGAAACAGCCCATGCTTTATCACCATTTCCTGATACAACCTTCCCTTATGAGGACCTCCATATTTTGCATAGCCTTTTTAAAACCAATTATTTCTTACATATTTTGGATACTACCTATCAATTATGGTGGGCAAGATCCAATTTTCTTAAATAATGTTTGACAATAAATGCATAGCTTAAGGTGAACTTCTGATTAGTCCCGTATCATGCAAAACATAATCCTTCCAAGCTAACCATTTCAACAGCCCGTCATTTCTTTCAATTAAACGCAATAAACACTCCATCTTTTATCTATGCTCAACTATAGCTAATTAAATCTTCAAATAAAAATGTAAAAGGACAACAACGCCCATATATATATGTGTCATCCCTTGAGTTTGTGGTTGACATAAGCTATTGTTATTAATGAATTAATCTTTTAATTTTTTATGTTGTCATCGAAAGTAGCAACACAATTCAGGTAGCACTTGTAGGAATCACCAACCTAAGTTAGACATGATGCAGGATGTATCAAAGAACTTTAAGAAAAGGATAGATACCACTTCAAGTAAGGAAAGTTTTTGAAAATCCGATTAAACTCGGTTGTTATCGATACCATACTTTGAAGTAACAAAAATGATAGAACGAGACAGACAATGAGCATTGCATTGTCATATTGAAGGAAACTATCTCTAAATTAAGTAATTGTCTACTTCTACATAAAGCTAGGAAGAACTACATTTGGAATAAAAGAAATTCGATCTTTTTCTTTACAATTGCTATTTATAGACTTGTCTTGAGACGGCATTGAACCTGTTCTTCATGCACACGATTTTCAATAATTTTCCACTGCCAGGCATCTTCCATCATCCTTACTTCGTGGCTCGGAGCTCGTCTCTCTCAAACCCATCTGACATTCCGCTTTATGAGGAATTCAAGTGTTTATCACTTATCTCTCCCAATTTTTCAACGTCAACGATCTACTTTATAAAAAAATCTTTTTGAGTTACATGGTGATGCCAAAGCCAGATATATGTGCACCCACGGTGATTCCAAAGCCAGATACCCCCAGCAGAGTATCGAACTCAGGACAGTGATCATGTCCTCGGTATATCGAGAATGGCTGTTCAGATTATTTTTATTTAAATGAAAAAAGAGGTTTTTGTGATACCTTTACTCCCTCACGATAGATAGTCTTCGAGGAGTAAAGGGAGGAAAATAGTTGATGCCCCAAAAGGTAATTTTTAAAAGGTTGGAATGGGTGGGGCTGCTTTAGAGAGAAAAGATTTAAATTTTGTTAAATAGGGGAAGCAACAAAGTGTAGCACAAATCCAAAGGAGTATGGGGATGCAGTCTGGTTTCAGCGGTGGTAGGAATCCTGATGCAGTCGGTACTCAATGAAGAATTCAATGCTCGTTTGAGTTTGACCACTGCATGGCGTCGTCGCTTTCACAGACTCTCGCCTGACACATTTCGATGCGTAAACGAGAAAGAAAGAAGCAAGCCAGAGTCATCATCCATGGTGGGATTCCCCTCTGTCGTCCACTCTCAGATAATCTTTAATGTACCGCATTATCTCATATAAATAGGAGTCCCATTTATCTCATATCAAATATTATATATTTCAAGAGCTTTACAGACAAAAATACAAGGCCCATTATATATAAGAAAAGAAAAGGAGCAGTACATGAACGGAGATGAAACGATCCTACGCAAAATTGGCTTATATACACTGAGCACAGGATCTTCATCTTGGTGGCTTCCCAAACTGAGGCAATAAGTTGAATCGATCCTTAGGAAAGGCAGCAAGCTTTTTAGCGGCATTAACAAGTTTTGGTATGTGAGATTGATCCCTTGGAGACGATGAAACGGGCAGTGCTCTCAGTAGCAGAGGTCCGCCATTGATCTGCTATGTCATGACTGATCTTTGCAGCATCGGAGCACGCGCCTAAGATCCCACGGCGAGTAAAACCCACCGTGTAAAGACTATTTTCCCCTTTCCAACCGTTGGGGAAAGGCAATTTGGGCATTCCATCATCTGTAAAATGATCATCTGCACCCTGCAAGATCAATTCCCAAACAGTAAATATATTGAGATAGTACACCGATGCACGCCTTACGTGATGCAGTATGTACGTTAAATATGTGTGACGTAATTTCATACATCATTGCCATAAGGGACTCTGTCTCACATTGCAGCAGCAACGTAGGGAGCAGAGTGGAGCGATTTCTTAATGCATTTATTGAAGAGATAGGTTAAAGGACATGAAAGTAACCTAGCCAAGGAGCATGATCGTACTCCTTCCATTATGAAGGAAAATCCATTGTCACTGAAAAAAACAAAATGAACAGTAGTTTGAATATTGTTTACTTAGCATTGAAACAATCTGGGAGACAATCTTTTCTTCGTTAGAAAATCTTTAAAAAAGAATAAAATGCAGTCTTTTAACATGAGAAATACCACTCTTACACAGAGAAAGACCCAAACGAAATACTTGCTTGTATTTTTCCGCAGCAAACAACCTTTTTCTCTCTAGGATAGTGACTTTTACGAGGATAGAGGGATATGTGGAGAGGTAGTAAGTACCAAATAGCGAAGGGTATCATTATCGTCCATTAAAGGAATGAAGATAGGCAAAAGACGTGAGAAGGAGAAGGAGGAGAATGCTGGTTGGTGCGAGACAAGCGAGCAATATGGAGAGTGCAGAAATTCTCTCAGATTGCAGGAATTACCTTAAGCCAAGAGGGTACGTTGCTCTTGTAACCCGTCGCCAATATGATCGAATCAAAATCTACCTCCTGCCCATCTACGAATTTAGCCCCACAGCATGTGAACTCTTTCACTCCTTGCATAACCTGTAAACATCAGAATGCACAACCAGACAACCAATCTAGTCAGTAAATCACGTGACACCACCTAGGAACAAAGAGAACCCGAACAAAACCCAAAAACCCCACACACCTATCTCTCTCAAAACCAAAAGAAATGGCCACAAACATCTCCTCCTCCACTCTCTGTCTCTCTGAAACAAGAGGAAAAACAGAAGAAAGCAGAAAAGTGACCTTAATCTTGCCGTCTCTGATCTTCGAGAGTGCACCAACATCTAATACAGGAGTTTTTCCAGCAACATTCTTGAGTTCTATTGGGCCAACCTTGGGCCGAGGAATGCCATACTTCTTAGTGGTGCCAAAGGTAACAAGAGCAGACATGAGTAAGAACCTATCAACAGTTCTTAAAGGAAACCATTTGAGAAGCGTCATCGCCACACCAAACGTCGGAAACCCCAGAATCTCTCTCGGCAGTACGTGAACCTAACGACACACATCAACAACCATTAATCATTAACACATAAGATAAGACAAAGGATAAGACACTTGATCAGTAACCACTGATCTTCTGAGAATAGGAATATCTACTTACAGAGTTACGGACCACCATGTACGGCTTGGCGCCTTGGTTGCAAAGGTCCAAGCTGACTTCCATGCCGGAATTGCCACAGCCCACCACGAGGACTCTCTGCCCACGAAAGTCTTCACCGGATTTATACGCAGCGGTGTGAAGCACGGGACCCAAGAACTTATCTAAACCCGGCATGTCAGGGATAAAGGGCTCGGCATTTTCACCAGTAGCAACAATAAGCCAACGAGAGATGTAGTCGATAGACTTCTTGGAATCGGTAGAGGAAGGGGAGACGTCAAGGGTTCGAATCCGCCAGAGCCCACATAAGGGATCGAAACGAGCCCACTGGACGCACTGGTTGAACCTCGGCTTGATGTTGAACTTGGCCGCATAGGAGTGAAGGTAGGAGAGAAACTGGTGTTTCGAAGGGTACTCGGGGTAGTCGGAGGGGAAAGGCATGAAAGGGAGCTGGCAGAACTGCTTGGGAAGATGCAGCTTGAGCCGGTCATAGGTTCGGTAGTGCCAAAGAGAAGCGATCCGGTCCGAGCGGTCCAGCACTACGCAGGGAACGCTGAGACGGTCGAGACAAGCGGCCGTCGCGAGACCGGACGGGCCTGCGCCCACTATGACGGGCCCGTTCACCCATACGCACCTCACCTGCTCATCCTCTGCTGCAAATGAGTCCACCATGGCTACCTTAACGCACACCTCTCTCTCCTTCTTTAGAGAGATTGTGGGTAAATTGCTACTTTCTAGAGAGAAACAAAGGAAACAGAAGAGGGAGAGAGTGAGAGTGTAGGAGGAAAGTGAGTGCTATATATAGAGAGAAAAGTTGAGCGAGTGCATGCACGCGTGTGTGTGAGAGACTGTGCTGAACTAGACGTGAAAGGAAAGGAAATGATAGGTTTCTCAATCGAGGGTCGATTCTCTGCAGTAGAGAAAACACTTGGTGAGTGTTACGAGGGCCCAAATTTGCCCCGTTCATCTGCATGGCCCATGGGCCCGGCACGGGATATTATTAGTAAGTCTAGAAATGGGATTGGATATTCACCAAAAAAAATGGGTTTGGATTTATTACTTAATAATTAAGTTTTTCAAGCAGGTTTTGCTTTTGCATGTATGAAGATGGTTCCAAAATTTCCTATCTATGTATCGAGAGCGTTAGCTCAATGGCAGGGCGTTTTAGTGCATTGCTGCTGGTGGGAGTTCGACTCACACAAGTTGCATGTGTGGGTGTGTCTTGTTAAGCTTCGTCTTCTTCTTGTAACAAAAACAAGTACCTATAAGAATTATAATGGGCAAATTAAGTTCAACAAGCGAATAAACTTGGATTTCCTCTCATTAACTGTTAGATCTTCTATGTTTTGTAGCACAAATTCTTCAACTTCTTGGTCTCCTACGTCAACCTTCAATTTTCTTGTCATTTCTATCGATATGGAAGTGATCGTCTTTAATACGCTTGTCTCATTTTACCTTTTGTTGATACCACATGGGTTTTTTCACCATCCAAACTTAACACACAATCATCGGTTTGCTGTACAACTACTGTACACAGTGGTCGATCAAAATTTTGAAAAGTTTTAATTATGTATTAAGATTTTCAAAAAAATTAAAAAAATGTTTAAAGCCCGCCCCATCCAAACATGAAGTGAGCCCCATGAGAAAACAAGCTTATGGATTTGTCACTGACTATACATAGAACTTTAAATATTTCTCTCTGCCCTGTATACATCGTTTATGTTGAGCACTTGTTATATAACATTATTGGTTTTACAATACTTTTTTTCTACATATAACTTTGACACCCTTTTTAATATTACCAAGAATACATAAATTCAATGTGACATAACTATTGATTTTCATCATTTGATTGGAACACACTCTAGGTACTTAACTGTTTTTTTGTTATTCTATAGATACATTTTTTTATTCCTATTTTCTTATAAGTTGTCACCCATAAACTTGTATTTCTTATTCTTCCCTTTCCTTGTAACATTGATGCCCATGTCCTTAGTGTTTCTTTTTACGTAGTGTCTTGAGGTGCATAATCTTTCATAAACACCTTTATTGTTTGATTTATGAGATCAATAGTGAAGATTTAAGTTAAAAATATCATTATACTTTTTAGTTTGCATTGAATACAATTCAAACACCACTGATTTTAAAAGTTAAACAGTGGAGATGTTTATAAAAGATTATGGACCTAAATATATTATGCATTTAGCACCACTTATAATATACATATACATATATATATATATATATATATATATATATATATATATATATATATATATATATATGTGTGTGTGTGTGTGTGTGTGTGTGTGTGTGTGTGTGTGTTTATGTGTGTTAAAGGATGCAATCTTCTCATATGCAAACTCAACATTAAAATCAAGGGCCACATGCAGTTGAGATTGAAAATTAAAAGTAAAAAGATCAATATTTTTTTAAAGGATACTTGATTACCCTATATGTATTTTTTACTTTTATTTTTTAACATTAATCATTCATGCCCCTCAATTGAATGGTTTAAGTTGGTTTAGATAGAGTTTGTATATAAATAGTTTGTATCCTCCACCTTCTCTCTCTCCCTACAGATATATATTGTGCTTATATTTAAGATATAAGTGATATAATTCATGGGAAAACAAATTTTCACTCTAGGGATGGTAAACTGTCTGGGTAAATCCCATAAGGTTACTCATCTAACTGGATTTTTATCAACTAGATATCCTGTTCACGTTCAGCTCATTTTAAGCCAAGCCAAACATGAAATCCTTACTGAATGGGTTAATAAGCTGAACATAAGCTACTCGTCAAAGTTACAAATGTAACTATTTACATACAATTTTGAGTAGAACATATTTTTAAATAAAATGAAGCCAAAATCCTATGTTTATTATTTTGCAATTTGAAAAATTTGATCATTTGATTACTTACATCCACACATTTCATTGAGTTAACATGGTTTTCTAACATAAAATCTCTCTTTCTCTCTCTCTCTCTCACACACACACACACATGTATATATTTACACATACACACATATAACTTCATCTAATACATGTCTAGTTGAACCAAACATGCATTGCTCATAGTCAACTGATATAGCTAATCTAGCCTTCCCTCGTTCAGCTCTCTTGGAGCAAGAACCAAACATTAAACTCGTCACATCAAACCAAGCCGAGGCACATTAAAATTTTAAGGAAAAATTTGACATATGCAGGGCATGAATTTTTATCATCTACCACCCTCCCCCTTTTCAACATAAACCCAAGAGAAAAAGGGTGCTTTCTCCCAAACACTAAGAGGAAAAGAAGAAGAAGAAAGAAACTATGTGTAGGTAGATATGTCTAGAACCGTTAAATATTTTTTATGAAAAACCGGACAAATACAACTGATCAATTTGTGATAACGGGTGTTGAAAAAAGTATATAAAACTTAGTTAGAGTCTGGTTTCCGGTTACCGCCGGCGGCCCAGTTTGAACTGCCGGACCGGCCATATTTATGTGTACGCATAACCTGCATGTTAATGGTTCTCATCTGACGTACTTTTTCACAGAAGGCGAGCTTCGCTATGTGCACCAAGTTGACCCTACTCGATGCATATTAAATCACTGTATCACCTCAATAATTACTGCTCTGAACTATTATTTTCCTTTTTTTGGTTTGTGTATCCATGAGTCGTTCGCCTCGTACGAAGCCTTTTATGAGGCCCATACCCAGTTTGTTCTTGAATGTATAAAGATGGCATCATTCTCGCTTTGGATGTACATCCGATCCTATTAAATCTTACAATATCCAATCGGAGGATTTGTGTAGGTACTATTTATATATTCTTGGATCTGACCCGTCCTAGTCTAAAATGCAACCCACTGGATACAAGAATATCCTATGAGATCTTTGCATTAAAACGTGTCGTGTAAGAAGCCATGACTTTAAAAAGTGATTATATACATATAGTCATTGGATTTCATCACTTACATTGACTCATTGCTTTTGTACATTAATATTTACTTTAAAGCCTTTTAAACAACATATTTTCTTTAACGCCTTTTAAACAATGAGTGATCATGAGGAAACACATGTAAAGTATAGGTAAAATCCAATTATATATATATATATATATAGACACATAAAAAGTGTTCTATGTAACAAATTGAATTGGGTCGGATATGGATTCACACATATCCATATATATACACACACATAAAATGTGTTTTATGAATAAACTGAATTGGGTCAGATCTGCATTTTCATAGATCTTAATCCACCCAAAATCTGCAACACAATAGCGCACGATGCGTTACTGTCTGCAAGTGGAAAGAGAGGGAAAATAAGAGAATAGCAGTACTATATCTAAAAGTTCACAATCATATTATGTGTCGGGTTCTATGTCGCAAATAGGTTACATTCGGGTCAGGTCTTGAAATATGACCCGTTTCAGTAGTCCCAGGTTCTGTGTCAACACAGAAACATAGACTACCTACTCTATCACCCAATGTAGATCATATATAGATCCAGGTATCAGTTCATATCCAAGACAACTTAAAATGGATCTATATTGAGTTTTGAGTGATTTTAGGGTTGTTTGGGATCCGATTTAGATACGGTTTGTTGCATTAGATTTATAGTTAAATAAATTTTAATATCTTAATTATTATAATTATTTAAAAATTAAAATTAGAGAATTTGATGGTAATTAGAGTGACCAGTAGTTTGAGGATTGGATCTTAATGCTCATTCAAGTAGGGGGTTATGCATTCCTTTATAGAACTATTCTATAAGTGATTTTCTTGTTTTAGATGTTTTTAAATGTGTATGATTGATAAATATTTTATTGATGTTTATGAAATAATATTCGTAATTATGAGTTTTTTTATATGCTTTTGAAGTAGATCTTGTTTATGATTATGGTTGATAAATAGCATGTTTTGATATGCATGTTGTATGAACATGATATTTAAATATTGTATGGATATGAATTTGGATAGTTGCAGATCTAGGTATGATTTGTGAATGTGATGAATTGAAATTTGTTTTGAAATATAATGATGCGTGAATACATGAGTCGTACTTCTGTGGGTTGTGTGGGGTCGCTAAAGACTTATAGGTTCCTCATGCGTTCTATCTTGGGACGAATATAGGGTGTGTTTTTGGACACTCTGTCATGAGAGTCGACATGGTTACCCTCATGGATGGGGTTACCGAGATCACATTAGGAAGGGTCGAATGACTCATGTGATCTTTGGGGCAAACACAATATGAGTTGTAATTATCTTAATTGATGATGTGTGTGCGCATGTGAGTATGAATTTGAAATCATAATTTAGAAATGAAACTGTGATTTGTTATAAATGATTGTGAAGTTATGCATGTTTTTAGTATGAATTCTATTTAAAATGTTTAACCTTCTTATTGAGCTATGGGTCAAAGCTCATCCTATCATTTTACAGTTCATCCTAAAGCTAACACTTTCAAGGTACACGGAGCAGAGTAGTAGTAAGATATAGCTACATTTTGCATTTAGATTGTACGATAAGTGTTAACTATTTAGAAAATCTTTTTATTCGAGGTTATGTACGGTGGACCTGCACCATTTTGGATGTATTGTTTGAATCTTAAATATTGAATTATTTAAGTTAGACATTTTAATTTTAATTAATATTGTACTTGGTTACCGATCATGATCACACCCGGGCGAGAAGCGGCCATGTGACATCGGCTCGGGCCTGGTTGTGGCCGCGACCCGTGTGGGTGTGACATTCTAAATATACAATATTTTTGTGTGCATAATCTTGAAGAAACACCTCCACCTACATTTAATCTTTAAGATCAATAGTTGAGGTGTTAAAATACTTTTAATTCAAATCTCTACCATCATACTTAAAAATCAAACAATAGAGATGTTTATGCAAAAATATGTACCAAGACATAATACATTTAACAATACCTCTACATACCCAAGCACACACGTGTGCATATATATATATACACACATATATTCATCACATGTTTTACTCCTTAAAAAGATATGTGCACATAAAACCATAGTTTGCACAACGAACAGTAGCTTACCTGGGTAGGGAGTTGACTTACAACTTGAGAGCCATAAGTTTTACACCCGGTGTGTGCATCTACCTTAGGCCTCTGTTGTACACATAAAAAGAAACATATTTAATTGTGTGTTTTGTCTCGCTTTAAAGGTGAATGATATTCAAGAAGAGGGTTTATGTCCATGAGGTTGAACACACTTGGTGTGGGGGGGTGAGACTTTATTTTGGTTTATTCGACTTTGAAACTATTTAATTAGAATAATTTTTTTCTTTTGGAAAAGCCCCACACCAAAGGTGCTTTGAAGGGCCCATACGACAGAAGACCCCTCGTTACCACATGGAGGTTGATGGGCTCGGTATTAGTCAAGCATATATTGTCGGCTGGCACATTGCCGATCGAGCCACCACCGGCAAGACAACAAGATACAACCCGCAAGTTGAAGTGTGCAGGTGACATAAAAGATGAGCACTTTCTTGCTTGTTGAGTCAACTTTTGGTGCGAAATCTACGTCCAACACCATCACCTGTAGAGGACCTTGGGTCATATGCTGTAATTGGATCCAGGTGTCCATCACGATGTCCATGTGGACTTGAATGGATTGGAACTTGGCAATCCATATACACACACACATATACACACACACACACACACATATATATATATATATAAGTTGTAAAAGTACACACTCATCCATGTCGAAATACACTTAAATATGTTTGACTCTCATCATCATCCCGAAATTCAAATTTAAAATATTAAAAATACTATTGTATTTTTCATACTTTACGTTTAAGCTTTATTATTTCAACCGTTCATCTCAAAAATTGAACAATTGAGATGATAAAGTTTGAACGTGAATAGAGTATATATAAAGAGAGAGCATAGTCCTTGCCTACCCTAATTATTTTAAAATTTGCTTAAAGATGATTTTGGTTGAGATTTTTGAAGCAAAAGCCAAGATAGTACTAGGTGTATTAAATACACTAAGAAAAATATAATACTACTTTTTGCTTTTCAATTTAAAATTGAGCCGTTTATCTCATTAATTGAATGGTTAAAATGTGAAGAATGTCGAGATACAAATGTGTGAGTTAATATTATATTAATCATAATTATCTAAATATCATACCATCATAAAAGGTATCACTATGCATATTGAGTTGACTATCATAAATACCATACTTTATTTTCTTAAAGAAAATTTATGATAGAAATGAAAAATAAATTAACCTTATCATGCAGCTATAAGCACTAATAAATAAGTGAGAATCATACCATTTCTTATTCATCTAAGAATAAGCTCGTATACGTAAAGTCTTTGTATGCAAACCGATTTATACGAATGATTCTCAACCATTAGATCAAGAAAAATCAGTCATATGAATTCAAAAAACAAAAAAATACTCTTATAACAGTTAAAATAAGGGTTAACTTTGACGTCATAAAAGGCTTTCTTTCTTTCCTTTTGGATTTGAGTCATCTCTCTCAAATCATTTGCATCAATATTTTTGCAAATCGGTTTGCATATACCAGGGATTAGGATATTAGTTTATAACATTAAGCAAACCAAGCAAGATCCGAGCAACGCCACCCTTAACAATTTGTCTCCACAGCGGCAGCAGTTAAAACCCGGCAATCCCCAACTGTGTGTAGCTTTATCTTCACATAATAAATACTACATTAAGCAACCCGAGTTTGTACTTGATTGGCACATGAATTAATGGAATCATCATGATGAATATGCGAAATGACTCTACTGCAAATGAATGAAGAGAAGAAGGGAAATTGACCAAGTGGGGTTCATGAAAGCTACCTCTAAGATTTAGGTCTCCTGTGTCACATACTGTGGGCTGCATGAAAAGGGTTGCCAATTGAACCTCTGTTTTCTTGAATGCATCAACCGGCCGTCTCCTGGCTTATTCTTTTCGATACAAATGAGCATCCTGGTCAGTGGCAGATGTACAATGACGCGGTGTGTATCGAGATTACATCAGCCAAAAGTCTCTTCAGTACACCTTTTGATACAGTAGTTTTAATTGATGGGGATGCGCTTCATTGATTGGTGGCTGATCTACATTGATGAGCCCTGTCAGGAAAAGAAAGAAAGAAAGCCAAAATCGAGCCTTTCTGTTGCACTACATAAGATCCTTTAGTTCGATTTCCAGTTGTCGTTGCGGTCGATCTTGTGATATCAAACTTAAAGAAGCAAGTTCATATTTTCTTGTTCTTTTCAACATCTCTGAGTCTTTCTCTGCCTCTTAAATTGTTCGCTAATGGATTTCCCACATTGTCTTCTTGCTATGTAGTTGCATATCAATTGTCAAACTACTGTAAAACCTTCTCTCATTTACTCATTCATTCTTATATAGGTTCTGCACCAATTTTTTCCCTAATACCTTCACTCCTGCTCCGCTTTAGATTTTCTTGCTAAACAATGTTCTGCACAACATAATACTTAACTAAATATTGTGGATCGTAAAGCATCTGTTCTTAACATCGCTTTATAATAATTTGCCTTCCAACTTCAACTGTTTCCTTTCGTCACAGAGAACGCTAAATGCATCTTCTGGTTTTATTTAACGTTATAAACTTCTGACAAGTATACTCTGTAGTTTGAAAATGAGCTAATTTTGAGTTCACGAAAACATCACATAACCTAAAACATTCACTTAGATAAAACAATTGACGATTTAAATGGTATTCTATAGTATACACGCCACGATTTACATGCAAGTTATAGTTAATAGCCGATTCCATCGCCTCACCGGAAATTCTTAGTTCCGGCATTGTTCGGCTGTCCACTTTTATTATCATTTTCATGGGTGTCTGGGATGTTGGGGAAACGCAGGGGATGGGTGGGTGACATGCACATGCCAAGGCAAAAGCACGCATTGGAAAAGCTAAGTAGAGCATGTTGGGGTCTAAGTGTTCAGTGAATTGGTACTAAAGCAATAGAAAAGAAAATCAAGAAAAAGAGAAAAAATGGTGTCCTTGGAATTCATGGAAATGCACTGTTCCTGTATGCCCTACTATTGGCTGTAAAGCAACAGATGATTTGATTCATGATTTGAAAGGTTGGTTTAGTGGTTTGAGCTTCTTGTGACAGCATAAAAATTGGCTTCGACTTCCTTCCAAAGGCTGGTAGAGATCTTCGTTGGTTTTACTCGACTCTGAGCTGGAGTTTGGTGCCTCGTTGCTCCCAAAGTGATCGAATTCGCGAGCTCAACTCAAAAAATAAATCAGTAAAGAGAACTGCAATGAGAAAGACCGAAGAAAATCCATTAGTCAGAAAATAAATCAATAAAGAGATCTGCAATGACGAAGAAAAAAGAAAAGCCATTCAACTCAATATTTTGAAGCTAGAGTCCTCGTTGTCCAGAGCTCAATACCCAACCTTACACCATGCAAGTAGTGAAACTTCGTTCTTTCAAGAAAAAAAAACAATATTTTTTGTTAAAACTTTTCAGATTATGGTCGAACCTGAATTCTTTTAATTAATTAATTAAAATGTTTATATTGGGCATCTCGATTAGCTGTAGTCATATAAGTAGAACGAAGTGACACCGAAGATTCCTTTTAATGAATAATTAACTTTTTTCTTATTTAACTTATTCTTAAACTCTCCAATACATTTCATTCAAAAAAGAAAAACATAGATCACCTTCAAGCATTTTATTATCACAACGTAATTATTTCCATGCTTTATGCATATGCTGCTCCCTAACATTTCCAGTTCATATTGTAGTACTATGATTAAAGAGGATACTAAAGACATGTACAACGTAAGATCAACTTGAAGGGAAGTTATATAATTTGAAAGTGATCTTGATACATGGCTGACATAGAATGATATGAATATTACAGAAAAAAAAGAGGGATACAAGATCGAGAATCACCGTGCTTGCCGAGGGTCTTGAGTTGGCCATTTAGGGTTCAAATACTATGTGCATTATCACAAGAATGATTGGCATGCCAGCTATCTATTCCTGTTAAACATGTATAAGATCAATGGTCCTAACCTCAGAGTTTTATATATGTTGAGTTGTTTCAAATCCTTGAAAGGTCGCTTATCGGGGCGGTCATCCAAAAAAAAAAAGACCACTTAATCAGTATTCATGTGTAAAGGTTTGGGGTGCATAAAAGACAATCATATGAGGATGTGAAATAAGGGTTCTCACAGGGGCAAAAGAGTGTGATCCCATGCGCAAATGATCCTAAATTTAGTGCAGAGTACACGTTGGGGTTGGACCCATATCCAATGTAGAGATTTGGTGGTGCACTTAGGGGGCCACCAAAAGCTAAGAATCTTACTAGAGACAATAGAATGGGTTTGGGGCTTTCATATGGCTTTGCTCCCAGGATGCAACTGGAGGGGTTGATTGGCTTGGTTGGGTTAACCCATACATTGGGTTTCCCCGAGTATACATCGGGTTGGCCGAATCTGGCTGAGATGCCTGAATCATGCTCACTAAAACCCTCTTGTCCTTTGCCCCCCATGTCACATGCATAGCATGATCCCACATTGTTTAGCATTAAGGTGTCGAAGTGTCAGGCGGCTCCGGGTTGGACCCAAGTGGACTTAATTTGTTCCTAGTGCAACCATGTGGTCGATCAATGCCATGTCCCAAACCCAACTGCCGTGTCTAGAATCTATATTCCACTTCATGTCTAATTATCCGACTACAAATTGGCATAAGATCGTTTTCATCATTAATGGTGCTCAAATTTTATGGCCTGTCATGGGTTCAATTTGATAGCTATGGGGCCTTGTGTGCCTTTTGGACCGAGTCTATCCGACTCCTGTTATGCTATACATTACCCAGTCATGAAGCTTCATGCTAAATCCACTTTGGGCTTTAGTTTTGTTGGTTGCGGATGATGTCTTTGAAATTTAACATCTATTATATGGTAAGACAGTGTCTCAGTTTAACTTGATCTAACGACACCTAGAAATGGATTTAACTTAAGGCAGGTGCTGCCCCGGGTTTGACAGGGCCAATGAGTTGAGTCCCATCCAATTCAATTGTATATTATCTGGCACAGAAACTAGTACCATACTAACAGTTAGTACAAATCAGTCGCACCAGGATCAAGTTCACAAGAATTCTAAACTACTTGAATGCAATACAAGGTGGATTGTGGAATATGTGCATAAGCAATTATGTCAAATGATTTTGAATGAACTATCCTATTAAAGAGATAATGGTTGAGGTAAAGAGCACAAGCAAAAAGTGCCTACTTTATCAAGTACAAACTATAAAAAGCAAAAGCACAAATATACTTTTTGCTTTTTATTTCAACCATCATTAATAAGATGGTGGATAAACATTGAAGATGGGACATATTTTAAAGAGATAAACGATTGAGATAAAGAACACAAGCAAAAGTGCACTGCGGAATTAAGTACAAGCTATAAAAAGCAAAAATACAAATATACTTTAACTCTGCCCATGTAAGGGATCACCCTTGAATTGCCGGTCCCAAGCCCAGATAAAGGATGAGGGTTTTGTTAGGCTTCTGAGCATTGTTTTGGAGCGTCCTCGCCTAATAATGCGCTACAGAGCTCGAATGCAATGATAAGTAAGCAAAGGCTACTACATTTTCTCCCGAATATAGTGAATCAATTATAGAGAAGGTTCCCACATCATGGACAGGTGTAGGTAAAGAAGTTAGTCCCACTACATTACCGCCCAAATGTAGTGAATAATTTTCAGAGAGGGTCTTCACATTTTTAATATGGACGAATGCGGGGGTTAAGGAAGTTAGTCCTAGATAAAAAGATTCGTATTGGTTCTTGGAATATCGGAACATTATCCAATAAGCTAATAGAGGTGGTAGATACTATGATTCGGAGAAAGATTCATATTCTATGTTTACAAGAGACAAAATGGGTTGGAGAAAAAGCAAAAGAGATAGAGGATACATGTTTTAAATTATGGTACTCAGGTAAAGAAAAGGCTTGAAACAGAGTTGGTATTATCATAAATAAATATTTAAAGGATAGTGTAATAGACATACAACGATATGGTGAAATTAGTGTTAGGAGCAGAGGTTTTGAATATAGTTTGTGCTTACGCACCCGAAGTAGGACTAGAAGATAGTATAAAGACAACTTTTTGGGAAGAATTAGATAAGGTGATTCAAAAGATTCCATAAATGGAGATGATTTGTTTAGGAGGAGACTTAAATGGACATGTTGGTAAAGAGGCATTAGGATATCAAGGTATTCATGGAAACTTTGGTTGTAGGGATATAAATGAGGAAGGTAGGGAGATTTTAAATTTTGCTATTGCATTTTATCTCTTTATAGTCAATACAATCTTCAAAAAACGATATCAACATTTAATTACTTATAAGAGTGGCTTATCATAAACACAAATTGATTACTTTATTTGTAGAAAAAAAGATAGAGCGTGTTGTAAAGATTGCAAGATAATTCCAGGAGAAAGCTTAACTACCCAACATCGACTTTTGTTATGGATTTACAAATAAAAAATGGATAAAGAAGAAAAGAGTGCATCGAGCTATTCATACTAAATGGTGGAACCTCAAAAGCGAGAAAAAAGATATATTTAAACAGAAAGTCCTTCAAGGAGATGTTTGGAATTATGTGGGTAGTACAGTGGCAAAATATGTGTTAGGTGTATGTAAGGAGGTGTACCAGCACAAAAAGGAGCTTGGTGGTGGAGTGAAGTAGTGCAAAATAAAATCAAGACAAAGAGGGCATGTTATAAATTACATTATGCTAAGAAAACTAGGGAAACTTTAGAGGCTTATAAGAAAGCAAAGAAGGAGCAAAAAAAGGCCATGAGTGAAGCAAAAGCTAAAATTTGGGAGGACTTATATAAAAAACTCAACTCAAAAAAGGGTGAAAGAGATATTTTTAGAATAGTTAGGGCTAGAGATAAGAAAACTAAAGATCTTAATTATGTTAGATGCATCAAGGACGAGGATGAAAAAATTCTAGTGGCAAATGGTGATATAAAAAATAGATTGAAAATTTATTTTTATAAGCTTTTTAATGAAAATAAAGATGTTAGTATTAGCTTAGGAGAGTTAGCCAAATTAGAAAATTATATAAACCATAATTTCTACCAACGTATTTAAATGAATGAAGTTAAAGAGTCTCTTAAACATATGAAGGGTGGTAAATCGGTTGGACTAGACAATATTCCTATAGAAGTTTAGAAAATACTAGGAGAAATAGGAATCACTTGGCTGACAAGACTATTTAATGAAATATGGAGAAACCAAAAGATGCCAGAGGAATGGAGAGTGACTATACTTATACCCATATATAAGAACAAGGGAGACATTCAGAATTGTATGAATTATCGAGGTATTAAGTTAATGAGCCATACTATGAAATTATGGGAAAGAATTATCAAACGTAGGTTAAGACAAGTATAAAGTACAACAGAGAAGTAATTTGGATTCATGCCAGGTAGATCTACTGTTGAAGCGATTCACCTTTTGAGACGTCTTATAAAATATTTTAGAGCAAAAAAGAAATACCTTCACATGATATTTATTGATCTAGAAAAAACTTATGATAGTGTACCGAGGGAGGTTATTTGGAAACCTTTGGAAAAAAGAGGTATCCCATTGACATACATTAACCTTATAAGAGACATGCACGATGGTGTAAAAACATGCGTGAGGACTCATGAAGGAATGACAGACTTCTTTGAAGTTAATACTGGATTACATCAAGGATCAACTTTAAGTCCATACTTATTTATAATGGTGATTGATGAATTAACAAAACATATTCAAGATGAAGTACCTTGGTGTATGTTATTTGCATATGACATTATGTTAGTGGAGGAGTTTAAAGAAAAATTAATAGAAAATTGGAACTATAGAGAGAAACATTAGAAAGCAAAGGCCTCCAACTTAGTGGAACAAAGACAAAATATATGGAATGTAAGTTTGATCATTTGGTTACTTCAGAAGACATAAAAATTAAAATTGGCACACAGTGCATCCCCCAAAAGGAAAGTTTTAAATACCTAGGGTCAAATTTTCAAGGTGATAGAAGAATTGATGGAGTTGTTACGCATAAAATTAATGTTGGTTGGTTAAAATGGAGAGGATTATCAGGCATTCTTTGTGATAAGAAGATACCACTAAAGTTAAAAGGTAAATATTATAGAGCAGCAATTAGGCCTGCCATGTTTTATGGTTTTGAGTGTTGGGCAGTTAATCATGATGTACAAAAGATGTTTGTGACAGAAATGAAGATGTTGAGATGGATGAGTGATCATGCAAGAAATGACCGTATACATAATAAGGTTATTAGAAACAAATTAGGAGTGGCACCAATAGAGGATAAAATGAGAGAATATTGTTTAAGATGGTTTGGAAGTATGAAAAGAATATCAAAAGAAGAACCTATAAGAATGTATGAAAAACTAAATTTGGAAAGTATTAAAAGAGGTAGAGGACGACCTCAAAAGTGTTGGAAAAAAAAATAAAGAATGATCTAGCTTATTGTGAGTTAACTGCTAACATGACACACTATAGGGATATGTGGAAACAAAGAATCCATGTAGCCGACCCCGTTAGTATGGGAAAAGGCTTAGTTGTTGTTGTTGTTGTACAAATATACTTTTTGCTTTTTATTTCAACCGTCATTAATAAAATCGTTGACAAACATTAAAGATGATGGGGCACATTTGCTTGTTCACGTATTCTATAAACCTCGTAGGAGATTGACTTACAAGTTGAAGGTCACGAGTTTGACGCCGATGGCGTGCATCTGGCTTCAGCATCCCCAATATACAGAACATAAATGTTATAATATATGCTAAATGGTGTAATAAAGTTTACATTGACGATGGTCTATATAATCCATTCCCTCCTTGATCCTCTCTTTATAGCAATTATCAAATGAAAGGCCAATCCAATAACCTAGGAAATATTTAACCGTATGACTTGTGAATTTATAGATGCCAGTCACAGGGGCACCCTTACCTATAAAAGTGAAAAGCAATAATATGAACTTCAACCTACATATAAAGGTAAAAAGCCAAGAAATGACATTCAATTATTTAAGTAAAGTAGAATGCCATATATGTCATAGATTTTGTTTTAAAGTTAAACAGTGATACGTGTAATGCTTTAGGAGGATAGGTCCTACCCAAAAGTTCATCATTTGCATTCATAAACATAAGTTAAAATGATGTTAATTTAGAGCCACCATAAATCTATGCCTTCCCCTCCTCATGTTAAGTCAAATACATGAATTTAGGAGCTTTGATGATCGATCTTGTACCATATTAATATTTAACTCCAAAAAGGTCAGATCATCTTTCTTTGTTACCTTTGAACAACTTTGGGGTAGGACAAAGGATAAAAAGAAGGCGCACAAGACCCAATACTTCACCTGTTTAGAAGGTCGACTCACAAGTTGAATGCCATGAGTTCGATATGGGAGGTGTGTATCTGGCTTCAGCTTCTTTGTTGTACAAAGAAGAAAAAGGATAGGAAAAATGCAATTACGTGAAAATCCCCCTACTAATGTTGGTGTTTATTACAATTCTCATTAGCTTTAATGTGTATTGATGCTTCCTGTAATATGAGATGATGCTTCTCAAACTCGAACTAAGGAAGCATAATGCACAATCAGTCCTGTGAAGTCGACGGACACATTTTATATCTTAATTTTTTGGTTGGCAAGCTTGGTTAGGAAGACCCCGGTCTAGACCGTTGACAAACATTAAAGATGATGGGGGATTTTCACAGGACTGATTGTGAAAATTAAGATGAACTAAATGTCCTGCCCAAGCCAAGGAGCTTACTCCGAAAAGCCCTGACAAATGATGATTAAGACGAGATTCAGCATTTTTGAACCACGAAACGCTTGGCTTCCATTTGGGTTGTAGATGTAACCAACCTGCTACTAAGGATATGGCAGAAATAAATAATAGAAAAAGAGCTCCAGTATAAAGATCTTCGTTGGTGCGCAAGCCAATTGTATACCACCATTGATAAACACCGGAATAAGCAATATTCACTGGGTCGAACTCGTGACTCCCTTGTCACACAAAAAAAACTTGACTTTGTTTAATTTAAAGGCTCTTTGGAGTTGACACGCCGTGTCTGCATGTGCAGTCATACAGCTTTAATACGACCAGCAAAATCAAATCACAAAAAAGTGCAAGCTTTCTACATAAATTATCGTTGATATGATTCACTTCATGCAACGCTTAGCTATATACATGTAGAGATTATCGGAGCTTATGACTCCCCATTAATTATCCTCGCATCGTCGACCTCTACAATAGGGCCCAATTACGACTGTCATTGAGTTTATTCTAACTATTGCAAACCACCGGAAAACATAATTTTGACCGTTGTAAACATAATTCCGACTATCGAAACAGTCGGAAACCTAATTCCGACTGTCATAGTAAACGTCTAGGTGGTAGAAACACGTCGGACCCATACCAGTGCCATGCACGCTGATTGTTTCCATGAGGAAAATGGTAAAGAGAATTTGGGCATCAAAACAGACACCAAATAAGCACCTCTAGCTTGGCCACAAAACTAGATCGTACGGTGAGCTCCTTGCACCTACCTCTGATTGCCAAACCAACGAGTGTCTTCATGTGTGATTTCTGGAGAAACAAACAAGCCAATAATTTCATATCCAATATCAAGGCAACTGGCCACCTTGCGATGGTACGTGAGATGCCAACCGAGCTGGTTTTGAGATGCTAGTATCGAGCCTCGATCTGGCTCAAGTCTATTATAAGAAAACCCGGTGAAGTAATATAAATCATGCGCAGAAGATTACCCTAAAAATGTTTCCACAATGAAACTTGGATCTTAGTTATTTGCTTAAGCATCTATGATGTAAATTTTCTGTATACTATCAATGGTGAATCTAGAATTTTTTGTTCGAGATGGAGCAAACTATGTATAGTGGCCATGGATCCAATAATCTCCTTTATCTTTTACTTTGGTAGTAATCAATGGTGAATCTAGAATTTTTTGTTCGAGATGGAGCAAACTATGTATAGTGGCCATGGATTCAATAATCTCCTTTATCTTTTACTTTGATTTTCTGGATTTCAGGTGGAACGGCAGCCTTACCTCGCCTCAATATAGATTCGCCACTGCCTACTATGTTTGCTGCTTGTGAGATTATGGGGCTCCTTAACTAAAGTTAATTTCAGCAATAAACCCAAGAAGGAAACTGTTTCTCCAGCAAAATTGTGCTGGCTGGCTCGAACATTTAATCCATCGATTGTCACAAATGTCCGAATGTGGGCAACACGATGCTAGTTTGCAGCAGGTCTTGCTCATAAGATCAAAGCTTTTGCGGTTCTAAATTAGCCTACACATAAGCACTAAATAAGTATATGTTGATGATAAACATTGATATTAATGCTACTAATCACTTCGAAACCCTTCAATGATCTCAAACAGGATACGGACCCAAGTTCGATTTTGGATTCAGAACCCTCTCTCTCTCCCTCTCTCTCTCTCTCTCTCTCTCTCTCTCTCTCTCTCTCTCTCTCTCTCTCTCTCTGTGCTTTAGCTGACGACTGTTTACGTGCTACTGCAGCAGAAGATCTGCAGATCATGACGTCGAAAATCGTCAATGTACTGAGCTCTATCAGAGCGACGTTGACGGCTCGAACTGATTATTTTGCAGATTCCAGGTAGTTCAGTCAAAGGCTGGAAATGGAAAATCAGATACTGTGCGTTGGCTTCATTTCTTTTTTGCTGGGTTAGGTTGCAGCCTGCAAAGATGCCGGATATCGAACTCCCGACCTTTCATCAGGAGTCTCCCATCTGCTATAACAGTTCTCTTAATTAATCTGGACTAGGAAACACTGCCTCAGCCAAAATCAAACGAAAACCAACCAACACTGGGCCTTCTTCAATTATGGAGGTTCGGCAAAACCAAGTCTTCTCTCAGACTGGGTGGCCCTTCACAGTATCGACCCTTTGCTAAAGGTGGTTATCCTGAAAACCCACATTGAAGTAAGGACCCAATCAGATTCCCTACATGAACTTGAATCTGGATTTCTACTCTGAAGGGAACTGTTAGCTACCTAGTTATGGCACAAGTTTTTTTCCTTCTAAGATGGTTATGACACAAGATTCACTGATCGAAAGGGACCCGGTTCGTGTACATATATATAAAAGTTCTAAATATGACGGGCAAGCTCAATGCACGTGAGGCTTCCTATAGTGCACTTCGGACATTGGGCTAAGGATGTATTTTTCATCTATATGTAGCGCAAGGTGCTTGTGATATGATTCACTGTCATATTTCAAATCCCCATCATCTTGTATTTGTTGCCATATGATACATGGAATATGCTACAAAGTATATCATTCTTTTTTTCTGAAAAAGTAAAACTGAAGCTTTATGTAGGCCATTCTATATCTTGAAATTCTAGATTGGATTATATGTGTGCACTTATTCATGCATAAATTCACTTAAAATTTTATTCCATTTTTGTTACATGTCACCTAATAGATGAACATGAGTAAGCATGCCTCAATATGGATAGGACTCAATTACTATATATATATATATATATATATATATATATATATATATATATATATATATATATATATATATATATATGTGTGTGTGTGTGTGTGAGTGAGTGAGAAAGAAAAAGATCTAGAGAGAGAAACGTGAACTACTGTTACTTACAACCTTATTTATGACCTACCTGACCATAAGTCGTAGGTTCCGCTGCGGGACAGGCTCTACCTAATCCAACTTGGCTGGCGCCCGTGCTACTCAGCAAGCTAGCACATCGAGAAACGAGTCCCACTTGCTCCCGTATGCCTAAATGTCCCCTATTTTTGTACCAAACAGACTGCACCCTTCCAAGAGGGCCAAACGCTTATAGTAAGGCTAATAAACTTTGTACCGTTACTTGGGGCTCACGGGCCCAACCTACAGCATCCCTCGGGAAAGTATATTTTCTTTACCTACCTACATCATGATTCTATCATATATATTCCCGTCAGTCTGAAGCCCCCCCCCCCCCCCCCCCCCCCCCCCCACCTGCCCCACGTACACACACATTTATATATACATATACCTAACATAATACACATATATAATATATATCTGTGTATGTATACCTAACATAATACACACACACATATATATATATTATATGCTTGTGCGTAAATAGATGGATAGATAGATAAAAGGAGAAAAGCAATGATAATTATGAAATTCCGCGGAGCCCATGCGAAGAACCATTAACAAACAACCAAAGTCGTCTCAGCATTCATTAACATATACCAGCAGCCTGGCAGACCAAAGATAAAGCAAAACGAAAATCGAATGTCAAGAAAAACTAGAACTAGAAGATCACCTTCTTGTAATATTTCTCCAAGGCATCCATTTTTACATGCCATATGTTGAATCTGCTTTCCAATATCAAAATGTTATGCAAGGGCATCTGTTGGTACCAATATGTTAGCAGTGAGATGTGAAGGAGTGAGAATCTCAATGTAACAAGATGACCCATCAACAGAGCGAAAAGATTGCATGATCACTTCGACTGTGAAGCATGGTACCACCAAAGTATCAAGACCAGTGGCGGACCTCTTCTTGAAATCTATCTTATAGCGGTAGTCGCTAGCAGTTTGCTCGTTCGTTCTTTCTCTCTCTGCGTTGAGAGAAAATTAAACCGGAAAATCTTCACAGGTGATCGGAATCTTTTTAAAACTGGGTGGATCATCTCACCTGAATTTTACCAAAACTACTTAACAGCATCGCAATAAGCATCTAGTTGTTCATTCACATTACACCTACCATATTCTGATTCTGCTTTCAAAATCAAAATGATGATGGTAGTCGCTTGATGTTAGAGGTGAGATGAACCACGCATTGAACATGGCGCAAGATTCCAAAGTCATATCAAGGCGGTGTACCTGACTGGTCTACTGAGCATTTTTCGCATAATTCAAATGGGCAAAAGGTTTTGGGAATCACTACTCATCAACAGCACAAAGACCCTAAGTTAAAAGGTGGATGCGATGATAGTGCTTGTACGAATGGCCTATTTATCGAAAGGCTGTCTTGCTGCTTTCCTTTTCTTTATCAAACTTTTGGTCGAAATATGATTGCAGCCGTGCAAAATATATTCCACCACAAACCAGGTGTTATCCCCATGAAGGGAGGATGAACTGGCTGCAATCACAGAACAGGGATATCGATAGACACTTTACTGCATGTGAGACTCTTTCAAGAGACCCCCTCGAATCGCCATGCTGCAAGTAGCTAGAAGGTCTGGTAAATGAGCCGGAGGCAACGAGCATGAACTGTTCATGGCTCGTTTGTCAACTCAAAAATCTTGTTTACTTTCAGCTGATTAACTCGCTTAAGATGAGCCGGCATGAACTGGACAAAATTGGAATAGATGAGCTTAGAAAACCTACTTTTAACATATGATTTCCATTACAAAATTTAATTTCAGAGTCGCAAGGTTTTGATTTTTGTTCACTTTTCCTTCATCATGTTTCATCTTCTCTTTGAGTGCAGCAGCACCCCCTTGATCCATTGAACTAGAACGGTGTAAAAGCGATTAGGGTCATATTTGGTCCTTAATTTCTTCGCCCTAACACTTAATTTTTAAAGGATTTTTATTTTTAATAAAATTACCCGTTTTCGACAAACTCAAACCGAAACCACACCGAAACCGACGGTTTCAAATCGACTCCAAACTGATTCAGTTATAATTCCAAGCTCCGGAATAACTGGAACCGGCGGTTGGAAACCGCTAGTTCTGGTGACATGGATAACTCACATAAACCCGGAACTGTTCACGCTAAATATATTTATATTTTGTTATAACTCAAGTTCGAAAACAACGTTAGGCATTTGAGCGTAACTCAAGTCCAACCATAGATATGGATTCAACTTCTTAAATTGGTAGAGATCAACATTGAATGAGACACTCGTGGAAGGAACACAATGTTGAGTAAAGTTTCCACCCATTGATTTTATGAATTGTGAAGAATTTACCCGAACAAATTAGATTTTGACAACTTAAAGGTTCATATTCATTAGTTATGATGTTGGATGGACCTGTATGGTCGGATATAATTGGACAACAGTTGGTGGTCAAACACTTGGAGCGTAATTAGAATAAATTCAATAAGAAAAAACATCGCAATAAAGATACAGAAAGAAAATAAGAAGCTTTTTTTATTAAAATAATCAAAGGCCCTTCATTTACTTCAATGAGTAAAGGAAAGTATCCAAAAATAATAATCCGAATCTGGAAAATGTATTTCTAAAAATAGGTAGTACCATTTATCTTTGGTGACACATTTTTCTTGCATTTTTTAGTAAAAAAGAAACATATTATTAAGCTATCGCCATATATATATATATATATATATATATATATATATATATATATATATATATATATATATATATATCACAACACCTAGGCTATACGCGTAGCCTATGATCGATTATGAGGAAAGCCCCCCCCTTTTAACGGCTGCTTGTCAAAATTCAGTAGCCCGATAATTTCTATCAAGGAATATTATATAATTATCTCATGTTTTAAATCGTATCTGAAAGTGCAGATTTTAACCTGAGATCACAGGCTGGACAGATCATGAGCTCGCTCTGGACCAGCCCTAGGTCCTAAAATCCTGACCGAGCCCAAGCTCTAGCCGCACATCAGCTTTAGTATTTAAAGCCTAGAAAACTTTGAATTAATTATCAGTTTTTAGCTCTCTAAGAATTGCAATTAGTTAGTGCATTATTTAAATTCGGTGTCATGGGTTCAGACCAATTATGCTAAGGGGCAAAACCATGCCAAATTGGTGGCTTTAAATGTAGATGATAAGCTTTATATATTACAACCTGGTCCTACGTATCCCACGAAAAAAATGAAAATTAAATTTATAGACAAGCAAGTGGTATCTAGATTTTGTTATCATGAAATGGGTAGGATAATTAACTCAAAATCTCAATGTCACAAACCAAAATTTAAGCTTTGTCCTATATATATACACACATATATAATACACAAACATCTTGACCGTTCGACCTTTGATATCAATGGTAGAGATTTGATAATTTAAATCTCTATAACTGATCTCAAAGATCAGTCGATAGAGATGTTTGTGTAAGATTATTCATTCAAGTATTTAGTACTAGCTCTCTCTATATATATGTGCATATATGCATATATATACATATATTGAGAGTAGGAGCTGCTAGACATGGCTTGAGCATCACCACCATCCATGCAATCAATTGGATGGTGGTGATTAATGCATCTATCCAGCACCACATTTAATGTGTATTAAATGGGGTCGATCCTCATGTTGATCTTGATGGATGGCTTGATATATCGTTGGGAGGATATCTAGCAACATGTTGATCTTGGTGGATGGCTTGATATGTCGTCAGGAGGGTATCTAGCAAAACACACACACACACACACACACACACACACACACATATATATATATATATATATATTATATGTGTGTAGATAGATATAGATATAGAGGATGAAGTGTGTGTATTATAGAGGATGTAGTAAATCCCCAAAACCCGTGTGACACCTAAAATTTCTCCTCCCTTCTTCGAGGTTATGGAAAGTGAAACATTACCCATATTACAAGTCAGCCTCCTCCAATTGTTTATGCAAGTAGTCTTTTGGCGGAAGTCAATTGCACAGTCCGGGTATCAAACTCATGACCTCCAACTTGTGAGTCGATCCCCGAGCCAGGTGAGCTATTTCTCTTGTACAAGTACTCTTACTCTTTCATGATAGGAAACCAACTTAGCGTAATCGGCCAAATGTGACAAGGCCATGATTTCCAGATATAACAGCACTCCACCAATAAAAAGACAAATAATTCAAATTGAGATGGAACACCTTACCTTATTTAACATATTTATTACGAAAAGGAGAAATTTCACATGTCGACACGTTATGTCCACCATCTTCCACAAAGGCAAACAAAAAAATTTCGGCAAAGAAATGCAGACACCCCTGATATTGAACTTGTGATCTTCAACTTGAAATTCTTTCTAAGTTGACATTTCTAATCAGGCGATCAGTCATGGTTCCTCGTGCAACTTGTTCTTTAATTAACCCTCCTGCAATTTCGACGAATTTCTTCATCTGTTCCAGTCAAAGGGCTCAAGTTCCCCAGCTTAACCATGGATTGAGCAAAGTCATTGGAAAAAAGAAGAGGGTTCAGACCATATGCTCTCACTACTTGATCTGTAAGCCCGCCATTAAAGAGCCCTTGATCAGAATGCAGTAACCCTTTGTTGGTCATCAGATTTGCATAGTAAGCAGTATCAAAGCTAATAGGGTGTCAATGCATCTAAGGGTGCAGGGTTGGCGTCTCCGCCGTCAGCCGGGCTTGCCAATTGCAGTGAGCTTGAGAAGAGAGGGTCTGCATTGGTGTCGTTGTAGATTCGGCTTCTGAAGAATCGGCAACTCGCGACACCAATGGTGTGATCTCCGGTGAGTGCAACAAGGTCGCGGTGTCGAGTCCTTGGCTCTGAAACTTGTTCAAGAGGTCTACCAGATTTGCATGTGGGGAAGGAATGTTTAGGTTTGCTGAATCCTTGCCACCAAGTAGAATAGTCCAGGACGGGCCACCTAGCTGCACATATGTGCAAGTCATGAGGTCCAATCACTAAGTAGACTCGCGACACAAATGGGAGCATTTGAATGCAACATAAATGCGATTGGTCACGTATTGCATTCTCTCTAAAACGAGTATATGAAATTCACCATGTATTTCTAGCTATCATGCAAACCAAGCTTTGTGTTGACCATTTCCACCATGTTTGGTTCACCTATTCAGCAAGTTTCAGTTTGAATCTTTCTCAATGCAACGGCACCATGCAATGAATCCAACAAGTGATAAATACTTCACCTATAATATATATAGAGAGAGAGAGAGAGAGAAAGAGAGAGTCAAGACCTAATGAACTCACGAAAATAGAGAACCACAAGGAACCATCTTTGGGATGAACGGTTGACGTAATTAAACTGAAAACATTTCATGTACTGTCCATTAAATGCAACCTTTAAAAAGTATTTATTTTTTAATTCAAATCTTTATAGTTGGTATTTTGTCATTTTTTATTTTTGTAGATTTACTAAATCTAGATTATTTTTCTTTATATATCTATATTATATATGTGTGTGTTTTAATATAGATATAGATATAGATATTTCTCAAAAATAAAGAAATCATCATAATTAATATTTAAAAATGTCACAAAAAAGTACTTTTGCAAGGATCATGACGTCGAAAATGTTTGAAGAACCACCAAAAGTAATTACTTAACACATTTTCATGGGATTAAACCATCAAAATATGTCTAGTAAATAACCGTCCGAAATATGCTTATACTTCTAATTCCGATAGTTTCAATATACTAATGTCCTTTTTATGAATGAAAGTAAGTTTTCACATGTCAATATCAAATAATAATGTTAGATTGTCGGTCGATCGATTGTCATAACTAAGAGCACAACTGTCGAAAATGATTCTCACCGTTTTATTTTCAATTCCAACGGTTTAATCACCAGAATTAGTTTTTGATAAATTCTAGTGGTTTGAACTGCCACAATTGTTAACTTTTGCAATCAATGACAAACAATTCTGACAGTTCAAACGGTTCAAATCTATTGGAAAACAATTCCGAGTGTCTAACAGTCGAAAATAGAAAAACTACTAGAAAATAAATATGCCAAACCAGCAAACAGATCAACCAACATGAACAGCCTTCAACATAGCGAAGGAGTGTAGCAATTTTGGCCCTGTTTTGGTTTGATCAGCTCTTTTGTCATCCCTTACCAATTGCAAAAGCCTCATAAGGTCAACAAGCTCAGAAGCACTCACCAAGACAACCGAGTCCCGAGCTGCAACAGCTAACATATCTGCGCAGGACACAACGCTACCTCCACAAGCAGTATCGACAGCGGCTTTGATGTTGTCTATCATCTCAAATCCTCTTAAGGAGTTCATATTTGGCTCAGCCGTCTTCTCCCCTGTGAAGGTTGGCCTATCATCTAGAAGTACTGATCCATCACACCCCTGAATGCACATATACACAAGTGGGCGAAGCTATTAATGATACATACACATGGATAGATTGATTGATAGAACTTCTTGAAGAGTCACCCAGACGGGAGTTTGATCTGGTGATGTATTAGATGATGATTCAGCCAACACGCTTGTGTATGTAATGCGTATAATTCGTGGATTGATTGAATGATACGAGTATTTAGGTGGTAGATAATGATCTCTGAGATTTGATGATCTGTAAGGAGAGCATAAGGTGGGTGTTTTTCAGTTTACATTGACAAAGCAATCATGAAAGTGAAGGCGAAGCAATGAGGCACCCATGCGAGGCTCGATTGCGATGCTTGAGCAACCACATTTCTTATTACTGATAACGCTTGAGGGCAGATCGTTGAGTAGAAGGAAGAGGAGAGCTGCTGGCAAATGACGGTTGCGAGTACAAAACCAATCATCATTCCCATCTTCATTGCATAATTACAAAATATTGCCATGAGAGAGAGAGAGATGCTTGCAGTAGTAATGCTCGCTCTGTAACACAGCTTGAAGTTTGCAAACTTATAGACTAACTAAATCCAAAATACATGCAGTGAGCTAGCTGTATCATTTAATATTTCTTTTACAAGTAGTACAAGTTACCCTCATCCTCCAAGAATATCTTGATTGGATTTCTTCGGTTTCTTTTGGGGTTCGAAAGCTCTTCACCGATGGATTGCCGCAGAAGTTTGATATCTGCCAGCAAGCAGCGCACTGTTGACGATAAAGCTCACAAAGCTTCCAAAGTAGCACCAATTTCTTAACATGAATCCTTTCGATTATTGTGATCATTGCATAAATTGGTCACGCTGCTTTTGTTGCATTCTTAGTTAAGGGATGTGATTTGTTTGTGCTGCTATAAATATTGAGCTGGACTCGAGTATTAACCTAAACCTATTATGTTGGGCCCACAGATGATTTCACGTTTTCTTGAGGGGTTCCAATGAGCACAGCAGAAGCCTTGCTAGAAGAAAGAGAAGGGAGGAACCGATTACCCTCCGAGGGTTTTCTCATGAAGATTGCAATTCTATATTTTTATATGTATTTCATCGTATGCCTTTTTCTCTTTTGATGGGCTTTTTGTTAAAGTCATTTTATATTCATTCAGGAAATCTTTATAACTTTTTCAAAAAGTAAAATATTTTTCTATAAATATTATCTTTTATAAAAAAAACCAATGAAATTCGAGAAGAAGACCCTTCTTTCTGCATTTCAGATTGTTGTTATTGGAGTCGATAGTGACACTAACAACTTATATCTCCCACTTTTCCACTTAAACCAATGTATAACACATTGGTTTTACCTCCCACTATTTTGAAGTTTTTACAAGTTATACCATTTATCTAGTTGAAAGTAATTTGCAACTTTATCTATTATGTAGTTTTACCACAATCAATGTGTTTTTCTTACATAATACTCAACAAAGTATATTTTTTAGACTCATACTCTAGGCATATCTGAAACCCATGTAGGTTACATATTTAGTAAAAATTTCATCTAAGATTACTTTTGTCAAGGGGTCAACGAACATATCACTTGTTGGCATATAGCGTGTAGTTATTTCATTTCTTTTGAGCATATCATGAACATAATGATGTTTATCCATTATATGCTTTCTTCTTGAGATATCTGCTACACTTTTAATAAGAGTAATTGCTATATTATTGTCAAAACAAATAACAATTGACTCGATGACTATGTCCAACTTCAAATTACTATCAATAGATTATCCAAATGACACTCAAAGCACCCATACTGCAAGCAACATACTCAGCTTTTTATGTATGCAACGCTACACAATCCTGTTTCTTTGAAGTCTAAAAAATAACACTACCTTCAAATAAGAATATTTTGCAGGAGGTTGACTTGCTGTCATATTTGCTACCAGCAAAGTCAACATCCGAATATTTTACTACTTTCAATTTTTTTGCTTTAAAATACAGTTTTATGTCTTCTGTTCCTTTTAGATATCTTAAAATCCTTTTCATGACTATCCAATGTTGTCAAACATGATTATTTTGATATCTATTCACAAGACAAACAACAAAATTGATATCAAATCTTTTACAGAGTATTACATACATCAAACTAACCATAACTTTTACATAAGAAACATTAGGCTTGATCTCTCTCTTACTAAGACAATCAACCTTACTCAATTTAACCCCTTTCGCAACGATTGTAGATGCAAGCTTACACTCACCCATTTTAAACTTCTTAAGGATATAAGAAATATATATCTCTTGACTCAAACACACAAGATTAGATTTTTTATCACGAGAAATCTTGATACATAGAATACATGATGCATCTCCCATATCTTTCATTTCGAACTTTAAGTTTAACCATAACTTTATTTTCACAAATCTATCTCATTGTCATTTTCAGTCAACAATATGTCATTTACATATAAAGATAGTATGACAAAATGGCTTTCAATGTTTCAAACATGTACACAGTGGTCAAGTTCATTAGCAACAAACCCAAGTTCTCGAATGGTTCTTTGAAAAGTCAAATATCATTGATGATATGACTGTTTAAGATGGCATAGTGATTTTTTTAACCTATATAATTCATCTTCCTTGTCTTTTACAACATACCTTATATACCCTATATAATTCATGTAGAAAAGTTGTTTTTAAATCTAACTGATGTAAATCAAAATCATAATATATTGATATTATCAGGATTATCTTAATAGATGCAAATTTTACAATAGAAAAATATGTCTCAACATAATATATCCCCTCCTTTTACGAAAATTCCTTTGCAACCAACCTCACCTTAAACTTGTTAATAGATTTATCTTTATATTTCCTTTTTTAGAACACATTTACATACTATGCTTTTCCTTCCTTTTGGCGAAATCAGTCAATTCATAGACTTACTTTTTTCAATGGATTCAATTTCTTTATCCATGGCTTTTTTTCAATCTAAAGATTCAGATGAGTTAATAGCCTATTGTTATGTCAAGTTGTAAATAAGCTCATCTAAATCTATTGAATTGCACACTTTTTCTGTAAGGTACGTGTGATGATTCTTTAAGTAAGATGGAGTGACCCTAAGTCTTTTATTCTCACTTAAAGTTTCAGTTTATTCAAAAAATCATCATTATCTATGGTTCAAATGATGATGGATCTAGATCCACTAGATCATCAATACACTTATCATTATTCTCAAGGATGTCACTCTTAGTATCTTCTAAGAATTCAACATCCATACTTTCTATTAATCTATGGTCATTATAATAAAATCAATATCCTTTGAAATATTTAGGAAATCCAATAAATACACATCTCAATGACCTGTTGTCAAGTTTATCCTTAAGATGATTAAGGATCTTCACATATGTAATAGATACTCACCTCCTAAGATGACTTAGGTTTAGATTTTTTTCAAACTACATCTCATATGGTATAGAGAATACAATCTTACAAGAAACTCTATTTAATATATATATATATATATATATATATATATATATATATATATATATATATATATATATATATATATATATACGATTGTATTTACCGCTTCTCTCCAAAATGTCCTGAAAAGAGAAACATCTATTAACATGGACCTGATTGTATTCAATAAGGTCTTGTTATATCTCTCTGCTATATTATTTTGTTGAGGTGTTCTATGCATGATATTTTGTTTTATAATCCCAAAGTCTTTAAAGTATTCCAATAATTTTACAGAGGTGTATTCACTATCTTGATGTATCCTTAAGACTTTATTGTCTTTCCCAATTGATTTTCAACTTCATACTTATATTCTTTAAATATTTCAAATGTCTTAAACTTATGTGTCTATATATATATATATCGAATAATCATCGATAAATATTATAAAATATACCTTTCTATTATGAGATTTTACTTTTAAGGGTCCATATAAATCGGTGTGAAATGATTTTTTAGTCATTTTTCCTTATATACAAGTCTCACTTATTAAAAGTATTTTCACAAAAGCGAGACAATAAGTTAAAGTTTGTTAATTTTCTTAACTTTTTCAAACTTATAAGACCCAAGCGTTTATGTCATACATTCACATCAATCACATAAATATTATTAATATAAGAAGAACTTTCATTTTTATTTATATTGAGTTTAAATAAATCATGCTCAGCATCAAATAGACCAAAACAATTTATCCTATCATGATTTCCCATAGTGACTTTGTGAGGGACAAGCCTAACTTCAAACCCTTTCTTTACTAAGATAGAGACCGATACAATATTACACCTAATAGTATGTACAATTAATATATCAATAAGTACAATTGGTATCCCTTATACAAAAATTTCAAATGACCCAACTCGAAGAACATTAGAAAAAATATTATTTTCTATATAGAAGAGTTTGTATTCCTTAAGATCCATCACTTCCTCTTTGCTCTTTGAAATATATCAAGTAGTTCCTGAGTCAACCCACCAACCAGTCACTAAGCAATCCATGTAGAGGTACTTAGAAATGACCGATTATGTTTTTCTTCTCAGTTGGGTTGCATCATTGGTGGTTCCCAATATTGTTCTTCTTATTACGGTAGACTCTTTTGTAATACCTATTTTACTATAGTTGAAGCACTTTATTCGAGAAACGAATTTCGATGATTTCTTAAAGGTTTAACCACCCTTCTTGTTATTTTTTTCAAATCTCTTATTTGATTTTCTTTATTCTGGTTGCTTTTGGAGCTAGACCCTAAACCGTTTTAAGTAACTAGCAATCTTTACTTTTCACTTTTATTTATATGTTATTGTTTAATTGTTAGTTTTAATGGAGTTTAGAAAGGGTAAAATCTTATCCAAGTCTAAGCATTGTGGTTACCATGTTTTAAGAAGGGAGAAGACTATTAAGAATTGTAGATATATGCATTGGTCAATGGATGATTGATTTTGCTATAGCTAAGTTCATAATCATTACCATCATTTGGTTAATATGTTCAACTACATTATCACATTCTTTTATTTTATAAGAGTTATATTTTTGAAGGAGTAGTTGAACATGCAACTTAGTTGTACTATCATATTTTGTAGTCAAAACATCAAATAATTCTTTGGCGGTCTCAAACTCTTCAAAGACCATAATAAAATCATCTTCCATGTATGTTAACATTATAGTTCTCGTTACAGTAGCATCCCTTAGAAATATCTTATATTTGTCTTTCTCTTCATCTGTTGCAACTAGAGTAGGAGTAAAATTGTTTCCTTGAGTACATAATCAACTTCCTAAGTTAGGGTCAACAGGATTCTTTTTTTTCATGTTTGAAAATTCATGTCATTTAATTTTTTGTCTTTACCAATTTATAAATAGAGATTCTTAAAGTTTTTTTTAATGATTTGACAGAGACAACAAGTAGAGGGTTTGTATATTTTAAACATAAAACATAAAACAAGCATTAGATGAATAAACATAAGACATTTCTTAAAAAATTAACAATAAAATAGCTAGACACTTAAATACAGTATCCAAAATGTCTAAGTACTGAACTGTAAATATTTTCAAGCACTAAACAATAATTTATATAACATACATGTACCTTTTAGAAATATCAAAAAACTAGGAATAGAACTGCAAAAACTCGCTCACGATATTTTTTAGGAAGTATAAGGGCAAAAATGTACTATCTCATATAGTATAATGGATAATATGACAAATAGTGAGGTCATTTATATAAAATCACCTAAATAACGAGTTTTGTAAATCAGACTAAAGGACAAAATCATAAAACTATGGACTTATATTTCATAGTTTTATAGATTGTTAGATGTCAAAAAAGATATTTCCACATTGTAGGGATAAATAAGTCTATTCATATAAGATTAATTGGACATTATTATAATTTTGTCCTGTGGTATTTCATAATTTTTGGTATTGTAGAGGGGCATAATAGACATTTAAGTCCACTACCGACAATAACCAATAAACCATTGCCCTGAACGCTTTATCGCATGTGGTTTTTCCACCCAAAACTATGATGTATATTAAATGGAGGAGAGAGAGGGAGACAAAGGGGGCGGAGAAGGAGAAGATGGGGAGAGAAGGGAGAGTGAGGCCGCCTACCTCATGGAATTTGTGATTCTTCCCCTATCTTGTCTTTCCTTCTCTCAACGGCATCCATGCCGTCTTTCCTCCTCTTTGCGATATTCATGTCGTCTATTCTATTTCAACGTTATCTCTGTCGTCTTTCTTCCTCTTGGCGACATTCATGTTGCCTGTTCTGTTTTATGCTCGGGAGATGCCTAAGACCGCATGTGATGGGAAGCTTCCGACAGTCACCTGCCTCAAACCACAAAGATAGAAACCTTCTCTTTTCAACACACGATTTGCTTAAGACCGCCTATGATGGGGTGGCTTCCAACTGTCGTCTACCTCAGATCACCTCATCAGAGGCAGTATCCAACTTCCGGTAATCATAAGCCTTAGGGAGTTCTTCTAACCTCCTTTATATTTTTCTCCTTTTTTATAAAAGAAACTTATATTAGAAAAAATGTTTGGCATCATTTTTATCTCTCTTTCATTTACTATAGGGATGACATACATTTATGAAGTGGTGAAAGTTTTGAAATATAGGGACAACGTCAGAGGTCTCAGTGAGTGCAACGGAAGTCATATACATGTAAATGAGAAGGAAGAAGAAAGTGAAGAAATAGAAAAAGGGAAGTGAGGAACCCGGTTACTCACGGAGGATTTTTTGAGGAAGATGAAGATATAATTCCTTTTTTGTATTTCATCGTATATATACTTGGTTTTTCCTCTTATGAGTTTTCTTTTCTAGGCTTTCCGTTAAAGCCATTTCATGTTCTTTTGGGAAGTGCTTCTAACTTTTTTGAAAACCAAAACATTTTTTCTATAAATCTTATATTATTGTTGTTATTGGGGCCGATAGTGGCCACCAACAACTTCTACATTCATGTTCAAAAAGATGAACACAAACGATATCAAATGGTCCAAATGTCCAGCCAATGTCTAAAATCATATGTTATGTGCGACTTGAATTGTGGGGACAATGTTGTTCTCTCTCTCTCGAAATTACTCGAAGAGGAACAACTTTCTCCAAAATATCATGTCATCGTTATTAACATTTCTGCACTTTTATCTAAAAGAAGTATAAGATTATATATCCTATGTATACTTATGATTGCATTCCATTGTGACCTAAGAGCATGATAAAATAACCATGCATATCGAAACTAATAGAAACGTATGGCAACCTAAATACATTTATTTTGATGCATCATTATGTGAATTTTGACATTTTAAGAACCAAAATTAAGAAAACGGAAGACTAACTTCCAGAGCAATTTTAAGAACCAAGAGACAACAAGTATTATCTAAATTTTAACATTTTTGCAAAGGCAACTGTATGTGAATCATTAATAATTAAATTAATGTGAAGTTTCAAAACTGTTGTGATTTTGTGATCTTGCAACGTAAGGCTGCACATAAAATTGAAGTCATTGTGCAGCACACAGACGCGAGAGCTTGAGCATTGCATGATCTAATGTTTAGAATTGAATCTCAGCATTGGTCAATGCACGAGCAGCGGATCTAGAAGGTTTTCTTAGTGTGGCCACAACCGTGGGCTATATAATTTTCGAATTGTGTCAAGCATTTTTTTTTTTAGTGGGAAGAATAGTATGCTGTGACCTTTTGAATCATATCCCCCAGATTTACCCGTAGGCTATACAATTCCCATCCTTGGGTGGAGAAAGCCCTAACTCGCCTCAATGTAGATGATCTGCCACCTGCAGTGCATAATATTGCAACATTCCACTGCCTTGTTCTCAAGGAGCTGCTTTGCTTGTGGCCAGCTCGTGCAGGCCATTAAAACCCATTAAAACGTGAGGGTGCTTGCATGGGCCCGTGGAAATGCAAACAAGGGCAGGTACTGCCAAAACCCATTAAAACGTGAGGGTGCCTGCACGGCACATCTCAGGGAGCGCAAAACAACAGTGTGGTCCTTCTGTGCAGGCCCATGTTGTTGAACTACGTGCAGGCCATGCCCACAAACAGGGCCCTATCCTATAGTGCGTTTGGAGCATTCTCACGGAACTGGACCTTTATTTTGTTGTGTTCGCAATTCCAAGTTCTATTGAATCAAATCAAACACAACTCTTCGTTAGCATAAAACCATGGTTTTATAGACTCAATATAGATTCATAGGGAAAGGTTGGCTATAAGAAATTAACCCATGAGCTTCACACAAAAAATCAAACACCTTCTCTCTCTTATTGCTACCCTACTTCAAATGAAAACTTAAATGTTTGTCAATCGCAAATCAAACACAACATCTTGGTTTCTCGAAATAATGGTTACAAACCTATATGGGTCAAGGCCTATAGTTCCAGTAAGAGGTTGCTTGCACCATGAATCAAACATACTCATAGTGACTCAATTTGGCCAGATATATGCAAACTAATTCCGCTGGCTGCTGGTATTATTATTATTATTTTTGGCTCAATAAGAAACCCACATGCATTTGAATTTTGTCTTGATTAAATTAGTGTCCGACTATGGAAACATATGTGAGGGAAACTGTGCCAAGTTCAGATTCAAAGAACCAAATACCTAAACAGATCTGTATTTGACTATTTGTTTACCGTGTCGACCTACCTTATCGCTAGACCAAGACATTTTATGCATTCACTTAGACAACTCAGACCTGCTGACAATGCTTCACTTGGCTGTACTGCTAATGACAATTTTAACTTACATTGGGAGGGCTAAGGACATTATAATGCCACCACTCACCGTGCCTCGTCTTCCCTGTTATCTGGTCACCAACGTCCTCGACCTTCCGACACAGGCAGCCCGGTTGAGCCTCCCTGTTAAGCAGGCAATCTGATGGCACATTTTGAGGAAGAAACACAATTTGTATGTTATAAAGCTTTTCTCTCAAATGCAAGTGAAGGATTTTTAGAAATGGGAATTCATTTCAAGGCTGCATTTATTACATGCCTTTTATTAGGTGTGTTACAATGGGAGGCCGAAGTCTAAAACACATGCATGCACCCCTCTGCAATCGAACTCACGACCTGTGAGTGGGCAATTAGAGAACCCTACCCGTGAGCTAACAATCTAGGTTGCCATTGCATAACTCTTTGAAAAAAGTAAGAATGAGCGTTATATTTGCGGAAATAATGAACAGTATGACTCTTGTAGTAGTATATAGATAGGAGGGAAATGAACCAATCGCTTGGTTGGTTTGAGTGGTTCTTCACTAGCTCCCAGTGGCGACGAATATCGCCTTCCTCGGATCCATGAGAGAGGGAGAGGAGCATACAGTCGCAGCCACGGGAAGAAGGAGAGAGTGAGAAAACATGTCGGAAAAACGAGGGAGCCCGCCGGATTCTCGCAAGGTACGCTTTTGTTTTTTGTTTTTAATTTTTCTCCAGTCATTTAACCGGCTCTTGTTGGTATTTTGAAGGAGAGAAGGGTGCAGCGATGGGAGACTACTCTTGTGGGTCTTTTCCCGGCTTTTATAGAGCCGGAGATCATCGGAAACCGTTAGGTTTCGGTGAGCTTTAAAAAAGAGAGGCAAACCACTCCTTTTCCATCCTTTTACCGGCGGACCTTTGTGGTGGATGAGAAAGAACTGGTCAAAAAACGCTGGCGGCTGATGGATGGTCCGGCACAATGTGTCGTGTCGGGATACTCAACCAAGTATCTTCTAAAGACACATTTCCGAGCCTACAATTTGAGTTGGATATGTTTCAATAAAGAGAATGAATTTGACTTTAATGGGATTCAAGTATAATTATAAGGATCCAAATTAGGTTTTTGGGTATTGTGGAGATGTTTGAGGTTCAATTTTGATAAGGTTTAAAGTGTTGGTTATGTAATTGAAAGTAAAATATTAATAATATGATTATGATTTAAGTATTAAATCAAGGCGATTAAGAGGATCAACTTTAGATATTTGAATCCGTATAGAGGGTTCAGGTAGGTGGACGTGTTCTCTTTTCTATTATTTAAATGATATATGAAATTGTAAAACGATTGATGATATTTTGAATGTGTTGGTTTGTGAAATAGAATTAAAAATATTTTATTAAGTATATGGATTGTAGATGAACGTATTTATCATTGTTGTCATTGTAGGTGGAAAAAATATTATCGGGTATCAATCTATTTTCTACGATGGAATGAGACGTCTTTGGATCATAGATAGTAATACCAGGTCGTGCTAACCTATAGATATGTTGAGTTGTGTTAAAGTAGATCTCATGGATATGGGAGGTGGTTGAAGGTCATTATGTGTATGATATTGTTGAGATTGATTGGTTGAATATATGATTCTACTAATGTATTTGGATACTTTATCCTATAGACCCGAGGAGTTGGATTTGATGAGTCAGTGTTTCCATCATTAAGATCTTTGACCCGACGTACTGAGTGCATGGTCGAAGGCTACGTGGCCGGAAATCAAGAGAGTTTGGGGGACTCCTATGGCATAAGTGGTGATTGGACATTGTACAGGTCTTAAGATTGAAATTAAATTTGTATTATTGTTAAGTGCTTGGTTATATGCATGCACGTTAAAAATGATAATATTGTTTTTAAATATGATATAGATATCTTATTGTGTTTTATTATTTGAAATTATACATATCTTTGGTATGTTTTTTTGCAGTTTTTATTAAATATTACATGATGTAGGTAGTGGAGATGAGGTTATTGGAGCGCTTGGAGGATTTGACTTGATTTCCACTACGACATAGTAGGGCTTGATAGTTGTTTGACTATTTTTGTTTAAAGAACGTAGAATTTGATTATGAATGTGTAATTTTGGATTGTTTTTGAGTTATTAGATTTTTTCATATTGAACTTGGATTTGGATTATGAATTGAACAATTGGTATTTTGTTGGGTCTCAAGAATAAATGTAAAAGACCTTAATTTTAACTATAAAAGTTTATCGTTTAGCTCATTAACTAAAATGATTGAATAGGCTGTGTGCCCCGACTGCTTGCATCCCTTAAGCAAACTTGCTCAAGTTTGAATCTTGTGAACGGTGAAAGCAGAACTAGGAGAAATTACTCCCGTAGTGTGCCGAACTGGCTCCAACCAGATTACTCAATCCCCTTTGGGTTTCCGGATTCTGGTGGTATGCTTCAACCAAAAAAAAGAGGATCTTCAAACAAAGAAATTTAGTTTGTAGATTGTACATATGAAAACATAGGAAAAAAGGGTTACGGCTCTTTTGGCTAAGGGGGTCGACTCAAAAGAACCTTCAAGCTGTGAAGGTCCTGAGTTCGATACCGGAGTCTGTAGAGGTCCCTGGGCCTAACTCGAGCTTGCCTATGAAAGAGATGTTCTACAACTCCTAGAAAAAGGCATAAAAGGTATCATCACCCGGAAATTTTTCAAAAAAAAATGTCCACAACAAAATTCATCTTCAGCTCCAATGTCTTTCAGCGAAATTGGGCCATTTTAGAGGTACATTTAACTGATCATTCTCCAATTGGTACCTTGTTGTTTTGTCAGTAAATAATGCAACTGCGGCAAAAGTGTCACTACAGACAGTTTTTGTTTGTTTGAAAGGGTCAGTTGAATTTTTATGAATTCTAGTGAGGCAACTGTGACAAGTGTCACTGCAGATTATCTATGATTTTTCAAAGTGTCAGACGAGTTTTTATGAACTACTTCATTCCTCAAAATAAGAGGACAAACTAGGCTATCGATAAATTGCTCTCTCAAGGCAAACAAATAACCGATGAAGGGAAGTTGGAGGAAGGGGAAACAAATAGCTGATGGAAAGAATCAAAGTCAGAGGAAGGGAAGCTGATGAAAGAATCAAAATCAGGGGGAGGGAAAAAAATTAGCTGTTGAAAGAATCAAAATCAGGGGGAGGGAAAAAATTAGCTGATGAAAGAATTAAAGTCGGAGGATGGGAAAACAAATAGCTGAGAAAACAAGGAAAGTCAGAAGAAGATTCGCCTTGTTGTCTATGTCGTCCTCACGTTGCTAAGGAACCAACATTTTCACACAGTCAACACATCAAGCTCTTCATAATCTATCTAGTTTCTCTCCAGTTAGGCCTCCATAGCCCTCTCAAAATCCCTACAGAAGGAAGGAGAAAGGTTCATCTTGCTGAGAATAGAGGTGACCTTTGGCTGAAGGTTAGTTTTCTCCCTCACCAACTTGTACTCCATCAGTTTCATCTCTTATTTACGTCTTTCTGATTCTATTTATGTAAAAGTTAGTTGGCTCTTGGTAGCTAACCCATATGCAAGTGTAACAAATTAATTTCTTTGATCCATCTGGGCGTTTATATGTTGTTCCTCCAGACTAGTTTATGGTGGGCATTGCTGATTTGAACATCTATGCATTTTGGTTGTTGGAATGGAAGTGATTGGATAGTTGACAGCCATTTATAATATCAAAGCCAAATGAAGGTTGAAATGATGTTGGGAGTTGTTTGGATCATTGCGCTGACTTTCCCTGGTTCAGCAATATCGTGGCTTGATCATGACCTTAGTTTTGAAAGCCCTTTTATAGCTTTTGATGAAACTGATTCAGACTCTGAATATCGGCGGCTGGATGAGGTTGAAAAGGAGTGTGGTTTTGCAATATCAGAGGCTTGCGAGCTGAAAATTGGTAAGAAGATGCCCTCTGTTCTTACAAACCGTGATTTGGATATATGGAACGGAGATTGGATGCAAGAAAAGAGTTCGGCGCCACTAATGCCGTTTATTTCACTAAACAGAAAAAAAAATTCACTGAACGATTCTGGTTTACAATTTCCTCCGAAACTCGCGTCGTTTCGTATCATGAATGTGGGCAACTTTAGTAAGAAAACTGTTAATGTGAAAGGAAGATTGCAGTTGGGAGTGCTTCAGAGATGGAACCTACCCTATCCGTTGCATGGATTGCCATCTCTTTTCGAAATTTCATTAGGGCAATCCTTCATTCTTATGAAGTTTGAAGGAATCTATACTGAAACAGAACAACGTGGTGGAGAGCATATGCTTTGCATGCTTGGCAATGGGATTTTGCCCGGTCGCTCCAGCGACCCCTTTGATCCCTGGACTTGGTTGAACAATTCTATTTCCAATAAGCGTTATGTGGCCCCCCATTTTAGGGATGACAAACTCATGCTTGTCCTCCGTTATCCTTCCAGCTTCAGTCTTACTAGGGGAGCAATTCGAGGTAATTTGAAAAGTCTGAACAAAGTTCATAGCCTGAAATATTTTGATGAGGTATTTATCTCTTCTTGGCAGTCAAATTATGTCAGGTACCACTTCGGTTCGGAGTATTATGTATCAAGGGAGTGTGCATTATATCCCTATCAAGATATGTCAAAGGTGAACGGTTTCGAAGCATACAAGGGAAATAAATTTTGTGACCATTTTCAATGGATTAATCGAGGAAGCTTCAATGTTGTGCCAAATTGGAATTGCAAGAACCCCGATTATTGCAACAAATTAGGACCCTTCATATCTGTTGAAGAGATAACAAGGATGAACGGAAGTTTCCAAAACGTCAAGCTAGCAATGCAAAGTCTAAGGTGCAAACCAAGAATTCACGGAAACGCAAGCATTGCCAGGGTCTCGGCTATGTTTCGTGTCATCTTGCCATCTCATAATCCACACAGTGCTGCTGAAAGATCTGGCCTCAATGGCATGACCCTTGCTGCAGAGGGAATGTGGAGTTCCATTGATAGGCTGCTTTGCATGGTTGGTTGCCTTCAACATGTCAAGGCCTCTGGAGATGGTTGTAATGTCCACATATGCATTTATCTCCCTGCTTCATTTTCCATCAAGCAGAGAAGCATCCTTACTGGAACCATATCCAGTACTGATAGTATGACTGGCCAGTACTATCCATTGTCATTCGAGAAAGTCTTGCGTCGTGCTGATCAATGGAGCAATTCTTACATTGGTGAGTTCCAAAAATTCTACCAATACTCAAAAATAAGTCTTGCTCGTTCTTTCCGCGAGAAAAACCAGAACACTTTTAGCTTCGCTGACCTGATTAAGAAAACACTCTTCAAGTACATCTCTAAAGGTGGTGATGAAGTTCTTAGCATGCATCCTCTTATGGAAGATCTATCCTTGAGAACCACTGCGGTGCCCATCCCTCTGCCTAATTCTCATCTCGAGAGAACCACGATTGAGTTGCAAGTACTGTCAATGGGTTACTTATATGGAAATTACTCGTCAGTCGATTCGTTTGCCCCTGTGTCATGTCCTGACGCAAAGACAAAAATTAATACATCACAACTAACTGAAGATGAGCAGCGTTTAATAAATGTCTCAGCCGATTTAACACTGTTTGGCACTTCATACAGAGACATTTCCTCTTTGTTTCTGGAGGGTCTATATGATCCTGTTCTAGGAACAATGCATCTAATTGGATGCAGGGATATGAGGGCGTTGTCAGACATCTCTGAAACCCAAGATCTTGAAGATGGGTTTGACTGCTTGATTGAGGTTAAAGTGGAATATCCTCGCTGTAGATTCTGGTGGTTGGTGTGCCGTCTGGCGAAGGTATCGATAGCCAGCCAAAGGAATGAAGATGACCCACTCTATTTTCAGGAAGAAAAGCTTCAAACTTTTCCTATTCGGCGGCGAAGTGAAGATATGCTATCTCTCAAAGGCATCAAACTGATTCTTAGTGTTTTAACATTATTCATGATGATCGGTTGGATTTTATCCCATCTATTCTGTGTTACGTCTAGGGTTCCATTTGTTTCCCTTGTGATGCTTGTGTTTCAGGCAATTGGTTATGGCCTTCTTCTGTCTAATGATGCAGAGGCCCTTCTTGCATGGGTGCAGTCTGATCCGTATGAATCATATAACCAGAGAGGGCATGACTATGTCCTGCAAATTCTTGTTCTAGCGAAATTTTTAGTAACTTTAAGACACTATCAGAAGGCATGGAAGTCTCTTTATCACATACAGTTGCAAAGGCCTATCAAATCAGAAGACGTTCTAAGTGATATGCAGGTGCTACGACTTGGGTTCTGGGTTACTTTAGTTGTTCATATTTATACCACTGGACAGCATGTAGATTTCGCAGGCGCATTTCACAAGGACATCAAATTGGAAAGAAAGATACGTGCATATTTGGGCCTTGTTGATGAGTTTTTCTTTCTCCCTCAGATGTTTCGCATCTTATTTTGGCAGATATACGGAAGGACATTGAGCAAATTTTGCTACATTGGGTTCATATGTGTGAGACTTCTGCCACATATATATGATTACATTACTGCTCCTATGTTCAACCCTTATGTCTCGAAGAGAGTGGAATTTGTCAACCATACTGTGGATTTCAATCGTAAGGTTGAGGGTGCAATAGCAGGCACCACCATCATTCTCGCTGTTATTGTCGTCAGTCAGAAACTTAAGGCGGGACAGAAAATGTTTCTACGTTTAGGATCACGAGTGTATAGGAGGTTGGTGCACAACATTCTGTGGATGAAATGTTCTATCCTATGATATATTTGTGAGCGGCGAAAGTGATGTATGTGTGTGTGTGTTTGTATGTCAATGTGTACGTATAATTGCTTGATCGAGAAATTTGTAGTCTGTCAACTTTTTTGCGTTCATAAATAAGCTTGTATAATCATTTTGAAACTAATGTCATACTTTTCACTTGCTAATTTCAGAGAAGAGTAGAAATAAGCATCCAATTGACATGCAATTTCTCAACAACAACATCTAAGCCTTTTCCCATACTAGACAGAGTAAGCTACATGGATTCTTTGTTTTCACATAGCCCTATCATGTGTCTTGTTAGCAGTTAACTCACAATAAGCTAGATCATTCTTTATTATTTCTTTCCAACACTTTTTTGGTCATCCTCCACCTCTTTTAATACTTTCCAAATTTAGTTTTTCGTACCTTCTTATAGGTTTCTTTTGATCTTATTTCTATATGATCAAACTTATATTCCATATAATTTGACTTTGTTCTACTAAGTCCAAGGCATTTGGTTTCTAATGTTTCTCTCCATTGTTCTAATTTTCTATTAACTTTTTCCTTAGACTCCTCCACTAACACAATGTCATCTGCAAATAATATACACCACGGTACTTCATCTTAAATATGTTTTGTTAACTCATCAATCACCATTATAAATAAGTATAGACTTATCCTTGATGTAACCTAATATTAACTTCAAATAAGTTTGTCATTCCTTCACGAGTCCTCACACATGTTTTTGCACCATAGTAATGTATGACAATGGGATACCTATTTTTTTCAAAGTTATCCAAAGAACCTCCCTTGGTACTCTATCGTAAATTTTTTCTAGATCAATAAATATCATGTAAAGGTCTTTCTTTTTTGCTTTAAAATGTTTCATAAGACATCTCAAAAGATGAATCACTTCAATAATAGATCTGCCCGGCATTAATCCAAATTGGTTCTCTATTGTACTTATACTTGTCTTAACCTATGTTCGATAGTTCTTTCCCATAATTTCATAATATGGCTTATTAACTTGATACCTCGATAATTCACACAATTGTGATGGAGTGAAGTAGTACAAAATAAAATCAAGGCAAAGAGGGCATGTTACAAATTACATTATACTAAGAAAACTAGTAAAACTTTAGAAGCTTATAAGAAAGCAAAGAAAGAAGTGAAAAAGGCCGTTAGTGAAGCAAAAGCTAAGATTTGGGAGGACTTATATAAAAAACTCAACTCAAAAGAGGGTGAAAGAGATATTTTTAGGATAGCTAAGGCTAGAGATAAGAAAACTAAAGATCTTAATTATGTTAGATGCATAAAAGAGGAGGATGAAAAATTTCTAGTGGCAAATGATGATATAAGAAATAGATGAAAAAACTATTTTTATAATCTTTTTAATGAAAATAAAGATGTTAGTATTAATTTAGGAGATTTAGCTAAGTCAGAAAAGTATATAAACCACAATTTCTACTTACGTATTCAAAAGAATGAAGTCAAAGAGGCTCTTAAACATATGAAGGGTGGTAAATCGGTAGGACCAGATAATATTCCTATAGAAGTTTGGAAAATACTAGGAGAAATAGGAATCACTTGGCTCACAAGACTATTTAATGAAATATGGAAAAACCAAAAGATGCCCGAGGAATGGAGAGCAAGTACACTTATACCCATATATAAGAACAAGACAGACATTCAAAATTATGCGAATTATCGAGGTATCAAGTTAATGAGTCATACTATGAAATTATGGAAAAGAATTATCGAACGTAGGTTAACACAAGTATCAAGTACAACAGAGAACCAATTTGGATTCATGCCAGGCAGATCTACTATTGAAGCGATTTACCTTTTGAGACGTCTTATAGAACATTTTAGAGCAAAAAAGAAAGACCTTCACATGATATTTATTGATCTAGAAAAAGCTTATGATAGGGTTCTGAGAGAGGTTCTTTGGTGAACTTTTGGAAAAAGAGGTATCTCATTGACATATATTAACCTTATAAGAGACATATATGATGGTGCAAAAACATGTGTGAGGACCCATGAAAGAACGACAGACTTCTTTGAAGTTAATATTGGGTTACATCAAGGATCAACTTTAAGTCCATACTTATTTATAATGGTGATGGATGAGTTAACAAAACATATTCAAGATGAAGTACCTTGGTGTACGTTATTTGTAGATGACATTGTATTAGTGGAGGAGTCAAAGGAAAAAGTTAATAGAAAATTGGAACTATGGAGAGAAACATTAGAAAGCAAAGGCCTCCGACTTAGTAGAAGAAAGACAGAATATATGGAATGTAAGTTTGATCATTTGGTTACTTTACAGGACATAGAAATTAAAATTGGCACACATTGCATTCCCCAAAAGGAAAGTTTTAAATACCTAGGGTCAATTTTTCAGAGTGATGGAAGAATTGATGGAGATGTTACACATAGAATTAATGCTGGTTGGTTAAAATGGAGAGGAGCATCAGGTATCCTTTGTGATAAGAAGATATCATTAAAATTAAAAGGTAAATATTATAGAGCAGCAATTAGGCCTGCCATGTTTTATGGTTCTGAGTGTTGGGCAGTTAATCATCAACATGTACAAAAGATGTCTCTGACAGAAATGAAGATGTTGAGATGGATGAGTGGTCATACAAGAAAAGACTGTATACATAATGAGGTTATTAGAAACAAATTAGGAGTGACACCAATAGAGGATAAAATGAGAGAACATCGTTTAAGATGGTTTGGACATATAGAAAGAAGATCAAAAGAATAACTTGTAAGAAGGTTAGAAAAACTAAATTTGGAAAGTATTAAAAGAGGTAGAGGACGACCACAAAAGTGTTGGAAAGAAACAATAAAGAATGATCTAGCTTATTGTGAGTTAACTGCTAACATGGCACACGATAGGGATCTGTGGAAACAAAGAATCCATGTAGCCGACCCTGTCTAGTATGGGAAAAGGCTTAGTTGTTGTTGTTGTTGTTTATACAAGATTGTGCATTGATTAACATTATGTATTTAACACTATATATATGTGCACATGTGACATTGATGAGTTGATGAATGTCAAATAACTCTCACATCCCTTAAAATTAATTTTGAAAAGAATGAATACACCAATTCCTTCCTACGTACAGATTAAAATTTGATCTCCATACGAGTGGAATGAGTAGAACATATTTATGGAGATGAAGCACCCTAAGACCATGGATAATTTGTAAGAGATTGTTGGTGATTTTCAAAATACTAACAAATATTTGGTGAAGGTTATGGTTAGAAGTTGTAACTATATTATGACATTAAGAGCTACTTACTTGAGTGATAATTGTACCCATTAGTAACATATGTAACTCATGGTCATTAGTAGTACATGTAGTAGTTGTAACTCATGAGCATTTAACAATCATGATTTGACATTAAGAGTCACTTACTTGAGTTATAATTGTACTCACTAATAGTACTTGACAATGATTGTAACTTATATGTATTTAGCATCCTATGGCATTAAGACAAACCTTCTTCAGTAGAAGTTATACTCATTAGTAGCCTATCATGAGTTACATGTTCATTATGTCTATATTTATAGTGATATTGTAAACAGGATTCATCTAACTTTTCTATCATGCCACTAGCTCTTTTTTATTTAGTTTTTAAAAAAAGTTTGTAAGTCTTATTATAGCGTAATTGAATTTACAATACCATCATCTTTACCAATTTGTCTAAGACTTAGTTATGTTCTCTATTGCATTCGATTATTTAATACTAATGGCAGCAAAAATAAACCTAAAACTTAGCTTTTATCGCACCTCAAAGAATAACATTATTCTAACCTTTTTTTCGAGAGTTTATAATAAATCTCTTGCCTACCACTTAAGAAACCATACCCTGTGCAAGAACTCAACGCCCTCACTTGGAGGTTGCTAGGCGGCTTCTAACTCTCTATATATATGAATATAGTACATGTGACCCTTGTAAAGCCGAGGTGGCCATTCTCGACGGAAATAGTCTGTAACAGTGGTCGGTTATGGATCCAAAAAGAAAGTCCAGTCAAGGAATCTGGGAAGGTCGCACAGGGGCTGCTCTATAAATACATAGTAGCGCACAATGAAATTGATATATAGAAATATCACACACATAGCAAAAACAGAAACCCTCTCTGGCAAAACTGACTACGGGGAAACCTCAAAAACAAACATATATGTTCTTTCTATCCTTCTTATTCCCATATCATCGGAGTTGCACAACAACAAAGAAGGCTACTGGAATGTTGTAGAGAACATCAAGAAAGCCCATCAGAACTCGACATTGGTATCAAAATGTTTATACATAGACTGCTTGATGACTGGTTGGTAGATTGACTCAAGAGTGACGAGACACATCTCAAAGAGCAAAGAATGAACAATAGATCTAAAGGAATATAAATTAGGAGAACATCGGGTATACATGGGAAATAATACTTTTTCAGATGTTATGTGAATTGGGTCCTTTAAAATTTTTATATAAGGCACACTGGTTGTATTAAGTGATGTATTTATTGTGTCATCTATAAGGCTCAATCTAATTTCAGTCCTTGCCTTAGTGAAGAAAGGTTTTGAGGTCAGTTTTATTCTTTAAAAAGTGACCGTTGGAAAGCATGGGAGTGTTTTTGTACAGAGAATTCGATGTAGAACATGGATTATTCAAATTAAAGTTTAATGAAATTGAAAGTTATTCTGCTTATATTGATTGTGCCTTTATTGTTGATGTGAATGTATGGCATAAATGCCTAGGGCATATAAGTCTGAAAAAATTGAATAAATTATCCAACTTTGACTTACTATCAAAATTTGAGGAAAATACTTTCAATAAGTGTGAAACTTGTATATAAGAAAAAATGACAAAAAAAGATTTTTTTAAAGAGACAACAAGGGAAATAACTCTATTGAAAGTCATTTACACTTATTAACGTGGACCCTTAAGAGTAAGGTCAAATCGAGGAAGGGTTTATTTCATAACATTTATCTATGATTACTCGAGATATACATATATATAAATTCGAAGCACTTGAAGTATTTAAATAATATAAGCAGGAAGTTGAAAATAAACTAAGACATACAATTAAAGTCTTAAGATCAGACAAAGATGGTGAATACACCACCGCAGAATTTTCAAAATTTTGTAAAGACTTGGGTATTTCAAAGTAAAATATAATACCCATTACACCTCAACAAAATGATATAGTTGAAAGATATAACAAGACTTTACTAAACATTACAAGGTCAATGTTAATAGATGCGTATATACCAAGGATATTTTGGGGAGAAGCATTAAGTATAACATTATGCATACTCAATACAATACTATATAAGGTTGTATTCACTACACCATATGAGATATGGTTTGGAAGAAAACACAACCTAGGTCATCTCAAGAGGTGGGGATCTATTGCTCATATGAAGATCCTTTATGAGTTTAGAGATAAGTTAGATAGCAGGTCCTTGAGATGTATATTCATCGAATATCTTAAAGAATGAAAGGGATATCGATTTTATCATATGGACCATGAATTAATAGAGAGCAGAGATGTTGAATTCTTATAAAATACTAAGAATAACATCTGATATAAAGACTACTTTTTTAAATGAAAACTTAAATGAAATCATATATATGCAACAACCCAAAGAATACATGGTTGAAAGTCAAGAAGATAAAGTATATAGGTTGAGAAAATCCCTATATAACCTAATACAATTACCTCGCTATGGTATTTGATTTTTCTAAATGTCATTATTGAACATGGGTTTGTGGCTAATGAGCTTGATCACTGTGTATATGTCTGAAACAGTGGGAGCTACTTTGTCATCTTATCTTTATATGTAGATGACATATTGTTGACTGCGAATGACAATGAAATGATTGTCAAAACTAAGTCATGGTTAAACTCAAGGTTCGAAATGAAAGATATGAGAGAAGCATCCTATATCCTTGGTATAAAGATTTCTCAAGATAGAGAATCTAAACTTTTATGCCTAAGTCAGGAGAGATATATTGATTATATCCTCAAGAAGTTTAAAATGGGTGAATACAATTCTGCTTCTACATCCGTTGTGAAAGGGGTCAAATTGAGCAAGGCTGATTGTTTCGATAAAGGAGATGATAAACCTAACGTTCCTTATGCACAAGTTGTGGGTAGCTTGATGTATGTTATACTATGTGTAAGACCTGATATTAGCTTTGTTGTTGGTTTTATGAGGATATATCAAAGTAATCCTAAATGACAACAGTAGATAACTGTGAAAAGGATTTTAAGACATCTCAAATGAACAAAAGACATGAAATTGTGTTTTCAAGCAAATGATCTAAAAGTGGTAGGATACTCATATGCTGACTTTGCTAGGAGCAAAGATGAAATATTCTTATTTAGAAGTAGAGTTATTTCTTGGGCATGTAAGAAATAGGATTGTATAGCATTACATACACAAGAAGTTGAGTATGTGACTTGCTGTATGGTTGCAACAAGTATCGTCTGGATAAGTCGCTTCATACGAGATTTGAAGTTGAAAATAGCCGACGAGTCAGTTGTCATTTATTGTGACAACAATGCAATAATTACTCTAATCAAGAGTGGAGCTGACAACTCTAAAAGCAAGCATATAATGGTGAAGTATCATTATGTTCATGATATGGTTATGAGAAAGAAAATATCCATCTCATACATGGCAACTCATGATATATTGGCAAACCCCTTAACTAAAGGTATAATAGAGGATATTTTTTAAAAACATGTTACGAATAAGGGTTTGAGATATGTTTGATTGTTGTATATGTAAAAAACATACAACAGGTAATGATTAAAACAACAATCATGAAATGACATTATTATGAAAACCCCGTAAAAGTGGGTGAAAACTAGTATGTAAGATCATTTGGATCGAATGGCCAAGTAGGAAATATAAATCAGATGTGGCTATTCTCGGCAACCTTTCATAGAAACGGTTGGATTGGCCATCCAACCGTTATCTATGGTGGTGGTTATGAAAATGGTTCGTAACAGCAAGTCGGTTACAGTTCCGTAACCGACCAAATAAGGGCTCCAAAAAGGAAAGCTCGACCAGGGAATCCAAGAGGTGGAGTAGGTACCGCTCTAAATACAAAGTAACACACAGTGAAATTGATATATATAAATACAACAAACACAACCAAAACAAGAACACTCTCAGGCAAAACCGATTGCGAGGAAACCTCAAAAACAAACATACTTGCTCTTTCTATCCTTTTTCTTCCCAAATCATCGGAGCTGCACAACAACAAACAACGCTGCAGGGAACATCGGGAAAGCCCACCGGAACTCGACAACCCTCTCTTACCGTCAACCTGTCATGTAGGACGGCCAATGGCAGCCCTTAGCCGAAGGCGTGAGACTATAATGAAACATGTAATGTTCATAGAATCATGTCAGTATAATAAAAGCTAGAATAGTCACGTATCCTGATCCATTCGTGTAATCCTCAAGTTCGTCAACTGTTGACGATGAAGCTCAGAAAACTTCTGAATTAGCACCAATTTCTTGACAAGAAAACGTCTGAATTATAGTGCATGAAATGTTTGTATGTGTTTGTGTATACGTACATATATATATATATATGTATATGTATATGTATGCATGTATGTGTGTACGTATGATTGGTCTAGCAAATTGTAGTGTGTCAACCTTTGTTATGTAGCAGAAACAAGTTCGTATGATCGGTTTTAATTTATTGTCATACCTTTCAGTTGCTAATTTTGTTGAACAGACATGAGGAGTTGAAGTAAGCATCCAATTGACATGCAATTTCTATTGTTTAACTATTTTTAAGTAAAAGCTGTTGTGGTACTTGTGGTATAGGTAATAATATGCAGGTCCCCATTTGCTGTAATGTTGAATCTCAATTATTAGGAGACTATTGTTGAATTATTTGAGGTGTTGGTCATCACTGTCCGGAAGAGCCTGAATAACATAGATCTGTCAATCCATCATACACACACATACTTGCACACACAAATATATATGTAGACATAGATATAGATAAACAGATATATGAGGTTAATTCGATCGGTGTGTATGCACCTCCGTGTCTGTGTGGCACTGACAAGTTAATTGACTGTCAGACCCCATAAAAAGAATTATGAAAAGATAATCTAAGAGTTTATGGGTGTATGAACTGGGGACTAAGCTTCGGAGTTTTAGATGCTTCAAATGTGTTTGATTGGAGAAAGAACATGACCATGCTATTCCAGTTGCGGAACTTGAGGGTTATAGGAATGGATCAGGACAAGTGACTGTGATATCCTCTTCTTGACAATTCTAGATTTTACTGTACTGACATGATTCTATGAACATTATACGTTTCATTCTAGTCTCACCACCTTCGGCTGAGGGCCGCCGCTGGCCGTCCTACAGCTACAACAGGCCGACAGTCAGAGGTTCGCATGTACAATGATCAATGTGTATGGTGTTAGAATCCGTCCATTAACCTCCATGTAGGGTAAATAATCTGGATATATAAAGTTTATCTGTGTTCTTGGGGTGGGTTATAGATAAACATATAGGTGTAAGGTTGATGGATGTCTTAGCAAGTGCAATTAGTTAGAAATTGGCACCGAGAGCAGTCACTCAACGGCAGGGCGCTCTAGTGCCGTTGGACTCCCAGAGGGTACATGTGTGGGTTTGTGTGTTAGGCTTTGGCCTCTCTCTCTCTCTCTCTCTCTCTCTCTCTCTCTCTCTCTCTCTCTCTCTCTCTCTCTCTCTATATATATATATATATATATATATATATATATATATATATATATATATATATATATATATATAGTCATCATTGTATCATTACAATGTAAGAAATGCATGAATTCCTTGTCATACAATAATGTCTTCTCATGAAAGAAATCTTTAAGATATTTATTTTACATTTATTAGGCCAACAAATTGGTTGGTCATTTATACGTTAATAAATATCGGCCAGTACTAGCTGCCAATAATTTGCTGCTAAAAGACACATACACCAACTAAATCAGGTGCGCCCCTTAATACGGACAGTAACACACACATGCACACCCTGCGAGTCGAACTCCCCACCAGCAGCGTCAGTGTCAAGGCTCGTGCCATTGAGCTAACTCTATGGGTGAATGATTTCTGAATTTTGTTAAAATAAAACTAGTTCGATTAGATTTTTGTTAATATATAAGTTTTGGCATGACAATCAACATCAAACTTTGTTAGATCTTTTACGGGCTTGTATGACCTTTACTCCTATTAGTTGAAGTTAAACATGCTTGGGCAAGAATATTATTATGGATCACCTCCAGTAAGTCCTCGTGTAAGCGGCTATTTAGCCATCCCACTTAACTTAAAATGGTCTTGGATAAGAATGAGCTTTCAATAGGTAAAAGCTGTGATGCATGAAAATGGTTGTGTACAGCCACTTAGAAAACTTGAACCGGCCCGAAAGGGAACCAGCAGTTCCAAACCGCAGGTTCTGATGAGTTTTTAAAAATCTTTTAAATTTAAATTCTTTAATATTATTCACCAGTTTCATACGGTTCTAGACTCAAACCAAGACCGCTATGGAACCAGCCATGTCTATACACGTACAGCTCATGGATCTAATGTTGGGCAAATCAATTGGAAGTAGACACATTCCTCCTCTTTCTCATATAATTCAAGCTCTCAAGTCAGTACAGGATTAGATAGAAGGGAAATCTAGAACGTTGGGATAAGATGATGACGGATCAGGTCTCATTTAAGTCCATCAAATGGGCTGTTTCCATGCATAGTTGCATGACTGGAGCAGTCTGCTTTATGACATAAGCTTTCTTGTACTTCATTAATTAATTGAATGGTGCGTGCCCGATCCGGCCAAGTATGCTTACCTATGTCCCTCAAACAAGCTAGGTAGCCTCGCAAAAAAAGCCTCAAAGACTTCACGTGGTCCATCGGGTCGAGTTTAATTGCAGTAATGGGTGGTGGAATGAAGGAAGCTTGTTTCGCAAGGCTCCACTACTATTCAAATGACTTGTGTCATAATCTTCTTTCATCTTTACGGTGTGTTGCGGTGCTAAGCGTTGGGCAATTAATTAATTATCGACCTAAATCATGCACAAAAAGCACTTATTTCCAAGCATTGAGATATTGAGATAAGTACAAACCACCACAATTAAGTTAGAGAAAAAGGCGACCCGCTAGTCTCGTGAGCATCGTGCCAAATGAAAGGTCCAAGAACAACCCTTGTCAGGTTGATAACTTAGCTTGACAAGAACATGGTGAAAACTTATGTCGTTTACATGAAGGTCTGAACATTCAGTCTAGTTGTATTTCGTATAACTTTATATGCTAAAAGTGAAGTTGATTATTGTTTGATTTCTTTGTATGCTGTTGATGAATTGAAATTGAATGCATGCAAGTCTAATTGTGGTTAACAAACTATGTAAGGAATTATCACAAGAAGGAATGACTCACTTGGCGTGGGGGTCAACTCACAAGTTGAAGGTCATGAGTTTGGTACCCGTGGGTTCATCTAATTGGCTTCGACCTCCCCATTATAACAAAAAAAGGTTATATAAGGTTCTGTGAAGTTCAGGCCGGAGCGGGATAGGGTTCTAGCAGTCATGTACAGGTCGGGTCTAGGTTTTGAACCTTGAGACCTGAAGAAGGGAATTAGCAGGTTCTGTGTACTTTTCCTAATGGAGGGCCAGTTTGGTTGGTGCCAACCCGCCCGCCCGTTTCCATTGCTCAGGTCAGGCTAGAATGGTTCTTGGAGTATATTTCTTTTTTCATTTTTCATTTTTTTTAGTTACAATTGGGTCATCTTACCAGTTACCATGCATATAGATTAATGACTCTAAATTAGCTAGAAAATATTACGTTGAGGGAAAGAAAATATTACAATGGGGAGGCCAAAGTCAGGTAAGCATGCCCAGGGAATCAAACTCTCACCCAGTGCTTTTTTCATCGAGAGCCCTGCAAGGTTGGGAAAATTTTACAGCAAAGATAAGCGTCCTTGTATTTCTATTCTGTAATAATTTGTATAACTAGATTATAATCCTAGAAAAGCTGGAAAAAAGGGATGAATCAAAGAGAAAAGATAGTTTTCTGAATATATTAATTGAAAAAAAGGAACGTTTGATAGTTAAACACTTCAAAAGAGGTTTAACACCCTTCGAAAGCATTGAAGGGTCATCTTATCTTTTCGAAGTTTAAAGACTGGTAGGACACAAGATAGAGCACTACAACAAATGAGAACCCAGAAAATCGATCCTCTTAATGTGAGATAAGGTTTGTTTTGATTTTGGTTTTGTTGCAATCATCTCTTATTTAGGAAGATAAGTCCTTGATTGTCCAAAAATCTTCTCATTATGTAAGTCTTCTATCACTATGACTATCGCGAGAGTCCGACTAAGATGAGTAACAAGAGGGGGGTATATGAGTATACAACAAGCAACAGCTCACCTGGTTACGGGGTTGAATCACAAGTTGAAGGTCATGAGTTTGACACCAAGGGTGTGTGCATCTGGCTTCAGTCTCCTCCTAGTATATCAAGCATTATTCTCCTATTTTTTTCTTTTGTTCTATTTCAATATTCACATTTAAGATAAGGGGACGAATCGATCCTAATATTGGCTGATATTGGATCTACACCTGGGCGTTGGATATAAAGCTTATCTTCTCAGGCTAAAAAGAATGGCACTGACCGCAAGGACACTCGCGCATAGTGGGGTGGGAAAGCGAGGCAATGCACACGCAAACCTTCAACTAGACGGCACCATTGCCAATAAATATTTGTATTCAAGTTGAAAGGGATTTGCCCCAACTCAAACGTCATATTCATATATATATATATATATATATATATATGAAATCCTCCATTGGCATAGTTCTCACTCTCCAACCGATTTACTTTAATGTTCCTTCATCTCTTAAAACCACCTCTCATTGGTTATAACCATTGTTATCACCGTCAAAATTTTATATATATATAACCATCACTCTTCGTTACTTTAATCTTCCTCCTCTTAAAACCGTCTCTCTTCGGTTATAACCATTGTTACCACCATCAAAATCATATATATCCTCCATTTGACGTGGTTCTTTTTCTTCAACCGATCGACCATCACTCTTCGTTACTTTAATGTTCTTCCATCTCTTAAAACCACCTCTCATCGGTTATAACCAGTGTTATTTCCGTCAAAATCATATAAATATATATATATATATAAGTGGTTTATGATTTTTTAAATACTGTAAAGTGATTTCAATAGTAGCAATAGCGGTTTTGATTGTTGAAATATGATTTTAAAAGGTGAAAAAATACTGAAAAGTGGTAGAGGTTTGCAAACGGTAGTTAAAGTGGTGGAATCATATCAAATATAAGATAATGTACGATTATAATTTGTGTATCATTATCATATAATAAAATTATATATATAAAGAGAGAGACTGTGAAAGATGTTGACAGTCGTGCACACCATGGATAGTAATTCTACAACCTTGTTATACTTGTATCATGTCTTTTTCAATAATGATAGAAACGGGTCAACCCGGTCATTATCCTGCTTTTTCGTGTTACCTATTGGGTTTTGATGTCTAATGTCAGACTCTCATCTACTCTGTGTTGGACGTCATGTTCTTGTCATGGCATTTTATGTTCTTATCAAAGGGGTCAATCCAAAGGTTCACTAGTATTATATCATCTATGCATCAAACTCAAATGTATGCAAATAGAAATATATATATATATATATTTAGAGAGAGATGAGATCTTTCTCACCTGACATTATATCGCTCACTCTTTGATCATTATTTTTTAGGAACATGATTATAATAATATTATATTTTATTCTTTTTAATAACTCTTATATTTTTTAAAACTATATCTATCAAAAAGCAATAGACGAGTACGAATGTACATGCCAAAAATAGTAGGATCTGGTTTTATTATAGACAGTGAAGAATCTACATAGAAGGGTAGGGGCACCCGTCCTTTCCTCAAATTTTGACAATACATGACTAAGATTTATGCTAACACCATCAAATACATACTCTGCCCTCCAACACTATTTTCTAGTTCCGCTACTGAGATTATAGATGTATGTGTGTGCATGAACGAGAAAACATTGAACCACACAATTCAGAATTAATTGATCAATTGACAGCAAACATCATATTCCATAAGATATTTTACGTGAAAGCAATTCAATTACCTTTATCATTACCAAAAATAAATACCCTTTCCAATTGTTTATTATTTCATACAATTAATGAAGAGACGAAGATCGGATCTTTTGGATTGCTCTCTCTCTCTCTCTCTCTCTGTTAAATTAATGAGCTGAACGTCAACAACACTTGTTCATTTGCCTTCGCAAACCCTCATACGCAACTGGAGCATGGTTTACATATTAATTTGAAAAATAGTATTCTACGAGCTTTCAGGGGCCAAACCAAGTTGAACATATGATGTTCATGTTCATCTCCTTTAGTTTAAGGATCCGCAATGAAACGAACTAGGGTTGCGCAAAAACGAGCCGAATCATCTACGGGAGGCCCAACCCGGCTAGGCACACCAGGAGAGCCGAACTTGCAGTCTACAACACGCGGGGCAGGAGCCTTGCCTGGTGAGCTAACACCCCGAGTGCATTTCAGCTGCTCTTATTTAAAATCCATTGATTCACGTCTCAACCCAAATATAAGCTGTTTATTTCAAAGTATATATATATATATATATATATATATATATATATATATATATATATATATATATATATATATATATATATATATATATATATATATATATATATATATATATATATATATATATATATATATCTACATACATACATATACATATACATATAGGTTGCTAGCTTAACAAAACAGGAAAGACCTAAGAATCTGTTTCTTGAACTGTTTTCAGTTGGATGGTGCGGTTGTTGAGTCTGGTTTAACTTTGTCAAAGGCGAATGTATCACCAAAGTTTGCACTAACTCAAACTCATTAAAAGTGAGGAAGCACCATTTGCCCAACCGATTCACAAATTCTTGTCACTGTGAATGTATCATGAATGTGTGAAGCCGAGAAATGAACATTCTTCGTAGTTTCACGAGAAACGGTTAAATTGGTCATCCAGCCGTTTCCTGTGGAAGCGGTTATGGAGCAAATATGTAACAGCTGATTTGTTACTGATGAGCTCTATAACCGGTTGGATATGGGCTCTGAAAACGGAAAGCCCAACCTCGATTTTCAGGAGGAGTAGGGCACTACTATATAAATACAGAACAGTGCACCCAGAGAAAAGAACAGTGAAAAAGAAAAATAAAACCTCACTGGTAAACTAGTTGTGTGGAAACCGAAAAAATTCAAAGCTTCCGCTTCTTCTCCTCGTCTCCAAAGTTTCATCTGCTGCGCAATTGGACATCGCTGGATCCCAACACAATGTATTACGAATGTATCCTTTTTTTTTGTTATAAGAGGAGGCCGAAGCCACACATGCACCCTTTGAGAGTCGAACTCCCAACAAGTAGCAATCGTGCTGGAGTTCCCTGTCATTGAGCTAACGCTCTCGGTGCTAATGGACCTTTTTCCTGGGAGTACCATGGGGAGGCCAAACCATGATTTAGGCCCGGCGAGTCAAACACATGATGTCCAACGGAAGAGTCGATCCCTAGTCAGGTGAGCTTTTGCTCTTCGTCCAACGAATTGTGCAGCCAAACAGACTATCATGTCAAACTCATACAGTCTCACTACGCATGGCGAGCATTTCAAACCCGAGATGGAACATGACTCGAAATTTGTCCATCCAAATGACACAAAAAGATTACATGATATTCAGATTAAGTTCTTTTGGCTTGAACACGAAATTATGAACACAGTCTGAATCACGAAATTAATCTGATTTCAAACACAACATACGAAAATAGAATCCTGACTCGAGTACAACCCAATCTTGTCCACCCAAGAGGACATGTTTAGGTTGACTTATTTCTAACACGACACGAAATGACGCAAAATGTACAAGGCCATAAGCTCGGAAACGCCATCCTTTACTACAGTGGTGATCCACAAATCTTGGATTCAATTCCCATTATATATATATATATATATATATATATATAGAGAGAGAGAGAGAGAGAGAGAGAGAGAGAGAGGAGATTTGGGTCACATCTGGTATTCAACCTTTGAATGGTAGAGAATCCACTCATTCATTATTTTCTACTCGTTCTATGAAATGGACGGGTTACTGGATCCGATACACTGGATCCAGTTCAACAGCCTGGTAGGGGGCACAATCTTTTACTTTTTCCTCCTTTTTCTGAAGGTAGGAGATTTGCATTAAATGAATCTGGATCGGCACCCACCCGGCCCGAGAATGGCGTTGGGATTTGCAGAGAAACAGCATGTTATTGTCCTCTGGCAGAGCAGGGCGAAAACGATTCCATCAATCAGAGCACAACGAATACAAGGAGCAAGAGGGGGGCGGGGCTTCGTCTTCTCCGCTCCCCTTTCAATATCATTCAAAATGACGCCACCATTTTGTTATATTACATTATGCGTCCTGCTTGTTGAAAGTAATAACACATACTTCATATACTTGTCTAATGGAAAATATTTATAAAAGTACCCTCGTGTATATATTTATATAATCATGTTTACTTCTCGCATAGCTCACTCATTCTTGTCTATTATTTTTTACCAGTATAAGTCAACAACAACTAAGTCTTTTATCTTACTAGATAGGGTCGGCTACATAGATTTTTTTGTTTCCATATAGCCCTATCATAATTTATAGAATTCATTGGAGATAAGTCTGATAAAGTTTTACGTTGGTTGTGGTTATCTCTTACATGGGCAAGAGTTTTAAAAAATGTAATGAATGGCAATACTATTATACTTATACCTTCAAAAAAAATAATAGTTGAACCAAACAACATCAATGGTTGACATATATATATATATATATATAAAGGATCATACTCACCTCTAACATGTATACCAATTATTTTTTGTAACATGAGTATAATTTTAAATTTTTTAATAAGTTTTAGAAAAGTATTAAGGATATTTTTGTTATACTCATGTCACCTAAAAGCAATGTATGAGCATGTATATATATATTGATTGGATCATGTGAGAGAGAGATGTCTTCATAACTTATAAAATATATAAAAAATATGAATAACACATTTATTATACTTATGTTCTTAAAAGTGTTAAAGGTTGAACCGTTTAATCCAAATATACATGAGGTGTGTGTGTGTGAGAGAGAGAGAGCATAATATATCACCTTACTAAGAGAGTTATGTGTGTGAGAGAGAAAGAGAAGGGAGGAATTTCTCCATAAGGTAACCAGCAGAGGACCTGCCTGTGCGTGTGAGAGGGAGAGAGGTGGGGGAGACCTCTCCATATGGTAACCAGTGGAGGACCCAACCTGATAAGAGTTTTGAGCTGCTCTATATGAAATTTGAGGAAACAGATGCCCTTGTCAGTAAACTCCATGCATCAAATTTTGGGCAATAGGTTACGTGGCTAAGGGGCCAACTCACGAGTTGAATATATATATATACACGTATGTATGTATGTAAGAGGAGTGCTTCCATATGATAATGGATAGAGGAACCAACCTGATCAAATTTGGACTGAGTTTTGAACTGCTCTAATTTAGAATCCATTAATTCACGTCTTGAACCAACTATAAGCTGTTTATCTTTCACGTATTGGTTGAATTTGCTCCAACCAAAAAGAAGAGTGCGAGAGATGTGATTAAGATGGTTTGAATTTCTAAGAGAGAATCATACGGATCGATGTTGAATGCCAAGTGTGAAAAGCTGGATGATGAGCACCATAAAGAAGATAGAGAAAGAGCCAAGTGATTTGCCCTTTTAAATAAGGAGGGAAAATCAAAGATCGAGCATGCTGAGCGGTAGAAAACGAACCAAGCCACTGGTAGTTCAGTTCAGTCACTCACACAACACGAAAGTAAGTATTTCCCTTTACTGGGGATTACAAAACTAAGTCTCATGCTTGAGATTCTAAAGTGATCATGCATGATTTTATATTTATTTAAGTGTTCTTTTATGTATACTAAATATCTATCTTTTACGGATAAATATAGACTAGAGTGATATAAATATGTATCTTCAACGATACAAATGTTTGTATAAGATTATACGTTAAAAGACATTATATATTTAATACTTCCTTTTTTTGTGTCTATATAATTTTGAGTAAACAAAAATCGACAGTTTCAAACTTTCCTCGATTTACAAGGAACTGACCATGTCTACCATATCAGCAAACTCCATACATGAAATTTCGATCGTCCAAACTATTTTCTCACTTGAGAGTGACACGACAGGACCTACTCACAAATCCAGGTAGTGCATGGCTTTGAACTCATGCATGATTTAAATGTATGTCGCCACCCACTAGGGCTGCAAAGCTGAGTGCGACAAACCGATCAAGCCTTGTTCGTTACTCAATTTTCAACAACCATCAACCATGCCAATAGCCAAAGAGCTTCCCTTCGAAGATACTCACCATCCTATTACCGAATCAGGTTGAGAAATACACGCACGCACACACACACACACACACACACACACACATATATATATATATATATATATATATATTGAAAGAAAATGACCCTGTATTTATTTAAGAACCGAGAACGAACCAAACCAAGCCGAACTACGAGCAACTTGGTCCATTTGCCAGGCCTACCCACCGTCAGTTACATACAATATGATCTGATTAAATCATTTATGGCGTCTGGGTGTCTTGCAGCCGATTGTTGCATCCGGTTTAGCATGAAGAAGTTTTCGTGAAAAGAAAAAGTAGTAAGAGGAAAACAAGGTGCATGACGAGGAGTGACGATGAATATGGTTGCTGAGACAGTACAGTATAAATTACGGTGGTCCTGTGGCTCGCACTGACAACGAACATTAATATGAGAGAGAGAGAGAGGGATGAACCATTCCCCGGGTAATTAATGAGCATAAGATAATCAACCACGGTACCACCAACTTCCTTCTCAGGCGTATGAGGTCTCCCTCCGCGTGCAGTAACAAGAGAGAGAGAGAGGCTGCTTTCTATGAGAGTCGCGCTTGTGCATGAGAGAGAGAGAGAGAGAGAGAGAGAGAGTAGATAAACAAAATTAGCAGAAAAGATAACCACTGAATCCATCCAATTCTTGTCCCACAGCTCCAACTTTGTGAGGATTGAGAAACTGAGCTCGTGATCTCGTGATCTTTGAAAAACGAGAGAGAGAGTAATTAACCGCGAGCGGAACAGAAGAAAAGACGAAAATTAAAACACTTTTAACTCGTCCCGTGCACCAACTCTTAAAACGAAGAGACAGCTGAGTTCATGATCTTCGAAAACCAAGACAAAGGATGTTATATACATTATAGACAGAGAGAGGTCATGAAAGCAAAAGAACACAAAAATTAAACCCTTCTAACTCTCCTCTTACCCGAGAGCACCGTCTTTCGTTGGAAGAAGAAACCACCGGGCATATGATCTTTGAAAAAACAAACTAAACTTCCTAGACTAATAGCGGATAAGTTCTAAGGTTGACTTATTAGGATAAAGTTTAAAAACTGTAATAAAGCTCGCACCTTTTCTCACGAGAAAGTATCACCATTTCGGATTTGACAGTAGTATCTACTATATATATAAATATATGTAATGTATATAAATATATATATATATATATATATATATATATATATATATATATATATATATATATATATATATATATACATGAGTTCACCAGCTTTCAACTAAGGCTGAGGGTTATTGTAGCTTCTGTACGCAATCTGTACGTAACCATGCTTTGTACTCTCTGTCTCTCTTCTCTCTTTCTCTCTTAAGCGCCTATTATGCCTTGCCAGATGATTTCTTGCTTCATTCACCCTTAGCGTGTTTGTCTTCCTTGTAAAGTAGTTTCCTCACTATATTGCCTTCAGAAGTTGCTGTTTTCTTCCATGTTGCTGTGCTGAGAATCTGTCGCTAATGGAGGGTGGTGGTTCTATCTTCAACGTTGGGAGTTTTAGAGCCAGTGGGTCGTCGTCTATATGGCGAAACAGCGGTCAGGATGTTTTCAGCCGGTGTTCTTCCATGCGTGAAGACGATGAAGAGGCCCTGAAATGGGCTGCAATCGAGAGGCTGCCGACGTTTGAACGACTCCGGAAAGGCCTGTTAGTCTCTGCCGGTGGTGGCGGCCATGAGACAGAGGAAGTTGATATCTCCAAGTTGGGATTGGAAGAGAGGAGGAGCTTGCTGGAGAGGTTGATCAAAGTTGCTGAAGAAGACAATGAGAGGCTCCTTCTTAAACTCAGAGACCGCGTTGACAGGTTTGAAATTTGTGAGAGACATCAATTTTGTATATGATTTGAAGATTGTTTTGTGTGTTTCTGATTTTTGGTTTTCTGTTTTTAAACTCAGAGTTGGGCTTGAGATTCCCACCATTGAAGTTCGGTTCCAGAATTTGAGTGTGTCTGCTAAAGTTTATGTGGGGGGCAGGGCAATACCCAATTTGGTTAATTTCTCCATCAACATGCTTCAGGTAAGAATTATCACTTGGATTCGATCTGTTCAAATGAATTTGGTTGCAGGGGCTTGTGTGGTGATTAAAATGAAAGAGATACACTCGAGATGGTTCAGACATTTGGAAAGAGCAGGTGTGAGAATTTGACGGTGAACTTAAAAGAGGGAGAGGAAAGCCTTGTTGGGTCGACGCTGAAATATGATCTTGTCTTTTGGAGTTAAATGCTAAAATGGCACAAGATAGACTATAATGGCTACTTAGAACCCGTATAACTGACCCACTTAGAGTGGGGAAAGACTTGGTCTTTCGGTCTTGCTTTGGGCTTGTGTGGTGATTCTGAGTGTTGTATTTGAGTAGGAATTCTTGGGTGTCTTCAATGTTCTTCCCAAGAGGAAAAAGAATTTGCCAATTCTTCACGATGTAAGTGGAATCATCAAACCTAGAAGGTACACCCGTTTCATAGTTAAACAATTAATCTCTCTGTTTTTCGTTTTTATTTTGGTTAGAACTAAAACTCGCTGTAATTTTTATAAATTTTATAGGCTGACATTACTTCTAGGACCGCCAAGCTGTGGTAAGACCACCTTATTGTTAGCATTGGCTGGAAAGCTCGACTCTGATTTGGATGTACTTCTCTTCCACTCATTCTTCTTATTGTTTTGATAGGGGAACACCTTGATACCTCCCTACTGCTAGGTAGAGAAGTCGTATTTTTGCGCTGTATCTTTTTGGAGTCTAATGGATGGCTCTGTCTTTAATCTAATCAGGTTTCCGGGAGAGTAACTTATAATGGCCATGGAATGAATGAGTTTGTCCCTCAGAGATCATCTGCTTATATCAGTCAGTATGATCTCCATATTCCAGAAATGACTGTTAGAGAAACTTTGGATTTCTCCGCACGGTGCCAAGGAGTTGGCACACGCTATGGTAAGACAAGGCTGTTTCTTGATGAATTTTAGACGCTTCATTACATGCGAATTTCTTTATCTTGGTACAGACTTGTTGAAAGAGTTATTAAGAAGAGAAAAAGAAGCCAACATTAAGCCTGACCCTGATATTGATGTATTCATGAAGGTAACCGACTTTTTGTCCATTCTTTTCCTGACCCTCTGATCTTCTTGTTTTGTCAGGGACCCTCTGAATTTGATCATTCTTCTTTGAACTTAATTTATGTACTAGTTTGCAGTTTTTATAATGATTTCAAATGTTTTTTCAAGTTGTCGCATCTTCAGGTGTCATGAAAATGACCGGTGATCTGTGCATTCTCTATATAACCCTGTTTTACATGGTTTTCAAATCTATCAAACCACTTTTGGCATTTATTCTCTGTATATGTTATACCAGATGTTGGAATTATTTTCCAATCGTCATGCTTCCTTTTCTGCTCATGTCTAGAATTATGAAACTATATAATAGAGATTGTTGATTTTAATGTGGGTTTGATAATCAGGCTACATCAATACAAGGACAGAAGGATAATGTGGCTGTTGACTACATGCTTCGTGTATGTTTTCCACGTGTTATCCTTTCTCCTCCAGTGATGTTGTATGGGTAAATGTTAACTTTGTTCCAATCATTTTTCAGATTTTAGGTCTGGATATTTGTGCAGACACTCTAGTGGGAAATGAAATTTTTAGAGGCATTTCAGGAGGGCAGAAAAAGCGTGTAACTACAGGTTGGAAGTGGGAAATAGTCGCAATTTAGCTTTTTGTTGTTCACTATGAAAACGTTTCTTGAGTATGTCGTTCTTAACTACAAATTCTCACAGGGGAGATGCTGGTTGGACCAGCCCGAGCACTCTTCATGGATGAGATTTCTAATGGTTTGGATAGCTCCACTGCTTACAGGATTGTGAATTCCCTAAGGCAAGCTGTTCACGCACTTTCAGAGACAGTGCTTGTATCTTTGTTACAGCCAGCACCGGAGATCTATGACCTCTTCGATGATATAATTCTTCTTTCAGATGGACGAATTGTCTATCAAGGTCCTCGCCAATCAGCTTTAGAGTTTTTTGAGTATATGGGCTTCAAATGTCCTGAAAGGAAAAGTATTGCAGACTTTTTACAAGAGGTAAGCCACAAAGGGCCACACTTTTTCTTCCCTTAGGCATCATTCGTACTTGGTTCCAGCATTTGTATGATTTAGTTATGTGATGTTTCAATTTAATGAAAAGGAGATGGGCCCTTTTAAGTAGAACTTCTTTGTCCTGTGGCTATGGCTAGGATGCATCAAAATGGTGATCTAGAATTTGCACTGATGAACCAAACACTTGGATTTGGTTGGTTTTTTGCGATTGTATGCTGCTGTAGTTTTCATATTTGGACTTCATTAGAAGGAAAAACTATGTGAAACCGTGCTGGCTTATGTTCATTTTTGGTTGGTTGCAACTTGGTAACGCTTTTGAGATAAAATGCAGTTGTTTATCTGCTAATTAACGAACTTAAGTTAATTATGTTGTGCCTAATGTTAGTAGTCTTCTAAGCATCGGTTTGAGAAGTATATATTCATTTACTAGGTGACATCGAGAAAAGATCAAGCTCAGTACTGGGGGCACAAAGATGAACCATACAATAGATTCATCACTGCTAAGGAATTTTCTGAGGCATTCAAATCATTCCACATTGGCCAGAGATTGGAAGGAGAACTAAATACTCCCTTTAGTAGGGATAAGAGCCATCCTGCTGCATTAACCACTTCGCGGTATGGCACTGGGAAGATGGAGCTCCTGAAGGCTTGTTTCTCAAGAGAAGTCTTGTTGATGAAGCGGAATTCGTTTGTCTATATTTTCAAAACTATTCAACTCATAACACTTGGTATCATTGCCATGACACTCTTCCTGCGTACAGAGATGCACAAGGATACATTGAACGATGGAGGAGTTTATCTTGGTGCCCTGTATTTTAGCCTTACTACAATCATGTTTAATGGGTTTGCAGAGCTTTCCATGACAATTGTGAAACTACCTGTTTTCTACAAACAAAGAGACTTGCTCTTCTATCCAGCATGGGCTTACTCACTTCCTGCTTGGATCATCAAGATCCCCATATCATTTATTGAGTCTGCTGTTTGGGTACTCACAACTTACTACGTCGTGGGTTATGACCCAGCTCCTGAAAGGTAAGGGGTGCAAACATGACCAAGTAATATCTTTGTCATTTCTTTTCCAACCTGGCATGCCATAATGCAATTGACACATTCTTTCCTGATTTCAGATTGTTTAGGCAGATACTGCTACTAATTGCAGTTAATCAAATGGCTTCCGGCCTTTTCCGTTTGATTGCTTCAGTAGGTCGAGACATGATTGTTGCAAATACATTTGGATCATTTGCATTACTTGTGATTATGGTTCTTGGTGGTTTTATAATGTCACGTGGTAGGTTTTAAAACGAAAAAGCTGATTATGTATTAAGTGCTGCTTTTAAGATTTTTTTCAAGGTTAATATTTTCTCCATAATTTTTGGTTTTGATTAGATGATGTGAAAATATGGTGGATCTGGGGATATTGGTGTTCACCCCTAATGTATGGACAGAATGCCATTACAGTAAATGAGTTCCTGGGGAAAAGTTGGCAAAAGGTAAAAGTGACATCCTTAACCATGAAGCACCTTTCTAATGCATGGAACATCGTTTTAACTAAAGACTTCCTTTCAGCTTATTCCGAATACAGACATCCCACTGGGTGTGGCTGTTATGAAGATTCGTGGAATATTTCCCGATGCCTATTGGTATTGGATCGGGTTTGTTGCTTTATTGGGATACACTTTACTCTTTAATGGCCTTTTTACTGTCTCGCTTGCTTATCTCAACCGTAAGTATCCTATTTGTATCATACTTTCATGCACCCATGGTGCAAAAGATTATTCAACACACCCTGAATATTCTGGGTTAATGCCCTTGCAGCTTTTGGAAAATCACAAACAGTTATATCTGAGGAGGCACTAAAAGAAAAAAGCTCTCTAATCAATGGAGCAAACATCAGTACAGGAATAACTTCTCATAAAGGTAATGTGTTTAAAACGTAAAGTTCTTATCTCTGCTCGTCATTTCATTCTCTAATCAATTGACCATGTTTTGTTTAACTGAGATGGATACAAATGAAGGTGCCGTCCCTTGGTCTGCTCATTCAGATGCTCAACATGGCCAAGCCAGGAAGAAAGGAATGGTTCTACCTTTCACACCCTTATCCATCACATTTGAGGACATCAGATATTCTGTTGACATGCCACCGGTAGTCGAGCTTCTCTGATTCTCTTTATATTTCTATCAAAAGGTGAATTTCTAATGAGCTTTTAATCTGTAGGAAATGAAAGCTCATGGATTTACTCAAGATAAATTGGAGCTTCTAAAGGGTGTAACTGGTGCTTTTAGACCAGGAGTGCTTACAGCTTTGATGGGTATTACCGGTGCCGGAAAAACAACCTTGATGGATGTGTTGGCCGGGAGAAAAACTGGTGGCTATATTACTGGAACTATTAAAATATCAGGTTACCCAAAGAGGCAGGCCACCTTTGCTCGTATTTCAGGTTACTGCGAACAGAATGACATACATTCTCCACATTTGACTGTGCATGAATCACTCCTTTACTCTGCATGGCTTCGGTTGCCATCTAAAGTTAACTCATCCACCATACAGGTTATGCATCAAAACATGACTGAAGAACTCTTATCTATTTGTTCAGTGTGTATGTTATTGATGACAAGAAATCCAAATCTGCAGTTATTTGTTGATGAGATAATGGAACTCATAGAACTCACTTCGATAAGTGGAGCTCTGGTTGGTTTACCTGGAGTCAGCGGCCTTTCACTCGAACAACGCAAAAGGTTGACTATTGCTGTTGAGCTTGTTGCAAATCCATCCATAATTTTCATGGACGAACCAACCTCTGGACTTGATGCCAGAGCTGCAGCAATTGTTATGAGAACAGTGAGGAACACAGTTGATACAGGAAGAACTGTGGTCTGTACAATTCATCAACCCAGTATTGACATATTTGAGTCTTTTACTGAGGTATATAATTGAGATTTGAATGTTTTCAGCCACTAAATTTCCCTCCATTGACATATTCCAATTTTCTCTGAATATGTAATTGTTCTGTCAATTCTTTCATCTGCTAAAGTCCTGCATAGAGTACTTGAACTTTTTTGGAAACCTGACTCATATTTTGACTTCGGTTTCTTTTTCTTTCATCCTTGTGCTTCTTCAGCTTTTTCTATTGAAGGAAGGTGGAGAGGAAATATATGTCGGTCCGTTAGGTGAGCACTGTTGCGAACTAATCAAATATTTTGAGGTAAACTTATATAATTTGCAGAGATCTTGTCTTAGATGTAGAATAAAGTTGTATATTCCAAACTATACAAAGATATTTTCTCTCTGCATTATTCCAGGCAATTGATGGAGTTAAAAAAATCAAAGAGAGGTATAATCCAGCTGCCTGGATGATAGAAGTCACTTCCCATGCACAAGAGAGGATTCTGGGTGTGGATTTTGCCAAGATATACAAAGAATCTGATTTGTATCGGTGAGTAAAACTATAACAAATTCATCTTAGATATGCAGTACGTGGTGAAGGAAAGACACCACACTGGGCTGCCAGTCATGGTCTAGACCTTGTTATGCCCACACTTGTCTCCTTTCTAGAATTTTCAGCCTGATTCCTTCTTTGGGAGATTTTCTATGCATTATTGGAACCCAATTTACTATAGTTAGTAGCTATTAGTTTTACAGGTTAGACACCAATTATCAGGGGCATGGTAAGTTCAGCCTTTATGCAGGAAAGCTACAAGTATCTATTATGTACTCAAGCAATCTTCAGTAGTAAGTGTTGATTGATTTTGGTCTCTCTTTTTTCCGACAGTGCACAAAAGAAACTATGCAGCTAAATTTTCAATCCCCTGTATGTCCAACCATAGCTTTGAAAAATGAATTGCATCCTCGACAATTAGCTTAGTCCCATCCTTACTCTCGTGAACTCTTTGGCAGGAGAAACAAAGCACTAATAAAGGAACTGAATTCACCACCTCCTGGCTCGCAAGATCTGCATTTCCCTACTAAATATTCGCAGCCATTTCATGTTCAGCTGGTCGCATGCCTATGGAAGCAGCAGCGATCTTACTGGCGTAATCCCTCATATACTGCAGTTAGGTTCTTCTTTACAATATTGTCAGGACTAGTATTTGGTGCGATATTTTGGCAGCTCGGGTCAAAGAGGTATCTTAGTAGACATATGTCAGAATGATTTCTGTATTTATAAAAATTATATTGTGGACTTAGTGGTCAATAAATTGTGTTTTTTTCAGGTCACTGCAGCAGGATCTGTTCAACGCCATGGGTTCTGTTTATGCTGCTGTTTTGTTCATTGGTATTAATAATGGAATGTCCGTTCTGCCTGTGGTATCGATCGAAAGAACAGTCTTCTATAGAGAGCGATCTGCCGGAATGTACTCGGCACTTTCATATGCATTAGCACAGGTACGGTATCTAGTTTGGCTCGTGCTGGACCCTGCCTTCGATCACCAAAATAGTCTAATTTTGTTCCACCGGAGGAAACTGATCAAATTGAGCTAATTATTTGAGTTTTAACTGAAACTGTATATATCCAGCATCTAAGTTCAGAACAGGAAAATGAAATAGCATATAATATTCTCTCTGGTACAACTAACCAATCCTCTTGTAGAACTACTGCACAATCAACCAGAAAACTAATTCTAATGGTGGCATTTCTTACTAAGACTACATATACATAGGTGTTAAATTTGACGAAGATTGAATAACAGAAAATTGAAAGATTGATGGAAGATGGAATCGGGTGTGCAGGTTCAACTTGTAGCCGCTGCCCCCTTTGTCTTTCTTCTTCTATTTTTCTCCATACAATTGGTTGGTAGGGTTTTTACCTTTATAACCAGCATTATACTCTAATTTTGTTATGTAAGTGTCATTAATGAAATCTAATTTAAAGACACCTTTAAAACACAACTACGAACATAAATTGAACACTAACAACAGCCCTAAGAAAGACAAATTAATACAACATAAAATAACAACTAAGAATCAATTAAGAATTCAATCCTTAACACTCTCCATCAAGTTGGGTGTAAATATTGTTGTTATACCCAACTTGCCACATAATCTGCTCAATATATTCCTGCCAATTGCGTTAGTTTGCATATCTACGCATTGATTTCATGAGGTCACATGCACAAGCCTAAACTCTTTGGTATTCACACTGTCTCTAATAAAGTGACAATCAATTTTTATGTGCTTGGTCCTTTCGTGATAGGCTGGATTATATGCAATTTGTATAGTCGTCTTACTATCACAAAATATAGGAATAAGTTCTCTTATCGAAAATTCAATTTCCATTAGCAATGACCGTAATCACTTTCTTCACATATACCCTTCCATTAGCAATGACAGTAATCACTTTCCTTTGCATATACCCAAGGCAATTGCTCTATATTTAGTTTCAACTATAAATCTGGCCACAACAATATGGTTTTCTCTTCTAAGAAACTATATTACCATCCACAAGTGTTATATATCCCGAGGTAAATTTTCTATCTTTACTAGAACCAACTCAGTATGCATCTGTATATACTATATACTTTAATATTTATATGGCCATTATCTTTGTACATCACACCATATCTTGGAGCACCTTTTATATATTTAGTATATCAAATATTGTGTCCATGTGCATTTTAGATGGTGTCTGCATAAATCAACTCACAATACTAACATCATAAGCTATATTTGGGTGAGTAATGGTTAGATATATCAACTTTCTAACCAATTTTTGATATCTAGTCACATCAATCTTTTCACCTCCATCATCTACTCACAATTTCTTATTAATGTCCATGGGAGTATGAAGAGGTTTACACTCTAACATCTTCGAATCTTGTAATAAGTCCAAAGCATATTTTCTCTGCTTAAGAAAATATAATAAACTACTTAGAATCCCAAGAAAGTAATGCAATTTACAAGGTCTTTAATATCAAATAGCCGATGTAGTTCTTGTTTCAACCTCTCAATTTTATCATCTCCTGTCACAATTATATCATCAACATAAACCAACAATAGTTTTAGTTTCACCCCCTTTTTAATAAACAAAATATGATTATTAACACTTTTAGTATAACCCAACTCAATGATACTTGTATTTAATTTTTAAAACCATGCATGGGGTGATTGTTTCAATCCATATATTGTTTTTTTAGTCTGCAAACTTTCTTTGTTGAGTTGGTATATCCGGGTGATAGTTTCCTATAAACTTCTTCTTTAAGCTCTCTCTGCAAGAATGCATTCTTCACATCTAATTGTCCACTTTCTTTGGACAACAATATTGATTATAACTCTTATAGATGTGAGTTTAGCTACCGGTACAAATGTTTCATCATAATCAATCCTATAAGACCGACTATATCCTCTTCCTACTAGCCGAGCTTTATATCTTTCCAATACTCCATATGCTTTGAATTTAAGAGTGTTACCCATTTGCATCGAACAACTTATCTTTCAATTGGAAGATCACACACTTCCCATGTTTTATTCCTCTCAAGTGCATTCAATTATGATTGCATAACTTCTACCCAATGTGGTGACTTAGAGTCTTTCCAAAAATCTTTAGGAATCTAATACATTTCAGCATTCAACACAAAATTATGATAACTTGGAGATAGATAATCATATAAAATAAATTGAGTGATAGGATATTTACTACATAATCTTTTTCTTTTTTTGAGAGCAATAGGAATATCTAACTTTAACTCATCATTACCTTTTTTATCAAGGTATCATTGTCTTGATATAACGAGGAGTCTCTCCTTGGTCCATAGTGTCCTAAGGATTGGGCATAAATATCTTCCTATCTCCCTTTGTGTAGACTTTAAATTTCTTTTCTTCTTGTTATATATCCTTCTTCTCTATCGATTGATTCACATACTCTTCTTCAAGTGTTCTATTGATCGGCAGAACCTGCTCATCTACAATTGGACTTGACGACACAGTTTCACTTAGAAAATATGGAGTGGTTTAAAAGAAGGTGACATCCATAGACACATATCTCTTATCTGCTCTTGGATCATAGCATACATATAACTTTTTTCAATTGAATAACCAAGAAACACACATCTGGTCACTCTAGGATCTAACTTATCTCGAAATAGACCATGAATATGCATAAAACAAAGACCCCCGAATACCTGTGGTGTTACATGAAATGGAGTAGTCCTAGGTTTGATTGTTTGAAAATGAGTTTTTCCCGAAAGAATAGTAAAATAGCTTTCGACCAAAAAAATTTAGGGACGTTATGTTCCAACAATAGAGTTCTAGTTTCTCTCCCCAACTCTATTTTGTTGCGATGACCATGAGATTGCAAGTATTTTTGCAAACATGTAATTAATGAATTTGCCACCATTATAGGACCTTACTCGTGAATATGAGTTTCAACAAGCTTATCAATAATATGAAATATGGATGACACTTCAGATTTAGATCCAATGAGATACACAAATGTAAATCTAGAATAATCATCAATAAAAGTAACAAAGTACTGAAAATTTCCCGAAGAAGGAATAGAACTTGGACTTGATACATCATAATGTATCAACTCAAATGGACTTAATGATTGTGACTCTCTACTAGGAAATGACATCCTTTGATGGTTTTCCCTTTGACATATCATATTTAAGAACTAGGTCTCTTTTACTCTCAATATAAACTAACTCTCTAATTTTTGAAATTGTAAGATGTTCTAATCGACTGTGCCAGAATCTGAGTTTCTCTTCTACTTTCATGGTTGTAAATGCTCTCTTTTGTACTGGAATCAAATTGTTTGGGAGTATGTAAACCCATTTCTGAGTTTACCATATCCAAAGGTTCTTCCTGTCCTTAAATCGTGAAATTTACAACTAGACACAAAGAAAGTTATTGAACATTATAAATCTCTAACCAATGAACTCACAGATAATAGGTTAACTGGAAATTCAGGAATATATATCACTAATTCTAGTTGGAAGTTTTGCATCTGCGTCATCCTTTTTCCTTCCATTGGAATTAAGGATATGTTAGCCAATTTAATACATTGTGTTGTAAGTATGGAATGATATTTCACAAATTTGGATTTATTACCTACCATATGATCAATTCACCTAAATCTATCTCCCAAAATTTAGATTGTGTAAAGGAGGAGTTACCACTGATACGGTAAGAAGTAGGAAGACTTATTTTATTATTTTCTTCTGCGTAGATGGTTGATCTGAGAGCTTAGACTCAATTTCTACAATCTTCCTTCTTAACTCTATCATCTCATCATGTGCCATCAACTCCATTGTCTTTTCGATAGATATGGCCACATAGTTATCGTGATCTTTGTAATCTGTTTGTTTTCCTATGATTTTCCACCTCCTCTTCCTCTAGTAGCATCTCTTCCATGCTAAATTTCCTTGATCTCTTCCAACAAATGCACTTTTCTCAGATTGTGGCTGATCTCTTTCTTTTAGATTTTTTCTATCGTCTTCTCTCAAAAGAAGAGAATACACGGTCCCTACTGAAGGTAGTTCTTCCTTACTCAGTATGTTGATCTTAATGGATTTGTATTCTAGTGAGATTCCCTCAAGAAGATCAAACACCTTTCTCGCTTCGTTACGTGTTGCCCTTTCCTTGATACAGGGGCTGCATTTATTTTCTATGATGTGTTGTTGCTCATTCCACGGCCCCATGAAGCCCTCCATAGTAATCACTTATTGATTTATCACCTTGGTGGCATTTTCTAATCTTTTCAAGCACTTCATATTCTTTTGCAATATTTCATTTTTTGGAATATGCTTCTTCAATCGTTGCTAAAATTTGAGCAGTTGTTTCCATATACATAAGGATCTTACTAATAGTGGGAATCATCTATTGTATTAGCTATGAACTTACGAGTGCATCCTCCTTTGACATCGTTCAAAATCTACGTTGTCTTCCGTAGGGCAGACATGCGTTCCCTTGATGATTCCTAACTTTCCTCTTGATTTTAGAACAACTCCATGGATCTTGCCCATTCTCGATAATTTTTTTCTTCCAACTTTATGTGGGTGATTTTAAATGGCTTGATTCTTAAGTCGTTCATACTTGTTGGATTCTGAAATTATTCTTTCAATATTTCCTCCATTGGTTATCGATTTCAGCAGTCTTTACTATCTCTTTGTTGGCCGCAGTTTGACTAATTGTTGTAGATTCTACGCTGGAATGTTTCGACTCTCCCAAACTCTATAATTGTCGTCTGTTGTCCATGTTCTACCTCTGTGCTATTGATGCAATTAACAACCATGCTCTGATACCATGTTGAATTTGATGAAGATTAAATAACAAAAAATTGAAAGATTGATGGAAGATGGAATCAGGTGTGTTGGTTCAGCTTTTAGCTGTCGTCCCCTTTCTCTTTCTTCTCCTATTTTTCTCAATATAATTGGCCTGATAGGGTTTTCACCTTTATAACCAGCATTACACTTTAATTTATTACCTAAGTACAACAACAACAACAACTAAGCCTTTTCCCATACTAGACGGGGTCGGCTACATGGATTCTTTGTTTCCACAGATTCCTATCGTGTGTCATGTTAGCAGTTAACTCCCAATAAGCTAGATCATTCTTTATTGTTTCTTTCCAACACTTTTGTGGTCGTCCTCTACCTCTTTTAATACTTTCCAAATTTAGTTTTTCTAACCTTCTTAAAGGTTCTTCTTTTGATCTTCTTTCTATGTGTCCAAACCATCTTAAACGATATTCTCTCATTTTATCCTCTATTGGTGCCACTCCTAATTTGTTTCTAATAACCTCATTATGTATACGTCTTTTCTTGTATGACCACTCATCCATCTCAACATCTTCATTTCTGTCACAGACATCTTTTGTACATGTTGATGATTAACTGCCCAACACTCGGAACCATAAAACATGGCAGGCCTAATTGCTGCTCTATAATATTTACCTTTTAATTTTAATGGTATCTTCTTATCACAAAGAATACCTGATGCGCCTCTCCATTTTAACCAACCAAAAATTGACCCCAAGTATTTAAAACTTTCATTTTGGGGAATGCAATGTGTGCCAATTTTAATTTCTATGTCCTCTGAAGTAGCCAAATGATCAAACTTACATTCCATATACTCTGTCTTTGTTCTACTAAGTCGGAGGCCTTTGCTTTCTAATTTATTACCTAAGTATCATTAATAAAATCTAATTTAAATGTACCTTTAAAACACAACTAAGAACATAAATTAAACACTAACAACTCTAAGAAAGACAAAATAATACAACAGAAAACAGCAACTAAGAGACAATTAAGAATTCAATCCTTCAACAACAGGCACACATGTTACAACTTTATGTTTCGGATTAAGTTTTGAGTGTCTACTGAATTGTTGGTCATTTTAATACACCAAAAAATATTCCAAAGTTTTCAAATATCCCCAAAGCTTGATCAGCTTTGGGCACATAAGCTATCCCTCCAGACGATGGTCTAATTGTGACTGAATACTGATGATAAAGTGGGTTGTCTCGATCTTACAGCATAGTATAAGTTCTTAATTATAAATCCATCAGCATCCTGAATTTGATGAGCCAACAAGTGAATTACTTTTTGTTTGTCAAGGGCTTATATTGTTTATGACCATGCAATATGATTAGGGATTGGTTGCAGGAATCGACTTTACTCACCTATACTTGGGTAGACCGGCTTTTCTGGTAACCCATCTCTGATGTGAACTGTGTCATATGCACCCCATCACATCTGCAGCAAGAGAGAAAGGATTGAAAATTTGGATATTTGAAAACAACGTTGTGCTTTATTATCTTGCTCCATAACTGGTGCATTTGTTGGCAGGTCATGATTGAGGTGCCATACGTTCTGGTTCAGGCCACACTCTACAGTGTCATAGTTTATCCTATGATAGGTTATGAGTGGACTGCAGTCAAATTCTGTTGGTTCTTGTTCTTCATGTACATTGCCTTTCTATATTTCACCTACTATGGCATGATGACAGTTGCTTTAACTCCCAATTACCATGTAGCATACATTGTCGCAACAGCATTTTATGCAATTTGGAATATCTACTCAGGCTTCATCATTCCTCGACCGGTACGTAATCTTAATCTTTAGATGAGCTTCTAAGATTGCAGTGATGTCTTTGAACTTCTCTTTCTTTTATTTATGACATGGGGAAACTGGCCTGGATTCGGGAGACTATATCCATTATCAGCATCATAACAGGTTCTTTAGCTTCTCTTATTGTATCCTGGATATGTTACAGCGCATGCCAATATGGTGGAGATGGTACTATTGGGCCTGCCCTGTTGCTTGGTCCTTGTATGGTCTGATTGCTTCCCAGTTTGGAGATGTGCACACTTTCCTTCAAGATGACCTGATAATGCCTGTAACAGTGGCAGACTTCATAAAGGGCTACTTTGGATTTAGACATGACTTCCTTGGTGTGGTTTTAGTTGCAGTTTCTGGGTTCGCGGTTCTTTTCGGCTTCATATTTGCATTTGCCATTATGAAGTTCAACTTTGAGAGAAGGTGACTCGGGGTGTGGTTCCAATTATTAGTACTGATTGAATCTCTCTCCTAAAGATGAAGAATATGGGAACATGGTATGTACAGATTGATAAGTCATTCCTTTTCGTGAAAGAAGGAAAGGGAAAAGAAGATAATATTTTCCTTCAAATAATGTAATGGCTTGGTATTATTGAATAATTAACATGTCTGCAAGAGATTCTACATCTGTACCATGTGTGGCTTAATATTTTTCCTCCATTGAGAATGTAAGTTACGATTTATATTTTGCGTGGAGTGCCGTCACAACAGTTTCTCAGACAAGATGCTGAATTAGTTCGGGATGAACCACATTTCATAAGGATCTGAAAGTGACAGCTTTCCATCTTGGCACTGTAGGCATTGTAGGTAGTTTACTCCACAATGGCTACATTAGCGCTGACCTAGAAATTCTTTTGGCCTGAGGTGAAATTCAATTGGGTGAGATCGAGGTGAGGTATCCATATGATTTTTTGAAAATTTTAGACCACTTGTAAAATGTAGTGTTTTTTCTTGGAAAAAGTTTATTTAGCATCATATGGCTTGCCAAATTGTGGCTTTATACCCTCCATAGTTTGCACTGTTATGTCATTTAAAGGCCAATACGTAGTGCCATTTAATTGATATGACATGACATTATATCAATAACAACGTCATGTCAGCAATTTACTCTTTTGCGCTGATGTGGTACTAATGTGGTTTGCGAACTCTTTTTTTGCTTGGACAAAGGTGTGCCTATGGTACACTCACTTTTATTGAAGCCTACATTCTTTCATGGTATCTAGAAACCGGAGCTGGTGGTTCCAAACAGCTTTTAATTAAGTTTTATATATTTTTCTTAACATGAATTATCACAAACTAAGTGGTAGCTCAACAGTAAGGCGTTTTCTACCGTTGCAGTTGGTGGGCTGTTTGACTTCTATAGGGGTTTTTTGTCCTGGTTTTTTGAAAAAATTAAAAAATTGGAACAGTTTCAGGGTGGTTTCAGAACCGGCCCCAAGGGAGTTCAATTTCTGTACAAGGTTCTAGGCAACCCGAAAGTGGACATGCCTGGATTAGACTCACCCAACTTAGGAGGACACCCATGAGTTTGAGTTGGGTTTTGAATCTATACATGTTTTATAAAATGACCGGGTTCTGCATTTACATCCAGATCCAATCAGTTTGGTGAAAACCATATATAGTAACTGAATCAAGCCCGAACCCATCATTTAAATGATTAATTGATTACTTTAACCTGCTTTTGCAGAACAGTACGAATTACTATGAAGATAAAACAAATTAATAATACAGTGAGACCTCCCAATGATTAATTTTTCATTTTAAACTCACATAGTATTTTTTTCAATAAAAATTTCTTTGCAGTCTTAATAGTCGTGTATTAATATGGATTATTTACTTTAACTTTTCAAACAAATAATTTTAAAATGGCTTGGGGACATGGTTAAAACATTACTTGACCGTACCAAGAACCCTACTGAAACTGATCTACGGTGGGTAATTCAGGTCTTCTAAAGAAACCCACTCATTTAAACTTGAACCATATTGTAAATGAACCCATAGAACCACAAGGGTCCGTGAATTTTGACCGACTTGCAACTAAAGCTGGAACTGAACCATAACGAGTTGGGTCCGAGTTAAATTACAAACTTGAAAATTATTTGTCTTACTGGAACAGGTGCTACCCCAGCTCACTTTATTAGAGATGGTAATGGGTCGGGCGGGGAATGGGTACAGTTATACCCATACTCATATCCAAACTGTAAATTGTGCTCCATAGCGGTACTCATATCCGTCCGGGCGGGTAAGGGTTTGGTCTATTTTTCCTACGGGTAATAGGACGGGTATTTGCCTGGTCTTAGTTTCTTAAATTTTTAAGTATTTTAAATTAATACTATTTGCACATTTTTTTTTCCTATCTACATATTATGTTTTTAAAATATCAAAATTATATTTCATCATTTTCTTTCTTTCTTTCCACCCAATTTCAGTAAGGGCTTCTCTCACTGGATCTCTTTATTCCGGTGATCGATATTTGATTCGTTTTTAGTCGTCGATGTCCTCTTAGTAACTGGACAATACATATTCTTATGAATTTCATCGAAAAAAAGAAGAAGAATACAAATAAAGAAAACAAAAGTACCATAAGAATCAATAACAAGATACGAGTATTTTTTTCAAATATTGTGCAAAAAAAGAATAGCCTACCAACACATATATGTATTCCTCTTGTCATAAAAACATGCTTGTGCCACATCTCAAGCCGAAAACTAGATGCTTTTCATTTTGATTGCGACTAAAAATGAAATTAATATATCAAATCAATGACATACTTTAAAAATCATTGAAACCCTCTTCGAATCAGTTTTATACTTTCTTTTTCTTATTTTCTTCCTATCTTCTTCCTTTTTGATCAAATTCAAACCATTATCAAATAATGAATGGTTTAATATCATGTGTTGGATCAAGTTTCGAGTGATAGGCCCTCAAAAAAATGGTGTGAAAGGATCAACAACAAGAGAATTGAGATTGAGAGAGTCGAAAGGTATCATGCTAGTTTTCAAATTTTAACATAAACAAAATTAGAATCACCCAAACAAAAGGGTGCGTGGGGTGTGCGCCTATCAACTAAATGAATGATGTGAAACCTAATTTATATAATTCAAAATTTTGAAGATTAGGTATTTAAAAAATTGAAATTTCAAGATTATGTATGCAGATGGGTGCTTATTGCCGTCCTGACAGTTCCACCCCTAGTAGAACAGTTTGAGTCGTGGAACTGAGCAGAACTGTTGGAACGGACCTTCGTGTGCTAGGACTCGGGATTTCCGAAGTCGGACCATTTGCAAACGCTGTAGGCATCGTTCGTTCCATCGCTCTCCCTCTCTCACTGTCTCCCCCCTCTTTCCTCCCTCTCTCTCTGGTTGTGGTGATGACGGTCGACGACGACAACAGCATATACGTGGGGGGACTTCCCTATGATGCCACTGAAGAAAACGTGCGAAGGGCCTTCGATTTGTACGGAGCCGTCGTTGCTGTCAAGGTATTGGGGGCCATTCTCTCTCTCTCTCTCTCTCTCTCTCAGAGCAAGAATAGTGTTCTTTTCATTGGTGTTGGTAAATTTTTGCATTGATTGTTATGTAGCGTACTCTATATGGGTTTACCTAGCACTACATAAGCACCAGTTATCCGTCGATAATTTGGTTAAAACAAACTCAAGCATCCTGTTGGTGTTGAGGAAATTCTGGTGTTGAAATTGTCATTATATAAGCCTTCATTATTCCCTCTCATCGGACGCTGACCCTCCTTGATTACTAGTAACGAGATGATTTAGAGAATCGAGATGTTTTATTCAGCATGTTCAATGGATGAAATAAGAGGGTGACCCTCCTTCAGATGTTTTATTCCTTTCAGCATGTTCAATCGACGATTGTGGTGAAAAAGGTGAGCTGGCTTATTCTTCATTTGGGGTTCATTATAAGATATTTTTACCCTAAAGCGACCTATTTGCTTTTACATCTGCACATATATTTGGCAATGGAAGAAGCTCGAGAATGTCGATTTCTTTTGAAAATTTTTGTTGGTTTGCTTTAAGGGAAATAAACAAAAAGCGGGCTCTTGACGCGTGAAGAAACTTTGAAGGTTTAGTACAGTTTTTTGTCGTTCCGGCACACGAGGAATTATTTGGGAACATAATGGAGCTTGCTGAGTTTGCAGAGTCCGTTGGTCTTTCCTATTGATGTATATCGTGCACCATGTTGGTGATTATTAATAAATCCCCCTTATTATCAAAAGCGAAAGATTTTGTAACCCCCGGTACTTTTGTCATAAAGCACCTGTTTTCTATTACATCTGCAGGTGCTGCCATCTTTACCCTCTGAAATCGGAAATACATGTGCTCTAATAAGATCCAATGCCAAACTGTAAGGTGGTGGCACATGACCATTATCTGTTTGAATTGGAAGTCTTCGAGTTTCATTCCATCAATACCGATGAGGCAAGTTGGAAGACCAGCAAGATGTAGCAGATTGAAGATGAATTTAGATTTGTACAGTGTTACACTAAAAGGATTAGGTCAAGGGACTGTTATGCTGATTTTTTTCTTATTCCTTGAAATGTTTACGTGATTATAAATGTTAGGCACCAACCTTGCTAATATTACTCTTGATAAGGTCATACTAGTATACAATTTCAAAATGTTCAGCTGGTTTGTTACCTGAATGGCTGATCCATGTCACAGACATTCTTTTAGTCTATATGTCCTCATCGGAGAGATGGGCTCAACACATGATGCATACCATTTAATAAAAGTTTTTGCATATCTTTAGCAATGCCATACTATAAACAAAAACTATTGCATTTTTTAGTTATTTACAAATCAAATAATTGGTACAAGGTTGTTATATCTTAATCCCCAAAACTTATGTAGTTTTGTCTGTTGGCCTTCACATTCTCTCATGAGGTAGCTACCATTCAGAAATTTTCTTCGCCTGCATATACATATTTGGCAACACCACTCTAACATGAATGAGGAAATTATTTCTTCCCAGTGTGCACCTTTTGATGCTAATAAATCCAAACAAATCTCAACTATTGTTAGCATCTTTAGCATATATCAGTTTTCTCTTTGGATGCTAATAGAAAGACACCATTCTAACCAGGATGTTTTAATGTAATATCTTTTCCTGACTGTGATTTCTACAGAAGACTTCCTGGCATGTATTCAACTCCTCAGATCTTCCATTAGTAAACTAACCATTACCATGGTTTTGGCCACCTATATGTTTTATTTGTTCTACTCTAAAATTTTGAGATGTTGAGATGGATGAGTGGCCATACAAGAAAAGACCGTATACATAATGAGGTTATTAGAAACAAATTAGGAGTGGCATCAATAGAGGATAAAATGAGAGAATTGGACATATAGAAAGAAGATCAAAAGAAGAACCTGTAAGAAGGTTAGAAAAACTAAATTTGGAAAGTATTAAAAGAGGTAGAGGACGACCACAAAAGTGTTGGAAAGAAACAATAAAGAATGATCTAGTTTATTGGGAGTTAACTGCTAACATGGCACACGATAGGGATCTGTGGAAACAAAGAATCCATGTAGCCGACCCCGTCTAGTATGGGAAAAGGCTTAGTTGTTGTTGTAGTTGTTGTTGTACTCTAAAATTTGAACTCCGCCCATATAAGGGATCACCGTTGCATTGCCGGTCCCAAGCCCGGATAAAGGAGGAGGGTTGTGTTAGGCTTTGTCGAATTTTTATACCATGGATTACACAAATTATAACCGACCCCGTCTAGTATGGGAAAAGGCTTTGTTGTTGTTGTTGGATTACACAAATTATAGCTGACCCCGTCTAGTATGAGAAAAGGCTTTGTTGTTGTTGTTGGATTACACAAATTATGAGCATTGCTTTGGGGCGTCCCCACTTAGCGGCACACTGCAGAGCCAGAATGCAATGATAAGTAACAAGGGCCATTACATTTTCTCCTCAATATAGTGAATCAATTGCAGAGAGGGTTCCCACGTCATTGACGAGTGTGGGTAAAGAAGTTAGTCCCGCTACATTGTCGCCCGAATTTAGTGAATAATTTACAGAGAGGGTGTCCACATTTTAAATATGGACGAATGCCGGGGGTAAGGAAGCTAGTCCTACATAATAAGATTCATATTGGTTCTTGGAATATCGAAACATTATCCGGTAAGGTAATGGAGGTGGTAGATACTATGATTCAGAGAAAGATTCATATTCTATGTTTACAAGAGACAAAATGGGTTGGAGAAAAAGCAAAGGAGATAGAGGATACATGTTTTAAATTATGGTACTCAGGTAAGGAAAAGCTCGAAACGAAGTTGGTATTATCATAAATAAAGATTTAAAGGATAGTGTAGTAGACATACAACGATATGGTGACCGAATCATGACGTTGAAATTAGTGTTAGGAGCAGAGATTTTGAATATAGTTTGTTCTTATGCACATCAAGTAGGCCTAGAAGATAGTATAAAGACAACTTTTTCGAAAGAGTTAGATAAGGTAATTCAAAGGATTCCACAAAGGGAGATGATTTGTTTAGGAGGAGACTTAAATGGACATGTCGGTAAAGAGGCATTAGGATATCAAGGTATTCATGGAAACTTTGGTTTTGGGGATATAAATGAGGAAGGTAGTGAGATTTTAAATTTTGCTATGGCATTTGATCTCTTTATAGTTAATACAATCTTCAAAAAACGAGATGAACATTTAATTACTTATAAGAGTTATCACAAACACAAATTTATTACTTTATTTGTAGAAAAAAAAGGTAGAGCGTGTTGTAAAGATTGCAAGGTAATTCCAGGAGAAAGATTAACCACCCAACATCGACTTTTAGTTATGGATTTACAAATAAAAAATGGACAAAGAAGAAAAGAGTGCATCGAGCTATTCAGACTAAATAGTGGAACCTCAAAAGCGAGAAAGAATATATATTTAAATAGAAAGTCCTTGAAGGAGATGCTTGGAATTATTTTGGTACACCCTATGATATGTTGAACAATATGGCTATACATATTAGGAAAGTGGCGAAAGATGTGTTAGGTGAATCTAAGGGAGGTGTACTAGCACAAAAAGAAGATTGGTGGCGGAGTGAAGTAGTGTAAAATAAAATCAAGGCAAAGAGGACATGTTACAAATTACATTATGCTAAGAAAACTACTCAAACTTTAGAGGCTTATAAGAAAGCAAAGAAGGAAGCGAAAAATGCCGTCACTGAAGCAAAAGCTAAAATTTGAGAGGATTTATATAAAAAGCTCAACTTAAAAGAGTGTGAAAGAGATATTTTTAGGATAGCTAGGGCTAGAGATAAGAAAACTAAAGATCTTAATTATGTTAGATGCATAAAAGACGATGATGAAAAAATTCTAGTGGCAAATGATGATATAAGAAATAGATGGAAAAACTATTTTTATAATCTTTTTAATGAAAATAAAGATGTTAGTATTAGTTTAGGAGATTTAGCTAAGTCAGAAAAGTATATAAACCACAATTTCTACCGACGTATTCAAAAGAATGAAGTCAAAGAGGCTCTTAAACATATGAAGGGTGGTAAATCGGTAGGACCGGATAATATTCCTATAGAAGTTTGGAAAATACTAGGAGAAATAGGAATCACTTGGCTCACAAGACTATTTAATGAAATATGGAAAAACCAAAAGATGCCCGAGGAATGGAGAGCGAGTACACTTATACCCATATATAAGAACAAGGGAGACATTCATAATTGTGCGAATTATCGAGGTATCAAGTTAATGAGCCATACTATGAAATTGTGGGAAAGAATTATCGAACGTATGTTAAGATAAGTATCAAGTACAACAGAGAACCAATTTGGATTCATGCCAGACAGATCTACTGTTGAAGAGATTCACCTTTTGAGATGTCTTATAGAACATTTTAGAGCAAAAAAGAAAAACCTTCACATGATATTTATTGATCAAGAAAAAACTTATGATAGGGTACTGAGGGAGGTTCTTTGGAGAACCTTGGAAAAAATAGGTATCCCATTGACATACATTAACCTTATAAGGGACATGTACAATGGTGCAAAAACATGTGTGAGGACTCATAAAGGAATGGCAAACTTCTTTGAAGTTAATATTGGGTTACATCAAGGATCAACTTTAAGTCCATACTTATTTATAATGGTGATTGATGAGTTAACAAAATATATTCAAGATGAAATACCTTGGTGTATGTTATTTGTAGATGACATTGTGTTAGTGGAGGAGTCTAAGAAAAATGTTAATAGAAAATTAGAACTGTGGAAAGAAACATTAGAAAGCAAAGGCCTTCGACTTAGTAGAACAAAGACAGAATATATGGAATGTAAGTTTGATCATTTGGTTATTTTAGAGCACATAGAAATTAAAATTTGGCACACATTGCATCCCCCAAAAGGAAAGTTTTAAATACCTAGGGTCAAATTTTCAGAGTGATGGAAGAATTGATGGAGATGTTACACATAGAATTAATGCTGGTTGGTTAAAATGGAGAGGAGCATGATGTATTCTTTGTGATAAGAAGATACCATTAAAGTTAAAAGGTAAATATTATAGAACAACAATTAGACCTGCCATGTTTTATGGTTCTGAGTGTTGGGCAGTTAATCATCAACATGTACAAAAGATGCCTGTGACAGAAATGAAGATGTTGAGATGGATGAGTGGTCATACAAGAAAAGACCGTATACATAATGAGGTTATTAGAAACAAATTAGGAGTGACACCAATAGAGGATAAAATGAGAATATCGTTTAAGATGGTTTGGACATATAGAAAGAAGATCAGAAGAAGAACCTTTAAGAAGGTATAAAAAACTAAATTTAGAAAGTATTAAAAGAGGTAGAGGACGACCACAAAAATGTTGGAAAGAAACAATAAAAAATGATCTAACTTATTGTGAGTTAACTGCTAACATGGCACACGATAGAGCTCTGTGGAAACAAAGAATCCATGTAGCCGACCCTGTCTAGTATGGGAAAAGGCTTAGCTGTTGTTGTTGTTGTACTCTGAAATTTGGAGGTTTCAGTAAAGAGACATTCTTACGGGGCCATATGTATGTGTTCATTAATTGAAGAGAGAAATTTGAGGTGGCCCAGGTCGTTTGCAGGGATGTGCACATCTGATTTCGAAATTTTGCAGGATTTTTTAATGTAATATCTTTTCCTGGCTGTGATTTCTACAGAAGACTTCTTGGCATGTATTCAAGTTCTGAGATCTTCCATTAGTAAACTAACCATTACCATGGTTTTGGCCACCTATATGTTTTATTTGTTCTACTCTGAAATTTGGAGGTTTCAGTAAAGTGACATTCTTAATGTGTGCATTAAGTGCCATAACCAAAACAAACTGAACCTTATCCCATGGTAAGTGGGCTACATGGATTCCTATTCACAATCGTGCTCTACCTTGTGACTTATCAACTATAAAAAACATGATTACATTTTATTGTTTCTTTCCAACACTTTTGAGTCCTTTCTATGGGCAATGATACTAATTTCAGTGAAAATATCATATTTAGTGGACTTATATATATGACTGAGAAACTTCAGTTCTAACTAACTCTAGCTTCCTGTGGTGGCCACTCATATGAATCTTATTGTCCTGGTAATATTTTCCTATTTCAACCTTTTCCTGTCAGTTGCAGCTTTTTAATTACAAACACAGCCATAATTTTGCAAAACAATATATTTTGATAGAAATATGAATATGCTGTTAAATATTACAGATTATGATAGACAGGCAATTTGTATTCAATGTTAGGATACTGTTGTTGAGACTTTCCAATTCAAAAGATAATGCATTCTTCATCTCTAGAGAACCCTTTCAGAGTCAAATGGATGGGAAGGAACAAAGATAAACTTTGGCGGATAATCATTTTTACTGTTTCCTATTTGGTTCAAATAAAATAAGATAATCAGATGTCCATTTTTACTGGCAGAAGATGGAGCTCCATGGTGTCAAAGAATCCATCTAGGTGACGTCATGTAGTGTGGGAAAAGGTTTGGTTGTTGTTGTAGATGTCCATTTTACGGCTTCTGTTAAAGGAAGTATTTAATTGAATAAAAGCTTGAATTGAATAGATGCTGATGTATTCAAAGCGTGCATAATCTTGAACAACTGTGGAATAAGTTAAGATGTGAAGACCCAATTTAATTCACAAGTCATTTTCCTGTGAAGAGTTTTATTTTTTCTTTTGAGAACAAAAGTTTCCTCGAGATGATGACAAGCTAAGTAGTTAATAGCGTGCTATAGCGTATTAGCAGCCAAAGTGCCACTATATCGCTGGAAGATTAGCGGGTGACCTTCTTGGCCGCTAATAGTGGCGCTATGACTGCTATAGCGGTCCGCTATATCAAAAATAGCATACAAGATGGTTTATCAATGCTTATTTTGTTATATTTTGATTTGATTTACTTATGATAAATGCTTATTATAATGGTTTATCATACTAGCTAAAAGATGTATTTTCAAAATAATAATGTATATCTTATCAAGCATTGTAGTTGTCGAAGTTATGTTAGTGTCGTATAAAGGGATACATATGGTGACTCTTGGAGATGTGAAAAGTCATTTAAGTAAACATGTTAAATGAACAAAATGGTCATGAGAAAACCTCTACATGGGGAGGTAGCATGCCACATTGAAGTATGAGATCTTAGCCTCAATTTAGAAAGCCTTGTTTATAAACCCTTGAATTAAAAAAGAGCACGTTATAGTTTATCATAGTGTTTGTTATGATTATGTCGAAGAGTTGATCACTTTTTTTTTGTAAGATGAGTAAAAGTTCTTTTGCAGACAATTGTCAGTGTCCTATGTATCTATACTTGAGCCGATAAGTATAATATGTATTAGTTTCTTTTATGTATTATGCCTAATGTATAGAATAATTTGGTTACATTTATAATTTTGTTTTTAAATATAAGTTTAACAATTCAAAATGCATATGCCACATGAAATTTATCGGTTGTCTTCTTAGAATTTATTTATTTAGTTTGATAAAGTGTAGTTGTGTTTCTTGATATTTCTTAGAAATTAGAGAATCCATTATATATATATATATATATATATAATTTTTTAATCATAAATAAAAGTGTACCGCTATATTAGGGTCAACCGCTAACAGCCCGCTAACCGCTATTGATAACATAGATGACGAGGAACTTGTTTATTATTGTTAATTATGATAGTATCAGTGTTAAATGAATTAAAAATATTTTGTTTGGTGCAGATAATACCTATACCAAGAACCTGCTTGCTTTTGATTCTGCTTTTTTGCATGCTTTGAAGAATCTTGGCACATGCCATGTATAAGTTTTAAGTGATGCCTCAGAAATGGGTAAATCAACCATTCCTTTTCTGCAGATAATAAATGATCGGCATATTGGAGGTAAATGCTATGGTTTTGTTACTTTCACGAATCCAAGATCTGCAGTTGATGCAATCAATGACATGAATGGGAGGGTGAGCTCTCTCTTCTCTCTCTCTCTCTCTCACACACACACACATACACACACATACACACATGCACAAATTTTGTTTCGTTGTGTGCCTTTGACATCAGAAAGTTTTAATACCAGACAATAGGCGGCAGAGTTGTGAGGGTTAATGAAGTGCGAACTAGAGGTGGAAGGTCTGGTCATATGCATGAGGGCTTCCGAGAAGATGAAAGAGAGTTGGACTGGAACAGAGACAGGGACAGGGACAGGGGTCGGTTTCAGGATCGACATCAGGGCAGAGGATACTCTCGGGATAGGAGCATGGATAAGTCTCTAGACCTTGATCGTGATAATGGGGGTGATGATCGGAGAAGAGATCGGGATGCTGGACAAGTTAGAGATCAAGAACGTAATAGGACACAAGGTCGTGATTGGCAGAGGGGTCCTGATGCAGCTTGGAACCAAGATAAGGGAGTTGAAAGGATCAAGGATCATGAGAAAACTAATGCTCAACATAAGGAGGACAGATCAAATGATCGATTTGGGTAAGTCCCTTGAACTCTGGTGTGCTTATATGCACTATCGTATTAATTACATGGATTCGGTTTCTGGTTCTCAAGCTAATGGATTGACTAAATGAACATAAAAACATATCCTGCCCTAGTTCTGAGCTGTTGAACAGATCTAGGCCCGCTTACTTGGGAATCATCAATTTTCTATGTGGCCTTTGACTTTGTGCAATAAAACAGTCTCTTTTCTGATACATCCACCAATCAGTTATAAAATTCAAAATGTCACAGGTTGCACACTTATCATTCTTTCCTTATAAAAAAGATTCTTCTTAGTATTAGAAGTTTGCTATTAACTTGCTGAAGAAATTAAAAATGTGGTAGTATAGTAATTTTATTCTGGATCTATGTGTTCCCTAATTTCTAAGTGATGGTCAATAAGAAGATTTGCTAGTCCTTTTTAAATGCAGCACAACTGAGATCCTAAGAGTTACACGCACTTATAACTGTCAGTGCTGATTTTGCTGCTGAAGTCAGGTGTCCATCGATTCTGAGGTCCTGATGCTTCATAGTTTCTCACATTAGTCTGGATAAAGAGGACTAATTGACTTGTTTTCTTTATGCAACCAGTGCTGATTTTGCTGAACGTCGAACTCGTGAGCTTTCAACTTCTAGTGCTGAATTTCATAAGCAGGTGGGCCAAGACTTTACAGTTGCGATGAAGATGAAAATCACATTCATATGTAACTGATTTTGAAAAATCATCTTAGGTGAACGAAGAGTTGGAAGCAGCTATTCAAAGGCGAGATGAGCTTCAAAGAGAGGTATTCTTAGTTACCCTTGGACTATTCGGTCATGCACTTATTTTGTGTAACTTGACAATTTATGTGGCATTTTTGAATCCCTTGGCTCAACTCTGAAGGAATTAGATGCAATATACATCGACTGTGATTCATCTATCTCTGGCCTAAAAGAATGTGCTTTGACTAACGACTGAACCTATAATTGGATCTTCATGGGGAATGACAGTGAATATGATGCAGAGTGTATTCACACACACACACACACAGAGAAAAAGGTGCGCCATCACTGCTTTGAGGTCTCCACAACTTCTGTTCTATTTCTTCCAGATGGTCCCAACTTGCAGAACATGGTTTTTTCATAGGAAGATTGCAAGCGGTTATTGATGTTTCAATGTTATAATGGCATACTGGAGTTGTTATAGCTACATTCTGTTGCCAAACTTTAATTTGTTTAGTGACCATAGAAAATCTATTGATTTCAGCAGAATTTCGTGCTTGTTTATCAGTTTGAGAGAATTTTTTATATTTCTGGATCATTCACCAGATTGGTGAGACAGATGAAAGGCTTGAGGCGAAGCAGCTATTAGTTGCAGATTTGCAAGAGAAATCACAGGTTTGATACTTAAACTATGAAGATTTTGTTTCAGATTTGATGTTATCATTGTGTTTAGCTTCTTTTAGTTACCGAACTTACCAATCTTGGGTGTGGGTCATCTTCATCATGATCACAGAAGCTAGAGGACTCCTTGGCTAATGGAAGGAAGCTCTTCTCTTATCGTGATATGCAACTAACGAGGGTAAGTATCTGCTCTGGATTTAATTCAAACTTGAAACTTTTCACAGGATTATCTAGGATACTGGCAATAATGGGCTGTGTACTTTATATAGTTGCAGAAATGTTTTATTCAAGTAAAAGACTGCACGGAAAGGCTTAAATCCTATGAACAGGAGCTCCAGGTACCTCATTTTTTCATGCTTATACTTCAATGTGCATCTTCAGGGCAGGTTTTCTGGCAGTAAGCGAAATTCATGTCTTAAGTAGTTCCATCACTCGTTAGTTTCTTTTTGACACAATAGTAACATAAAAGTCTGCATGTCTGCAAGTCGTCTTCCATATACAATACGTTGTCATGTCAATGTATATGATGCAGTTTCTGATGCTTTTGAACTCCTTGGAGTCTGCAATCTGCATAACTAAAGAATTTACTTAAATGCATTTCTGATACTTTGCTGCACCTTCATGTTTTGTAGTCTCTTGTTGATATGACAATGATGGAAATTGATGATGGTGAGACAGCACGCCTCGGAGGATAGTCGTCTATATTTTGAGGTTTGTCTTTCTCAAGCTTGTTATGCTGGTCGTCTTCTGGATATGAAGTCTTGTATACTTTCTTCAAGATCTATTAGTCTGTTCCCTATGGTATGCCCATGCGGTCCCAATCTTCAGCCTTGCTCTGTAAAAAACCTTCGTGCTATATGTGGACAGTGTCCAAACCATAATATGTAGTTTCTTTGAGCTCTGTTCCTTATGGTATATCCATGCAGTCCTAATCTTTGAGCCTTGCTCTGCAGAAAACCCTTTATGTTTTAAGAGTGAGCAAACCCTAAGTGTAACCTATTGTGGTTTGGAACCATGACTGTTATGGTGGTACACATTCTTATTTCGCATGAATCTAACCATCAAATGCTGGATCCAGCCTTGCATTGTATTCTTTTTGTGTGTTAGTCTTATCAAGCTTTATGCACTCCAAGATTTGATTTTTAAGGCGGTGAATGAGCAAGTCCTAACAACCCTTGAAGAAACATGCTTAAAAATGGCTGAGAAGTTCATGTAACTAGAACTAACATTCTTAAAATGATGCAGTGGCTAGTTTTTTCTTTTTTCCATTATTACATTGTGTAAATCAAGGGTGTGCAACCAAAAGAAATGGTGGTACGACACCATCGCACTACTGCTCTCATTTACTGATGTTCAACTTTTTGTGTGATACAGATTGTTGATGACAACTGGTGAATGATGAAGTTGATCTACCTTTCTGCTTTTCTCTCTACTTTATTTCCAATCTTACGAACTTGATTTGATGAGCTTATAGTAGTATTGAACACAAAATGTACCAGATGGTAACTCTGGAGGGTAGCTGAAACAAAATGAGCGTTAATGTATGTCAATGAACTTGCTTCTGTTTTTTAGTTCACTTTCTTGCCTTGATATCTACCTACCTATGTCATCTCTGTTATGCCTAAGAAAGTTAAAATATTCATCAAATCCTATTGTAGCAACACTTGTGCTCGACTGCAATGCCCCCTTTTGTGAAGAAATATCCTTTTGCTAGAATAACATGGATAAAAGAGGAGGGTTGTGTTAAGCTTTCGATAGCCAGCGTAAAACCTTGTTGGATTTTTATACCATGGATTATACAAATTATGAGCATTATTTTGGGGTTCCTGCCTAGCGATGCGTTGAAGAGCCCGAATGCAATGATAACTAAGCAAGGGTCATTATATTTTCGTCCAGATGTAGTGAATCAATTGCAGAGAGGGTTCTCATATCATGGACGGGTGTGAGTAAAGAAGTTAGTCCCGTTATATTGCCGCCTAAATGTAGTGAATAATTTACAGAGATGGTCTTTGCATTTTCAATATGAACGGATGTGGGGGGTAAGGAAGCTAATCCTAGATAAATAAAATTCGTATTGGGTTTTAGAATATCGAAACATTATCCGGTAAGGTAATGGAGGTGGTAGATACTATAATTCAGAGAAAGATTCATATTCTATGTTTACAAGAAACAAAGTGTGTTGGAGAAAAAACAAAGGAGATAGATGATAAAGGTTTTAAATTATGGTACTAAGGTAAGGAAAATGCTCGAAATGGAGTTGGTATTATCATAAATAAAGATTTAAAGGATAGTACAATAGACATACAACGATATGGTGACCGGATCATGACGTTGAAATTAGTGTTAGGAGTAGAGGTTTTGAATATAGTTTGTGCTTATTCACCGCAAGTAGAACTAGAAGATAGTATAAAAACAATCTTTTGGAAAGAGTTAGATAAAGTGATTCAAAGGATTCCACAAAGGGAGATGATTTGTTTTGGAGGAGACTTAAATGGACATGTCGGTAAAGAAGCATTAGAATACAAGGTATTCATGGCATTTGATCTCTTTATAGTCAATACAATCTTCAAAAAAGGAGATGAACATTTAATTACTTATAAGAGTGGCTTATCACAAACACAAATTGATTACTTTATTTGTAGAAAAAAAGATAGAGCGTGTTGTAAAGATTGTAAGGTAATTCCAGGAGAAAGCTTAACCACCCAACATCGACTTTTAGTTATGGATTTACAAATAAAAAAATGGACAAAGAAGAAAAGAGTGCATCGAGCTATTCGGACTAAATGGTGGAACCTCAAAAGTGAGAAAGAAGATATATTTAAACAAAAAGTCCTTCAAGGAGATGTTTGGAATTATGTTGGCACACCCTGTGATATGTGGAACAATATGGCTATACATATTAGGAAAGTGGCGAAAGATGTGTTAGGGGTATCTAAGGGAGGTGTACCGGCACAAAAAGAAGCTTGGTGGTGGAGTGAAGTAGTACAAAACAAAATCAAGGCAAAGAGGGCATGTTACAAATTACATTATGCTAAGAAAACTAGTGAAACTTTAGAAGCTTATAAGAAAGCAAAGAAGGAAGCAAAAAAAGCCGTTAGTGAAGCAAAAGCTAAGATTTGGGAGGACTTATATAAAAAACTCAACTCAAAAGAGGGTGAAAGAGACATTTTTAGGATAGCTAGGGCTAGAGATAAGAAAACTAAAGATCTTAATTATGTTAGATGCATAAAAGACGAGGATGAAAAAATTCTAGTGGCAAATGATGATATAAGAAATAGATGGAAAAACTATTTTTATAATCTTTTTAATGAAAATAAAGATGTTAGTATTAGTTTAGGAGATTTAGCCAAGTCAGAAAAGTATATAAACCACAATTTCTACCGACGTATTCAAAAGAATGAAGTCAAAGAGGCTCTTAAACATATGAAGAGTGGTAAATCGGTAGGACCAGATAATATTCCTATAGAAGTTTGGAAAATACTAGGAGAAATAGGAATCACTTGGCTCACAAGACTATTTAATGAAATATGGAAAAACCAAAAGATGCCCGAGGAATGGAGAGCAAGTACACTTATACCCGTATATAAGAACAAGGGAGACATTCAAAATTGTGCGAATTATCGAGGTATCAAGTTAATGAGTCATACTATGAAATTATGGGAAAAAATTATTGAACGTAGGTTAAGACAAGTATCAAGTACAATAGAGAACCAATTTGGATTTATGCCAGGTAGATCTACTATTGAAGCGATTCACCTTTTGAGACGTCTTATGGAACATTTTAGAGCAAAAAAGAAAGACCTTCACATGATATTTATTGATCTAGAAAAAGCTTATGATAGGGTACCGAGGGAGGTTCTTTGGAGAACTTTGGAAAAAAGAGGTATCCCAGTGACATATATTAACCTTATAAGAGACATGTATGATGGTGCAAAAACATGTGTGAGGACTCATGAAGGAACGACAGACTTCTTTGAAGTTAATATTGGGTTACATCAAGGATCAACTTTAAGTCCATACTTATTTATAATGGTGATGGATGAGTTAACAAAACATATTCAAGATGAAGTACCTTGGTGTACGTTATTTGCAGATGACATTGTATTAGTGGAGGAGTCTAAGGAAAAAGTTAATAGAAAATTGGAACTATGGAGAGAAACATTAGAAAACAAAGGCCTCCGACTTAGTAGAACAAAGACAAAATATATGGAATGTAAGTTTGATCATTTGGCTACTTCAGAGGACATAGAAATTAAAATTGGCACACATTGCATTCCCCAAAAGGAAAGTTTTAAATACCTAGGGTCAATTTTTCAAAGTGATGGAAGAATTGATGGAGATGTTACACATAGAATTAATGCTGGTTGGTTAAAATGGAGAGGAGCATCAGGTATTCTTTGTGATAAGAAGATACCATTAAAATTAAAAGGTAAATATTATAGAGCAGCAGTTAGGCCTGCCATGTTTTATGGTTCTGAGTGTTGGGCAATTAATCATCAACATGTACAAAAAATGTCTGTGACAGAAATGAAGATGTTGAGATGGATGAGTGGTTATACAAGAAAAGACCGTATACATAATGAGGTTATTAGAAACAAATTAGGAGTGGCACCAATAGAGGATAAAATGAGAGAACATCGTTTAAGATGGTTTGGACATATAGAAAGAAGATCAAAAGAAGAACCAGTAAGAAGGTTAGAAAACCTAAATTTGGAAAGTATTAAAAGAGGTAGAGGACGACCACAAAAGTGTTTGAAAGAAACAATAAAGAATGATCTAGCTTATTGGGAGTTAACTGCTAACATGGCACACGATAGAGATCTGTGGAAACAAAGAATCCATGTAGCCGACCCCGTCTAGTATGGGAAAAGGCTTAGTTGTTGTTGTTGTTGTATAAGAGTGGCTTATCACAAACACAAATTGCTTACTTTATTTGTAGAAAAAAAGATAGAGCATGTTGTAAAGATTGCAAGGTAATTCCAGGAGAAAGCTTAATCACCCAATGTGGAACAAAATGACTATACAAATTAGGAAAGTGGCGAAAGATGTGTTAGGTGAATCTAAGGGAGGTGTACCGGCACAAAAAGAAGCTTGGTGGTGGAGTGAAGTAGTGCAAAATAAAATCAAGGCAAAGAGGGCATGTTACAAGTTACATTATGCTAAGAAAATTAGTGAAACTTTAGAGGCCTATAAGAAAGCAAAGAAGGAAGCGAAAAAGGCTGTCAATGAAGCAAAAGCTAAAATTTGGGAGGATTTATATAAAAAACTCAACTCAAAAGAGGGTGAAAGAGATATTTTTGGATAGTTAGGGCTAGATATAAGAAAACTAAAGATCTTAATTCTGTTAGATGCAAATGAAAATAGATGAAAAAACTATTTTTATAATCTTTTTAATGAAAATAAAGATGTTAGTATTACCTTAGGAGAGTTGGCCAAATCAGAAAAGTATATAAACCACAATTTCTACCGATGTATTCAAAAGAATGAAGTCAAAGAGGCTCTTAAACATACGAAGGGTGGTAAATCGGTAGGACCTGACAATATTCCTATAGAAGTTTGGAAAATACTAGGAGAAGTAGGAATCACTTGACTCACAAGACTATTTAATGAAATATGAAGAAACCAAAAGATGCTCGAGGAATGGAGAGTGAGTACACTTATACCCATATATAAGAACAAGAGAGACATTCAGAATTGTGCGAATTATCGAGGTATAAGTTAATGAGCCATACTATATAATTATGGGAAAGAATTATCGAACGTAGGTTAAGACAAGTATAAAATACAACAGATAACCAATCTGGATTCATATTAGGCAGATCTACTGTTGAAGCGATTCACCTTTTGAGATGTCTTTGAAATATTTTAGAGCAAAAAAGAAAGACCTTCACATGATATTTATTGATCAAGAAAAAACTTATGATAGGGTACCGAGAGAGGTTCTTTAGAGAATCTTGGAAAAAAGAGGTATCCCATTGACATACATTAACCTTATAAGAGACATGTACAATGGTGCAAAAACATGTGTGAGGACTCATGAAGGAATGACAAACTTCTTTGAAGTTAATATTGGGTTACATCAAGATCAACTTTAAGTCCATACTTATTTATAATTGTGATTGATGAGTTAACAAAACATATTCAAGATGAAATACCTTGGTGTATGTTATTTGTAGATGACATTGTGTTAGTGGAGGAGTCTAAGAAATACGTTAATAGAAAATTAGAACTGTGGAAAGAAACATTAGAAAGCAAAGGCCTCCGACTTAGTAGAACAATGACAGAATATATGAAATGTAAGTTTGATCATTTGGTTACTTCAGAGCACATAAAAATTAAAATTGGCACACGTTGCATCCCCCAAAAGGAAAGTTTTAAATACCTAGGGTCAATTTTTCAGAGTGATGGAAGAATTGATGGAGATGTTACGCATAGAATTAATGCTGGTTGGTTAAAATGGAGAGGAGCATAAGGTATTCTTTGTGATAAGAAGATACCATTAAAGTTTCTTTGTGATAAGAAGATACCATTAAAGTTAAAAGGTAAATATTATAGAACAACAATTAGACCTGCCATGTTTTATGGTTCTGAGTGTTGGGTAGTTAATCATCCTGAGAGAATATCGTTTAAGATGGTTTTGATATATAGAAAGAAGATCAAAAGAAGAACCTGATAGAAGGTAGGAAAAACTAAATTTGGAAAGTATTAAAAGAGGTAGAGGATGACCACAAAAGTGTTGGAAAGAAACAATAAAAAATGATCTAGCTTATTGTGAGTTAACCCCTAACATGGCACATGATAGGGCTGTGTGGAAACAAAGAATCCATGTAGCCGACCCTGTCTAGTATGGGAAAAGGCTTATTGTTAAAATAACATGGAAATCGATCTTGGGCTGTATCATTGTGCAACACTTTCATGAGTAGAAATAGTGGTTCTTATTCCCAGCTGCATAACTGAAATATTGGATAATTTGAATCTCTGGAGACTAATCTGGGCCTTAGCGTAGTCTCCGTAGCTTCTATTCTTAACTACCTCCTTTTTTTGATAGTTCGGCTATGCTATTGCATAGCACCTTCTTTTCTTTATAGTTCGACAAGCGACTTTGTCACCATTGACATACTTTTTCTACTCTCTTCATTTGCCACTTCAACAATAAAACGGCAGAGAGAATGTCAAAGCAAGGAATTTTTATTTTTGATTTTTGCCAGCGGTTAGCGGGAAGACGAAATTGATAGATTCATGTTTACTGTGTTTCTTGTGGAAGTAGTGCTAAATGCATATCTTTTGATGCATAATCTTGCATAAACATTTTTACCGTTCAATCTTTGAGATCAATGGTGATAAAATATTGTGTTAATATAAATAGTGTATTTAGTAAATGCAAAGTATAAAGTGTAATAGTATTTTTAATTCAAATATTCGTCTTTCATTTCAAAGAAATGTTTAGGCAAGATTATGTATCACAAGACATCATGCATTTTACGCTACCTATTTGCTTTGTATAGCATCCGCATAATATGTTGCACAGAGGATACAAAGGGCATCTTTAGATATACAGTGCTGGATCATAATATGTAGTAGCTTTTGAGGGCGTTATGGGTGAAGTATTGATCATAAAAGATTGACCTCTTCATGGAAATATAGATTCTTATATCAAATGTTCTTTTGGGTTGTTGCCAATGTACGTTTTGTTTGAGCAGAGAAACTTATTTTTTGATGGACATGGCACAAGATGTGATACGTTAAAGTTGAAGCAGTCAAGAAGACTCCAAGCAACATGAACCTTTGTATTTGTTGGTAGTCTTCTTAAACTCTAAATAGGAGTAGGAAAGCATGATCGGAAAATTTTTCATCTGAATTTCCGAAGTGCATGAAGTTGTGCTCCTATGTAGTTGGGGCTGGTAGATGAACCTTTTCGCTCATGGTTCGATTTGGTTCAGTCACAAAGAGTTTGTTCATGTAAGGTGTGCAGTGAGCTGAACATGAGCTGATTTGTTAAGCTTTATGAGGTTAACAGGACATTCAATTCGGCTGGCTTGGCTTGTATGGGCTCATTTAGGTTAAGTATATACAGTTTTTATTTGCATATACCTCAGAAAGCCATAACTGAATTAAAATAGTGTGCATGATATAAGAACATGATCACAGCTTCCAATTCTACAAGAAAATTGTATAAAAAGTGAAATGTTGACTCAATTCCTGACTGGGAAATTAAATTTTGTAGTAAAGATCATATGTTAGAAGTATCGTTTGGACTCTTGCTAGCAGCTTGTGTTCAACCCGGCTGAAACAAGCTAACGAGTCAAACACAAACAAGGTTTTAGAGAGCGAGCATGCAATGAACATGCGCTGTTTGTAGGGCTCATATACCATCATTGCCTGCAAAAGACCAATGCTTGGCTGGTTCAAGTGGTTTGCTAGGTCTTCTCCTTAAGCAAGGTCTTGGATTTGAATCTTGCAAATGAAGAAAGATCAATTCTGGGAGAGCTTTAACCTCATACTAGGTTGGCCCTACGCCAACATGATTAAGCTGGGTCCTTGTGGGATTCTGGATACCAGTGGTTTAATTTGAGAATGCACAATTGTTGTCATGTCTAAAGATGAACCTCGGCCCAGAGATCATTTTCTTAGGTTAAAAGGAAACCAAAGTTTTTGCGAACGGATCTCATTTTGGGGATCATGTGGTTTTGGAGATTGGTACCAACAAGCTTGCTAAATCGGTTTGGGGTTAAGTCAAATAAGTTTGGGTTTATCCATTCCAGCAAAACATAATATAATCTTTCGATTCATTTGGAAAGAAGGTTGTACACAAACCGATTCATAAAATAAGCGGTCATGACAATGTCATGATGCACACAATGAGCTCTACTTGTGCACTAATTGAAACTATCTGGCCTCATGCAAAACACAACCGCCTTCATCTATCACTTGTTTACGGAGGTAGATCTGCCCCTGGCAGTTTTGTTAATGGTGTGGAGAGGAAACTGGTGCGAACAGCATGAAGAGGGCCTTTGCATTGTTTCACGGCCATACTATAATGTTTTGCTAGTTTGAGATAAATTGTTAATTTTGATGAATATGAATCTTTCCTACTCCAAGGAATGCATGAAGATTTGTACGAAAACTCATGCTAGATCCTTGTATATTCAGTGCACAATAATTTCAGCTCTCATAAGTTGCAGTTTAATGCCTCTTTAAGTTGAAGGTCAAGAGTTCAGTCCTGGGGCATGCACATACTTGGTAGGGTTCTGCCTAACCCTGGCTTGGAGGCTATATGCCGTTCGCAACGGTTCTGTTCTAGGAGTCAAACACACCCAAAAGGCCTGGTGAGAACACAATCACCTAAGGCTTTTTATGAAGATGGTATTGACTGGACAATTTTCAAGTTAAACATCCTTCAACACCCACAAGCAATAACTAGCATGGATCCTCACTCAGGCTCAACAACGCATCATTTTTTTTTTGGAGATTTTATTTCTATAATAATTAGTTTTAAAAATGAAAAACCCGTTGACATAAAAAGAGACCAGCTTGTTGTTGGCCAGTGCTAAAGAGGAAAACGATGTCAATTTTAAATAAAATGATTCATGGAACTCTTAAACCTTGTTAAGAAAGCTAAAAAGAGCTCAGGAGTTCGACACCCAAAATGTAACCCTGCGTGCCAGTTACAATATGAAAATTGTGGCTTGACACCATACTTATTCAAATAAAGTTCACCTGAGGGGAAATATTGTGTTTTTAGTGTGTGCATGCGCGTGCCTGCATGTGTGTGTGTGTGTGAGCGAACAAGTCTGTTACTGAGTTCTGCTATGCTGGCGCCATTTATCAAGGAATATGAATATGGTGGTGCAAAAGGGATGACCTTAGGCATAGGTACCTTGATATTGTGATGCCTCTTCAATGAGCTTCCCAGACTCAAACACTATAAATTTCAAGTACCTGGAGCTGCAAAGACAAGAATATATCACAAGTCTAGGCCTTCAAAGAGTGCAATGGCTGCAATCTGCATTCGATGCGTGAGAACGGTTCCGAGCACAAAGCAGTTGATGCCAGGAAAAATTTTCAAACTATCGGCCCTCGATCAAAGCATGCAATGGAACAATCTTCGCATCATTTACTACTACAAGTTTCCCGGCAAAGAGCTAGCTATCAAAAGGTTGTCGCGGTCGCTCTCCGAAACCTTAACAAGCTTCCCGGCCATAACAGGAAGACTCCAAAGAGATGACAAAGGACACTGGCATATCAAAAGCAACGATGCCGGAGTAAGGGTCATTGAGGCTACTGCAAAAGTCAGCCTGGATGAGTGGATGAAGTTTGCTGATACTAGTGATGAGTTAAGACTTACATATTGGGATCATGAGCATGAAAACTCATATGTCTGGTCTCCTCTTCACATTCAGGTTCCTACTTAGTCATCTGTTGCTTAAGCTTGCCAATTAAGCAAATCTACTAGCATAGCCTACGAAAACCACATACACACACACACACACACACACATATATATATATATATAAAGAGAGAGAGATAGGTAAATGTTGAAGTAAAATAAAAAGTACAATGATACTTTTGATTCAAATGTCAAACGGTTGAACTTGTCGATAAAAAGGTTGACATGATTGAGTAGATTTGAGTGTAGATGTGGTTTGAGCATTTAACAACCTCCCTCTCTTTTTATTACACAAAGTATTTATTTTTTAATTCAAATCTTAATCGTTAATCATTCAATCAAATGATAGAAAAGTCCAAATAATATATATAAAATATTAGTAGGCAGTAGTATAAAATTTGTATTGCAAATCAAATGTATTTTAAGAAATTAATCCCCATTGACCATAGCTCAAGATTGACAGTTGGGATCGAACTTGTATACTACATTCTACTTATTTTAAGCATGATTTTTGGTTTGACGGATCGACAAATTAGTCCCCATGAACCCAAGCCAAGAGTTGTCCCAGTCTAGGTCGGATCTGTCATTCTTAGTTCCCATTGTGCTCTACTAGTGCACATTCGCACAATGAGTACCCTAAATGAGGTACAGTGAGAGATGACAATGAGTTCTAACATTGTCATCTAGCTGAGTACCCTAAATTCTACCGGTTGGCTTCTGGTCGACAGTAAAGCCATCAATGGATGGCTCGATCTAACATTTTTATTTTCTAACGGTGATCACACGAAGTTGTTGTATTCTACCAGAGATTGTGTACCAAAGGTCATTTTTATTTCTCTTTAATAAAGCTTACAGAGTTTGAAGGTGGAGGACTATCAATTGGATTGAGCTGCACTCATTTGGTAGCAGATATGGAGTCTCTCGACATGCTAGTCAAGGCATGGGCAAACACACATGCATCAAAAGCAAACCTTATAAAACCTCCACTCTTCTATCCATTAGCCTCAAAATTTGCAGAAAAATCCTTCTCCAAGCCTACCAATGACATAATAGAGTTCTACAAATCCATGACTAAACAAATAGACTATGACATCCCAAGTTTGGATTCGGGCGAGCACAATTATGCATCGGTCACATTTCTATTTACCGAGGATGCGGTCAGCAAGTGTATCAGAGAGGCACAACTCTGTTCGATCGACAGACCTACTTTGGGTGTGTTTGAGGCTCTAGCTGCCTTGTTTTGGATAAGCTGCAGCAAAGCAAAGGAAAATCATGAGCTGGTGGACATGTTAATATGTGTTGATATGAGGAAGACAATGGGATTCAGTTCTGAATTTTTTGGCAATGCCATGGTTTTCAATGAAGTGCACGACATCAGCAAGTTACAGAAAGGTGATCAGCTCTGCTCTGCATCAAGAGCCATACTTGATGTAGTTGGAAAGATGGAAGAAGAGGCAATAGATTTTGTTGCATATATGGACTCGGATACAAATGAGTTCAGTCAACTTCAGAGGACTAAGTTGCACTATGGACCTGACCTAGTCTGCGTGAACTTGGAGAACTTGTCACCGTACTCTGCTACATTTGAGGAAGGGATAAAGCCCTTCCACGTCTCCTATCAAATCCGGCCCGTCATCGGCAAGGGCCAGATTTTGATCATTCCTTCTCCACAAGGGGGATTGAGCAGGATTGTTGTGGCAACACTTCCTTCAGATCAAACAATCAAGCTTAAAGAAGAAACAGACATATTAAGGCTCAATCCAACAATACTTGAGGGGATGAAGAAAAGGATGAGCTAGTTAACGGCTCTAGCTTAAGCTAGCAGTTTGAACTATCCACTGCGATGACTACTGGTTCTGTTTCTGTTACATGTAGTGAATATGGCTTATAGTTTCAATACTCCATGTCCATTACAAACGATACATTTCACGAATTAGCTTTAAGAAAAAAAAAGAAACATCAGTATGATTCCCATATGAGCAAATTATATGTTTTTGAAACTTTTGATTTGATTTCTTTTGGGTGTTAATTTTGGACTCATTGATCTATAGGCTTTTCTTTCTTTTTTCTTGTTAGTTGCAGGATGCTGTGAAAGTTAGGCAAGGGAAGATATTAATGAGAAAGATGATGGTCTGCCAAAAATCTCAAAAGACGTTGATAGAAGGTGAAAATTAGAGAGAATCTTTCAAGTCAAGTTAAGCTCATATGTTGTGTGTGTGAGAGAAAAACATGATATATGCTTAGCATATTCAAACTCTTTTAAACTCTTGATAAGAGAGATTAAGGGTTGAAATTTAAAAGCAAAAAAGTAAAAAAATAGTTTTCTGAAAGGAACTATAAGTAGATGAGTAATTTCAGATTTTTACTTTTTGAATTCCAGCCTTTGATCTCTCTTATCCCATATAACTGTTCTTGTTCAAACTTCACGAGCATATTTGCATCTTTTTCATGCTAGACTCTCTTTTATCGCATGCACTGCCTTGACTATCATGACCATGGTTGAGGGTTGAGATTTTAACTTTTAAGGAAAAAGGTATAATACCATCTCTCATCTCTTACAGTCAGAACCAATGTTACAAGTGACTCAAACATACCCTTAACGTTAGGCAAAAACGTATATTTAAAAGGTTACTCTTTTAGTAACTTTAAACCACATCAGTATTTTCTTATTACTAAATTGCCCCTTTCAAACCAACTCTTGTATAAACGTCCTCTCTCTCTCTCTCTCTCCTCCACCCACCGCTGTTTTTTCTTGCCCATTTGTAGTTGTTTGTTATATTATGGTGTACCTTATTTTTTTCCTCTTCTATTTTCGTGGCTATTGTGGTATCTTAAGGCAAAACACCATTAACTGTTTATCAAGCAAGGGAACAAGAAAGGAACTTTCTAAACTTTCATTTACATGAAACCAGTGTGCAAGGAGTCCAAAAATGTATTATCCTCTAAATTCCAACAACAACCGTATGTGCAAGCCAAAGGAAAAGGGATGCATTAAAGTTATCTTACCTTCTATCCAAGATTTCATGGAGTATCTGTTGCATGTGATTATATGTTCTACGGCAAAAGAAAAGATGAATTGTCTTCTAAAATGAATGAATAATACGACAATAGCCATGAGAGTAGAAAAAAATTGGTGTACAACAAATATTCTTTTCTTTCATTTACAACACTGCGACTCTCAAAGATCGCCGAGCAAGACGGATTCTTAAATCCTTTCTTGTTCTGTTTACATGCATACTACCATTTCCAATCGAGCATCTAATAACACAGATGGTTTGCTTATATGTCTAGGTGTGAAGTAACAGGAGCTGTACAACATTAACCACGAGTGATACCACAAACATAAGCCTGAAGCATGGAAACAAAACAATGAATATGTGTTATTACTTCGACCACCTTTAATTGCTCTCACACATTTCAGCAAACACGTTCTTTGCAAACAAAATGAAAAACAATTTTGGCTCAGCCCCTACAATTCAGTTTGCTGGGATTGCAATAATTTGACCAACAGGATCAATGCTCAATCCTCTATAACTTCAAACCCGTAGATTCAGAGATAAACAACTATAACAAGATGAAAATAACAATAGAAGGCCTATAACAAAACAGGTGCTTCTTACCTAGTATAAATAAACATTTCCAGCTCATTTTCATGGATTTATGGCAAAGTAACACAGAAATTTGCTCATAACCGGCTACCACGAACGATGCCTGTAGAGTGATCCAAATTGCAAACGACGAAGTGTCTAAGATAGTGCATGACCGGCAGCAAAGGAGAGCAGTGGTGAGGGTGGACGGAGAGAGATCACGTTCCTCGGCTGTAAATGAAAAATATTGAGACGTGAAGGAGTTACTAAAAGGGCAAAATCTGGGCTGTTTGCCTAACGTCAAGGCATACTTGAATCAGTTATAACGGTAGGCGCACAGTTGCAACTAGGATAAAAGGTAAGGGGCAAAAGTGCACTTTTAACAGGAGACTTTTCCTCGCGCGCCCCTCCCTCCCGCGGTCCCGCCGCACTGTGGCTCGCTCGCGTTCTCTCTGAGGATGCTCCCTCCATATCCGACCAACGAGCAGATGGCATCTCCACCAAAGCACTGTTCTTCTGGTAAGCCATCTCTCTCTCTCTCTCTCTCTCTCTCTCTCTCTCTCTTCGTACGCACGTAGACATAGAAGCGCTTCTTTCTTTCTAGAGCCCATTATAAACCTAAATCTAACCTAAAATCACTAAGTGTTATTCCCCAAGTAGGCCTTCTCGTAAACGTGAGTTTGCTTAGAATTTCACCCACTCGGTCTGGAGCTTGAATCTCTAAATGTTACCCCCTGTCAATATTTCTATGTTGTTCTCTTCCGTCTTTTTGTCTTATTTTCTTGCTAAGGCCTCCTTTTGTTTTTCTCTCCTTTTCTGATTTTATGGGTTTGCTTGGTAGATCCATAAGTGCATATTTTTGTTGTAAATACCCTGCAAGACAATCTTGAAGTAGCCACTACATCCCAGCTCTCTCTCTCTCTCTCTCTCTCTCTCTCTCTCTCTCTCTCTCTCTCTCTCTCCCCATTTGCCGGTGACCTCCATCAAACTCTCAGATATGCATGGACTGCATCCTTTGAAACGTACTGTAACTAATGAGGATTGTAACTGGCATTTTCACCAAAGGCAGCATGTACAATTGCGCATTTATGTTTTTCGTGTAATGGTTGACAGACTGGTTTTGTTCTCATATGCAGATAATGGAGTATGTATGATGAACAATGCATGGAGGGATGAACAGTCCCAAAGTTTTATCCATTTTGTTTCTTCCTTCCTAAGTGCAAATGCCTATCGACTCAACTTCCTCCCAATAGCTCCTGTAATGCCTTCTATTCAAGATAGGATCTACATAATGCCTACGATGATTCTATATCTCAAGCTTCATGATCATGGAGTGCAGGATTTTATTTTCAACAATGGTGGACTATCAGTGGCTTTCATCTTTATCACACATTGGGATTCTCAAAAGGTCCCAGCAGTCTTTGCCAGGTAACTGTTCAGTGTCAGTGCTCAAGCTTCATGGTTTATGAGCTGTTTGACATCGACATTTTCTACAGAATCAACAAGCTGAAAAGTCAGTTTCGCCATTTCTATGTTGTTGCCACTATCACTTCAATAGAGCAAAATGAATCATTTATTGATTCATATTTCAAGTGAGTAGCAGTGCTTTCATTAAGCTGGTTTCCTAGTTTTGGAGAATGTGAGCTATTCATTGTGATGAAGGTATGACATGGAGATTGGTAAACCCACATTCATCGTTGTGGACAATCCAGAAATGGGGTTTGAAAAGCTTGTGAAGGTAGCACATGTAAGAGGAGGTATGGGTTTTAGCTTTTGTATGCTCCTAGAATGGTTAACTCTAAGCATTCCTGGTTATCCGTATAATCTTCCTCTGTAGAATATAAGAAAAAAGATGCCATCTCGAAGTTGAAAGCTGAGGTTAGTACAGTGAATTATTAGATCATTCACCACTAAGATGTAGCTGATGAAAGCGGTGTTGTGTTTCTTCAAAGCGTGAGCGTTCAGTGCAGGTTATCAAAAACTATGTCAAGGTGGTCACTGCTATTCCTGGACTTAATAAGCATGACGCAAATGCGGTAATATAGCTCTCATTTCAAGCAAGCAGTCTAAACTTTTATACATTCTTTCTGTTTCGGCTTGTTCATGTTACAGTTACTAGGCACAATGAGGTATGAGAAAACATAATGGTGAGTGCCTTTTTGTTTACTCTGAACTTAGAACCATCGCGCAGTTGCAAAATTCATGATGTTGCTTTCCATTACATGGGTAGTAAAAGACTGATGATTTCCATAATACACGTTTTATCATCTCTGTGTATGTTTTGATTGCTGTTCCTTAATTGCCACTTTTCTATTGTTCTCAACGGTTGCTTGTTTTCTTCCTTTCAGCTTATTGGTTCCATTGGTTCCATTGAAGCATTATCAAAGGCTTCCAAGGAGCAGGTAATGGAGAATACGGACCTTTCAGCTGAAAAAGCAGAAAGAATTGAACGTTTTTTCAGAGACCCCAAGTACTATCTTCGTCCAAAGCTCACTTAGAATTGAGCTGTTTTCATCAAGAAGGAACTTGAACATTTGAGAAAATAACGGAGATAATCATAACTGGATGACCTTACTTCTGTTGTGGACCGATAAATATAAATGGGAACCTTGATGAGAGACGTGTCTCTATGAGCTTATGATCTAATTGTTACAAAGTCGTATATGCAAAGTTATGATGCAGTTGTGGCGGACTTGTAGTTAAAAGGCCGGCAACATTATGCCAACACTTGTGAGGCTGTTAGATAAAAGGTTAATGTAGCACTAATGAAAGATAAAATGGGAGACAAATTTAAGATGACTTAACATTTGGGGAGATGGATACAGCTCTTCTAAGGTGCGAAACTAGATGGTGATCTAAAGGGGGAGAAAAACCACTGGAAACAATAACATGGTCTTTGCTTTCTTGGAGTTAGGCCAGTGCAAAATTGCAATTTCGCTCAAAATCCACTTATCTCCATGTTACCCACTTAGATCCAATTGAACCTCCATCTGGTTTGGTTTGACACGATGAACATGTAAAGAGTGTTTCATGAATGATGATGCTTATGTACAGCCTTTTCATCGTTAGGGTTTGCATTTGATCAATCCATCAGGACTTTTAAGTGCCAAACCTGTGATTGTTCGTCTCCAAAACAATGACCATTATCTTTTTTTTTAGAAAAAAAGGTCGGATGGAGAGAATGAGTCCTCAACAATAAACACCAGTTATGTATGATGAGTGATGGCTGGTTGTGTGAAAGAGGAATATGAGAAAACAAGGGATCTGCAATTCAAATTCAATGTTCGGTCAACAACCAACATTTACTCAAAGGGTGAAGATGGGAAAAGAAGCCTCTTGCAAAGAACCATCACTCAGAGAGCTTAGTGCACATGGCAGGGACTTGACTCACAAGATGAAGGTCACGAGCTCGACAAAGAGCGTTCGCAACTGGCTTCAGCCTCCTTGTTGGAGCAAAAAATACAACAGTATCTAAGCTTTTTCTCACCCTGTGGGATTGGTTACATGGATTCTTTGTTTGTGTAGAGCACGATCCTATGCCATGCTACAATTAACTTTACTTTTGTTTTATTCTAACACTTTTATAGACTTTTTTATCAACTTTTAATACTTTTATCATCTTGTTTTCCACATCTTCTTAGTGAAATTTCCTTTTTTAGACGTGTCTAAATTATCTTCAATGGTTTTCCTTCATTTTAACATCTACTATTCCTATTTGTCTCTAATAATGTCATTACAAATACAGTCCTATACACCCTCGGTATCTTTATTTCTGCCACAGCAATCTTTACACGTTGATAGCTATCCAAAACTCAATACTATATAAGATAGTGGGTTTGATTATTGTTCTATAATAATCTTTTTAGTAAAAAAAGAAAGGAAAAAAGCTCTCATACAACAGATCATAAAAAGCTCTTCACTTTCTCCCATGAAAGAAATGCTCTAGGTGACTCCACTTAGTGTGGAATAATGCTTGCGTTTGGTTTTGGTGGGTGAAGAGGGATAGGTCTTGACTCTTAGGATACTGTTTTGTGTGAAAATATGCAAAATATATTATTATTGATTAGTTTTGAACCCAAAGGTGCACACCCCACTGGTTAGGAGGTTTGCTTTATCATGATGGTTTATGAGTTCAATACCTGGGTTTGAATATAATAGGCCCCTGCTAACCTCAATCTAGTATCTAAAAAAGGGAAATTAAACATTCTCTCTGTGTGTGTCTGCCTGTCTGCGTATGTGTGTGTATGGACCAACAATGGATTTGAATTCAGATGAAAACCAATATCCAATTTGATGGATTTGGTGAAATATGATAGAGGGATTCCAAGTCATAAACATGGCCGGTGCGGAACCGGTTTGACAGTTTAAACTGGAACCAAACGACCACTAAACCATCATTAATCGGAATTGACAGGTTCCAAAATCATAACTGAAGAACTTTCGGTTTGGTTACCGTTCCAGATATCTAAGAATTGACCTAGAACTAAAACCAGAACTGATATAAAAACTTAAGGTTTAGTTCTAATTTGAACTACTGGTTCGACATCCCGATTCACCAATCCCGCCTCTGACAACCTCGTAAGGAGGCTGTCTGTCAAACAGCCTCCACCGTGAGGCTGGTTGACAGCCTCAAGATCTATTGAGGTTGTCAACCTCATGATGAAACCAGCCTCAAGATCTATTAATCTTATGATGGCTCTCCCATGATGAGATTGATATTTTTTAAAATTTTAAAAGCTAAATTTTATTAATTTATTTAAACAGTTCTATATTTAAATAGGAATTGTTGGTTTACAAAACTATAATTGAAATTGGTCTTGAACTGATTTTGTTGTGGTTAAGATTTTAAGAAAATCAAAATTGACGGTTTGAAGCTGAGAGTTTGAAACCATGAGTTCCAAGTAACCAATTTACTCGAAACCAAACATGTCTATCAAGTCGTGATATTTTGCGTTTTGGGATTTAAACTTTGGTCTTAGTTAAGATTCATCCAACGGTTCTCTGCGTAGGGCCCATGCATGGCCTCCATGCATCCATGCCATCCATATGTTGTGCTTATAAACGGAAGCCATTCATCATCATCATCATCATCACCGGCACTTCTTCTTCCAAAGTGCCGTTGGAGTTCCTGTATTCAATTTTCTATTGCCACGTGGATGCCATCAGAGCGAAGTAGCTCAGCATTTTAACCCAACCCAGCGCCCTTTTAGCGTTTCAAAGAAACGAATTCGACCGTTAGAACTCTCTCTCACTCTCCACCTGTTTCCCTCGACAATTGGTACGGGAAGAATCTAAGGAATTGAACAGTCTAGTGTGTGATCAAGACTGAGCTCTCTCTCTCTCTCTCTCTCTCTCTCTCTCTCTCTCTCTGTCTGCCTCTCGATGGATCGATCTTTTGAGGAGAAGGAATCCATGTTTCCAGAAGAAGAAATGTTGGTAGATCAAAACTTAGGCTTCCCTCTGGGATACGCCAAGCTGTGCAGAGACCCAACTCTCGGAAATCCCTACACCAGAGGCCCGCCGTTCGCCTTCACTCCATACATCTTAGATCCGCGAGATGTAAGACATGATACATCCGGTCTCCGTTGTGTTTCTTTCTTCTTCCCATGTTAACGGAGGAGTCGACAGGATTTCTTGAAATCTGATCTTGTGGGTACTTGAAATTTTCAGGCTTTGAGGACAAAACAAATGAACCAGCTGTTCCCCATCATCGATTCTGACAGCAAACCCATCATAAACCCCAAGAAATATACTGATCTACTATGGAGAAGGCTGAACCATCTTGGGTAATGTGTGAAGTCACAGTCATCTTTCTGATTTTTTTTTTATCACAGATGTTTATTCAGAGGATTTTGTTTCTGATTTGAGCTATGCCTGTTTGTTACTGTTCCTTTCAGCAATGCGGGGTTTGACCCGGAGAAGTTCCGAGTCGATCCTTACGGCAATGTATTGTATTTTCATGCTGATCCTGCTTCTCCCTTGGCGTGGGATATTGATCACTGGTTCCCCTATTCAAGTAAGGAATCCGTTGTTCTTCTGTTTCTTGTTTTAATTAAGGTGCAGTTGTTTTGATCCTCTTTCATCTGCCTTTATTGATCTTGAAATGTGAATATGGCAGGAGGAGGGAAAACCGTTCCTAGCAATCTTAGGATATTACAGAAGCAAGTGTGCCGAAAGAAACAGAACACGCCCGAATTTCTACTACCTTGGTGGGATCTTCAGTTAGGCATCTCTGTGGCCCAATTCCTTTCAATATTCGCATCGCGATGCAGCGATTTCAGGTTAAAATCTTTTCTGAAACCATTCCCAGCTTTGTTGATGGTGATTACTATTTCTCTAATTGGAAGAATGTTTTTGCAGGCAAAGAGCATTTTCACTACTATTCTCTGAAACCGATAGCGGGGAGCTCAAGGACTCGCAAGTTTGCACTTCTCATGCTTTCCCTTTGCCCTTTGAGGAGAAGAAACGGCAATTTGGTCTTGCTCCGGCTGCTATTGTTCAATCAAACAGGGATTCGGATGCACACTTCTTGAAAAGCTTGGATTTTAATCAACTACACAGGAGAAACCCTGGAGAAGAAGATCATCAAAACGTGGTGAACGCAATCGAAAAATACCGTCCTGGTATGTGTATGGAAAGCCGAATTTTGTCTTCAGAAATGGAGTTGGTAAAAGTCAGAGAAGTGGCAGAAAGAACAGAAACAGGGATATGCAAACTGGATGATGAGTTGATAGAATTGAAGAGGAGAAACGAGGAAGAAAGAATAGCATTACAGGAGCTTGAAACCATCCTCATGAAGAGGAAAAGAAGAGTAGAGAAAGCCAGGCAGCTATCAGAGGCACAGGCATCTTACAGGGCTCTGCTCGAAAAGATGATTCGCGATGCAATGCATCAGTAAGATAATAATTAACTTTGTTACAGATCGTTTTAGTTGTTTTACTGTCTGTGCTTCTGTCCTTTTATTCGTCAGTAAGATTACATTTTTATGCAATGACAGGAATGTTGTCTACAAAGAGCAGCTTCGGCTGAACCAAGCTGCAACCACCGCGCTCATGGCGAGACTGGAAGCACAGAAAGCTATATGTGAATCATCAGAAAGGGAACTACAGAGGCGATTCAAGCAGCGAGATGAGGTTGAGAAACAGACAAGACCTGAATGGGAGTCGGCCAGGAAGAGAACAAGGATGGATGCTAACCAATTAGAAGAAAGGCTTAATAGGACCGGTGAGACGTCTAAAACAGTCCGTAGGCCGAAGAGAGCTTCACAAAAGGAGCTGAGGTTGTTCTTAGAAGAAGACAAGAACGCACGTGAAATGGGCATGCACATGAATGAAGTAAACGAGAGAGATAATGAAGTAGAACTACAGAAACATAAAGGAGTGAGCAATTTGGTTTTTGGTGATTTTGAAGAGTGCAAGCGGAGACTAGACAGTAGGTTTAAGAATCTCGCTGTCGAGGAAGCGAAACCCGGTCAACCAACCAGGCTTAACAAGACTTTATCCTCAGTTCCTAGAGATGAAGATGAAACTGAAGAAGAGTACAGAAGGAAGATTGGCAAGTTGAATGTCGACAACTGGCTTCAGAAGTTGCTAGACAACACACAGGAAGAAGGTTGTCTCTATGACAACCCAGATCTAGGGAATGCCGACAAAGAGGACGAAAAGAAGAATTCAGGCACTGAAGAGCTGACCAGAAAGTTGAACCCCAGTAATCCTCAGGAGATCAAGATTCTGAAATTGCGTTCCATAGAGGAGATCGAATTCAAGAAGAATCCAGAGGAAGTGCTCGGAGAAATTGGCAATGTGGTGCTGCAGAGTGAAGGGGGTGATGCCGATGAAAATGGTGGAGTTGCAGATAGTCGAGCGCACCGGCATGGAAAAGGAATCAGAAAGAATTCTGAGACAAGCAATGCAGATTTGATCAACTACAGAGAGAAATCGAGAAACAGGAAGAATTTTGATGCAAACGATAGTAGTGTGGGGAACCTTAAGAACAGAGGATATGGATCAACTCCTACTTCTCCATTTTCTGATGTGGGCATGAGGAAGGAGGTTGAAAAGAGAGCGGGGAAGGAAATAATCGAGAATGGTGATGACAATGATGAGAACAACATGTATGAGGAGAATCAGATGATTAACTTGATCAAGGCATCCATCAAAACTAGTTCGCATCCATCAAAACATCTATGATTATCCTTTGTTCTCTTTGAAGATATTTCAATCAAGTAAATAGCAATAAACCGTTGCTATAAGGGAGCTAGATAAATGTTTAAGCAGATGATTAACTTGATCAAGGCATCCATCAAAACTTGTTCGCATCCATCAAAACATCTATGATTATTATCCTTTGTTCGCTTTGAAGATATTTCAATCAAGTAAATAGCAATAAACCGTTGCTATATGTTTCGTTAGAGGGTTGAAATTTGGTTTGGTGTTCAGTTTGATGAAAGTGTTATTTTAATGACTATTAATTAATAAAGCTTTCCTTTCTAAATTTCATCCAAGTATGCATAAAAATCTAGCGCAGAGTGGTATGGTTTTCACTACTTAATGAGGTTTATGGTTTTGTTGGCGTATTTTTGTGTCACCATTTATCAATAAAATTCTTCACTATCAACATGTTTCAGGTAAGAATGATCATTTGGTTCGCTGTCTGTTCAAATGAATGTGGTTGCAGTGGTGGCTTGCGTGGTGATTAAAATGAAAGAAAAACGTTAAGGTGGTTTGGACATTTGGAGAGAGCTCTCAAGGTCGATGGCAAACTTAAAAGAGGGAGGACAGCCTCCAAAGTGTTATGACTAAAACATGATCTAGCTTGTTGGTGTTTCTCCTCGTATCTTTATGAGAAAACATTAACTTTGTTAAGATTTTAGGTCTTGATATTCATGAGACAATACAACAACAAAAACAACTAAGCCTTTTTCCATAGACGGGATCGACTACATGGATTCTTTGTTTCCACATAGCTCTATCATGTGTCATGTTAGCGGTTAACTCACAATAAGTTAGATCATTCTTTATTGTTTCTTTTCAACACTTTTGTGGTCGTCCTCTACCTCTTTTAATACTTTCCAAATTTAGTTTTTCGTACCTTCTTACACATTCTTCTTTTGATCTTCTTTCTATATGTCCAAACCATCTTAAACGATATTCTCACATTTTATCCTCTATTAGTGTCACTCCTAATTTGTTTCTAATAACATCATTATATATATGGTCTTTTCTTGTATGACCACTCATCCATCTCAACATCTTCATTTTTGTCACAGATATCTTTTATACATGTTGATGATTAACTGCCCAACACTCAAATCTATAAAACATGACAGGTCTAATTGCTAACACTCAAATCTATAAAACATGGCAGGTCTAATTGCTGCTCTATAATATTTACCTTTTAACTTTAATGGTATCTTCTTATCACAAAGAATACCCAATGCTCCTCTCTATTTTAACTAACGAGCATTAATTTTATACATAACATCTCCATCCATTCTTTCATCACTCTGAAAAATTGACCCTAGGTATTTAATACTTTCCTTTTAAGAGATGTAATGTGTGCCAATTTTAATTTCTATGTCCTCGAAAGTAACCAAATAATCAAACTTACATCCATATATTCTGTCTTTGTTCTACTAAGTCGGAGGCCTTTGCTTTCTAATGTTTCTTTCCACAGTTCTAATTTTCTATTAACATTTTTCTTCACTAACACAATGTCATTTGCAAATAACATACACCAAGGTATTTCATCTTGAATATATTTTGTTAACTCATCAATCACAATTATAAATAAGTATGGACTTAAAGTTGATCGTTGATGTAACCCAATATTAACTTCAAAAAAGTCTATCATTCCTTTATGAGTCTTCACACATGTTTTTGCATCATCGTACATGTCAATTATAAGGTTAATGTATGTCAATGAGATACCTCTTTTTTCCAAGGTTCTCTAAAGAGCCTCCCTTGATACCCTATCATAAGCTTTTTTTAGATCAATAAATATCATGTGAAGGTCTTTTTTTTTTGCTCTAAAATGTTCTATAAGACGTCTCAAAAGGTGAATCGCTTCAACGGTAGATCTGCTTGACATGAATCCAAATTGGTTCTCTGTTGTACTCAATACTTATCTTAACCTATGTTCAATAATTCTTTCCCACAATTTCATAGTATGACTCATTAACTTGATACATCGATAATTCACACAATTCTGAATGTCTCCCTTGTTCTTATATATGGGTATAAGTGTACTCGCTCTCCATTCCTCATGCATCTTTTGGTTTCTCCATATTTCATTAAATAGTCATGTGAGCCAAGTGATTCTTATTTATCCCTAGTATTTTTCAAACTTCGATAGGAATATTGTGTGGTCCTACCGATTTACCACCCTTCATATGTTTAAGAACCTCTTTCACTTTATTCTTTGGGATACGTCGGTAGAAATTGTGGTTTATATACTTTTCTGATTCGGCTAACTCTCTTAAGCTAATACTAACATCTTTATTTTCATTAAAAAGCTTATAAAAATAGGTTTTCCATCTATTTCTTATATCATCATTTGCCACTATAATTTTTTCATCCTCGTCTTTGATGCATCTAACAGAATTAAGATCTTTAGTTTTCTTATCTCTAGTCCTAGCTATCTTAAAAATATCTCTTCCACCCTCTTTTGAGTTGTGTTTTTTATATAAATCCTCCCAAATTTTAGCTTTTGTTTCATTGACGGTCTTTTTTGCTTTCTTATAAGCCTCTAAAGTTTCAGTAGTTTTCTTAGCATAATGTAATTTGTAACATGTCCTATTTGCCTTGATTTTATTTTGCACTACTTCACTCTACCACCAAGCTTCTTTTTGTATCGGTCTACCTCCCTTAGATTCACCTAACACATCTTTCACCACTTTTCTACATATCACAAGGTGTACTAACATAAGTCGAAGTATCTCCTTAAAGGACTTTATGTTTAAATATATCTTCTTACTCACTTTTGAGGTTCCACCATTTAATCCGAATAGCTCAATGCACTCTTTTCTTCTTTGTCCATTTTTTTATTTGTAAATCTATAACTAAAAGTCGATGTTGGGTGGTTAAGCTTTCTCCTAGAATTACCTTACAATCTTTACAACACGCTCTATCTTTTTTCTACAAATAAAGTAATAAATTTGTGTTTGTGATAAGCCACTCTTATAAGTAATTAAATATTCATCTCATTTTTTAAATATTATATTGACTATAAAGAGATCAAATGCCATAACAAAATTTAAAATCTCCCTACCTTCCTCATTTATATCCCAAAACCAAAGTTTCAATGAATACTTTGATATCCTAATGCCTCTTTACCGACATGTCCATTTAAGTCTCCTCTTAAACAAATCATCTCCCTTTGTGAAATCTTTTGAACCACTTTATCTAACTCTTTCCAAAAGGCTGCCTTTATACTATCTTCTAGTCCTACTTGAGGTGCGTAAGAACAAACTATATTTAAAACCTTTGCTCCTAACACTAATTTCAATGTCATAATTCGGTCACCGTATCATTATATGTCTACTACACTATCCTTTAAATATTTATTTATCATAATACCAACTCCGTTTCGAGCCTTTTTCTTACTTGAGTATTATAATTTAAAACCTTTATCCTCTATCTCTTTTGCTTTTTTTCCAACCCACTTTGTCTCTTGTAAACATATAATATGAATCTTTCTCTGAATTATAGTATCTACCACCTCCATTAGCTTATCGGATAATGTTTCGATATTCTAAGAACCAATACGAATCTTATTATTTAGGACTAGCTTCCTTACCCCCGCATCTATCCATATTGAAAATGTGGAGACCATCTCTGTAAATTATTCACTACATTCAGGAGGCAATGTAGCATGACTAACTTCTTTACCCACACCCGTCTATGATGTGGGAATCCTCTCTGCAATTGATTCACTACATTCGGGTGAAAATGTAGTGACCCTTGCTTACTTATCACTGTATTCGGGTTCTACGGCGTGTCGCTAGACAGGGACACCCCAAAGAAATGCTCATAATTTATGTAATACATGGTATAAAAATCCGACAATATTTTACGGTGGCTGTCAGAAGCCTAACACAACCCTCCTCCTTTATCCGGGCTTGGGACAGGTAATGCAAGGGTGCATGGGCGGAGTTGATATTCGTGAGACAATATGATGGGAAATGAAATATTCCTAGTCATTTTAGGAGTGCAGGAGAAAAGAAGAAGTGTAAATTACATGTTGGAAGTGGAAAATAGTTGTACAACTTGGCTTTTCCTTGTTTTCTCTTCAAACATTTCTTGAGAATTTCGATCTTAACTGCAATTCTGGCAGGGGGGAGGTTGGTTGGACCAGCCTGAGCATTCTACATGGATGAGATTCTAATGGTCTGGATAGCTCCACTATTTACAGATGTGAATTGCCTAAGGCAAGCTGTTAATGTACTTGCAGAGACAGTGCTTGTAACTTCATACAGCGAGTGGAGACGACCTATGACCTCTTCGATGATATAATTCTTCTTTCAGATGGACATATTGTCCGTCAAGGGCAAACCAATGTTAGGTTTCTTTGCAAAGATGGGCCTCAAAAAGTCCCGAAAGGAAAGGTGCTGCAGACTTTTTACAAGGGGCAAGCTACAAAGGAGCCAACTGTACCTGGTTCAAGCATTTGTATGATTTTTAGTTTCATGATGTTTCAGACCAATGTGTTGAGCAGTTAATGATCAACATGTATAAAAGATTTTTGTAGCAGACATGAAGATGTTGAGATGGATGTGTAGTTATAAAGGAAAGACTACCAATAGATCATAAAAAGAGAAGATCATTTAAGATGGTTTGAACATCTTGAATGACAATCAAAAGAAGCTTTGGTAAGAAGGTATGAGAAAGTAAATGAAAATGTTAAAAAGAGAAGGAAGAAGACTACAAAAATATTAAAAAGACGATCTAACTTACGTTGAGTTCACTATTAGTATAATAACATATGCTTGAGCTCCATGAAAATAAAGAATCATTATAGCTGACTCCATCTAGTATGGGAAAAGGCTTAGTTGTTGTAGCTGTCGATGTTTCATCCCAAGTAGCTGTTGCTATTGATCATATGCTCAAAGATTTGTACTGATCAACTACACGTGGTGTGTGAAAGTCTTCGCGTGATTGGTTCTTTGTCAATATATGCTCCTGATATTTGGACTTCATTAGAAGGAAAAAATCTGTGAAACCATGCTCTCTTATATTCATTTTCAGATGGTTGCAACTTGGTAACCTTTTCGTGACAAAACGCACTTGAACGTCTGTTAGTTAAAAACTTCAGTCAGTTACATATTGTGCCTAATTTATGTAGCCTCTAAGAATCGATCTGAGTATACATATTCATTTACTAGGTCACATCGACAAAAGATCAAACGCAGTACTGGGCACACAAAGATGAACCCCACAACAGATTCATCACTGCTAAGGAATTCATTTAGACATCCAAATCATTCTACATCAGTCAGAGATTGAAAGAAAAACTAGAGTCTCGCTTTGACAAGGTTAAGAGCCATCCTTCTGCACTAACCACTTCGAGGTATTTGTTCTATACTCTCAAAACTATTCAATTCATAACCCTTCGTATCATTGCCATGACAGTCTTCCTGAATACAGAGATGCTTAAGGATACAATTAGTGATGGAGGAGTTTATCTTGGTGCCCTGTATTTTAGCCTTACCACAGTCATGCTTAATGGGTTTGCAGAGTTTTCCATGACGAATGCAGAACTACCTGTCTTCGATAAGCAAAGAGATTAGCTATTCTGTCCAGCGTGGGCTTACTGACTTCCTGCTTGGATCACTAAGATCCCCATATCATTTATCTGTTTGGGTACTTACAACTTAATACATTGTGGGTTATGACCCAGCTCCTGGAAGGCAAGGGATACACAAATGAACAGATCTTATCTTTGTCAGTTTTCTTTTCCAGCATTGTCACGCCATTCTGCAATCGAAACATTCTTTCTTGATGTCGGATTGTTTAGGCAGATACTGCTACTAATTGCAGTTAATCGAATGGCTTCTAGTCCTTTCCGTTTGATTGTTTCAGTAGGCCGAGACATGATTGTCGCAAATACATTCATCTGCATATGGTTCTTTGGTTTTATAATTCGAGTGGAAGGTTTTAAAACAAAAAGCTGCTTACTTACCAAGTGATGCGCTTTAAGGAAATTTGTATACTTAATATTTTCTCCACAATTTTTGGGTTTTGATTTGATTATGAGAGAATATGGTGGATCTGGGATATCGGTCTTCTCCCTAATGTATGGGCAGTAAATGAGTTTCTTGGGAGAAAAGTTAGCAAGGGGTCATATCATCTCGGATGTGACGGTGGCCATCCTACATTGAATCGTAGACATCCTACTGACTAGCATCGTAAAATGCAAAGCGTTTTCTATGATCCCAGTCATTCAGATGAGAACATGTCAATGGCTAGCAGTATGCCAACCCAATTTAATGTGTAGTGATAGAAAATATTTTGTTAACCACTGATGGTTCATTACTACCTTATATCTCTTTCTTGCATGCATGTGCGCACACGCACACACACGAAAAAGAAAGTAAGAATATGAATTTATTTGCTACAGTCAGAACCAACAATTAAGTTAAAGACTTCTTTTGCTTTCTCTTCTTTCATTAGGTTTTGAAAGAATCATGCACACATTGACAGGTTTAGGTACCTTCATGACAGATTACAGATAGACGCCTCGTCTTCTCAGATTCAAGTCTTTATTGTGAAAGCCTTCATGTAGAGTCACAGTGGCTTGCCAAGAACAGTTGTATAAAGTTTTATCTACAGTTTAACCAAAATCATATGGTTGATGTATATAATAAAAGAACTTCAATCCAGTACAGAGTAAGGCATTCTAATTATTTGGTGTGACAAAACTTGGTGCCATAACCTCTCAACTAATCTAGTTTTCTATGGCCATCTAAACCACATTAAGGTCAAATTTTACTTTCCAGAAATCCCAACCAATCAATTGCAGAACGTTGCCATCTGCTCAAAATCAAGCTGGCATCAAGCAGCGGTGGCTCGTGGGTGAGGCCATGAAGGCAACAGCCTTAGGCCCTCCGAGAGAGAGAGAAAGAGAGAGAGAGAGAGAGAGAGAGAGAGAGCACCATCCAGGTTTTTCTTTCCAATAGGAGTTGGGGCCAATAAATCTGTCGAAAATATGTATTTTTGACAATGAAATCCTCACATGAAAGGGGAGTATTTCATAACGTGTTTTCCATTGCAAACCTAAATTTCCTCATTTTTTTATCATTTACCTCAAAAAGAAAGTGTCCCATGGCAGGGGTTCATGGTTCGGGCTGGTTTGGTTCTAGCCTCAACCTTGAACCAAGCCGTGGTTTTTGGTATTTTAAGAACTGAATCAAACTGTGGACAGTTTCGGTTTGGTTCAGTTTTAAACCACGGTTTTTATTATAGTGAAATATAAGAATAACGGTCGAAAGAACATATCACAAGTGGTGACCCTCTCTCTTATAAAAAAAATAATAATTTAATATCACGTAATCAATGACCACATATAGATAGTGTATCTTAGTCAAAAGGGTGTGTTAGTTCGATGCCTCTTGAATGATTTTTATTGTGCTCAATGCATCCTTCACCATGTTTCCTTCTCAATATGTGATAGAAATCATCCATCATACACGATACAGTTTTAACACAGAAATCGAGAATCAAACTGCCAATTTTAGTTCCTAATAGAACCAAACCGTTCGACATCTACAACAGAACCAAACCACCTGTTCTAGCAGTTTGGTTCGGTTCAATGAACACCCCTACCTGTGGCATTGAAAAGGCACTCCTAGTAGCTGTACCTTCGATTGCTTGTTAGTAGGACCGTAGTATAATATTCCACATTACCTTTCAAAATCGTATGTTCATAGGGGCCTTGGCCAATTCTCTGTGTTGGAAACACAGCCACATCTCTCTTCTACTGCCTCTGGTATTTTATCACCAAAGCCCGTTTGGAAAACGTACGCCCGTGATAGTAATTGTTTTCTTCCTCCTCCATAAACAAACAGAAAGAAGCCGTACTCCGTGAGATGCTGAAAGGGTGACACATTCATGAGAATCATGCGAGAAAACTGGATTTAGATCACAAATTTAATAGATTTACTAGGTTGATAGTCGGTCTATCATCTAAAGAAGGTACGAAACCAAAACCAATGTTGTAAATACGGTATTAGACCCCGTATCCTACAAGACATTACTAAACTCATACGATACGGGTGATTCTTAAATTATTTTAAATTTCAGCACCGTACCAAGAGACAGTGGATTCAATGTCAAAACAAACAAACCTATCATGACACGTATATATTGCTTTCAGACCTTATTTTGAAACTTAAGATTGATTACTATTAATGGATGTATAATAAAACTTTTAGAGAGAAAAGAGTTGGTCTTCAAAAGGATAAACAAGCAAGAGGAGACAAAGAAACTAGCCTAAAAAGGTTTAACACATCAAAGCTTTGATTAAAAAACATGAATTTTGAAACTTATACTATATCGTGCGATACATGTGATAAATGGTGTTTTGTGATATTGGTACCTGAATCATATTGGTTAAGGTATTGATATGCATGATATACGTATCATATCAATACAATACAATTTTTATAACATTATGGAAGAAAACAGTACAAAATATGATTTAAATGCTAATATGACACAAGATAAAGTACAAACACGACTAAAAAATCCATGTAATTGACTGCACTTATAACAGGGATTAACTGATAAAGCTTGTTTTGGTTTTTGCTGAATGTGAGTACATTTCATGCAAGCTAGGTACTTGTGTACGTATTAAACGATAAAACAATCAGCATTCACATAGTCTAATTCTGTACATATTTTCATACCCGAATGAAAGTGCAAACCCCTGGATATTGACATCCGTAATACAAGTTCCAGTTCATTGAAATTCAAGCTTGCTAAGCATGGAACTTAAAATTCTATGTAGCTGACTGCATCTAGTGTGGGAAAAGGCTTGGTTTTGGTTCACATGTCGCGTTAAAGTGCACGCATGCGATATTGACATCCGTTATGTGGCACACGTGCACGCGAGTAACTGGTCCCGACGACGGTCACAAGGCCAAGAAACAGAGGTGGGTGAGCCGTTTCCCATGGGGGATTCAAAACTGTGGGGCTTTCTCACTTAATAGTTGTCGCTCCCAAGTGGTCCTCATTGAGTCCTACATGCAGTCTCCATTGCACACAATAATCTTCCCTCTTGGTGAATTCCATTCTTTTGTTTATTTTGTTATCTGGCATATTTGCAGTTTATACACATACATGCATGCACTCACACACATAATGATCAAGATTTAGTGGATATTGCCTAAGTTTGAGTGGCTTGGATTTGTTTTAAAGTGAGCAAATGTATGATCTAAAATTGAAGATAACATGTACTTAGCATTACTATCGACTTGATTTTCCTTTTGGTTACAAGAGGAGGCCGAAGCAACACTATGGAGGAATGCATTGTATGGCGAAAAGCCAGGACTTCAGTGTTCCGGACATTACGAACAGAATGTTCCTACTGTTCTGCAATTCAAACTGGGGCTTAGGAGTATAAAAAGATTCATTTGCTTTGATCTTTGATTTCATTGAGTCCAATTTTCTAAGAACAATATGCTGATCGTAATTAATTGAGTGCAACCTTGGTTGTCCTCATGAAATGTATGCTTTCAGTCGTGGATGCTCATAGAGAAGAGGCATAGGGCCAAATTTTGGAAAACTAATAAGAAGGATACTGGCCACGGATAAACCTGTGGGCTATTATACATAGGTCACCCAACCTTAAAATGGTTTAGGGCTTTGGGCCCCAACCAAGAAACTATTCATCAAACTATCTCTTCCCAAAAAGGAAAGGGAAGAGTATTTTTCATGATTCATTCGGGCAGGATGATGAACACAAAACGCGACTCTACTTTCGAAAATGGTACTGAGGTGCCAATGGATCTCTCCACGCATTAAAACAATGAAATTTTGCTAGTATTATAGCATAGGAGTGCCATGAACAAGTCCCAATCCCATTTTGATATTTCTTAATATCTCTGTTGATTTAAGGTCAAAATCTCAAATGATGTAATTCAGCAGAATACATATAACCTTTGGCACCTGCACGTACTCACTTTTTATTTTAAAAAATCATAGGTAATAAATGTATCTTTTATATATTTTTTTAGAGACCCTGTAACTTTTTAAATAATACCGTTATATTTTAAAATGTAAAAAGTGCACATGAATATGCATGTGGAGAAGTCTTTTTTCTCTCTCATACACACACACACATATATATATAGATAGATAGATAGATAGATAGAGAGAGAGAGAGAGAGGGAGTAGTGGTAAATACTCAAATTCAACTCATGCTCACATCTACTCGAACGTCTTTATTATTTGATTAACATAATGAAACGGTAGAGATTTTATACTTTTATTTAATGTATATGATACATTAAATACTTTTATTTTTATCATGTCAATCGAACTGGAATGGTTGATACGAGAGAGGGGGATAAATATTGAAAATCGATCAATACTCAAATATACTCAAATATACTTATCATCTGATTAACATGATTAGTAGACATTTGAATTAAAAGAAGTATCAATATACTTTTGTGGTATAAAATCAGCACATCATATCCGGTAAAATTCGATTCAAACAACAAACACAGGATCTCATTCAAACACCCAGAAAGGAAATCCAGGTTTTGCTTTCCTCAAAAACAAAAGAAGAGCACAAAAGAAATTTTGATACAATACTGGTCAGCTATCTTTGTCAGGATAATCCGGGTCGCCGGCTTGCCAAGCTGAAGCCGTGATTAGCGGCCGGCTATGCCAGCCTAGCATCAGGCAGCCGTCGTTTTCCTCCACATGGTAGCCTCCAGCCGAGAATAGCGTAAGCAGCATGCTGGCTTGTTTGAATGCGTTGGAGCCAAGATGCAATGGTTTGAACCCAGCTTGCTCAAGCCGCGTCCTCCACTGAGCCAATGGCTCATGCCGCTCGACTCGTGCCGGCCCCTCACAACACACTATATTGCTTATCTCTCTCTGCAAGTAGATCTCGGCAACTGATTTCTCCCGAGTAAAGCTGCCGCCACCGAGTGAGTCGAACATGGTTGAGTAGTAGTAAAGGGCCTCTGTGAACCTGTCCATGAAGCCGGCTTGGTTGTGGTTGGCTTCCTGTTCGACTACAGTCATTATCTTCGGCTTTAGACCTTTGAGCCATTTGAGCAGTGCACTGATGGGTGCTTCCTGGTTTGGCTCAGAGTGGAGGAGCCGATGCAACTGAATGACTGAGTTGATGGCTAAAGCTTCCTTTGGATCTATCTCTAACATCCATGGCTTGACATCGCTGAGCCGCTCGGCAGCGACACCTCGAAATGCGAACCGGACATTAACCGACTTTGCGAGGTCGGCTAACTTCAAGCCGATCTCCCGGAGCGAGTCGCGTCCATCCGGGGATGGTGGTCCGATGCCTGTTAGCCGCAGAAGGGGCGGACCACCTGGCCGTAGAGCTAATGCCTGGATCAGAGCCGGCCATTGCAAGCCGTGCATTAGGTTGAAGTCGACGACATGGACATGGTCGTGGCCGGTGAAGGCTTCGAGAATCGCCTGATTCGCTGTAAAATGGGCGAACTTGAGGTAGGGGCAGGCCTCGTAGAAGTTGTGGTAGAGGATTTCATTCTCTAGAGAGGGCTCTTCGAAGGCGGCTCGAGATGGGCCGTAACCAAGTCGTCGGCTCATGGCATCAATGAAGCAGCCGGCGACTTTTCCGATCCCCCCAGTGCTACTCCTGCTCAGCAGCAACCTCATCTCCTGAATCAGGCCGGCGGCCAACCGGGCGTCGCTGCGCTCGACGGCCTCTGCACACGTCATCAGCAGGTGGACCAACAGGATGCCAGAACCTTCCTCGGTCGATGCGCCAGAAAGGCCCCAACTGCCTTCCGTTGTAGCTGCAGGCTGGATAAACATCCCTTCTTCCCTGACGGCCGAGTCCGGCCGGACATGGATTCCGGCATGCGGCTGCAGATAACTGCAGTTGAAGTCTGCGTTTTCAATGAGAAAATCTGACAATGCTGCTGAGGTGAGCTCTCCAAAAGTTGACTCAACCCACCCGCCGGCAAGGTCAGACGGGTTAATGTAATCCGTGGCGATTGTTGCCGGCTGTGGCACGGAGACTATGGCGTTCTCGAGCTGCTCCATCCGATGGGCAACTTGAACGAACCCCGACGGCTTGACCAAGTATCCAGCATCTGCAAAAAGCGCATTCATCTCGGCCATCGTCGACGGTGCGGCCGGCAAATCTTTGCAATGTTGGAAGGTGATGACAGATGATGACGATGAGCTGCTGTTGGACTCATAATTCTCCATTTCTTCCAAAGAAACAGAGACAAAGGTAGCAGAAGAAAAACAAGACACAAATACCCAAATGGAAAATCAACTCATCCTTAAAATCTGCACAATAGGTAGGTGTTAGGATGATTGATGACAACTCTCTCCCTCCCTCTCTCTATGCAATTGCTAAAAGAAGATTGTAACGAGGTGAATGGTCTACTGAGTTGAGTTACCACGATTGTTTGAGCTCTCTCCCTTCTCTCTTTCTGAAAGAAGATGTAACGAGGTGAATGGTCTACTGAGAATATCATCCATCTCAATCAATGGTCCGCGCATGAGTTCATGATGACAGCTCTCTCCCTTCTCTCTCCCTATGAATCTTCCCCCGTTTTTCGAGGGTGAGATGATGTGTTCGATGGTGTTATTGCCCCATCCCCGCATGCATCTCGCAATATCATCCATCTCAATCAATGGTCCACGCATAACATGGTTAGCACCACGTGGTGGGCCAGCTTTCTATTTGACAAGGTTCACGTGGGGTCCTTCAACGTGTAATCTCATGCACGGGAAATTCTTTTAATTGCCCTAGCTCATAAATATATTCCTCCCCTCATTCAACCCGCTCCCAATTCGAGATTTATGGTCCTCATGTCATTGTCAACAACCGATATATACATATACATATATATATGTTATATAAGTATATTCATTTGATTAATTTCAGAATCAAGGGACCGATAGAAGGAAGTCTGCACACTGATTTAGTGCTTTTATAGCTTCAATCCTTTTTTTCTCCTTTTTTTCTTAGCACTGAAACCTTTTGATGGATGTGAAAAGCATAAGTATACCTTTTAGTTTTAAAATTCATATATCAATCGTTCATCAATTGAAAAATGGTGGAAATTAGGATGAAGCAAATAGCTGATGGGATTGTTTAGGGTGAGTTAAAGTATCTATCATAGCAAATGGTGAAACGGTTCATATAGCACTTCAATTGATCTTTTAAGTTTCGGATGTGGTGAAGGCCTCGCGTTTTCTCAACGTAGATCTGCCACTGTAAAGGGCGGCTACACCAGGCAAAAGCCACCAGATTTTTCTCATTATGTATTTGCTTCAAACCTGAGCAAGAGAACTTCTTGATATGAGAAGGCAATTCATCCCTCAGTCTGTGCTCATTCACCATCTTCAACCTGTTTTGGTACCTTAGGCATGGCTTAGCTTGCTTCACCAATAGCAAGTCGCTGCAAGCTGAGCACAAACCAAACCAGATCGATCACTCGGGCAGGCAAAAACCACCCCAATGCTCGTCGGTGTCACGCCAACTTTCTTTTTAATAGCCTCATCACAACGAAACAATTGTTTAATTGTTTAAGAGAACGTCATGCATCATTCAGAGATCAGAAAAGTGAGCAAGAAATTAAACAGTGCTGGATGACATAATCTCAGAGCTAGCACCTTCAACAGATTGAAGTAATGAAATTTGACGCAGACACGAGACGTGAGTCTGGTTGATTATGAAGACGAAATCAATTTAAAAGACGAGTTCGGTGTATCAAATGCAGATGTCAAGGAATAAAGAAAGAAGTGTGTTTTCTCATCAGTCGTGTGAGACTGCAAGTTGGGGAATTGGATAGAAAAAGAGAGGGCCGATGCTTGAGGAGTCAGCGACACGAGTATGCATGTCAATGATAAAGTAATGATCGTAAAATGATAATTCTTGAGAACTGAGGAAGGAGGGAGACGACACTGACCATAGGTTGCAGAGCGAATCTTTTCCTTAATTGCTTGTTTATTTTTTACATCATTGAAAACAACGTCTGACCAACTCCGTGTGTGTCATGTGATCCTTGTTGTTGAATATTATCAGTAAACTTTGCCAAATATCTTAAAGAACTTATGTTAACGTTGTGAGGTTATACATACATACGTAGACACATCAATACGTATGCACGACGTCGCTGAGATATACAGCAACATGAGCCATTGGATTCTAATTGGAGTATCTTCAGGCAAGCAAATGGAAATTATCAAATGGGGTGAGGCTGCAAATAACATTCTGATCCCTTTCATTAACCAAAGTCGAGATATGTGATGGAGGCGCATCTGATGCTGACAGACAGACTCCAAAAGGCTGTCCGTTGATGATAATGGAATTGGGCTGACCACCACAAAATAAGAAGTCACCAAACACATTTACGAGTTGAAGGAAAGTGTTCCCTCTTTTTTAAGAAAATCAAGGTGTAACGAAAAATGGTGGCGTTAAAACGTTACACGATAAAGAAAGAAACAGTAACGTTAAAGAAATTAAACAAAAATGTTAAAGAAATACACAACGACTTATAAGGGAAAACTCAGACCTAAAAACCACTAAGATAAGCCGTTTAGAAAAATACATAGAGGAAAACTGTGTCCCATCACCTTATTTTACTTCTTTCTCTATAGGCCTTCTCGAGGAAGATCACTTTCCATTGCAAACTCTATCAATCTCTCAAGCAACAAACAGAAGCACGATCGAAAACCGCCTAACATTAGTATCAGGGCTAGATGGTCACGAACTTGCACACACAAGGTAGATAATTAAAAAAAAGGAACCCTACCGGACTCTTTTATGTAGAAAAGAAAAAACAAAGGCGATACTCAGTTAGAAAGGCTGAGCAAAAGAAAAAAAAAAGGAACATATCAAATAAAATAAAACAAAGCAGAGGTGATGCTCGACCCAAAGGTAGAGCAAAAAGGGAAAACATAAGGCAAGTGGCGGGGCGGAGTGCTAGGCTCAACCAAAAGGCAAGCGGCGAGGTGGAGCGACAGATTCAGCCAAAAGGCAAGCGACGAGGCAGAGCGGGAAGCTCAACTAGAAAGAAAGTGACAAGGCAGAGTGACTTTACTCAACTAGAAGGCGGAACGACGAAGACCAGGCAGAGCGGTGAAGAGGCACAACCCCTTCTCTCTCTCCCTCGTCGCCTTGCCTTCTCTCTCTCCCTCTTTGTTTTTTTCCTCTCTTCTCGAATCATCCACCGCCCATGGTTTTTTGAAACCATGAGTGGCTGAAACCACCTTATTTTTGGAAAATTGTCCGTGGTTTTTCAAAAGCCCAGTTTTTTATTTTACAAAACTGTCACTGAGTGAAATCACGAAAATACTCAGATATTTTTAATTAAACGATAGTTTTGCTCCTAACGATGAAAAGATAAAACTATCCTTTGGTAGTTTTTAAAAATTATGAAATAACTCACTATGAAAATACAAAGTTACCCTTGTACGGTTGAAAATTCACAGTTTTGCCATTATATGAAAAGATAATATTGCCCTTATCTTTTTAAGAAAAGAAAAATGGGCGAAGGGGTATAACTACACATCTACCCTCGATAAGTCACGAATTTTACAGAAAATTAAGTACCTTTTTACTATTGTGCCGCAAATCTTTTTTCAAATATTTCAAAATAGGAGAGAAGGGTGGTTTGCTCCTAAGATTTTTGAGAAATTACAGTGGCACGAAATAAAGAAAAAAATTATTGTTTTGTCCCTTGGTTGGTCCTAAAATAGCATAATCAAGTTAAGAGTGTTTTTAATTGGTACATAAGTATCAACTGAAAATACTCATAGTTACTTAGATATATTTTTCAAATTAGTACCTATATATTGTTGCAAACTGTTGTAGTCTACTAACACATATTTTTTTTTAAAATCATTCTATTGTTATTTTTGCCAAACAAATTAAAATGAACTCCAAGATTTGTGTATCGGAGTTGGTAAAAACAGAAAACCTAAATGGTCTAAATTTTCAAGTGTGGATACGTCTTTAAGTGTGGAAAAGTCGTATCCCTTAGCACTTACACTTAAATGTGTAAACTATGTTTTAAAAAAATACAATTTCACTGTCTACTCCAATTGCAATAGAAGAAGAAAAGCACGCATACAAAACGTTCCTTAGAGATGATACCATAACCAAAACTATAATACTAACATATATGAAGGATGACCTAGTTAGGGTATTTGAAAAATACGAAACCGCAAAAGAGTTGTTTGATTCAATACCAGCTAAATATGATACTACAATTAAACTACATATTCAGTTACTACTACAAAAGTACAACTCCTACAAAATAAAAGAAGGAGATAATATAGTAGAACATATAAACCAAATGTTAGTAATGACAAAATATTTAACTGTAGCAAAGTAGGTCATCTCCAAAGCTATGCAAATATCAACTATCCTAAATAGTCTTCTCCCTTTATATAACATAGTTGTCAAAACCTTGATATTAGGAGGAGAAACAAACATTTCTAAGTTACCCTTCAAACTAGTAATTGAATAATATTACATGAATAGAAATAAGAACGACAAGTTGCTAGTAGTTGAAGAAAAGAGTGAGACAAACTCTAGACCAAACCAAAAAAAGAATAAAGCAAACAAAAGGTTTGGCAAGAATAACAAGAAAAGTGGTCAAACTTTTAAGAAATAACAGGAAATCGCTTCTTCAATCAAGTGCTTCAAATGTGAAAAGATGAGACACTAAAGGAGAGATTGTCGCAACAAGAAGATTGGCGGTGGAAACAGTAACAACACAGTCAATCGGTGAAGTATGACATAATTTATATGGTTTGAGAATGTCTCTACATGAATCGCCCAATATTTGGTTGGTAGATTAACTTTAGATCAATAAGATATATCTTGAATAGCAAAGAAGTGGCTATAGACCTAAAAGAATATAAATCAAGGAAACATAGGGTATATATGAGAAATAATATATTTTCAAAAGTCCTTGGTGTGGGGCCCTTTAGGATTCATGTACAAAGCACACCGATTGTTATAACTGATATATTAATTGTGCCAACTATAAGGCATAATTTGATATCGATCCCTGCCTTAGTTAACAAGGGTTTTGAAGTCAGGTTTATCCCTAACAAGGTAACCATAGGGAAGCATGAAAGGATAACTTTATTCGATGATGAACAAGGTTTGTTCAAATTAAATGAAAGAAAATGATATTTTTCTTATATTGATTGTAGCTGTAATATAAGTCTGAAAAAGTTGAAGAGTTATCCGACTTTGACTAATTGCTAGGACTTCAGAAAAATACTTATGGTAAATATGAAACCTGTATACAAGAGAAAATGATAAGAAAAATATTTTCTAAGAAAATAACAAGGGTAATAAGCCTCTTAGAGGTCATTCACATTGATTTATGTGGACCTTTTAGGGTATTGTGGGAAGGTATATTTCATAACATTTATCGATAATTACTCGATATATATATATATATATATATATATATATATATATATATATATATATATATATCTTAGCACATAAATCTAAGGTACTTGAAGCATTTAAAGAATATAAGGAAGCAGTTGAGAACCAACTGAGGCATACAATTAGAATTCTAAGATTAGATAAAGGTGGTGAGTATACTTCTACATAATTGTTAGAATTTTGTAAAGACTTTGGTATTTCAAAGCAAAATATAATGCTCTGTATACCTCAACAAAATAGTGTAGTAAAAAGATATAACAGGATCTTATTGAATATGACAAGGTCCATATTAATAGACGCATCTTCGTCAAGGGTATTTTAGGAAGAAGTAATAAGTACAACTGTATATATTCTAAACAAAGTACCATGTAAAGTTGTATTCTCTGCACCACATGAGATGTGGTTTGAAAGAAAATCGAACCTAAATTATCTCAAGAGGTAGGAATCTATCGCTAATGTAAAGATCTTTGATCAGTCTAGAGATAAGCTAGACATTCGGTCCTTAAGATACATATTTATTAGATATCCTAAATGATCTAAGGGATATCAGTTTTATTACAAGGACCATGGACTTATAGAAAGCAGGGATGTTGAATTCCTACTTAAAAGACCATGGACTTAACTTGTAGAGAAATTGTGCAATTCAATGGATTTAGATGAACTGATCAATAACTTAATATATCAACAGACTATTGACTCATTTAAATTATCAGACTAAGAAAAACCATGAATGAAGAAATTGAATCCATTGAGAAAAACCAAGTATAAAAATTGATTGATTTGCCTAAAAAAAGGAAAGCTATAGGTTGTAAATGGGTTGTCAAAAAGAAATGTAAGGTCGATAGAATAATCGACAAGTTTAAAATGAGGTTGGTTGTAAAGGGTTTTTCACTAAAGTATGAGATAGATTATGTTGAGACATATTACCCTATCCCGAAATTTGCATTCATAAAAATAATCTTTGCGATATCAGTATATTATAATTTAGATTTACATCAGTTACATGTAAAGATTGCTTTTCTAAATAAAGATTTAGATAAAATCATATATATGCAACAACCCAAAGGATACAGAGTTGAAGGTGAAGAAGATAAAGTATATAGGTTGAAAAAATCACTATATGGCCTTAAATAATCACCTTGTCAATAGTATTTGACTTTTCAAAATGCCATTATTGAACTGTTGCTAATGAACTTGACGACTGTGTATATGTTTGGAACAGTGGGAGTTACTTTATTATCTTATCATTATATGTAGATGACATATTATTGACTAGGAATGACAATGAGATGATTACCAAAACCAAGTCATGGTTAAACTGAAGGTCTGAAATGAAAGATATGAGGAACCATCCTATATCTTGGGTATAAAGTTTTATCGAGATACTCTAAACTTTTATGCCTAAATCAAGAGAGAGAGATTAATTAAATCCTCAAGGAGTTTAAAATGGATGAATACAAGTTTGCATCTATACCCATTGCAAAAGGGATTAAATTGAGTAAGGTTGATTGTCTTAGTGAAGGAGATGATATGTTCCTTGTGCACAAGTTGTGGGGAGCTTGATGTATGTTGTGTTATATACAATACCTGATATCAGCTTCGTTGTTGGTCTTGTGAGTAGATATCAAAGTCATCCTAGATGGTAACATTGGATAATTGTGAAATTTTTTTTAAGATATCTTAAGGGAACAAAAGACTTAAAATTATGTTTTCAAGCAGATGAACTGAAAGTGGTAGGATACTTAGATGTTAATTTTACTATGAGTAAAGATGACAACAAATCAACCTCGAGTCAAATATTCTTATTTAGAGGTGGACTTGTTTCTTTGGCTTGTAAAAAACAGGATTGTGTAGCATTGCATACACAAGAGGCTGAGTATGTGGCTTGCTGTATGGTTGCAACTAGTGTTGTTTAGATAAATAGCTTCATACATATTTGAAGTTGGATATAGCTAACAAGCCAATTGTCGTTTATTGTGACAATAATGCAGCAATTACTCTGATTAAGAGTGGAGTTGATAACTCCAAAAGCAAGCATATAATTGTTAAATATCACTATGTTCATGATATGATTATGAGGAAAGAAATATCCATCTTATATATGCCAACTGATGACATGTTGGCAAACCTCTTAACTAAAGGTATAACAGAAGAATTTTTTTCAAAGCATATTACAAACATGGGTTTGAGATATGTTTGATTGTTGTGTAGGTAAGAAATCACACAACGAGTGATAATTGCAATAACAAACATACATGACATTACTTGGAAAACCTACAAAAGTGAGAGAAAGTATGTTGTTACTTTGCTCGAATAGTTAAGTAGGAGATGTAATGAAAAATGGTCATTCTCAGCCTATAAAACATTACATAAGAAAAAAGAAACGGTAATGTTACAAAAATTAAACAAAAATGTTACCGAAATACAGAACGACTTGTAATGGAAAGCCCAGATGTAAAAACAGGAAGATGAAACCGTCTATAAATATTGTAAAATGAATATAGTGAAAAATATTTGATAAATATAGAGAACCCATAGAAAACATCTTCCGAGTGTAAGTCATACGAGGAAAACCGAGTACCATCACTTTCTTATTATTTCCCTTATTTTTCTGAAGGTCTTCTCAATCTAGATCACTTTCCACTACAAACTCCAACAAACTCTCAGGCGACGAACTCAACCACGATCGGAGACTGCCCAACAAAGGCCTATGATTTAGCAAATTGCTCATGAGGAGAGCAGCCCAACTCCCCAAAAATCTTCTTTTCAAATCAGAGTTCGTGAGCAAATAAGTATATTGAGAAAGAAAGTTTAAACATAAAATACAATATTTCTCATGGCCTATTTGATTGTTCTTGCGTGCTCATCCCGCAATTCTAGCTGATCATACCACACTAAATACCCCATGTTCGAATCTAATGTGAGCGATTATTGCTCTCTCTCTTTCTAATATATACATATATATATATATATATATATATAAAGACATGTGTGAGTGTCTTTCCCAACGTAATACTGCTTGATTATGATAAACTTATATTATATTACACATTGATTTGCCGAGACATACGTACACATGCATGTGTTTCCCAAAGCAACAGTATTCCTTGAGCGTTCTGCAACATAAATGCATGCACGCCAACTTACTTCGTGCTTTATAATAACCTAATATTATATCATCAATTGATTTACACCTTGATTATAGTAAGTATGCTGCTGCAGCACAAATGCGCATCAATTTAATGTCATGCTTTATAATAACCTTAAGTTAAAAGTATCGATTTCACCGTGACATGCGTAAATCCGTCACTAGGTTGTTTCCCATCTGTTGATTAGGTTTCACACTGGCATGAAATGTTATATATCAATTTATAACTTGGATAAACCATCATTCAAGATGTTGAAACAAATTAATAAATCCCTGTAAATACTCTTCTTGAGGGTAGGTTGAGCCTATATGTACTGAAACATACTGCTTGAATTAGAGGCAACACCATGGAAGGCAGAGATCTTACAAACTGTATTATAATCCTTCAAAAGTTTCCATTTCGAGGAGAATCCTTGGAAAGATGGCCAGGTTTTGCCCCTCTCATCACGATGTATCGGTCACTTCTGGTCAGGCAACCTCCTGGGCCACAGGATCGTCGTCTTTGTCACGCATTTTATCCTTGGTCCAGGTCCAATTTACGGCCCATAGAGTCATTTATCCAACTTAGGGAGTATATAGCATTGAAGCTAGTATATGCAAACTGGTTTATATGTAAACCGTTGCAAATCGCTCCTAACTGTTAAATAAAAAAGAAAAAAATGGTTTAGATTCTAAAACAGTGCAAAGTTACTTGGATGTACCTCAGGGGTTGTATTATCATTGAAAGGAAAAAACTAACTTAGTATTGTTAATCTAAACGATTCAACTTTTTTTTTTTACAAGAGGAAGCCGAAGCCTAACGCAACACCCACACATGCGGAGGGTCAAACTCCCACCAACAGCAACGGTACTAGAGCATTCATCTTTTTTATCTTCTTATCACAGGAAGGGTTTAATTAATTGCTCTCATTGACACTAAAAGAATCACTAATTCTAGGGATAATTAAGCATACATTGATACAATGAATCATATTAGTGACAAGCATAATTTTACAAAAAGTAATACGGGAAAAAGAGAAGTATGGGTTTGTGGTGTTAACAGCAACGGCAATTAAAAAAAAACGGCGTCGAACGGATCCTTTTTATGCAATGGGGATGCCAAAGCCAGGTATGCTCGTTCCGTGTATCGAACCGACGACCTTCATCTTGTGATTCTGGCAGGCGAGCTGACTCCATGAGTGCATTGACGAGGCCATATTTGTTGTTTATAGGTTATGTACCACTTTATTCTCAACCTGCTTAATAATTGCATATCCTTTTAATAAAATGCTGCATCTTAATTATTTTTCAATAACATGCAAAACCATCTTCTCAGGTGGAGGAGGAACATGCAAAACCAGAGAGCCACATGTGACATGAAATAGAACCCGACCCGACCTAACAAGTGGCGGGTTCAAGCTGCATTGACCAGGTTGGGTCAGGTTGTGATTGCCATCCTTTGGTGTGTTAGGCTTCGGCCTCCACTTAAAAATAAAACAGGCATAACGTTCTACATCCATTTATACATGCACTTTTATACACGCACACTCATACACGTGTGTGCATTAAGCTGAATGCCATAATCTAATTGCAGAGTTGGGGCAATCCATGTACGTTTGATGCATGCACATCCAGTTTTCACGTCAGTTTCATTCGTCTGTCATGCATTATATGTCGCATAATAGGTTCCATTCTTCTACCCTTTCCTGAGAGTGGATGGCTATTCAAAACTACTACCTTGACACTAAGAAAGAGTTTGATCCAGTGCTTTATTCCTGTCCTACTTGATCTTGATTTGACATTAGAAGTATATTAATTGTTCTCCAATAACCGAATACTTTTTTTGTCAATACTGTACATTTGATTACATCCATAAATCCATTGCTTCGCTATGAGTTCCCATATCTATAATAATTAGAATTCTCATATATTATTTTTATTGTATGAATATACCAATTAGTTATGTATCAAGAATTGACAGATATTCAAATAAGTTGGAAACAGTTTGAACTAGATACATATGAAGGATCAATTAAATATTGAATTTAAAATAAAAATCAAGAAAAAGGAAGCCTGATTCAATTTCATATGGAATTTTATTCATGCAATTTCCTAAATGACCACCTATAACTTGCCATACATGTATATAGAGAGAGGTAGTGAAAAATGATCAATCACTATTTATGCTCAAATCTATTTTATCATATCAATCATTCGATCTTTAAATGAATGGTTAAGGTGATAAAGCTAAAACCATTTAATATACATGGCGTATTAAATGCAAAGTACATAATTTCAATGATACTTTTAATTCAGATCTATAACTCTGCTTATGTAAGGGATCACCCTTGCATTGTTGGTCCCAAGCCCATATAAAGGAGGAGGCTTGTGTTAGACTTTCGACAGCCAGTGTAAAACTTCATCGGATTTTTATAACATGGATTACAAAAATTATGAGCAATGCTTTGGGGCATCCCCGCCTAGCGACATGCTTCAAATCCCGAATGCAGTGATAAGTAAGCAAGGGCCACAATATTTTCACCCGAATGTAGTGAATCAACTGCAGAGAGGGTTCACATATCATGGACGGGTGTGGATAAAGAAGTTAGTCCTGCTACATTGCCGCCTGAATATAGTGAATAATTTTCAAAGAGGGTCTTCGCATTTTGAATATGAACGGATGCGAGGGGTAAGGATGCTAGTCCTAGATAATAAGATTCGTATTGGTTCTTAGAATATCGAAACATTATCTGGTAATGGAGGTGGTAGATACAATGATTCAGAGAAAGATTCATATTCTATGTTTACAAAAGACAAAATGGGTTGAAGAAAAAGCAAAGGAGATAGAGGATACAGGTTTTAAATTATGGTACTCAGGTAAGGAAAACTCGAAACGAAGTTGGTATTATCATAAATAAAGATTTAAAGGATAGTGTAGTAGATATACAACGATATGGTGACCGAATCGTGACGTTGAAATTAGTGTTAGGAGCAGAGGTTTTGAATATAGTTTGTACTTACGCACCTCAAGTAGGCCTAGAAGATAGTATAAAGACAACTTTTTCGAAAGAGTTAGATAAGGTGATTCAAAGGATTCTACAAAGAGAGATGATTTGTTTAGGAGGAGACTTAAATGAACATGTCGGTAAAGAGGCATTAGGATATCAAGGTATTCATAAAAACCTTTGTTTTGGGGATATAAATGAGGAAGGTATGGAGATTTTAAATTTTGCTATGGCATTTGATCTCTTTATAGTCAATACAATCTTCAAATACAATCTTCAAAAAACGAGATGAACATTTAATTACTTATAAGAGTGGCTTATCACAAACACAAATTGATTACTTTATTTGTAGAAAAAAAGATAGATCGTGTTGTAAAGATTGCAAGGTAATTCCAGGAGAAAGTTTAACCACCCAACATCGACTTTTAGTTATGGATTTACAAATAAAAAAATAGACAAAGAAGAAAAGAGTGTATCGAGCTATTCAGACTAAATGGTCGAACCTCAAAAGCAAGAAAGAAGATATATTTAAATAGAAAGTCCTTGAAGGAGATGCTTGGAATTATGTTGGTACACCTTGTGATATGTTGAGCAATATGGCTATACATATTAGGAAAGTGGCGAAAGATGTGTTAGGTGTATTGGTACAAAAAGAAGCTTGGTAGTGTAGTGAAGTAGTGCAAAATAAAATCAAGACAAAGAGGGCATGATACAAATTACATTATACTAAGAAAACTAGTGAAACTTTAGAGGCTTATAAGAAAGCAAAGAAGGATGCAAAAACGATCGTCAGTGAAGCAAAAGCTAAAATTTGGAAGGATTTATATAAAAAACTCAACTTAAAAGAGGGTGAAAGAGATATTTTTAGGATAGCTAGGGCTAGAGATAAGAAAACTAAAGATCTTAATTATGTTAGATGCATCAATGACGAGAATGAAAAAATTCTAGTGGCAAATGATGATATAAGAAATAGATGGAAAAACTATTTTTATAAGCTTTTTAATGAAAATAAAGATATTAGTATTAGTTTAGGAGAGTTAGTCAAATCAGAAAAGTATATAAACTACAATTTCTACTGACGTATTCAAAAGAATGAAGTCAAATAGGCTCTTAAACATATGAAGGGTGGTAAATCGGTAGGACCAAACAATATTCCTATAAAAGTTTAGAAAATACTAGGAGAAAAAGAAATCACTTGTCTCACAAGACTATTTAATGAAATATGGAAAAACCAAAAGATGCCTAAGAAATGGAGAGCAAGTACACTTAGACCCATATATAAGAACAAGGGAGACATTCAAAATTGTGTGAATTATAGAGGTATCAAGTTAATGAGTCATACCATGAAATTGTGGGAAAGAATTATTGAATGTAGGTTAAGACAAGTATCGAGTACAACAAAGAACCAATTTAGATTCATGTGAGGTAGATCTACTGTTGAAGTGATTCACCTTTTCAGACGTCTTATGAAACATTTTAGAGCAAAAAAGAAAGACCTTCACATGATATTTATTGATCTAGAAAAAGCTTATGATAGGGTACCGAAGGAGGTTATTTGGATAACTTTAGAAAAAAGAGGTATTCCATTGACATACATTAACCTTATAAGAGACATGTACGAGCAAAAACATGTGTGAGGACTCATGAAGGAATGACATACTTCTTTAAAAATAATATTGGGTTACATCAAGGATCAACTTTAAGTCCATACTTATTTATAATGGTGGTTGATGAGTTAACAAAACATATTCATGATAAAGTACCTTGGTGTATATTATTTGCTGATGACATTGTGTTAGTGAAGGAGTGTAAGGAAAAAGTTAATAGAAAATTGTAACTATAGAGAGAAACATTAGAAAGCAAAGGCCTCCGACTTAGTAGAACAAAGACATAATATATGGAATGTAAGTTTGATCATTTGGTTACTTCCGAGGACATAGAAATTAAAATTGGCACATATTGTATCCTCCAAAAGAAAAATTTTAAATACTTAGGGTCAATTTTTGAGAGTGATGGAAGAATTGACGGAGATATTGCTCATAAAATTAATGCTGGTTAGTTAAAATTGAGAGGACCATCAAGTATTCTTTGTGATAAGAAGATATCATTAAAGTTAAAAGGTAAATATTATAGAGCAGCAATTAGCCTTGCCATGTTTTATGGTTCTGTGTGTTGGGCAGTTAATCATCAACATGTACAAAAGATGTCTATGACATAAATGAAGATGTTGAGATGAATGAGTGAGTGGTCATACAAGAAAAAACAATATACATAATGAGGTTATTAGAAACAAATTAGGAGTCGCATCAATAGAGGATAAAATGAGAGAATATCGTTTAAGATGGTTTGGACATATAGAAAGAAGATCAAAAGAAGAACATGTAAGAAGGTATGAAAAACTAAATTTGGAAAGTATTAAAAGAGGTAGAGGACGACAACAAAAGTGTTGGAAAGAAACAATAAAGAATGATCTAGCTTATTGTGAGTTTACTCCTAACATGGCACACGATAGGGATTTATGGAAACAAAGAATCCATGTAGCCGACCCTATCTAGTATGGGAAAAGGCTTAGTTGTTGTTTTAATTCAAATATCCATGTTAATCAAATGGGGGAGATGTTTGAGTAGATTTAGGCAATGATTGGTTTGAGCATTTACCGCTACCCCTCTGTCTCTTTACACACACGCACACACACACACACACACACATATATATATATATATATATATATATATATATAGTGTGTGTGTGTGTGTAAATGGTATGGAATGAAGCTGCATGTTGTGTGACGCTCAGACAGATTGTGTTTGAGCATAATCTGGTTCAATTTAGCTGAAGTGGCTTTTCTTATCCAAGAATTAAATATAGCGTTTGACTTTATATAAGCTAGAAGAGCACCTTTAAATCAAATGATTTAACGAGAAATGTAAAAGATTAAATCATCTTTCACCAGTGATTGTTAGCTTTATGAAGTGCTTGTTTTTATTTTGATTGGTAACACGACCAAACCGATTCAAGATATTAAGAATTGGTTGCACCTAGTTACGGCATAAAACCCTGAAGATATGCCTGCAAGGAGTCGGATACTGTACATGAGAAGTGAACCCTGACACAATTCAGATGGAAAGTAAAAGCTTAAAACCCTCTGTACAGTTAAAAATACAGTTAACTTCTATGGTCTCCTACCTAAATTAAAGAATGCGCGAATTTCGGACACTGCAAGCTCATTGACTCCCTCGAGCTCTCCCTTGATGCATGCTTGCACACGATGCAGAAAGAGCAACTTCCGGTGAGGACGGTGATCCAAGTGCTACTCTGCAAGCAGGCCAAGCTCAATAAGCATGACTGTGTTAGTAGGGATTCCTTCAGTGGACTAGGGTTGAGCCCAGAGCCACTTACTAGGTGCCAAGTTAAGGAGGGTGCGATGCCTGGATTCTGATGACCTGCTAATGTATTGAGAGATCCGAACTGTGAAAAAAGAGTTGACAGAACTAGAAATGGAATTCTGGTGGATGAATTAGTCTCAGATGGAGAAGTTGGCTAAGAAGAAGAAGAATGAAAGGAACTCTTCGTTCTTCTTCCTTCCTTGGTGGATGAGTTGACTCCCGAACGTGTTTGTGTCATCAGCATCACAGCAACGTTCAGTAGTTTCTAATGCTGGCCAATTTCAAGAGCTACTATCTCCATAAGTAGTTATTCACTTTCAAAGTATTGGTTGGCATATCACGTGCAATCGCTTGAATTTAAGGACAATGAGTCACTTGTGTGCCCCTTGCAAATCACAATTGGTGGCTTCTCTCTCGATATATATATATATATGTGTGTGTGTGTGTGTGTGTGTGTGAAAACCAGACCCAACGTATTACTGTTCGCCAATTGTTTGTCAGTGAAATGAATGTAATTTTTTAAAAATATAAAGATTTTAGAAATGAATGAAAGATAATGTTATTACCTTTAATCATGTCTATCTCTCATGTTACTTGCTATTAATTAAACCATTTTTAAGTCCCTTAGATTCTCTTCTGACGGCTTCCATGTTGATACGATTTTCGATGTTTACACTGTGGCACATTACCTCATCGCCTTTTAAATTATTTGCCACAAATCCGTTTCTTAAGTTCCCCAGCTCATTTTCATTTTCCAGTGTGTGCGCGCGCATGAGAGAGAGAGACCAATAAGAGAGAAAGAGAGACCAATATAATTAACATTGTGGAAGCATGTATACGTTCCTTTCTAACTACACCCTCGGGTCCATTGACCCGGACATGACCACTCACCAGCCTTTTGCATCATTTGCCACAAATCTGTTTCGTAAGTTCCCCAGCGTGTGTGTGTGTGTGTGAGAGAGAGAGAGACCGATATAATTGATATTTTGGAAGCATGTATACGTTCCTCTCAAACTATACCCTCGGGTCCGTCGACCCGGATATGACCACTCACCAGGCACCATTCACCAACCACCAATTAATTATCCGCCACTAACAACCACAAATAATAGTAATCAATAACAAATGGAACCCAAAGTCCATACGTAACCCAACCTAAGAGCCAATCTACTAAAACCAAGTATGAAGCTGATCGGGAAGGCCCAAATGTGTTCGAAAGAAAAAACTAAAACATGATTCTCTACACACGATACAGAAAAATCAGGCCAAAAATTCAAGCACCCACTCGACTTAGTGTGAGAAGAGATGAGATCCGGTTTTGGTTTTTATCCCTAGGGTGGTTGAACCCACCATCTCCTTTACTTTTTGTTACAAGAGGAGGCCGAAAGCTTTACCACACACACCCACACAAGCATCCCATGGGAGTCGAACTCCCCACCAGCAGCATTACCGCCGACACGCTACCGTTGAGCTAGAGCTCTGGGTACTCTACTATGAATTAGAAGAAGAGGACACAAGTGAGACATCGACTAGGCTAGATAGTGACTAGGTTTGGGTCGAGCCTTTAGGGCCGTGGCTGGGTGCGGGCGTCGATCCACTCTCGCATGTCGGCGAGGACCCTCTCACTGTTCTCGTCCGGCTCGCCCTGTATCAACGAGTGATACATGCCCTCGTACAGCTTGAGAGTTTTATCCTGGCTGCTGGCCTTCTCGTATAGCAGCTGGCTGGACTCCGGCGCCGTCACGCCGTCGGCCGTGCCGTGCACGGTGAGGAACGGAGCGCGTACCAGGTGGAAATTCGCTTGGATGTATTCGCAGAAACGTGCGAGCTCGCGCATGGTGCCGACGCGGGGAGGGCCGGTGTAGCGCCGGGGATTGGCGGCGATGATCTTGAGCTTTTCCGTGTCCTTGATGGCCCTCCCCACCATCTTCTTATCGGGCATCGCCGCCCAAGTGTCGGCGAAGCCGAGAAGAAGGCCGAAAAGGAAGAGACGGAGGCGTGACGGCTTCATGTCTTCCGGCATGACGAAGAGAGGAGCGGAGAAGATGAGGCCGGACCACCCCTCAGGGTCTTGCAGGTACATCAATATGGTGGCCAAACCTCCCATGGACTCGCCGAAGAAGAGGAAGGCCGGGAGATGTTTGTAGGGTTCGCCGCGGCGGACGTGGAGGAAGAAGTGAAGGGAGGTGGCGGCGATCTTGTTCATGTCGCCGAGGGTAGCAGCGGAGGCCGTCGGAGCGGCTGTGGCCGAGGAGATCGGCGGCGAACATTTGGCGTAGCCCCAGTGGCGAAGGTTGATGCAGATCTTTTGGAATAGCCAGCCGGTGTCGCTTCCGTAGCCGTGGGTCATGCAGACGATGCCGCGAAGGGAGACGTTGTCACCGGATGGAAGCCATGACTGGGTGAAGATGGTGCCGTTAGGGGTCTTGAAATAGGATTGGGTATTCTTGACGCCCTGAGAAGCATAGTACTCGTCTTCCGGCATGTGACCCCAGAAATTGGCCGGCCTCGGCTTCTGCCCCTCCGCCACCGAACCCATGGCGGACTTCGGAATTGTGGTCGATGGATGGATGGAACTCGTAAAGGGGTCTCCCTCTCTCTTCTATGTGTGTGTGTCAGAGGATGATATATGTATATATGACCACCCAACTTCCGCTCTCATCCCACCAAACCTTTAATGTGTTGCTTGTGTCGTGACGGAGTGGACTTGGCATAAGGTTGGTGAGTACCTCTGAAAGATGGATGTAGGACCCAGCTACCCACCCACCCCAGAGTTGAGGTTTCAGCCATCGAGTCAATCAAAAATTGAATAATAACAATGGCAAGGAAGAAGGTGGGTACCCAGTCTCGTCATAATTGGGTTTTGAATTGAAAAGTTCTCTATAATGAGTCTAATCGAAAGAATAAGCTGAATTGGCAATTCAATCTTTAAGAAAAACAATTAAGAACTTCTGATTACCCGATTCACACATGAATTCTATTGATGGTGACCAATTCTGACAATGCGATCAAAGATCCGTCGATTCACAGAATCATCAAACAACCTGCATAAAAGACTCATTTTGCTACTTCTTTGTACATCACCAAATTGGTGTGCAACCCATACAAGGGACAGACTAATTGCAGGATGGCAACCATGTCAGAGCAGTATCCAGAAGTTTTGGCAACTCAATTATGTATGATGAAATCATCAAAGCTTTGATCTTTTGGAATTCTGTAAATAGCTTGGGGGTTATGCACGGGGAAAGGTTAGATTGAAGTGCCGATTAGAATCAACGACTCTTAAACTGTTCCTTGACGCAGCATGAAGAAGAGGGGCTTAGAAACTCAACGATCAGCAGCTTCAGTATGGTATGAACAAACTTGACATCAACAGGTGGATGAGAATAATTTCAAGCTTACCAAAAATCTTTACAAGAACACAAACCATCCTTGAAATGATGGAAGCGAGTCCGGTCTCTAATGACTATTTTCCTGTTGTATAGTTTCGATATGAGCTTTGTAGCAGCATGACAATCGGTACACATCCGTAGGTTCTTCACGATTCTGATGGTTGTATCTGGAGCTGAATTTATAAGCCCGAAAGCCAGGGCCAGTTTCTCACTGTGACGATGAAGTGCATTCTCTTTTTCCTCCTCACCAAGATCAAGCAGCACTTCCGATATATTGGGTACATACCCTACTAACTTCAATTCTTTGGTCATCTCATCCAACTTCAAATAAATCCCCTTTGATTGATGATGAGAACTGTCTCCCGCAACAAATTCGTGAACAGTTCCACCCATCTCAATCAAACTACAACCTGGTATCTTCTTTACTCTTTTATCCGTCATCATCGATCGGACCCTCCTAACGTCATCCCATCTATTACAAGTAGCATAGATGTTAGACAGAAGAACATAGACAGCACCATTTTCAGGCTCTAGATCAAGAAGGTGTCTTGCAGCCTTTTCAGCAAGTTCTGCATTCTTGTGAACCCTGCAAGCACCAAGAAAAGCTCCCCATACAATAGAATTCGGCTTCATCGGCATAATATCTATGAGCTCCAATGCTTCATCGAGCCTCCCTGCCCTACCAAGAATATCAACCATACACCCATAATGTGCTACCGTAGGAGAAATTCCGTGATCTTTGACCATGCTAGAGAAGTACTCTTTTCCTACATGTACAAGCCCAGCGTGAGTGCATGCAGCTAGGACACCAATGTATGTGATCTCATCTGGTTCTACTGAAGCAACCAACATTTGTGAGAACAGATCGAGTGCCTCTGCTGCATAGCCATTAACAGCAAGACCAGTGATCATTGATGTCCATGTAAACTTGTCTTTGTGGAGCATACGATCAAAAACCCCTTTTGCACTTTCAATGCTGCCACATTTTGAATACATGTCTATCAACGCATTCCAGACGTGAACATCAGCCTTGATATTGTTTTTCTCTATGTAAACATTTACCCATTCCCCAACATCAAGTGCTCCGAGGTGGGCACACGCAGTTAGTATGCTAACCATGGTGAACTCATCAGGTTGAACTTCAGCCATTTGCATCTCACGGAAAACTGTCAATGCCTCCTTGAACCTGTTGGCCCGGATGTACCCATCTATCATCGCCGTCCAAGATACAAAATCCCTATAAGACATTTGATCAAACAATGCTCTTGCTTCATCTACATTCCCAGCATTTGTATAACCAGTAACCATGGTTGTCCAAGAAATGATGTCCTTCACCAGCATCTTGTTAAAAATCTCAGCTGCCACCTCCATTCTCCTACAAGCAGCATACATGTCAAGTAATGCATTTTCCAGGATTAGGTTCATCTTGATGCCACTTTCTCGTATGGACTGATGGACTCGCACTCCGCATGTCAAATCTTTTAACTTGGTACAAGCAGAAACCACCGAGACAAAAGTCACAGGAGTCGGTTTCACGTTTTCCCTTTCCATGTAGTCGAAAAGAGAAAGTGCTTCCTCATAATTCTTACTCTTGATATACCCATCAATCATCGCATTCCAAGTGATAGCATCCCTCTCAGGACTTTTATCAAACAGTTGTCGTGCATCGTCCAAGCTCCCAAACTCAGAGTACATATGAATCAAAGCGTTCTGCATGAAGATCAGCGAGTCTTTTCCATACTTCATGATCTGTCCATGAAATGATTTACCACAATTCGATCCCAATTCTCGATTAAACGCCTTGAGAACGAACGGAAATGTGTAGTTATCCGGCCAGAATCCATTGTTTCGCATGTCTACATAGACGGCGACCGCCATTCTCGGATTGTTCCAACGAGAGTAGCATCTGATGACTGTGTTCCATACGAATGTGTTCGGATGGTGAAGCCCTGAGTTTAGGATGATATAGGCATGGATTTGCTTCACGTCTTTTATGCTCTTGCACTTCTCTACCAGAGGGATCGATGGGTGACTGAGATTCTTCGACACAGGGGACGAAGAGTTGCGATGGGTAGTGGGAATTGAGGGAAGAGTCTCGAACGTTAACGCCATGGATGGTCTCATTCTGTTGAATGAGCAAATTGGCGGGAACGAGAGTCTTGACACCATGCACGCCTTCCCCTCCCATAACAAGCCGGTATAAATAGCCGTTGGTACATGGTAGTTTGAATTCGAACACGAGGTCACAGGGATACTCGTGTCGTGTCTCATATTATCATTTGTAGGCTGCCAAATGAACCGAGCTGGTTGTAGTTCGGCTTGGTTCAGGCTCTCACTGACCTTGCCCATGCTTTCGAGCTGGCTCACTCTGCTGTCTTAGCTGAACATGAACACTGTACGTTTGGTTCAGTGCAAGGAAGCTCGCTCACCTCTATAAGCTCGTTTAGTTAAGTCTAAGTAGTGTTTATGGATAAAAACAATAAAACCTAAGCATTTTTCATACCAGATGGGGATGGTTACATGAATCCTTTGTTTCCATAGAACCCGATTACGTGTCATGTTAGTAGTTAATTCAACATAAACTAGATCATTATGTATTGTTTTCTTGTAGTCTCTCTTTTAACAT